>JAQQAC010004778.1:8424015-8772990 GCA_029783875.1 Phataginus tricuspis | reverse complement strand
CCAGGGTTGCCTGTGCTGGTGTGGATTCTGTAACTATGAGGGCTGTTGAGCAATGCTGGCTGGTTTGACTCCAGGCAGGTAGAGCAGAAGGCGGTGGGACAATGGAGTAACTAAGGTTAGTGTCTATTTTTCAAGTGTTTGGCTGCCTACCATGCAGACTCTTCTTTGTGGGGAGAGCCTCTCCCCCCACCATTGTGTGGGTCTTGGGAGGGGACAAGCTGGGCCTCCCACTTGGAAAGCTGCTATAACATAGGCACATGATCAAGACTTGATCAGGACCTTGATACAGAGGGGGTGAAGCACAGATGAAAATACAGAGATTCTTTTGTTAGCAGCAGTGGGGTGGAGCCCAGCGCCCACCATGACAGGCGGGTCCTGCAGTGTCTGCAGCAGAGTTCCCTCCCTATTTTTCTTGGTGTGACCTCGGCTGTGTCCTTAGTCTCTCATCATCCTTTGCTCACCACCTTTTTTTTAAAAAACAGAGACTTGTTGCCTTCTTTTGTTAAGTCTATAAGCTACTCAAGAATCATCCTCTACATTTCTTTTCTGCCTTAATCAGCCAGAACTGGTTTCTTTGATTGCAGCCAAGAACTCTAAGCGATGCATCAGGTGAGGACATGGATGCCACAAGAGAGGGCTTGAGGGATGCAGGCTGGTATGGGGAGAGACACTGGCCTAGAGGTCAGGAATCCGAGCTGCATCTCTGTGTTGCCTGGCAACTGCTGCAATGCGGGTGGTTTCTGGGCAACAGAGGAACATCCAGCAAGGCGGACAGGGGACACCAGGCAGAACGTCATTGCCTGATGTGAATCCCAGAAGGGGCCACGGAGACTGTTACTTCAGTCTTCTCATTTATTCATTGTTTTTTTTTTGCGTATGTATGAAAAGTAATAGCACAGTAGTGTGTACCGTCTGAAAAAATGAAGACGCATTCACCTCGGCTCTCACCAAACAATACAACCGGGATCATAACATCTTTCCCTTTTCCATTAGTCTTTCTCTGCAGCAACACCTTTTCATGTTTCCATCCTAGTTCATGCAGCTTTGTCTCCCGCCTTTCCTGAATGAGTTTAAATAGTCACAGGCACCTGTCAGATCTTCCTAGTGACTGCAGCATGTGACCCCTGCTGGTGGATGAAACATCCTGTAATAAAAAACAACCGCTGCCTCGTTTGTTGCAGCGTTGACATTGTTTCCGGCTTTCCGCCATGATAAACAGTACTGCAGCGTGCGTATTTCTGCAGAGAGCTTTTCTCTTTCCCTTGGGCTGTTGCCTGGGAATCAGTAAGTCCCAAGGGATGAGAAAAGCATGTGGAAGGATGCAAACATTTTTATGATCTCCCGTGTTTTGCCAAATTGCTTCTCTAGGAGATGGTGCCACTTTGCACTGCCACTGGTGACACTTGCATGTCAGCTGGTGGAACTGAAACCCTTGGGGGGAAGTGCTTTTCCCAAGGCCACGTGCCAGCCACCGCCCTAGGTGCTAGACCCCTCACCCTGATTATTGTCCATACGGACTTTCTGCACCACTCTGTATTTTTGGCTGAATTCTGGAAGGTGCTATGTGCCTCTAAAACTCACCTTGCTAGGGTGACCAACTGTCCAGCTTGCCCAGGACTGAGAGGGTTGCTCAGTCGCAGGGCTAAAATCAGGAAAATCCCAGGCACACCCGGGGGAGTTGGTCACTCTCTTCTTCAAACATATTGCCCTTTCCATAGACACACACTTATGTCACAGAATAATTTTCTCTAAACCTGCTGACCAACAGTGTATTTGTGCTGGTGGATTGGAGAGAGAAGAAAACAACAGGGAGGATCCTGGTCTGAAGGGGCAGAGGCTTGAGTGGTGACTGGGGCAAGTATTGGCAGAAAACCATCTCCCTGGAGTTGTCTTCTGTGTGTCTCATTAGAAATATGCAGAACCAGCCACCTTGGGGTGGGGGTGTTTCTGTGGCAATAAATCCAGGCCCTATGGATACGGCTGTGGACAGGGATGACACAGGCATTTCCCTCCTGGAGCTAGAGGCCCAACAGGGAAGAGAGACAGCAAATAGAATGATGGGCAGTCTCACAAATGCTGTCCCTCCTCTTTTTCCAGCTTCAGGCCACTGTGGCTCCCACTGTCCAGGGGCCTGGGGGCTCTCTTTCCTTCAGACCCTGCCCTGGGACATGTGGCCTGATCCCGTGGCCCTGCTCTCCCTGCTGAGTGTGTCATTAGTACCTTCAAGGCTCAGGTGAGCTGTTGAGGGGCAAAGGAACCATCCTGCTCAAGGATGGACACCGGGACCCCCAGCACATAGAGGCGGGGGTGTACAGAGCTGTTTAGCAGGGTACTGATGATATGGCTGCTGGAGTTTGACTCCCAGCAGAAGCACTTACCGGCTCGGGGTGTCTGAGCAAGTTCCTTAACCTCCCTGTGCATCATCTGTGAAGCGGAGGCAACAGCCTCCACCTCCTAGTGTGACCAGGAAGATGGAATGAGTGTGTCTGTAAAGCCCTTGGAAGAGCAAGGGTTGCCTGCTCTGATTATGGGCAAAATGTGGCCTGTCCAAGGACAACATAACCTGGCTATTGTGGTTCTTTCTATTTCTTCCTTCAATGGCTTGGCCCACTCCTCCTGGTAACCCTGGGCATCTGCGAAGAAACAGGCACGAAGAGCTTCTGAAGATGCATTTCGCTGAACCTGAGTCATTTTGGGACTCGATCACTGCGCAATTCAGAAGGTGCTCGTTCCAGGGAGCAACAGTTTTTTGAAGCATGTGGGATGACATGGTGGTGCCCAGCCCTCTGGAGCAGGTGTGTTCCTGCGGTGGGGAGCTGGGAAAGATCCCACTTGGGGGGCTGGCTGTGCGAGCCTCCTCCCCCCCAGGGGACAGCACAGAGTGAGCACACCAAAGTGAATGAACTCGCTTTCCTGGAGTAATGGCTGCGTGGAGAGCAGAGGTCTGTGTGTGCTGGAGGAGTTGCATGGTGGGGGGACAAAGGACCCAAAAGGACAGGGCTGGCTTCATGGGTGCATGGCCAGCGCAGTCAGACAAAGCTCTGTGCTCAGAAGGGCCTCGTGCATGGTTTAATGCTCGCTTGTTGTCTTGAAACTCTTAATTTTTGAACAAAGAGGCACCCGTTTTCATTTTGCTCTGGGTCCTGCAGGTGGTAGAGGTGGTCCCGTGGGAGGATGAGATTGCCCAGAGCAGCGAGGTCCGTGAAGCTGAGATGCCGAAAGCTCTAAATTCTAGTTATAGCAGGAGAAAACTCATCGTAGAAGAAGTACATCTCACCAGTGACAGTAAGGAAACAGGCAGGGTCCACGTCCTCAACTGGGCCCACATTAGGCACTGAGGTCATCGTGTCCAGGACAAAAAACAGCTTCGGCCCAGACAACAGGCGGCAGGGGTCCCTGGAAGGGGCAGGGGTCCCTGGCTGGGCGTGGGCACAGCAGGCTCCAAGCAGCCTTTGTGTGTACCTCTTGCTCTTTGTACGGAATCCGAAGGGAACAAGTCCTGTCTGGCCCCAGGGTGAGGTCCAGAATGTGGTCCAGAGAAGGTTGGTGGGACCTGGGCTTGGGCAGGCCTGGGGTGGGTGTGGGGTTAATGGGACCTGAGTTAGAATCCCAACTCTGGCCGAGCATCTTCAGCTCTCTGAGCTTCCGTGTCTTCATCGGTACATCAAGGGAAACCAGAGCACCTAACTCACTGGGTCACTGAGAAACTCAAGGTGATATGAATATAGATGGAACTGCCTTGCATGACATCCGGCCTAGGATGCCCAGTACTGCTCACGGTCGCCACCATTAGCCGTGTCCCAGGAGCACTCAAAGGAAAGGGCCACTGCCCGGCTGGCCTCACTCCTGTCCAGGTCTAGCCCATAGCCTGGTAGGCTCAGGCTGGACTCCTGTGCACTTGGAGAGCCACCTCTTCCCTGGCAAGTCCCCCTTGCCAGGTGCATCAAAAGGATGTACAAGACTGATCAGGCACGGCCGGGGCGTCCTCACGATGGAGAAGGGCTGCCGGTTTGCCGGCTCTTGAGAGGGTGGTGTGAAAGGGCCTGGGAGCAGGAGCTAAAGGCAGCTGTCCTCTCGCCCCGTGGGCGCATCCCGGCTCCGGGTCTTAGACGCGTGAGGATGGTCCTAGGACACCTTGGGGTGGAGCAGGGGGTGACAGTGTCACCCCAAGCACCTCAGGCCAAGGGCAGACCGAGTCGTGCCACTGCTCTGCAGAGCTAAACCCACTGGCTCCATTGTCCACGCCTCTCTCTCTGTGACAGAACCCCTCAAGAGCCCCCAGGCCAGGGTCTCACCTTATGAGGCAGGATGGTGGCTGTAGAGGCTGTATTTATTTATCACTCTATAGATGGTCAGGTGGGGAGAAATAACTTGTCCCAGCTTGTTGCTGGAGCCATTCATGCCTTTTCCCCAGCTATTCCCCATGCAAAGGGGCCTCCCCAGCCTGAGAGCTGTCCCACCCCTCCCTCCTCCACGCTTTATTCTGGAACATTCCCTAGTGACCCTATCTGCCAGGCCAGATGCCTGTGGACCCCTGAATCCTTTCCCTTGGTCCTGGCCTTATTTCTAAGTTTTTGTGTTCTCAACAAAAACTTCCCTGGTCCTGGGTTACAGGGAAGTTCCTTGCTTCTCATTTTTCTTATTCCCGTTTTTTCTTTCTACTAGTTTGTAAATTATTTTTCTTACATATAGATTCTTTGATGGATGACCTAATGTTTTAATGTGCAGACTTAAAGTTAAGGCGAATCAATATCTTTCCCTAGAAGTGATGCTAAATACATTTAATGACTTAGATGGCACCATAAGTTAATATATCAATCAATTCATAAGTGAAACACTAAAAATATATCCCTCTTTGTTCTCTAACAGAACCATGTATATCATAAAAATGCTTACCACTGATAGAAGCTGTACCAAAAATTCTTGATCAGGTCATTCTATGATAATTAAATGAAGATCCTTGTCTGAGTCATGATTTAACACTTTCTTATGAAATTGATGGACTTAAGGTCCTAGGCACCAGGCACTGGGTGTGCCCCTGACGCCAGCTGTGCCCACATGGCCCAGTGCGGAGAGCCTGGGCCACAGAGCCGGTCAACAACGCTGGTCCTGCTGCCCAATAGACTCAGACGCTCCTGCCATCCTGGTCTGGGCTGGAGTGAGGCCGCCTTGGCCGCCCGTCCATGTCTGCACCTGACCCAGGCCCCAGTACTTGCCTCTGTGGTTGACACGGTGGATGTTGTTAGATCACTTGTGGTCTCGGAAAGTCGAGGGTTTCACTTTCCTGTACAGAAGTGTTTCAGCATTTTAACCTGGACCGGCACAGCCTTTACCTTCCTTCTGAATTACTCAAAAGACTTAGAATTCTTTAACACTTTAGTTTGCTATTGTTGCAAGCATTTTAGTTCTCTCTCTTAAGTCCCCTGTGTCGGACCTTATTTTTTGCTCCATCCAGTCAATATTTCATTAGATTTGTCCATGCATGTCTTAGGAAATTGGCTGTTCATTCCACCTTGCATCTCACACCTTCCACGTGGCATTGTTTTCCTTTTGCTGGAGGTATATCCTTTGGCATTCCCCTCAGGATGGATTTGTTTGTGGAAAGCTCTCTTGGTTTTAGTTTGTCTCAAGAAGTCTGTTTTACTCTCTTCCTAAAAAAATAATATTTCTGTGTTTACAAATCTTGATTGACAGTTATTTTCTCAGTGCCTTGAAGATACCACTGTCTTCTCCCTTCCATCGTTGCTGTTCAAAAATCAGTTTTCAGCCTACTTGACAGATAACTTGTCTTTCTCTCTGGCTGATGTTAGGACTTCACTCAGACTTTGGGGTTCTGTAATTTCACTATAATGGGACTAGGGCTGGTTCCGTTCTCTCTCTTGCTTTGGAGTTTTGGGATGTTTCATTCCGAGGAGTCACAATCTTCCAGCAATTCTAGAACTTACTCGGCAGTTCTCTCCTTGAATATAGTATCTTCTCCCTTCTCTCTGTCACATCCTTCTGGATTCTGATTCCACGGATGCTAGGCCTTCTCATGGTATCCTCCGTGTCACTTAATCTTTTTTTTCATATTTTCTGTCAATTTAGTTTGTTTCCAAACTTGACTTATCATTTTTAGTGGCTTCTTGCTTCTTGCTCCATTTTTCAAGGCTACTTATTTCTTCAAGCATAGGAAGTCTACTTTATTTTGTGTTCTGTTTCTGATCCTTTCAATATCTGAAGTCTGTATGGTACTCCTTCTGGCCCCCGTATTGTCCACTGGTTCTCATTTATGGTGCCTGGTTTACTGTTTGTGGGAGTTTTGACGGTGAGCTTCTATTTCTTGGGACTTCTCTGTGGGAAGTCTTTGGAGGCCAGAGAGGCTCAGAGAAGTCTGTTACCCTTTATGGCCACGTGCCCTCCTGCAAAGACCCCGTTTGATGGCTCCAGCTCTCTGATGGGTCTGGTGACTGTGTCGTCTCCCTGCCTGCAGGAGGAGTCCTGGCTTCCCCTTTGTTGCTAGGACCAAGGTCTCCCCACATTCCTGGGAGTTCGCTTAGCCTTACTTTGCAAATAGTCCTGTCTTTGAAGACTCTCTTCAAAAATCTCAACTGAGTCTATCATCTTTTTCCTTCTGGGACCATGAGTGACACAGTCTGAGTTAAAAAACACTTAATAAATGCTAGTTATTATTGTTATTGAGGAATAACTTTCTATTTAGGGAAACTTTCAAGTAATTCAGGCAAAAATAAATGATGAACCTAGAGACAGAAATGCTGCAGAAAAGGTGTGCCTGGAGCACTGTGGAATGAGGGGGTGCTGTCTCCACCTCTGTAACCCTCTCACCCTGCTAAGGCAGCCGTGAGCTCCTCCCTCAGGCCGCTGCCACCCCAGGCCCGTCAGCACCACCATGGCCTGCCCTCCCTCCCTCCCGCCCTCCCTCTTGCTTACCTTGGAGGGACACAAAGTGAGGGAGGTACACAGCCGCCATGGCTCCTGGCTCGGCCTTGATGTCAAAAAGAGGCCCCGCAGGCACACAGCTGTTCCGCGAGGCAGATCTGTCCAGGAACTGGTCCCAGGCACAGAATTCAATCTCAATGGTCACTGGCCCTTTTGCCACAAAATGGAGACCTGTATTGGGCCAGTGGTAGGAGCCGGCCACAGGGAAGTGCACTCTGGGAAGGAAAGGGAGAGACAGACACTATCTTACTCTGCACCAGCTCCCCGAGCACCTACTGGCTGCCAGACCCCACGCAGGACACTGGGTCTAGCAGAGTGGCTACAAGCCCAGACGTCAGAGCCAGATGGGTTTGGGTTTGCGTCCTGGCTTCTCCGCTCTCTGACTGTGGACCCCTGAGCAAGCCTCTGGCCCTGCCTCATCTCAGTTTGCTCACCTGTAAGTAGGGATAATAATTGTGCCAATCTCACAGGGTTGTGAGGAGCCAGTGGCCTCGGCATGCTGACAGCTGAATATAGGCCTGCGGGAGGTGAGCTGTAACGATGGTGACGGTGAGGATGCAATAGGGCCTGATGGCCAGTAATTAAGAACAATCACGTGGCTATATTAATGATAAACCCTTGGAACTAAAAACACTGTACAGAGATCTTATGTGACTTTCCCAAGGTTCCCCATGTGGTAAACAGCGGGGTACTGGGATGTCAGCTTATGTAGGTATAAATTGGATGTGACATTATCGCTCAGCTGAGAACGTCTGTGACAGCGTTTGATGAATGGCAATGTGTTATGTGAGAGATCGTGAGTAGGACTGTAGACGTTTGTTCCTTACGACTGTAAACCTTTGGAAGGAAGGGCTGTCATTAGCATCTTAGGGCTCCCAGTTGCCAGTGGGGTACCAGGCACATAGAAGATATTAATGCAATAGGAGCATGTAGATGAGAAGAGATGTAAATGAGATTTGAGATGTTTAAGATATATAACAAGCCAAATACAGTGGGTGGACTTTGGCTGGACCCTGATCAGAACGAATCATGTGCAAGGACACTTTTTAGACAGTTGAGCCCCTTTGAATATGGATTGGGTATCAGGTGATACGAAAGACTTATGTAAACTTCGTTCGATGTGCTAATGGCATGTGGTTACAGATGGAAACATCTTTGTGGTTTTTGGAATGCATCACGACATATTTAAGGATAAAAATCATCCAACATTTTGGATTTGAAATACTGCAACAACAACAAAAGAGGGGAAAGTGAACAGTTGAAGAAATAAATTTGGCAAAGCGGTTGTTCAGGTGGGTAACAGGTACGTGCAAAGTCCCTGGGTTCTTTTTTTGGTGTAGGTTTGAAAAGTTTCATCAGAAAACCGCCTTTTCCATAATAAAAGCACCTACCCAGCCTTTCAGCCTGCCCCCCCCCCCATAAGTCATCTGGGAAGGGGAGGGCATCCCATGAGCCAGGGTGGGGTGCTGTCTGTCTGCGGGACCCAGGGTGGGGATGGCAGGGTGGCAGAGGCTTGCCTGGGACAGCAGAGCCCCTTACTCACCGGTATAGGCTCCTCTCTTGGTCAACCACCTCGGTAGACACAGGCCCCGTGGGGCCCCAGAAGTCATCTTCAGTCCCCAGAGGCTCCATGTGTAGGTCCCCAGGAGGGGCAAGAGACGGCAGGCAGAAGGGTTCCACCTGTGCTACTTGAGGGGCGCTTCCCTCTGGATCCGGCAGGGCAGAGGTCAGTTCTGGCTGCTCCTGCTGGACCTCCCCCCGCCCCCGACGCTGGGCCATGGGAGGCCCTTCCCAGGGCGGTGTCTGCAGCCTCCGTCCCTGCTCCTGGGGATGCGGCCTCTCTTGAGGGGTCCGACCTTGCTGCTCCTGACCCAAGCCCCACTGCCCAGAGGTGTCATTCTGCCCAGCATGTTGTGGGAGGAACACGGCTCAAATGATGGCAGGGCAGTGGTGGGGAGGTGATTCTCGGGCCTTAGAAGCCCATCGTGGGCCTTGGAGACTGGGTCCTGGTTCAGAGGCTGAGACATGCCACCCGTGTTCTGGGGAGGAGCAGCCCTGGCCCCAGGGGCTGGGAGAGAGGAAAGCAGAAACCCGCAAGCTCTAGGAGCGGAAGGCTTTGCATGGGGTGGACTCTTCCCAAGAGGGGAACTGCCCTGTCCCACACCAGAGGCAGAGGGATGGAGGGGTGACCTCCACAGCTGCCCTGGGAGCCACCCTGTCATGATGCTTCCAGCCTGGCCCCTTCACACTACCTGATTTTAGTCTCTGCCGCTTGGGTGAAGACTCATCATTCATCTCTTCTCCACCTGGGTCTTCTTTAGGGCTACTTGTTTTCCTAGACACAGAATTGCTCATTCTCCCCGACATCTTGGAGGGGGTGGGGCCTGTTTACATGACATCCCCATTTAAATTCAACTCATCTTGAACTCATGGCCACTGGACCTTCTCCTGTAGTGTGAGCCTCTGTGACTGGCCCCCATCTGCCCAGCCGTCCATGCCGGCCCTGGGGTGTCATCCCGACTTCCCCCATGTCTCTTCAAGAGCCAACTGGGCACCCTGTCACTACATCCCACATGGCTCTGCTGTGTGTCCTCTTCTCCCCATCTCCATGGCCTCCACCCTAGTCCCAGCCCCTGGCATCTGGCTCAAACTGTAGAATCCTTCTGTCCTTTTTCCACATAACAACTGTTCTTCACATATGAATCTGGCACATTATTTTAGTGCTGAAGCCCTGAAATGTCTCTCCACTGCTTTTGGGGTAAAGTGGAAAGTTCTTAACATGACCCAAAAGGCCTTACTGTGCCTCTGCCCCACCGTCCACCCGCCAACCCCACGTGTGCCACTCTCCCCTGCTCACGCAGCTCTAGACCAGTCGTTCTCAAACTTGGTGCTAAAAGTCACTCGGAGGGCTTGTTAAAACACAGATTCCTGGGCCCACTCCAGAGATTTTGATTCAGCAGGTCTGGAGCTGGGCCTGGGAATCTGCATTTCTAGCGAGCCGTACCCGAGGTGACTGCTGCTGCTGGTCCGTGCAGCCCACTTTGAGTAACATCGCTCCGGACAACTGGTCGCCTTCTATTCCTCAAAAAAAAAAAGCTAAGCTCAGAGCCTCTGCCTCTGCCTGGAATCAACCTCTCTTGGCCCAGCTGACCCTGCCCACTTTCAGAGCTCAGCTCGTCCCCACGGACAGGGTCAGACAGACCTGTCTATGCCTTCCCACCGCCCCTGGGTGTGCTTACAGGTTGGGGGATAATGGGCCTCTCTCCCTGCTGGACTGAGCTCCTGGGACATGGGCTCTTGTTCGCTGTGGGGTGCCTATAACACGTGCTGGGCCTGCAGGGAAGCTTGTCCAGTGATGAATGGCTCCTCCTCCGGAGTCTAGGGGCCCTTTTATTCCATTTCAGGTGCGGCAGAGCAGCCAAGAGCCCTGGGCAGAGGCACTGGGCGGTCACGGGCCAAAATGCACCATACTTGCGGAACCTGGCATTGTGGGGAGGGGGCGGGCCGCCGTAGGTTCCTCAGGAGCCAGAGGGACTCTCCTGCCCCGCAGGCTCACCCCTGAAGCCCCAGGAGAGTGTCTGTGGGTGTACGTGCACGTGGGAGGCGGGGGTGGGCTTATCCCCAGGGCTCTCCGTGTCTCTGTGTTCCCCTCGTGGCCACTGCCTTCCATGTCCACCTCCCCTACTCAGCCATTCACCACTTCTCATTCTGTTCATCTCCTCATTGGAAGATGTCTCAGGCCAGAAGGGTTTAAGCAGAGGAATGATATGATTCTATTTACACTAAAAGAACAACAAAGCTGTACCCAGGCTGCTGTGGTTTCTGTCTCTGTCTCCACCCCACATCTCTTTGCCCATCTTTTGGTTCTGGACTAGCCTCAGGGTCTCAGCCCTGGGCCAGGATCAGCTGGAGGGAGTTCTGGGTCCTCACACCCCCCTTACCATGTGTTGGAGATGAGCAGCCAAGGCTTCTCCTCCTCCAGGGCCCTCAGCATCTCTGTCACCTCCTCGCTCAGCTGGGTCTGGTCCAGCCTGCAAGCACAAAGGAAGCCTGCTTGTCCCGGGACACCCACACGTTCCCAAGGTCCTCAGGGCTCAGAATCCTGGCATTTGCCACTTCCTGCAGGAACCTGATGCATCTTGGGTTTCCTGGAAATCAGGCTCTGAGATGGAAAGTAGAATGAGGAGACTTAGTAGGGAGTGTTCTTGGGTCAACCCTAGGGAAGGGGAAGGGAGGGGAGCAGGACCTGACAGAGGGAGAAGCTGGGTTGCAGTGCAGTCTCAATGGAGCTGACTCTATGGGGGTTCTGAAGCAGTGATGACCCTTGAGAGCCCTTCCAAACTGGGATGAGGGGCTGGGTCTTTATACCTCAACACAGGTCTACTCTAGGAAGGGGATGTGATCTTGACCGAAAGGGCCCTCATCGACAGCCACCCCTGGTGGTTGGGGGTTAAGTCTTCATTCCTGAAGGGGGTCTGGGCAGTGCTTTACAGCACCCACCACAGGACAGCCATTCCCTATGGCCTCAAAATCACCACCCAGGGGTAGGTCCTGGGATTTTCTTCCCAGAGGGTAGAAGGGTTGCTGGGAAGAGAGCACCCTGTTTCCATTCTCACAGATCTTGTGTTTGGGGATTTCCTCTCTGGGCCTCTGCGTCCTCATTTCTAGCACAGGATGGACTTGCTCTGCCTGTTGTGAGTCACAGACAAGGCAGTGGGTGACAAGCCCGTGCACCCCATAAGGGGCAGGGCACACGCGCCTCACTCATCACTGCTATCAGACCTACTCTTCCCTGGCCAGGGAGTGGAGCCTGCCATGTAGAAGGTTGTCCCGGGGCTCCTGGAGGTCAGGGGGCAGAAACCTCTGCGAGCTGGCTGCAGCGTGAGAGCAGGACCAGAAACGCGGGGATGCAGAGTGTGTGACAGGCCCCCACAGAGAGCTGCGGGGAAGCACACGGCCAGAAGCATCCTGTGGACGGCTTTCAGGATGTGGAGGAAAGAGGAAGTGGTGAAGAGACAGTGACGAGGTGGTGGCTCAGGGAAGGGTGTGACTGGGTGGGCCCGCGGGATGGGGAGTGAGGGCTGGGGCTCGCTGCACCGCAGCCGCGGACGTCTCCGGGGCTTTGAGCCTGTTTCTGTCCCGCAGTCTTCCCCCAAGCCATTCTCTTGGCTGGACTGCTGCCCCTGACTGGGCCTGGGCACCTCGGTTCCTGTGTTTCTGCTTTGGTCTTGGCATGACATCACTTCCTCAGGGAAGCCCTCCTGGCCCCTCAATTTAATTCCATCTTCCCCTCATGCTATGTGTGCATAACACCCTGCACTTCCCCTCCACTTGGAGCTTAGAAATACATATCTATGTATTAATATATGAGTAACACCTATCTCGTCCCCATAGGACGTGCAGCCTCATTCATAGTTATTGTTTAATCCCACCCCATCCTCTTCCCAGCGTTGTCCTAGATTTTACATGCATTTTATTTCTTGGAGTCCACGAGGTGGACATGATAGCCCATCACTCAGATGAAGAAGCTGAGTCTCGGGTGAAGACATGCCCAAGTCACACGGCCTAAGAGGTGGAGCTGGGAAGGAACCCAGACCGGCCGTACACTGATCTGCTCCTTTCCTTTCCCCGTCCACTTCCACAGCACCCACATCCCTTGCTACCACACCTTCCTTCTCTGCCCTCTGCCCAGAAGGTGCCCCAGGGCCTTACCGCAGGAGCTCGAGTTGGCAGGTAGGGTCCCTGAGGCCTTCACAGAGCAGCCTCACACCGAGGTCGCCCAGGTCATTCTGCTGCAGGTCCAGCTCTGCCAGGCTGGGGCTGGCGCTGAGCACAGAGGCCAGGTCCTGGCAGCAGCCGGACGTGAGGGAGCAGCTGACCAGCCTGTAGGAGAGACGGCCGTGGGCCCCCAGTCATTGTCCCGGAGCCCTGCCTCCTTGGGTAACTGGAGTCTAGTTCCCCGTTTTAGTACCTGTGGTGTTTTGGAGGTTTCTGGGGTGATACTAAAGGAAGATCAAGACTTGTCTGTCTTGCAGGGACCTCGGACATTTTAATTTTCCTCCTGCAGCCAAGGAGCCACTCCGGAAGTAGGCAACGTCCTTTCTCACTCCTGAATGATTCCCACTCGTCCTGCCCACTCATCCTATCAGCCTAGTAAGATTCATTTACGCAATGCTCCTCTTATAAACCTGGCTCTAATTGTGAACTACATCGACCACGCTAAATGTCCAGAGGTAGCCAACATGGGATGCTCTGGTGGATTTGAGCAATATAGGAGAAATAAGAGTGGACGTCTAATAGAAGAACAAGTGTTAAAGGGGAGTATGATAGCTGCCGGCAGAATTGAGGGCCTATCCTGGCTGCCCCCTGAGTCCACACCTTCTCTCTGCCCCACATGGTGGTAGGGCATCTCCCTCTGCCTCCCTCTGCCCACCCCCACTGGGAGGGGTCAGTGAGGGACAATTACAGCAGCTGCTGGAGCTTGCAGCTTGGCTGTCTCAGCTCCATGCAGAGGTGCTTGACTCCAGCATCTGTGAGCAGGTTGAAGCTCAGCTCCAGCTTGGTCAGGGTCTGGCTGGCACTCAGCCCAGACGCGAGGTCTTTACAGCCTTCAGCCATGAGGCCACAGCTGGCCAGCCTGTGGGAGACACAACACACGCCCATGGCCTTGAGTTTACTCACTTATTGATCCCACAAACACCTCCCAGCACCCCCTGAACACCCACTCGTGGCCAGGTCTGTGCGCCAGGGGGAGGCCAGTAACCCCCCCAGGTCCCCCAGATGCACAGGTCCTGGGGGTTAGATAGAGAAACAACTGTCAGTCCGTTCAGATCCCTTTTGATCAAAACTCTCCCATGTCATCGGAGTTAAATTCAAGTCCTTGGCCTTGTCTAGGGGACACTGGAGACCTGGCTTCTTGTCATCTCTCTCCTTATCTCAATCCCTTTTAGCTCTATCTGATCCCTGGCCTCCTCACCATTCCTTAAGTATTCCAGTCATGGTGCACCTCAGGGCCTTTGCACCTGCTGTTTCTTCTGCCTGGAACAATCTTCTCACCTGGTATCTCATGGCCTCTTCTCTCACCTGCTTCAGGTCTTTGCTCAAAAGTCACCTTGGTGAGACCTTGCTTCACCCTCTCCCCTGTTTAAAATTGTGCACCCAGCCTCAGCCCCCCTTCTTTTTGCTTTCCTTTTCCCTACAGCCCGTATCACATTTTATTTTACTTATTTAGTCAGCTTTTTGTCGCCCCCCCCTCCAGGATGCAAACTCCACGAGGAAGGGGTTTTGCCCGTGTTTGTTACGAGCTGTCCTCCAGGGCCTAGGGCAGTGTCCAGCGCATAGTAGGCACTTAGGGAGTATGTGGCGAATGAGTGAATGAAGTAGTCTCAGAAGGGCTAATCAGGTGCCACTGGAGGCAGAGGAATGAATGGTTGGTTCTGTCAAAGGAAGGAGAAAATGTCCAGGAGTGCTGTGGATGGTGAGTAGGAATTCATCAAGATGGGGGATAGGGGGCACTCCTGGCTGGCAGAGTGCATGTGAAATTACAGCCCATGTTTAGTTTAGTGAGGTTGGCATAAAGGCTATATGAGGGAAAAGTGAAGTTTGAGGCCAAAGCTAGAAAATATCAAGGTCATGATAGGTCTTGGGTGTCATTATTGGATATTGGGACCTTGTGCAGGTGGCACTGATGAGCCAGTGAAAGATCTGGAGGAGGGCAGCGGTATGTTCTCTGCATCGCTTCGGAAGGATCCCTGACAGCAAGTGGGACATGGCTGGACGGGGCAGGGCAAGAAGCAGGTGTTCCTGGGGGAGAAGATGAGTCCTTGGTCAGAGCAGTGGCCACGGGAGATGTTTCATGTGGACCTGACAGCATTCAGTGCGTCTGTAGATGTGGGGGCCGGGGAGGCTTCTGGAGTAGATACGGAGTTGCGTCACTGCCACTTCCCGAGAGTAGATGTGAGGGGAGGCAGGCTCAGCGTCATGGACGTACAACCAGGGCAGTTGCCCGTGGCCCCACACTTGGGGTTTAATGCTCTGTGGTTGCCACCTGGAATTTCTTAATGTTATCTTTGAATTTGTGTTTGTAAGTGAAGTCTGATGGGACAATGGAGCCTCAGCTCGTGTGTGTCCCCATCTCCTACCCCCTCTCTCCTTCTTTGGGAAGAGTTCTTGGCCACCCACTTCCCTGCCCCCTTTCCTATAGGGTCCCACCTAGCCTTCCCTCCTGCCCATTGACCTTTGTCCCCATGGGGACCTGGATCAGGCATGGTGGGGGTCTGGGTTGGGTATCTTGGACTAGGGCATGGTGGCAGCTGTCCCTGTCCTGGGCTGGCAGCACCATGACACACTTGGTGGTTTGGTGAGGCACATCTCTCAGCCACCGCTGGTCCAGGTACCTAGTGTGTCCTGGCAGTGCCCTGGTGGCATGTGTGTGTGTGTGTGTGTGTGTGTGTCTCCATCCTCTTCATGCTGGGCTGGTAGGCCCAGGGGAAAGGGGAGCTGTCTGGCCTGACTTTACCACCACTCTAGAGCGCGGTTCTGGTGGTCGGTGGGAGGAGAAACCTGGCATCTGGTGGGCTGTGTGGGCATGCTGACCTGTGGGAAGGGTCCTTAGGCCCCTGCAGGGGTCTGCACACACCTGCTTGCTACCCCTGTGTCCAGGGAGTGCAACATTAACGAGCAAATAAGAAACCCAAGACAGGCTGAGAGAGACTGTGGAAGAGAGAAGAGAGCTTTACTTTATAAGTTAGTGCCTTTCCCGGTCCTTTCCCCCCGGTTTTTGAGCAAGGGCACTGCGTTTTCATTTTGTATTGGGTCCTGAACGTTGTGTAGCTGGTCTTGGTAGGAGGAGCAGGGCTCCTAAAGTCTATCTTAGAGCAGGCTGAGTTTGAGGAGCCTCTGGGACATCCCGGAGGAGAGTGCTGGGTTTTGGTCCATAGCTACAGATGGATGCTTGGCAGGTGCGTGCAGGGAGGAGACATGGCTTTTGGAGGGGGCTCTGCATAAGGAGGGAGGAGGGTGAAGCTGGACCTGGCTGCGGTTCTCCTGGTTGGACGTCAAAGGCCCTCCCCTGCCCGACTGCCGCCACTCTAAAACCCCTGTCTCTCCTTGCTCTCACAGGACCTGCATGTCTCCTCCTTGTCTTTTTTTTGGCTTCCTTCTGGACTTTTCTACCCAGCCTGGAATCCAAGGTCAGTGGTATCAGACACGTCCTAGGCCTCACACTTTAGAGTGTCCTTGGCTGTTGGTGTGTTTCCCTGGACAATCTCTGCCTTCCTTGTCTGCTCCCAACCCTGCGTTGCAGAGCGTGGCCCAACTGCAAGGCATCCAGCTGGCAGATGTCCTTACAGATGTGGCTCTGTGCCCTGTCACCTGCTACTCCTCACTGCTGAGGGTCTTTGCCACACAGCCCCCTCCGGCCACACTCTCCCTGGCTGATGGATCTCACACACCTGGCACATCTGGTTTCCAGCTATTGATGTGCCTATTTCCACAGGGCATGTTTCTGCCCCCAGGACCTATCTCAGCATCAACAACCATGTCTCTCTTGTGTCTTTGCTCATTTCCAAATAACTCACCATTCAAGCTGTGCTGCATGGATTCTCCTTGTTCAAATCCCAACCTCCCCCATGCCATTATCTGGATGTCTCCAGTTTATTTATCATTCCCAGTTTATTTATCCAGTCACCTGTTGAAGGATATCTTGGTTGTTTTCAAGTTTTGGCAATTATGAATAAAGCCTCTATAAATATTCATGTGCAGGTTTTTGTGTGGACATAGGTTTTAAACTCGTTTGGTTAAATACCAAGGAGTGTGATCGCTGGATCATACAGTAGGAGTATTTCAGTTTTGTAAGAAACTCAGAAATTGTCTTCCAAAGTGGCTGCAGCATTTTGCATTTCTGCCAACAATGAATGAGAGTTGCTGTTGCCCCACATCCTCACCAGCCCTTGGTGCTGTAAGTATTCTGGATTTTGGGCATTCTAATAGGTATGCAGTAGTAGCCTTTATTCTTCTTTTAAAAAATATAGGTATTTATCGTTGTAAATTTCCTTACACTACTTCAGCTGCATTGAATAAGTTTTTGTGTGTTGTATTTTTGTTTTCATTTACCCCAAACTGTTTTCTAATGTCCCTTGTGGTTTCTTCTTTGACTGATGGTTATTTGGGATTATGTTGTTGAATTTCTGTGTATTTGTGAATTTCCCAAATTTGTCTTTGTTACTGATTTCTAATTTCATTCCATCATGGTCAGAGACTATGATTTGTATGATTTCAATCCTTTTAAATCTGTTGAGATTTGAGATGGGGCAATCCTATTTTTGCACAGAGCTTTATTTGAAACCTGCTTCACATTTCTACATGAATACCTCAAAGGAACTTGAAAGCAACATCACAAAATCACACTCATGACACCCCATCGCCCAGTGTTCCCTACCTCAGTGAAGGTGCCATTATACTTTGAGTTCCTCTGGCCAGACACCCTTGATAGCCCCCCTCTCCCTTTCTCCATAAATTCAGCCCATTACTGAGTCTGGCTGTTTTACTTTCATAGATTTCTTGAATCTATCCACTTCTTCCCATCTCTGCTGCCAACACTGTATTATAACCTATCGCCATCTTTACAGGAACTATTACAATCTCCCTACTAACTAGTTTCTCAACATCTACTTTTAGTCTTCTTCAATCCGTTTTTCATATTGTAGTCTGTTTCTACTTTGAAAATTAACCTTTTTTTTTTTTTTGAAAATATACCAGTTTTGTCAGCCTTCTGCTTAAAGTCCCATTGAATTTTTAGGAAAAACACAAATCTCCAAATTCTCACAGGGCCCGTAAGGCCTTACATCATCTGGTTCCTGTGGATCTTTGTAGCCTTATCTCACCCCTTTGCTCACTATCCTCCAGCCATACTGGCCTGCTTTCAATTTCTTGACTTCCTATCCTTCTTCCTGCCACAGGGTCTTTGTAAATGCTGTTCCCTCTTCCTGGAACTTTCTTCCCTTCTCCTCTAATTGGGTACATCGTCAATATTCTTCACTTCAAGCTTCACTTCCTCAGGGAAGTTTTCCACTGGATCCCTTATCTGAGCCTATAATTAGGTATTTTTTAGTAGTCTTTGATTATTGTCAGTCTCTTGCAAGCTTTGTGATAAAACAATTCTGTTTGTTTACCATAGTACCCCTGACACTTGGCACAGTGCATAGCCCGAGAGGGGCTCAGCGAATATTTATTGAGTTCAGAGACCAATCCCCCATCCTAGACTCAGCTTCTATCCTGGGTCTCCTGCCCATCTCTGTTTCAGAGAAGACTCACCTCAGTGTCTCCAGGTGGCAGTGAGGGTATCTCAGGGCTTCACAGAGACTCTGTACTACACAGTAGTTCAGGAAGTTTCCACTCAGGTCCAGCTCCTGAAGGTTTCCAGTGACCCGGAGAGTGGAGAAGAGAACCTTCCAGCAGGCATCCGTGATGGGGACCCAGCTGAACCTGAGGGAAGAGGAGAGGGACAGGAGAAACAAACATGACCTGTGTGTGGGGTCAGAGGCACACAGCCTCCCTCTGAGCACCGGGCCGTAACAGGCAGTGCCTTTCCCACAACCGATCAGCCTCCCTGAGGGCTACTCCGCTCCTGCCACCCTGGGCTACGGTCCCTCCTCTGGGTGGCCCCTCCTCCGGTAGCCCTTGACATACCATACTAAAGTGCTAATTTTGTGTGTCTGTTCCTGCCTCAGTCTGGGAGTTCTTTGCGGGCAGGGGCAGATATTTTTTACCTTTTTAAAAAAATCTGCGGTGCCAGCATAAGGCACGGTGCAGAGGAGGAGCTTGGGAATCTGACAGCCTTCCTCTCTTCAGTGCAGACACACCTGTCGTCCTTTGGCACCACTGGGCCTTTCCCTGAGACCTTTTCCTTTTCTGCTCCACTCATGTGATCACTCCTTTCCTTGGGCCCCATTGCACTGTGTCCATGCCTCTGTTCCTGTAGGCACTGCATTCTATCCTTATTATAGGATGGATGTCTGTCTTCTCTCCAGATTTTGAATTCCTTGAGGGCGGGGACTGCACTTTATTAATCTGAGCTGTAGGGCCTGTGCTTAATATTTATGGATGAGTCATTTAATGTGGGAGATAGACACTTACAGTTGCCTCAGTGACCAATATTGCAGTGGAGGTGGGGACACCTGGATAGGGAGGTTACCTGGTACTGCTGGGGTTGGAGGATGGTTAGAGAAAAGACCCTGTCAACTCAGGTGCTGGGTTTCCGGAGGAGTGCCCGAGGCAATAAGGCATCATGGACACAAACCAGGAAGTGAGTTTTGCTGGGAAAAACGGACTCTCTTTCAGGGACGTGCATTGGGAGGTGATGAGGGAGATCTCAGGGCAGCTGTCTATGTCAACAGCTATCAAGCGGGTGCCTGAAGCAGCTGCGTGAGAACCAGAGAAAGAAACAGAAGCGGGTGGGCTGTGTGGAGGGGAGCGCAGGTCAGCATGCGGGTGGAGGAATGTCCAGGAGAGAAGGTGGCAGCGTCCTGGAGGCAGCGCGAGAAGCAGCCGAACAAGGCAAGGCCAGGGCAGGCTGCCGCCCGGAAGCAGTCAGGGCTGCCACGCAGTCGGGTGCTGCAGAGAACCTTCAGTGGACAGGGGGGAGTGGCCCGATTTGGCCGTTAGAAGTCCCTGGTGACCTCAATCCTTTAAGCCCCTGGGACCAGGCTTAGTGAGAGTACCTCCAGTGCCCGGGGGGGTGGAACCGAAAGAGGGGCTGGAGGCAGAGGGGCGTGGGGGTACTCACAGAACTACACTTGGGGGTCTCCACACTTGTGCATGCTGTCCACCCTCATTCAACTGAAGCCTCTTCACGCGGCAGCAGAATTTAATGCAGAAAGTGAACACCAGGAGCTCCATGCTGGTTTGGACGTACATCTTTGCCCCTTGAAAATGGGCCATTGCTTGTGTCAGGAACTCCTTGTCCTGAATCTCATACAGGCAACAGAGCAGCTGTGGATAGCAGGGCTGCCAGGGGGAAGGCTCATGCTGGGCCTCCGCCTCCGCCCACCGCAGCAGCTCCCACTTCCTCTCCCGAGACAGCCGGCAGTTGAAGATGGTCTCCATCTGTTGCACCCCCTGCTCACTCAAAAGGCCGAACAGGAAACACGTGGTTGGTGCCCCAAATAGGTCATGTCTCCCACGCCTTTCTAGCAACTTTTCCACCCCTCTGATGCTGTTAGGACGGTCACTCTCCTTCCCCTCCTCCCCCAACACACAGGACATTGCTGCAAAGAACTCCTGGAGACACAGGTGAATGAAGCTGTAGTTCAGAGAAGTGGGGTGCTTTTGAAGAATACCCGTCTCCAGGAGAGTGGAGAGGTTGGCCCCATGGAACCCGTGCTTCTTGAGGTCCTCAAGACTGAACAGGCTCTTTCCTTGCCAGATGCCCTCAGCAGCCAGAGAGCAGAAGCCCCTCAGCTGAGTTCTAAGGGACCGAGCTGGGAGTGCCTGGGAAAGGTAGTGTAGACAGAGGGCCGTGGTGGTCTGGGACGTCAGTGAGAGTTCCTCCGTCCTCTCCATCTGCCACTTCAGGCAAGTGCAGACCAGCCAGCACATGAAGGGCATGAGACACATAGTCAAGAGGGCTGGGTTTGATTCAACCAAGCTAAAGGCTCTGATTGCTTGACTTTCATCCTTGAAATATGTGTAGAAATATTCCTTCCTGCCAGATTCAGAGAATCCTAGGACCTCCACCCAACGTGGCTGCTCCAAAGAAGGAATAAGCTTCCAGAGAGCCGTGGTCCGAGCTGTGATCAGCAAGGACGCCTCTGGAAGTATGGTTTTCTCCAACAAACTTCCCAGCAGTCTGTGGACTGGCTGTTGCTGGCTCCGGTGCAGACAGAGCTCAGACTTCTGCTCCTCCCAGGCCCATTTTGGCTCATCCAAATCGTCGAGGATGAAGAGCAGCTGCTGTGGCTGAGACAGGATCTGTCTAATGGGAGCATCGGGGGCAGCCCAGTCTTTTGTGATGAGCTCGGTGAGACTCATTGCCTCGGACTGGGCCAGCTCTCTGCAGTTAAAGTAGAAGACATACCGGAAGCGGTCCCTGTATAGCCAGCCTTCCTCCCAGGCTCCTTTCACTTGTCTGGCCAGTGTTGACTTCCCAATTCCAGCAACCCCGTGCAGTATGACCACGTGAGGCTCTTCCTGGTTACCCAGGGCTGGGCCAAATAAGTCTCCGACCTCAATCAAATGCCCTTGCTTCTCCATCACTCCATGGTGCCAGCTTCCTTTGACCAGGGACTTGTGGCCTCTGGGGTGAGAGCTGTGTAGAAGTAGCAGCTGTGTGAAGTTTTGGTGCAAATCATCATTTTTCCATGACTGTGTAGAGCAAGGCCTCTCTTCCCTCTGGTGCTGGTATCTATCTCTGATTTCTAAGTAAGCGAGGGAAAGATGGAACATAAAGGTATAGGATAGATTTGTTCATTCATTCATTCATTCAACAACTGTTTTAGACACCCAGTCCAAGCCCCACACTGTGCTTGCTGCCAGTGATGCTAAGTTCTTGTCAATGTAGTGGAAGAACCATGGGCTTGGGGGAGATGTCAGCTCAGGTCTTGACTTGACCAAATCATACTCCCTGTGACTTCCCTTCATTCTTCAAATGTTAATCAAGGGCTTACTATGAGCCAGGACTGCTGTGGAGGCTGGAGATAAAGAGTGAACAAAGCAGACACAACGGTGCTCTCAGTAAGCCCATGACTTGAACCATTAGCCCCATGGAACCTTAGTTTTCTCACCTGCAAGCTGGGGATTGTGGTATCTCCTTGTAGGCGGTCATGGAGGAGTGAAGGCGATAATGGGTGGTGCACCAGTTGCTGTTGGTCCCTGACAGTGTCCCCTCAGCCCCCAACACTGAAGCACCTGCCAAGGATGTCCTTTTGCAAACACCTGTGGTTGTCTCTCTGAGGGCTCTCTCTCAGCCCACCGGTTGGGGTGGGGGGCAGAAATGCTGGGGATTTAATGCTCTAAGAGGAGCCCTCACACAATGACAGATGGCAGTCCCTTGCCCCCCAGGAGAGACAACTCTGAGGCACGTTCTATACTGTCTCCTAGAAATCTCTAGCAACACTGAGTCCCAGCTGCTCACAGGGGTAATCTGTTCCATAATGCAAGTTACAATGGCTTCCTTCCTTTCTTGTCTCACTCTCATCTCACCTACTGGTGCCTCCAGTCCCCAGTAAACCACCTACACTCAAATCCTGTCTTGCAGTCTGCTTCTGGGGGAACCCACCTGAGACAGACAGGAAAGTGATTTGTGAACTGTGAGGAGCTGAGCACATTTCAGAGACTGTTCTTCAGGGAGGGACCTCAAGCTCGTATCTTAGATTTCAAATAGAATTCTTATAACCCCGTTCCTTCTTCCATTTAGAATATTCTGAGTGCCTCTCACTTCTCTCCTTGGGCAAATTTTAGAGATGGTACAAGTGACTCATCTGGGGTCCTGAAGCCCAGCTCATCTTGGGAAACTTGCTGGGCTGCCACAGTTCAAGGTTACCTTTTCTACCTTTGTGGGGACACGAAGGGAAATCTGGGGGCATGGGAGGTGTGGGGGTCAATTTGCATCTTTTATGTTGGTGAGACTAAGGTGTCAGAGGGCCACCCTTATCTCTGAAATAATGACCTATAGATCTGCTTTTACTGTCTTTTGTGAGAACGTTTCCGGCAATATGAAAATCTTTGAAGAACATCAGGATGGCCACCCTGGGTCATGGCTACAGGCCACTCCACTCAGGGCCCTGCGTCTGCCCAAGGTGCTCAGAGAGGGCTTTGTTCTTTCTGTGCCATGTTCTCCAAAACATCATGGTTTTCAGGGATTTGTTAGCATGTTAACATACCACAATCTAAATCCTCCTGATTTAGTTATACTTTAAAAATCTTCCCCCAATCTCCAATACCCATAAGCAAGTTTCATTTTTATATGCTTTTAAACATGGTTTAGCAAACCCCGCAAATCCAGCTGGCCACTTGTTGTACAACCTGTGAATGGTACATTGAAATGGTTGAAAAAAAATATTTTACATGTAAAAAATTATATAAAATTCAAAATTTAGTGCCCATAAATAGTTTCATTGTAACACAGCCATACCTATTTATTTTTGTATTGTCTATGGTTGCTTTCAGGCTGTGATGGAGAGTTGAGTATTTTCAACAAAGACTGAATGGCCTACGAAGCCTAAAATATTTACCATCTTGTCTTTTGCACAAAAAAATGTGCCTACCTTTACTCTTCTTATGTCAAAATGGAAACCATGGGGTTTTTGCACTTGCTATGGAACTATTGTTGGGATATTATTTTGTTCAGGTTTCCCATTTGAAAAATTCCCTTAGAATTTTGAATTGGGGGAAGGACATTAGCAAGATGGTTGAGTAGGCAATACCAGTTTTTGTTCTCCTACAAAAAACAAATAGCTACCCATGAATGAAAATAGCTAGGCTCAAGAGTTGAGTTAAGAACTCACAGTAACACAATGGACAAAAAAAATGAAGAATAACCACCCAAAAAGAACTTCTGGGGAGGTCAGCTTAGCATAAATATCTGGAGATGACTAGGAGCAACGAAGAAGGGAGAGAGCTACCAGTATCAGCCATGGTGCCGTCATGGTCCCCAGTGGCCTGCTGTGGGGAGGAATCCAGCAGGCTTTGCTGTCGTGGACCTCAGTAGCTCCCACAACAGCCGTGGACTCCCTGAAGCTTTCCCAGAAGAGGACCCCATAGTGTTCATCACTGTGGATCCCTGTAGCTTTTCTTCAGTGGACACCAGAGCTTTTGTCACTGAGGTAACCAATAGCCATAGCTGCCATGGACTCTCCAGGGAGGGAGATGCTGCTACTGTACTACCCTGGGACCAGCGCTGCCAGCTGCCACCCCCTCTGTGTGTGCCCTGGAGGTTGTGTGTGCACCTGTGCTTTAGATCCTGGCTCTGCAGTTACTCTGTGGGCACCTATGCATCAGATAGATCAAAAAGTAACATCATCACCACGAGGG
The DNA here is from genome assembly GCA_029783875.1 of Phataginus tricuspis. NCBI lineage: Eukaryota > Metazoa > Chordata > Mammalia > Pholidota > Manidae > Phataginus > Phataginus tricuspis. The sequence continues at coordinate 8,749,023 of JAQQAC010004778.1, read as the reverse complement.
TGCCTGCAAGCTGGAACAAGTGCCAAAAGGGATCCCTCTGACCATTATATCCCCAGTGGGAAAAAAAAGAGATCAGGAGGTCCCCAGCAGCCTTGACTTTTGAGGACCTGTGCAATTTTCACTGGCAATAACCTTGGATGACAGAGCTACTTACAGGGGATCACTGGAGCCTTCCTTGGACCAGAACTGCCATCCTCATCCAACTAGTGTCCTCACACCCACCTGCAAAGGATGGTCTTTTCTCACCAAAACCAGTCCATAAAGCCTGGAAGAGGTGAGCGTTCCATCAAATGCAACTGACATCAATACAAGACTACCAGAAACATGAAAAGTCAAGGAAACATGATATCACCAAAGGAAAACAATAATTTTACAGTATCTGAACCTAAAGTGAAGGGATGGAGAAAGATATTCCATGCTAATGGAAACCTTATTAATAATAAAATCTAATTAATGATATTTATTCATTAAGCAAATATTAATAGATTTGAAGGCAGAAATAGGCAGCAACATAGTAATAATGGGGGACTTCTAATATACCACTTCAACAATGGATAAATCATCCAGTCAGAAATCAACAAGGAAATATCAGACCTGAACTACACTGTTAATCCAAATGGACCTAACAGACATATATAGAACATTTCATCCAAAAGCAGCAGAGTACATATTCTCAAATGAACATAAAACATCCTCCAGGATAGATAATACATTGGGTCCAAAGCAGGTCTAACAAATTTAAGAGGATTGAAGTCATATCAAGAATCTTTTCCAGTCACACTGGTATGAAATTAGGAATCAACAGAAGGAAAGCTGGAAAACTTGCCAATATGTGGAATTTAAGCAGCTCATTTTTGAACTATTAATGGATTAAAGAAGGAATCAAAAGGGAAATAAGTATGTTGAGATACATGAAAATGGAAACACAACATACTAAAACATATGGAATGCAACAAAAGCAGTTCTATGAGGGAATTTTACAGTGATACATGCCCATAGATATTTTAAGAAAAAAATATCTCAAATAAACAACCTAAAATTCCTTTACACTCAAGGAGTGAGAAAAAGAAGAACAAATTAAGTCCAAAGTAAGCAGAAGGGAGGAAATAAAAAAAGATCAGGACAGAAATAATTGAAGCAGAGACTAGAAAAGCAACAGGAAAGACCAATGAAACCAAGAGTTCTTTTTTTTTTAAAAGATAAACAAAATTGACAAATCTTTATCTAGACTAAGAAAAAAAGAGAGGAATTTTCAAATAATTAAAATCAGAAAGAGGAGACATAATGATTGAATCACAGACATACAAAGGATCATAAGAGATTGCTATGAACAATTCTATGTCAAGAAATGGATACATTCCTACAAACACACAACCTATTATGACTGAATCATTAAGAAACAGAAAAACTGAACAGACCTATACTTAGTAAGAAGATACTCAGTAATTAAAACTCTTCCAACAACAAAAATTCCTAGGACTAGATGGCTTCACTGGTTAATTCTATAAAACATTTAAATAAGAATTAAAACCAATCCTTCTCAAACTCTTCCAATCAATAAAAAAGGAGGCAACACTTTCAAAGTTATCTTATGAGGCAACTCTACCCTGATACCAAAGCCAGACAAGGACGCTATAAGAAAAGAAAATTACAGCCAATATCTCTGATGAACATAAATGCAAAAATCTTCAACAAAATACCAGCAAACCAAATTCAACAGCACATTAAAAGGATCATACACCAGATAAAGTGGAATTTATGCCTGGGATGCAAGGATGTATCAACATAGGCAAATCAATAAATTTGACACACCACATTAACAGAATGAAGGATAAAAATCATATGATCATTTCAAGAGGTGCAGAAAAAGCATTTGACAAAATTCAACATCCTTGCAGGATAAAAACGCTCAACAAATTAGGTATGGAAGGAACATACCTCAGCATAATAAAGGCCATATATGACAAGCTCACAGTTAATATCATATTTAATGGTGAAAAGCTAAAATCTTTTCCTCCAAAATCAGGAAGACAAGGATGCCCATTCTTGCCACTTCTTTTCAACATAGCACTGGAGGTCCTAGCTAGAGCAATTAGGTAAGAAAAGAAATAAAATATATCATTAAGGAAGAAGTAAAATTGTCTCTGCAGAGGACATGATCTTATATATAGAAAACCTTAAAGACACCACCCCAAAACTGCTAGAATTAAGAAAAGATTTCAGTAAAACCACATGATACAAAATCAACATACAAAAATCAGTTGAATTTATATACTCTTACAACTAGCTATCTGAAAGAAAGAGAATTAAGAAAGCAATACCATTTACAATAACATCAAAAACAACAAAATACTTAGAACTAAATTTAACCAAGTAGGTGAAAGACATAGACACAGAAAATTATGAGATACTGATTAAAGAAACTGAAGAAGACACCAATTAATGGAAAGATATCTGTGTTCTTGGGTTGGAAGAATTAGTACTGTCCATACTACACAACGTCATGTACAGATTCCATGCAATCACTATCAAAATTCCAATGGCAATTTTCACAGAAATAGAAAAAAATATTAAAATTCTTATGGGCCCACAAAACCCCCAAATAGTTAAAACAATCTTGAGAAAAAGGAGCAAAGTTGGAGGCAGATGACATGATCTTACATATAGAAATTCCAAACTTTTCTACAAAGCTGTAATAATCAAAACAATATGTTACTGGCATACAAATGGACACACAGACCAATGGTACAGAATTAAAAGCCCAGACACCCCCACCCCCCACACATAATGTTTGACAAGGGCACCAAGAATACTCAATAAAGAAAAAGTAATCTCTTCAAAAACTGGTGCTGGGAAAATTGGATATCTACATGCAAAAGAATGAAACTAAACTTCTATCTTACACCACTCATAAAAAATTAAAATGGATTAAAGGCTTAAATGTAAAATATGAAGCTATAAAGCTCCTAGAAGAAAACATAGAGAAAACATCTTGATATTGGTCTTGATAATGTTTTTTTTTTTTTTTGGACACCAAAAGCTAAAGCAACAAAAGCAAAACCAAAAGGAAACAAAACCCCCCAACCCCACAAGTGGGACTACATGAAATAAAAAGCTTCTGCATAGCAAAGGAAACCATCAACAAAATGAAAAGGCAACCTACAGAATGGGAGAAAATATTTGTAAATCATATATCAGATAAGAGGTTAATATCCAAAATATATAAAGAGCTCATACAACTCAAGAGCAAAAAAGAAACAAATGATCTGATTAAAAAATAGGCAAAGGACCTGAATAGACATTTTTTCCAAGGAGGATGTACAATGACCACAGGTTCTTGAAAAGGTGCTCCACATCACTAATCATCAGGGAAATGCAAATCAAAACCACAATGAGATATCACCTCACACCTGTTTTGAAGGCTATGTTAAAAACACAAGAGACAACACATTTTGTAAGGGTGTAGAGAAAAGAGAATCCTTGTGCACTGTTGATGGGAATGTAAATTGATACAGCCACTACAGAAAACAGTATGGAGATGCCTCAAAAAATTAAAAATAGAACTTCTGTATGATCCAGGAATTCCACATCTGGGTATATATTCAAAGGAAGCAAAGTCAGATCTTGAAGAGATATCTGCACACCCATCTCACAGAAACAACCTAATCGTCATTTGGCTGATGAATGGATAAAGAAAACGTAGTATATAGGTATAATGGAATATTATTCAGTCATAAAAAAGGAAATCCTGTCATTTGTGATAACATGGATGAAACTGGAGGGCATTTACCGAGTGAAATAAGCCATACAGAGAAATCCAAATATTATATAGTATCACTTGTATGTGGAATCTAAAAAAAAAAATCCATACTCATCAAAACAGAGAATGGAATGCTGACTGTCAGGGGCTGGGTGTATGGGGTAAATGAGATGTGGGTCAAAGGGTACAAACTTTCAGTTATAAGATGAGTAAGTTCTGAGAATCTAACGTACATCATTGTGATTATAGTTGATAATACTGTCTTGTAGACTTGAAATTTGCTGACAGTAAATCTTAAGTGTGTTCTCACCACACACCCACACATGCACATACACGTTAATGCATTAATCAACTTGATTATGGTAATTATTTCACAATATATATGTATATCAAATCATCACTTTGTACATTTTAAATATATACAATTTAATCAATTATACCTCAAAAAAGCTGGAAAAAACAAAAACAAACAGAATTTAGAATCAGGGGAAAGTGTATTTCTCTTGAATCAATCTTTTCTTTTTTGTTGAGTAATAGGTATTATGTAACCCTATTATGTTTCTCTTTTTGCCCTCACTGCTAGGATGCTCAAAATCAATAAAATGTTTAATTACAGAAACGAATTAGTCCTCATGGTTTTCAAACTTGCTTTTTCATTTTAAGGTTATTGTATTTGTATGTTTATAAGAGACTAAATTTGAAGTGTGTTCTCACCACACACATAAGATGCCTTTAATTCTTCCTTCTTTTCCTTTCTGAATGGGAAGTGGTGTGACTAATTAAGTCAACTGATAACCCTTTGAACCTGGGCCATATTTTTGGATAATGAACTCCAAAAATTTACCCTATCTGGGTACAGAAGAATCTTTTAACTTAACATCTCTCAGATTACAAAGGAGGCATTTCCTGGCACTAAGAATCAATTCAATTCTAAGGATGTGGCTTATGATTAAGACCTTGGCACCAGGAGTCTGGGCACTTGTTGCCTAGATGGCAGAGGAAATGAAATGTAGGGGTTAAAAGTGGATTATGGTATCAGAGAAAGCAAAGGCTGAATTCCACCTCTGCCACTACTAACTGAAATTTTACTTTTTGAGCCTCGTTTTACTCACATCCAAAGTGGGATAATAATAACCATCTCATGGAGGGGTTGTGGAATTTTAGTGGTTGTGCTGGTGAAGCATTGGGCACAAAGCCCGATTTAGAGAGTGTTCTGCAAATCCTTGCAGCCACGTGAATTGTTCTAGGCCACTTGTGGGGTGAGGACCTCAGTGGAAATCAAATCTTTCTCTCCTGACCCCAGGCTGGGGCCCTGCCCCCTGAATTAGATGATGTGTTTCCTGTAGTGAATAATGCACCACATTTTAATCTCCATGGGTTGCCTAGAAACAGTGCCTTATCCATATGGAGAGACTCTAGCAGTGGGATTTTTGCAGAAGGTTTCATATGTTTGAGAGACCCTGTATGCTTATTCTGCCAACCTGTCCTCTATCTGAGCCTTTGCCCCACGCACCCCCCTCCAGAAGCTCTGCAGCGCCTCACCTGTGCAGTGGTTTCCAGATGTTTCAGCCAGAGGCCACCTACTCTCAGGAGCCTCTTTTTTACTGGGTTCTGGGCTGGGCTGAAGTGGGAATTCCCAGCACCGTAGAGCCACTGTGGATATAGGGGATTGGGATAACTCTTGGTTTGGCGAATCGTGTTCTGGGGGTGTTGGATAAACTTGGTAGTCGAATGAGAAAGGGTTTTCTGGGAGGGATGACAGAAAAGAAATTACCATTTACTAAGCATCCATTTTATTTCAGGCTCATATATTTTGAACTCTTACAGTAATTCTGTGAGATGCGTGTTGGTAATCCAATATTAAAATCATAAAGATAGAAACACAATTTTATTTTCTTAGCTGGTCTGAAACTTCCTCTTGGTGAAAACTTCTATTAGGTAGAAGGATTTTGGTAAGTCACTTAACAGCAAATAGTTGCTAAGCAGCATTCTAAGGAGGTGGGCCTTCTCTGTTGCCAGGCACTGAAACTCAGGGTATGCAAATTGGGGGCAGAGTAGAATTGCTCTTTCCAAAGGAAGGAGCCAGTGAGACTGGTTATTGAATGGGGGGAGGGCAAGAGAGAAGAATGCTGGTGGGGGCATGAGAGGGGACCTTTCTGGGGGAGAGATGTGAACGGTCTGTAATATCTTTGGTAGAATCTACATCATGCACTTGGACTTCTGTGCAAATGGATTTTTTTTGTGTGTGGAGTTCAAAGACATGCACTTTCTGTCCTGGGGGTTTGGAGGTGGTATGCAGAGTAAAAACTGCATAGTGTGAAGGCTCAGATGAGGAAACCGAGGCATGGATAAGGCGACTTGTTCCATGTCACACAGCAAGCAGGTAAAGTCAAGGTGAAAATTAAGGGCAATGGAGCTTGAGCTTGTGACCACCACTGGCAGGGCTCAGGAGAAGAGCAGGGGTGGGGGTGGGCACAGAAGGAAGGGAAATATGGAAGGAGGAGCGGGTGTTAGGAATGACTTTCACAGAGCAAGGTGGGGGAGACATCACCACACCAGGAATGGGTGCTCCTAGTGGACCACGTGCTGTGTGAGTGTGGACAAATGAGTTGCCTTTTCTAGCCCTTCACATTGGGAAGAGGTGGTTGTTTTAATGCTGCGATGGGAAGAGGAAGAGGCAAGGGTGTAGGCTGAGGTCTGCAGCCTGGATGACTCAGGATGGCAGAGGCCCAAATAAGCGAAGTCAGAAGAGGGAACTAGCTTGGGCTGAGGAATGAGCCTTCCCTCCTCTTGGGTTCATCTGGAGAACAGAGTCCTCCTTAGAACTTTTTGGAGCACCCTGACCCCAAGGATCTTCAGAGCCCACCACGCTTATGAGCTGAGCAAGGAATGTGGCACACATGGCACCTGGTTGGGTAAGACTCACTGCCTGGCCTGCCCGGGTCTCATTTCCCATTTCTCACATTGGAGGGAGTACAGTTTCAACACTGGAGTGTTCCCGAAGGATCACTGACAGGCCTGCTGCTCCCACCACTCTGTCTGGGCTGCCCCACACTTCTTTGCTCAGGTGGGTGCACCCGGGTAGAAACCCACAGCCTCACCTGGGTCCCTCGGCCTGACTTAGCAAGCCTTACCTTTCCAGCAGTGTGTGGATGTGTCACCCACGTATCCCAAATTCTTTATCTCTGAGTCCGGGCTGAGTCCTGGGTAATCCAGGCCCTGGAACCTCTGTATCGTGGCACAGGTGGGCTGGCTGGGGCCCTCCAGGTTGGGTGTACTCGGGGAGTGGAGAAATGAAGGAGACTGGGCTGCAGGAAGCAGATAAAGAGGCGGAAGGCTCATCAGAGGGGAGGGCCAGGAGCCAGGGAGCTGAGGCTGGGGTTCTGCATACTCAGCAGGTCTCCTGTCTCAACCAAGAGGTCAGGAGAAGCCAGTGAACCCAGGGCAGCCCATCCCGACCTTGCCAGAGGCTCTCCGGACAAGATGCCCTGGCAGATGACAGACACCACTGGAAAAAACGTCCCGATCTGGGGGCCAGGAAACGTGCAACTCTTTTGGTTCTGTCTCTGCCTCCCCTGTGAGTCACAGCTCCTCTCAGGGCCCCAGCTCTCCCATCGGGGGCTGAGAGCCTCTGCCACCCAGGGCTGCGGACAGGAAGAAGAGCAGCAGAGCTCTTGTTTATTCAGCACGTTCTAGACTGTGTGAAATGTTTAACATAGATTGTCTCTTTAGCTGCCCCCCACAAGGAGGCAGGCACTTAGGCTCCCATTTTACAGATGGAGAAACCGAGGTGGAGACCAGTGAAGCCACCTGCCCCATGTGGTAGCGCCAGGACTGGAACCTGGTTCTGCCCAACTCCCAAGTCTCTGCTTGTAACACAGGGGGAGGCGAGTGCCGCTTGGGAGCTGGCTGTGGCACCAGGACCGCTCTCTCCCAGCGCCCTTCTGAATGCCACCTCCTCCCCCTCTGGCCTTCTGAGCATTCTGTCCTGGGCACTGCGAGGAGCACATGGGGTCCTGGGAATGCGCTTGGGTAAAAGAAGGTCCAGCAAGCGTCGCCTAGTTTGGGCCTGGACCCCCTTGGGTAGGACAGTTCCAAGTCACCGCCTAGGGAAGGTCTAGTGGGAGGTTCATGGTGGGGTTCCAGGGGGGAAGGGATGGAGGCCAGGAGGTCCACAGTGGGCAGAGGGGGCTTGGTCCACTCACCTGACATCAAGGCCATCTCCGCCCGGGCCTCGGCGCAGAGCCTGCTCAGGCCCATCAGCTCCCAGGTGTGGAGGGCCAGGTCCCAGGCCTGCTGTTCCCCATACTGGGCCACCAGGCGTGTGGCCACCTCCGTGCCTCTTGCCTCCTGGGGCTGAGCCAGGGCTGCACTGGGCCGTGGTTCCTTACCAGGCAGCCGAAGCTGAAACTCCTCCAGCTCTCTGTCCCTCATCAGCCCCAGGTACCAGGCCAGCCGATACTGGATCACCCCAGCCATCCTGCTCTGGCCGCAGACCTCGGGGGTGTTCACAGGGGAGGGGCGTCAGGCAGGCAAGCAGCTCCTACTATATCCCAGTGCAAGAGCCCCTCGAGGATCACTCTTCTTGGTCTGGCAAACTCTTCCCCATTCAGAACCCAGTTCTGTAAATCCCAGGACATCTGCCCACAGGTGGTGCTCGTGAAGGGTGGGGAAGGGCGATGGCAGGAAAAGCCACGGGACAGAGGAGCCCAGAGGATGCGGGAGACCCTGGCAGATGCCAGGCTCTGTAGAGGTGCTGGGGCAGGGCCAGCCCGGGGAGTGATGGGGGGGTTGCGAGGACAAAGGGCTGGGGTGTCGGTGACACTCACTGTTCCGAGCCCCTGGGCGTCTTCCTCTCCTGGGACAAAGCCTGCAGGAGGTGACAGGAGGTAGGTGGCGTGGGGGAAGCGGTGGAGCAGAGAGTGGGCTCTCAGAGACTGGGGCTGAGCTTAGGGCTGCCCACTCCCAGCAGGCCTCTCTTGGCTCTGAGACACCAGCAGGGGAGCGCAGCCCTCACCCAGCTAGAGCGGAACAGAAGACACGCAGAGGAAACCGCACGGGGGTGTGGCCAGGGAAGGGGCGGGACCAGGACCGGCCCAGGCAGACCGGGGACTCAGATCCGGCGGCTCAGGTGGGCCGCATCCACAGGTGGGCTCAGACAGGCCCCGCGCTGGGCACAGACCAGGGGGTCGCACAGGCGTGCGTGTCTTCACGTGGGCCCCCGACAGCCCGGCACCCCCAGCCCACCTGCAGAGCCGAGAGTGGGACCTCTCCAGGTAGGTGGGTGTGGAGTCCCCGGGGGGTGGGGGTGGGGAGGGGGAGGTGCTCCAAGTCGGGCAAGTCTGTCCGGGCAGCTTCATATTGGCAAACAGTGCAGCCAGGCCAGAGGCACGTTGCCCAGGCTCTCACGGTTGTCCGGGTTTCCTGAGCCCGACCACACATCCTGCCATGCGACGAGGGGCACCGAGGTGTGTGTTTTGGCCTAGGGGTGTCTGCCCTGTGGGCAGCTCAGCCCTCAGCCTGTAAACATCCAGTAAACGTTCCTCCAAAGCGGAACAGCCCCTGCTCAGCGCTACAAAGCCGGGCCTCTGGGGAGGGAGACCCGGGCTTGCTTTTGTTGTAGAACTGACACAGGTTGGGGTCTCCCAGTGAAGGAGGGACATTACTTAACCCATTCCCTGCTGTGTTGTGGTTTCTGGGGGGGGCTTGATTTGACCCGGGCCGGAGGAACCCACCTGGGCTTTGGCTAACTGCTCACGGGGACACCGGCCCTGTATGGCCGATTCATTTCTCCGAGTCTCCGTTTGCTCATATATTGAATGGGATACCAGAGGTATGCGAAGAGGCTCAAATAAAGTAAAAGCTCTTAGTAACCTTTAAAAATGTTATATAAATGTTAGGTTTAAAAAAAAAATGGCCAGTGAGCCCATTGGAGGGCGTTCTACAGCCAGACTTACCAGGAGTGGAAAGTGTTGCCCCAAGATTGATTTACGCCCTCCCTAAGGGACCTGAGACCCCATCTAATGGGAGGTGTGGCCTGGAAGAGGGGTGCGATTTTTTTCTTTTTCTTGATGCCAACTAATTCTGACACCAGCTCCCTGGACACCAGCTGGGTGTCCTATAACTCAATTCCGACACTACCTGGAGTTGGTGCAGGCCCCGTGGGTTAAGGGCTCAGTCCCACAAGACTGCTCCCCACTTCAGATGCCAGTTGCAGATGGGGTGCTGAGGTTACCCACCCCTCTGTCCCATTTGGCGACAAGTTCGGAGGTCCCCAGAACCCCCACTCAGGTTCAGTAACTTGTTAGAAGGTCTCGTAGGCTTCTGGAAAACTCCCAGTTTGTTATACAGGATACAACTCAGGAACAACCAAAGGGAGGCGAACCCTCCCAACACCTCCACGTCGGAACCCTGTTGTTTAGGGTTCCATGGAGGTTTCATTAGTAGGCATGACGGATTAAATCACTGGCCTTCGCGCTTGACTTAATCTCCAGCGCCTCTGCCTGGAGGCGGTGCCTTGGTCTTTCTGGTGACCAGCCCCCATTCCGAACCTATCTAATGGCTCTCAGCCACCAGTCATCCATTCACATACAAAAGACACTCTTACCAATCCAGAGCACATAGAGCGCAGACGTTGAATACCTTTGAACTGTGATTTCCTCTTTATCCTTCTAAGCAGATGCGATACTCCCTCTGGCCACTAGATGGGACTCAAGCACCTTGTGTTCATTGACGAGCGCCGACTTCGGTTAGGAAGACCCACAGCGCCCTCCCTCTGAGGCCTGAATTTTTAAAGTGATCTCTTTCTGGTGCTTTGGGTCTTTGCTCTCTTCCTGATGCTTCAGGGCCTTTTAGGAGCACTTCAAAAAATTCCACTTTTATACAAATAATGCTAGTTTCTGCTAACAGTTAATAGATGAAGGCAATCCATATGTCGTGCACCCCAGCAGAGGAAAGTGACACTTTCTTTTTATATTCAAATGGTTATCACTTAAGTCCAAACCTGGTAATGAGGTATGTGGTGGGGACTTGATAATGGGGGGAATCTAGTAACCACAGTGTTGCTCATGTGATTGTATATTAATGATACCCCTCCCCCCCCCAAAAATCCAAACCTGAATAAGTTCTGGCAAGTGGCCTCCTTAGTATTTCCCCCCTCCCAGCTGCGTCTGAGTGTTCCAGGTGTGGCCCCATGAGGGTTGTGAAGCCAGTGCTGTTTCCTCCCTGGCCTCCTCGCTGTGGCCAGTATGGTCTCAGACACTGTGTCCATCCTTCTGAGATGCTGGACGCAGGTGTCTTCTCTGATCCTCCAGTTCTGGGGGTACTGCTCTTTCCCTGTCCACTCCTAAGATGTGGGATAAGCCTTTGCCGATTCTCCACGGCACAGCCTAGACTGCGATAGGAAGGCAGGAGTTTGCGCATGACTCTCCCCAAGGATCAGGGATAAAGGAGAGTGAAAACAGCAGGGGGCTGCTTGCAGGGACTGCGGCCAGCACGGGTCCCAGAGCCCGCAGGTCGGGCCATCCTTGCTGCTCCTTGCCCGGCTGGCGGTCTCTGCAGCTCGGGCTGGGTTCCGTCTGACACGGGCAGATTATTCCCCACCCCTAAGATTCTCCAGCCACCTCCACACCCTGGAGGCCCGTCAGTGTGGCTTCAGATCCCAGACAGAGAACAGGTTTCCCTCACATCCACCTCACTCCCAACTCGGGGCCCTGCCTTACCCTCCCTCCAGGATGAAAGTCGGGCGTGTGGTCAGTCCTGCGGCCCAACAAGGCGACCCCAGCAGTTTGATAATTCACTTTTCCAATGTCTGTGTATTTCAGGCTTAGATAAAACTGTGCTGAACACCAAGAGTTGAAATCTTTAGTTAAAAAATATAACTAAATACCTGTTCACCCAGGGCCCCTCCTCTCCCTCCTTCTAATCTTTTCCCCTGTGTGAAGTGAAGAAACCATGAGGACCCGGTGTCCACCCAACCATGGTCTGCTTTTACTCCCCTGCGAGCTTTGATGACCATACACCCACCTGTATCACCCTCTTCCGGAACTAAGAATGTGCTATAGGTGCAAAGTAGTCTCACTACAGATTTAGGAAAAAGCCCAATCCACTTCCCTCGGGTACCGCAGGAGTAGCTGTTCCAAAGGATTGTTCACAGTAGAAAATGCGTGCTCGCTCTGGTGTTCTCATTGGATTTTTGTAACTGCATTTCCGTCTCAGCCAACAGCAATGATCTGGGCTTTTGTTATATTAGTTAAAGAACCCCAAACAGGGCCCTCCTAGAACCCAGGTGAGGCCCGCCGAAGCCTGCAGCCTAGGAGGGAGAAATTATGCATAACTTTTTAGAAACCCCTTTGACTTTGAAAGCATTTCAGCCTTACAGAAAAATTGCAAGAATAGTCCAGGGAACTCCCACAGAACCTTTACCTAGATCCCCAGCTATTAACATCATGATGCATGGGCTTTCTAACTGTACAGTTACTCCTATTTCATTTTACGTTTTTATTTATTTTTGCTGATTATTTGAGATGTCATGTCCTTTTATCTCTAAAGACGTTGGCAAGTATCTACTAAGAATAAAGACATTTTCTTACATAACCATAGTACAAAGATCAAATCCAGCAGATTTAGCACTGATACAATACTACTATCCAATTACAGGTAACTTTTAAAATGACATTTCCCTCTTTTTCTCTAAACTACATCATTAGGATCACAAAAATGGAAGGTAGAAATGTGTAGATAATAGGTAAAAATGTCCCTTTCACTTTCCCCATATCCCATCCACTCCATGGGGTAACTCGTGTTAGCGTTTTTTTTTTATTACAGTTTTTTAAATTAAGGTATTATTGATATACAGTCTTATGAAGGTTTCACATGAAAAACAATGTGGTGACTACTTTTACCCATATTATCAAGTCCCCACCCATAACCCAATTCAGTCACTGTCCATCAGTGTAGTAAGATGCCACAGAGTCACTGTTTGCCTTCTTTGTGCTACGCTGTCTTCCCCATGACCCCCCTTCACCATGTGTACTAAACATAATACCCCTCAATCCCCTTCTCCCTCCCTCCCCACCTGCCCTTCCCCACCCCTCCCCTTTGGTAACCACTAGTCCCTTCTTGGAGTCTCTGAGTCTGCCGTTGTTTTGTTCCTTCAGTTTTGCTTCGTTGTTACACTCCACAAATGAGGGAGATCATTTGGTACTTGTCTTTCTCTGCCTGGCTTATCTCACTCATGTTAGCATTTTTACATGAATGAAAATATGCTTTCCACCAATTACATATATAGGATATAATTTTGGGGGGAGTTGATCCTTCTTCTCTTAAAGCATTTTGAACACCTTCTATGTTAGTACGTATGAATCTGTTGTTCGTGGCCCTTTCAGTAGTTGTATTTCATAGTTTGCAGGCACTATAACTTATTCAATCTGTCCAGTTAGCTTGTTTTCATATGCATTTTGCTGTTACCAACCATGATGTGTTGGTGACAAATTTTTTTTAACAGAAATGTGCTCTTCTTGGGAACTCACTTACGTCAAGCAACTGGCCATTGCACCTCTCTGGTTTGTCCTCTGGGAAGTTTTTAAGTCAAGCTTTTGGCCCATGTCTTAAACACACATACGAAATATAATCTTAAAGCACACGCTTCACGTACTGCCTTAGCTTTGGGTTTCCGCTTATCTCTTCCCTGCTCTCATCCTGACTTTGCCTGATTAATGGAGCAATCTAATACATATGTTACTTTACCTTATTTCTTTATATACATGTAAATCTGTACACTGAGCCTTTCCAGAGCAAGATGGGCTCTGAGTCCATAAAATGACTGAATCGTGGTTTGGAGCCTCCGTCCTGGGAGTGTGGGGGGGGTCGTGTCCATTGAATGGGAGGCGCCGTGTCCGGGGACTCCGCAGAGCTGGCTCATGTTATCTTCCCAGTGATTTTCTACAATGGGGTCATCATCCCTATTTGGCAGATGAGACCAGACCAGAGAGACTCCAAAGCCCCCAGCCTCACCCCCGGGCTCCTGCTGCCTCCGGGGTCCTGAAAGGTGTGCTTCTAGGGCGGCCGGTGTGCGGGTCCTCCTCCGATAAACTCATCCTCTCAACACTCTCAAGGCTGCTCCTGAAAGGCAGTTGGGGCGCAGGCCAGCTGTGCCCTGTGAGCTGCTCTCCACTGGGGGAAGCCTCTCAGAACACACCCGTGTCCACATTATTCCGTGGAGTGTCCCCCATGCCTCCCCCTGGAGCTTTAGCTGGAAAACACAGGACAGACGACAGCTCTGAGCGTTTGCAGTGCATTGATGCTGGTCGGAGCGAAGGGGCTTTAGCTGCAGCAGGCAGACCTAGGATTAGCTCTGGGGCAGGATTCTGCCCAGTGAGAGGTGCTAAGTCCAGGGACAAGCTATGGGAGGTGAGTGTGGAATTCTCTTCCAGGAGCCTTTAGGAACAGGCCAAGTCCTCAGCCATCTGGGGCTCAGCATGGGGAATTAATGAGGCCCATCGTGACAGCCCTGCTCATCCTCTTTAGAAAACTACAAATCCGAAATGTCACCTGGTCATTAAGCTCCATTACCCAAGCCTCTCTTTTCCTGACAAAAATCTCCTTTAGCCACCAGGTGGTGATAGTTCAACAGAAATAAGACCTCTCAGGGCTTTGAACCAATAGTGAGCTGCTTGAAAAGCTTTCTGGAAGGCTCTGGGGCCAAGATGGGAGGTGGGGGGACCTTTCTGCGGACCCAGAGCAGGGCCCTGCAGTGAGCTCATTGAGGTGCATCGGAAGTAGAGGTCTCCAGTTAATCCTGTTCAGGCCCTAGAGAGACTCTGACGGATACAAACTCTGAGGAGGAAGCAGATGCCGCTCATGGGATGTCCCTCCTGCCTCAAGAGTCTCCTGGGCTCTCACTCTGAGCACTTGTGGTCTGGGCATAGGACAGGGCCCCGCTGCCCAGATGAGGTGGGACCGCCTTCTCACGGAGGCTTGGCCCGTAGCAATGACACCAAGGCCTTTCGACTTGCAGTTTCTCCCAGACCAGAGGGGATTATCGCTACAGGGAAAAAGCCTACAGGGAGATGCCCATGATCTTTAGTTTTGCTTGTCCACTCCCTGGACTGTAACTTCTCTGAGGGCTGGGAGTACATCTGTCTTGTGCAGTCACTCCCCAGTGCCTAGCGTGGGGCGTTAGCTACACGTAGTAGAAGTTCAGTGTGCATTCCTTGAGTGAAGGGATGAATGAACAGGAAGGCAAGAGCCCTGGTCCACGGAGCTGTTCAGTGTCCTGACCAGCACCTGGCTTTCGTTGGCAAACTGGTCCTTTGCCTTCTTGCCTTCTTCCTTGCGCAAACCTGAACAAACCTGTCCCTAACACATACTTGCGGAATTATGTACTCTCTTGGCGGCGTCACTGGGCTCCTGGTGGCCACCAGCGACCCTGCTGAGCTAGAAGGTCTGAAAGAGTGGTTCTCTCTGCATAAAGCCAAATGGGTTAAATGCCTCTAACCTCATCTACATCCATGGAGTTTTAAGTTCTCAATTCCCCAATGACATAGAAATGTCACTACAGTGAAGGGTGCGTGGTGGGAAAGTGGCAAGAGACGGTGCTGGAGAAGTGAGCTGGGACCCGACTGGGACAGGCTGAACGTATGAATCTGTGGGGCAGGGAGGGTTTTTTATCCATCTCTGAGTGTGTCCTGCACAGTTCCAGGCACAGAGTAAGCACTCAATAAAAAAAACGCATGCTTTCTAGTTGTACAGGACTATACGGAGGGTATGGACAGTGTGGGTCTGGCTCTCAGCTCAACCCCCTGGAATAGCTCAGTTAATACTCTCTGAGGAGTAGGAGAGGAAAGACCCTCCTCCTACAAAAAATTGATTTTTTACTTATATTTGTTTACTCACGTCTGGATTGACTAAAGAAGCCAGTTCTTTGTCCTTTTGGATTGCTTGGCACTATCTCAGATCTTCGTATGACACAAGGTTAAGGTAGGGAAGGAGAAGGTTAGAATCAGGAACAAAAGGTGGAGCTAGAGACGTGACCCTAAGGCCAGAGACTGTAGTTTGGTAAACAGGTTCTGTAGGAAGTTCTCCTCAGAAGCCAGTGTGTGAAGAGGTCACATTTTAGAGCTACCAATATAAAGGAATCAGGAGGTGGATACAGGGAGTGGTTTGGGGGAAATAATTCAAAGCTTGCAAGCTCTAGTAGGACGCAGGGAGCCCTGCTGTCAGTGCCCAACATGTATCAGCCGCAGAAAGGGTCCACGAGGCCAGGTACCCCGAGGCGAGGCAGTGGGTGTCAAAGGCAAACTTCCCTCTCTCTGTCTGCACCCTGGGGCACCACTCTTCGGGCTCTGTCCTCCACACCACCTTGGAAATACACTGAGACTGCAGAATCCCAGTGAAAGGCCCTGTGTCGGGCGACCGCATCTCTCCATCATCCTTCACATTAAGCTGCTGTTAAGCCACCTCCATTTCTGCATCGGCCCCTTCTCTCCATCCCCTCCACTCACCATCATTTCTTGTCTGGATCCCTGTGATGGTCACCTCTCAAAACCTTCTTCCTGCCTCTGATTTCATGCTTCTAATTCATCCTCCAAAGGGATCTTTCTAGAACACAACGCTTATCATGCCCCGTGCCTGGATAAACCCCTTTGCTCACTCCCCATTGCCGTGTGGCATTCGAGGGCCTCTGATTTCGGTCCCCATTTCAGGGCTTACCTGTACCCCTCTCCCCATGTGCTCTCACTCCAGCCTTGTCTTCTCAGGGTTCCCTGAGCCACCACATTCTGTTAGCCACTTGGTGCCTTTGGCCAGACTGGGCCCTCTATGGGATGCCTTTCTCCACCTTCTCATCTAAGGTCCAGCTCGGGTGTCCCTCTTGCAGGAAGCCTCCTCTTCCCCCAAGCCAGTCCTATCTTTGGTCTAACATAAATTCTTTCTTTCTTGTTACAGGAAGCTGTGTGCTTACCTGCCTCCCCTGTCCCTCAGGCCATGAGCTATTGGAGAGTGAGAATTGCATCTTATTTCTTTTCATATTCCCTTCCTTCCCCTGTCCTGCAGAGTGCCTGGCTTGTATTTGGTATACAGTAAATATTTGGAGAATTGTACATGAATAGAGCCCATAGGATAATCACAGAGATTGCCCTGTGGGGACACACTCTTTGGTGCAGAGGGTTGGAAGCTGGTCAAGGACACACTGAAAACTCCAAACCTCCAAGGAGGACAGAGTGGGGTTCAGAACTACGGGGGTCTCTCCATCCCTTGGTCCCTGGACTGGCCATTGCCTCTTGCTTTGAGATCCATCCTTGTCTTTTCCTGCAAGCTGCATTTCCTAGGCTCCTTGTCACGGATTGCCCTCTAGGTTTGGCAGGAGATTGGAGCATGAACAGACGGGAGAAGTCAGAGCCTTTCCCCCTTTCTCTCTGCCCTGGGAGGAGGGGGGCACTTTCTGGACACGGCTGCCTTTTCATGGCTGTGCCTGACCCCAGTGGCCATCCCTCCCTCCGTGGCCTCACTGCCTGCTGGGCAGCCTCTGCTGGGGTTCTGGCTCAGGCTGGAGAGCCCTGGCTTCTGGGTTTTGGTAACATTATCACCCCTCTATGTCCCACAGCTCTGGAGGGACACTGGCTTCCTCCTCTTGCTAATTTTTGGGTTGCTTCTGTGTCCCTGTTTGACTTCTTCCCCTTCTCATCACGGCTGTGGCCCATGCTCTGTGTTAAATTCCCTGTGACTGGAATACTAGTGTGGTTTCATTTTTCCCAACTGGATCCTGACTATTACAGTCTTCTTGCTGAGAGCAGCTGAAGGTTCAGTCTTGGAGTCCCTGGACCAACCTGTGTCCCTTCTTATACTCACAGGAATCCTTTGCCTTGACCACAGTGTTTCTGCAAGATAGCCATTAGTGGCCCATATAAAAGCCAGAGAAGCCCCCTGACGTCATATGCCTTAGGATTCTCTCTGGGCCATTTTGGAGATCTGGATCACTGGCTGAAGCAAGCCTCCTGTGCCCTTTGGTGTGTATGAGGGGCGGGGAGGGTTGGTGGTGCAAGACTACAACCCACACAGAGCCACTACTTCCAGGGTGCTAATTCCCTTCTGTGCCATGACACTTGGAAGGAGTATGTTTGAGACACTCAGAGGGTAGCAAACTTTAGGAATTCACTGTGTCAAGACCTGGTGCCAAAAGGAAATATAAGACCATTGCTGAGAGGCCTGGCTGAACTCAACAATTGATCTGTGTGGGATTATTAAGTGGAATGAGTCCGTCATGCAGTTGTCTCTGCTGTGGAGCAGTGATATCGTACTTTAGGGGACCCCACTGAAGCCAGGACCTGGGCTGAGTGGACCTGAGGCCAACCCCATGGTGGTTCCCATGCTCCTTTGCAGGATGGCAGGAGGTGACGAGGCTCTTCCAGCCTCTGTTGGAGTCAGTATAGGGTTTGAGACAAGGAGGGTGGGGCTGGAGAGGAGGTGCACTGGCTGCTGGCAGGAAGTGGATACAGAAACGAAAATATTTCTTGACAAGTTTGACACGTCAGTATGACTCCCACTGAGCGAGGAGAGTGGAGGAGAGAAAAGACGAGGTGAAAGAGGGCGAGAGAAAGAGATCTGGGGGCCAGAAAAGAAAAGAACATTTCTACAAAGGTCATTGAGGAGGGGTGATACAATTTCATTTAGGGTTTAGAAAGATTACCCTGGCTGCAAAGGGGAAGCGTGGTTGGAGACGGGTCAGGTGGCCATGAGAATCCAAGCAATCCAGCTGTAACAGCTGGGTGCATAGATGGGCCCGTCCAGCCCTGGCCAGGGTCTGTGGGGCTCCAATGGGGCTCACCCTGGCTTGGAGAAACTGGGGCTTTGGGGGCAGTAGTGGGTGAGAAGTCAGGGCTGGCCGGGCTCTGGGATGGGCGTCCAAGCTCAAGGAAGGGTGGAGGACAGAGTGCTCTGTCCCCCACAGCCTCCGTGGGCTGCCGCCCGGTGACTCAGTGCGATGAGTGCCTTGCAGGTGAAGACAGAGACTTAATGGCTGCTGACGAGTGTGACAGTGTGGGTTTTTTGAGAATGCATGTGAAGGAGGCATCTCTATACAGCTAAATTCCTTTATTAACTTAATGAGTTTGGCTGCTTTCCTGGAAATGCAAGTGCCATTTGGTACCATCGCTGCTGCTTCAGAAAGGGTGTCATTAAACTAAGAATCTGTAGGAATGCACAATGGTGATAAATGAAGCTGCTTGGGAGATTGCCGAGTGTCACACAGACTCCTCAAGGACCTCAGGGTGGAGGCGCTAGCGCCCTGAGGTGGGTGTGCGGGTGAGGAAGAGCGTGCTGGAAACGCGAGCGATCACCTGGGTCATCCAATCCGTGCAGGTATTGATGAGTAATAGTCGGAGGACCAATATTAAAGTCATATTAAAGTGAAGTTGAAGCAAAGACTTCAAAGGGGCTAAAACACCTCCCAGCACTTCTGTCCCCCAGTTGCTGATGCAGCCTCTGGCCTTGGTTTCTAAAGGTGAGACCCAAGTGTGTGGCTTTGTTCTTTCCATGCCCGGCTTTGCATCAGACTGTCCTGGTGGGTCCCAGGCCCACTGAGTGGGAACTCTGAAGCAAATTACTTCTTCCAAACACTGGACCAGCCTGGGAACACCAAGGGCTGAGACTAGATCACTTGGTGAGGTAAGAAGAGAGACCTCTCTTCCTGTCCCTTTTGCTCTTTGGAAAGGGAGGGGGCTTGACATTTTGGAGACTTGGGAGGTCATTAGGATTTTGGATTCATAGTATCGTTGTAAAACCCTCTGTGTCTGAATTGAGTTTGGACCTGAGAGTTGGATGTGGACGCCGTGGGACAAAAGAACCTTTCCAGCTAAAGACTTCATCATAACTCATGTGATGCCAGGTCCCCAGGAGCCATAGAGGCAGGGAGCATGGGACAGAGCAGCCACTGAGACCACCTGCCCCTCACTCTCTGATCCTTGCTGCAAACCCATCACATGGTAGTAGCCCTTTGCAGGTGAGAAGCAGAGACTCAGAGAGGTTAAGATACTTGGCGCAGCCGATCTAGCTGGATTGAACTCAGAGTGTCTCAGGCTGAAGCTGGTCCCTCCCCGGTACCTCTCCTTGCCGATGGGGAAGGTGTCTATTGGGGCATCCGTGTAAAGTCGGGTTTGAGCTCAGGCCAGCCTAAAGAAAAGTGTCTGTGGTCCCCTTCACCGACTCTTGGCTTCCGTCCCAGGCAAGGATTCCACATGGTTGAGTGCTTTTATAAAAATTTTATTTTTCAATTACATGCTCATTGTAACAAATCCAAACAACACAAAAGTGGATGAAGCGGGTGGAGAAAGGCCCTACCTTCTCCTTCCAGGTCGAAACCTTTCCCTATGCTTATGGCATGTGGGTGGTGGCTGAAGGTGCGGGCTCAGGGGTCAGATTGCCGGGCTCCCTTCTGGGCCCTGCCGCTTACTGACGTGAAAGCCCTGGGAAAAGGACTTCTCTGTGCCTCCACTTCTCCTTCTGAAAAATGGGATAATAGCACTCATCTCATGAGGTTGTTGTGGGATTAAATATTTAGACGAGTGCCTGGCAGAGAATAAGCCCTCCAAAGATCATTAGCTATTTTTATTATATGCAGCTTTCAAAATCCAAAATGAGTACTAGCGCTATCCATACTATGTGGCAACTTTCCTTTCACTTTACAAGATGTTGTAGACTTCTTTCTGAGTCTGTACATGAGGCACTTTTCAAATGGTTGTGTAGGATTTTATTTGCATGGAGGTACTATAATGTATTTATTCGGATATGGGCAGACCTTTAAATTATTTCCAGTTTTTCTTTTTTTTCACCACGTTACACCATTGTGCTTTTGTAAGATACAAGTTGCAAAGGTGGGATCAGAGCATCTTAAGGTATATATTTTTAAAATTCGGTTATGTCTTTACAGAGTTTTGCCAAATTACGGTGCCTATGATATTCTCGCTGACAATGTAATAATGGTAAGCCTGCTTACCCAGTCCTTACCCAACACTAGATTTACTCAGTTCGTAACTGCTGGGTTAAAGACATATCCAACTAGCTTTGTATATGATGAAGATATTCGTACCAAAGTACATGAGGTCCCTACTTTACACCATCAATAACATACACATAATATGAAAGAAACCAACAGCCCACAGAGAAAGGTGGCAAAGACAGAAAGCTCCTTCAGCACAGTTTTGGACTAAAGATGAATGTGTAGAGAGAGCACCATTCAAGCTTTCTCTGGTCCTTACGACACCTACTCATTATTACCCCCAATGTTAGAGATGAGAGAACAGAGGCACTGAGAGGTTAAGTAAGATGCCTAAGATCAGGCGGCTGGTGAGCGACAGAACTTGAGGCTGAATTCACACCTCCCTGACGTCGGGATCTGCTCTGCTTGTTCAACTGTGTAGAGAGCCATAGAAGCAAATACACTGGATTTGAAGGAATTGGCGAGGCTTCCAACAAGTGGAAACCGCAGTAGCCTGGGACGCTGAGCTCCAATACTCTCATTCTGCCATGCTTCCTGTGTGTCTTTCAACAATTTTCCCATCTGTGAAGTAGAGGGGCAGAGTTGTAATAGGAAAGCACTGGGGCTGACAGAACGTGCTCTGTTCCTCTCCGTCCCCCAGGATGGAGGGCCTGGGATGCAGGTGGTAAGACAGTTCCTCTGTGGTTAGACTGCGTTAGCGTCCCTGTATATTTCCACCAAATAGCCTGTGGTGCCTCTTGTGTGCCTATCGGTGCAGTAAATCCTCAGTGCTTCTGCTTTTTTTTTTTAAATAAAATAAAATCAGAACCTTTTGTGTTCAAAAGCTGTGTCTATAAATCAGTGCTTCTTAAATGAGGTGTGCATGGATCCGTGAAGACAGGCTTTGAAATAGAAGTGATGCTATTTGGAGCACCAGGCACACTTTGTCCTATCACAGAACTGGTTGGCTTCTCAAGATGTTTTTGTGGCCCTGATGAATGATGCCATGGGTTAAAGAACCGTGCATGAATCCCCTTACCATCTGGTCCCTACCCACCTCTCTAAACCCCATATGCCCCAAGGTACAGCCACACCCAGCTGCTCACACATTCCTGAATGCATCATGCTTTGCACATACTGTTCCCTCCACTTTGATGTACTTTTCCACGTATCCACCCTGAAAACTCCTATGTGTCTGCTAAAGGCCAGCTTAAATGTCCCCTCCTTTCAGGATATTACCCTCCTTCCCCTATCAGGGCTGGTATCTGCCTCTTTATAAGTCTGGTTAGATACTGAACACTTCACAGGCAGCATTAGTTCTGTCTGCACATCTAGCCATAAAATAATGTCACACGTAGTCAGAGTTCGGATTGTTAAGTGAGGGAATGTTTGATGTCAGTGGGAGGACATCTGTCTTGGTCAGCACAGCGTGTCTGGCACATGATGCTTGTTTAATTTCTGGCACAATGTGTCTGATGTTCCTGTGAGGGACCTGGATGGAGATGCAAGGGGCAGATGCTCTACTGACTGCAGGTGATGGTGGACACATGGAATGATTATTCAGTATTTGAAAAGGGCCTTCAAGCGGCCATCGGGTGGGATGGGAGGAGAGCTTGCAGGGGGGAGAAGGTTGGGTAGGAGAGGAGGTATATCAGTTAGGATGTCTGAGCTGCAAAGCGGATAAAATCTGACTCAAACTGACTTAAACAACAAGGACATGCACTGGCCCATATAATGTGAAGTCCGTGGTGTCAGGGTGGGCTCCCTCTGGGGTTCCAGTGTCCATTTTTCTGCCCTTCTCTCACCTGTGGCCTCCTCTTGCTCTGCCTTTCTCTTTGTTCAGATGTAGCTCCTCTTACGGAGGCAGAAAACAGGTAGCAGTGTCTGGCTTCACATCCACATGTTATAAAAGCCAGAGGAGGAGAAAGCTTCTGGAATATTTTTGATAAGAACAAGGAAGAATTTCAGAGGCTTCCAGCCAACCCCTCCCTGCATTTCACAGGCTCCGTTGGGTCATACGTCCTTTCCCGAGCAAGTTGGTGGCCAGGGGAATCTATTGCTGGTTGGCTTAACCCTCTCCGTCTCTGAGCCTGTGGCAAGGAGACTGGGATTGCCCTGGCCAAATTAGAGCCTGTCTGGAATACTTGAATGCCGCCCAGTGGGAGAAGGCATATCAGTTGTAACAAACCACCCAAAAACTTAGGGCTTAAAATATCATCTATTTATTTAGTTCAAGTTTTGTGGGTCAGCGATTCAAGCTGTGCTCAGCAGTATGGCTCTTCTGTCAGGGCCTGGCTCTCTCCTCAATTGATGGGCTTGCTGAGGTTGAGTGATTTATGAGGTCTTTGCGGAGATGGCTGGGATGTCTGGGGACTCTCTTCATGGTTGTCATCCTCCAGCAGGCTGGCCTGGGCTTGCTGACATGGCTCCATGTCTCTGGGTTCCAAGAGCACAAAGAGAGGTCAAAGTGTCTTCTTGCCTCATATTTGCTGCTATCCCATTGGCCAGAACAAGTCACACTGCAGACTCAGGGGGATGGTAACTCAGTGGGTGGATACAAGAAGGAGTGAAAAAATTTGGAGCCATAAATGCAACACTTTACCATAGTAAGGAGATCTGATGTTGGGAGATAGCCACAACAGCAAGCTAAATAGGACATATTGGAGGAATGTGTGGGTGCAGTGTGTATCTGGAGAGGAGAGGGTTAATTAAGCCCATTAGGCAGGGAGAAAGGGGTTTGCATTTAGGACTGCAAATAAGAATCAAAGGAACTTAAATTCTGGTTCACTTTTAAACAGTGCCAGGCTCCGGACTAGGCAAATTGCATGTATTGTCTCATTTAATCCTCATAGTTGCAGGTAAGGAAACAGGCTCAGAGAACTTAAGCAACTTGCTCAGAGTCACACAGCGAGTGAGTGTGGATTTGAGCTCAGTTGTCTCTGGCTCCCAGGCCTGAAGGATTTAGCGGAGGCAGGATGGCAGCCAAGGAGGAGGAGGAGGGGGCTGAAGCAAAGGAGGGCTGAATTGCAGGGATTTGCAGCATCATCTCACCTCAGTGTTGGGCACCCTGAGTCTGGATGAAGCAGGCACCTGCTAGCACACCTTCCTGGACTGTGCATCCCTGGAAGGAGCGCCCACACTTCTGCTCCAGCCCTCCTATCCTGCAGCATCTGGCGGAGTAGGAATACGTAGCACCGAGCGGCCATGTCCTGTGCGCCAGGTGCTGTGCTAAAGGCTTTATAGCTGTCGTCTCAGTCCCCACAGCCTTCCAGTGTGGAAGGTGCTGCTACTGTCCCCATTCTGTAATGGGACAGCCACAGCCAGAGAAGTAAGTACCGCGTTCGTGTTCACAGTGCGTGGAGGAGCCACGGCTTGAAGGCAGGGCCATGGGGCCCAAAGTCCATGCTCTGAAATGCTTCACTACCTTGCCTCGTGGAGGGAGCCTGGGTGCCAGAGACGAGGGTGGTGGGAGGTGGGAAGCCTGGATGCGGAGACCCTCCCGGTCAGGGGTTTGAAGCGTCACCATCATCAGCATGTGGGGGCTTGTTACTACTGGCCAAGAATTAGGTTAACTGTTTCATATTTTTAAATTCATCCTCAGAAATACTTGGGGATAGATACTATTAGTTTGCCCGTGTTAAAGCTGAGGAAACTGAGGCTCAGAGAGGTAAATTCATTTGCTAAAAAAACCATACCACACCCTTAACAAGTGTCAAAGCCTCAGGCAAACCTGGTCCTGGCTGACCGCAAAGCCCACGCTTACCCACCGTGCCATCTTGTACTGCATTATCGGTCAAACTGTGGTTCCTCCTGGCGGAATCTGACAGTTACACCCCCAGGAAGCGGGAGGCCCCACACCTCCAAGGACTTGGGACGCAGTCCAGCGTGAGAAATCCAGAGCCACCCTGCAGGAGGGGTGCGGGTGGCTTCCCGACCTCCCCATCCTTGGGAGGAGGGTGTCTGTGAGCTTGGATAAACCGAATCAGGTCCTTTTCACACGCACCAAGCTTTTCCTCTTTTCATGCCGTGCTGTAAACCTCCGGTGTTGTGCCAGCCAGGCAGGCAGGAGTTGAGCAGGAACCGTGTCGTCCCTCCGACTCAAACATTTCCCATAACCCTTTTCCTCCCCAAAGTCATTAATAATGATCTTCATCCCCACAGCATCTGCTAACGATTTATTATTACACAGGTAATATAACATTTTTGCATCCACAACATTTTTCATCCCAGGTGGAGTTCATCACAAATGACTCACAAGCAAAGAGCATTTCCTCCAGCAATCCATTGCCAGCGGTGGCACATTGTTCTCTCCCCTCCACCCGGAGCAAGAATGTGCTGCCTTCCCCCAGCTTCCACAACCTTCCCTCATTTATCACCTCTGCTCTCAGTGAGTCCCACAAACTATCAGAGAAGGCCTCTGAAACATTTGACTCGGTAGCTTCTGCCGGCAATGTTCAAAAAAATACGCGGGTCCTTCTTGAAAATGGAGCCCCAGTTCTTCCCTGAATGGACAAAGAACTTTTCCTCAGGGCTCTGTCTCGCCGCCTGTGTCCAGATGTCCGCCACACCGAGAAATCATGGCGTCTGGAGACGATGGAGGGGCTGTGAGGTTCGTTGAGTCAGTAAGGTGACAGGACGCTGCTGGGTGGAAGCAGGGCTGCCCCAGCAGAGGTCCTCAAATTGGGGCATTTGCCATCATTTTAAGGTAATGAGACAATAGTAGCTAATGTTTATAGAGTTGTATAGTGTGCCAGACACTGTTCTAAGTCTTATATGTGTAAATATATATATGTTTGTTCATATATTCCTATATAAAACCCAGCACCCCAACAATCCTTCTGAAGTAGCTACTATCAATGTTCCCATTTTACAGGTGAGGATACTGAGATGCAGATTGCTAAGTGACTTGTGACTTGCCCAGCATCGTACAGCGGACAAGGGATGGAGTCAGGACTCAAGTCCCTACGGTCCTGCTCATGCCGGAGCCCTTATCCACTCTGCTAACGAGTGTTCCTGGAGGGCATTTCTTTCACTGCAAAGGAAAACCAGCCTATTTACATTCATATGTTGATGGTCCCGAAGACTATAAAGGAGAGATGTTGAGTGAAGCAGTGCGAGCAAAGAACATGAAGTTTTGTAGAAAAGGCAGGGGGTTGTACTCCATTTAGTGCTCCCTACCCTCACCGAACAATGAGAACCTCCTCTCCCTTCCCCAGTGGAATCACCTCCCTCAGCTCTGTGTCCGTGACAGGTCCCGGTGGAGGGGACGTTCTTAGAATTGTGGGACTTGGGGTCTGAGGCCTGTTGTCATCTCTTCCAGGCTACGTGATGAAAGAAACACCAGTTTAGGTTCTGGACATGGTCTTCCACTAACTAGCCTGTGCCCTCGGGCATATTGTTTTCCTCTTTTTGCTTGAATATCTGCATCTACAGAACAAGGGGTTGAACCAGGTGGTGACGGATGTCACATCTCGCTCTAACGGCAGTTCTAGTGCAAGAGGCCCAAACCATGCACCTGGTGAGCCAGCTTCAAATCATTTTGGTGGTGGCAACGTGAAGCACCTTTTGGAGACAATTCTGAGTTCAAAGTCAGTCTCAGAGGAAAAGAGTGCTTTATCTGTTCATGAATCTGCCACAGACCCTGAAGGGGAGTGGCGACTGTTAAATCATGTATTTGACACTGCAGTTCTGCTAACCTCATTTTTCAGATGAGGAAGCCAAGGCCTAGAGACATTACTGATTTTTCTAAGGCTTCACAGTGAGGTAATTATGGAATTGGAATTAGAAGTCCATTCTTCTGCACATCTACTATTTAACAGTCACTGTATTTGGAACCAGCAGAATAGCTAATAATGGCTGACATTTATTGAAAACTATGTCCTCACTATATGTAATAGGCAAAGTTATTGTTCATCACTCATTCCTTTTGCCACAATCTCCAATCCGGAGGAAAGTGAGTGAGAAATATGTGCTTGGTGTATCATACCAAGATTTTGAGGTCGTTATGCAGCAAAGCTAACTGATACAGAAATTAGTACCCGAGGTGAAATGTTTCTCTAACAAAAACCTGAAATATGGGACATTGGCTTTGAGACTAGGTGGTGCCTAGTGAGGACAGGGTTACAGGAGGCTGGTTGAATGGCACGCGTGTTATGTGATGGTGGAACATTTGGTGAAGCTGTCACTTGCCATAAGCTGGAAGGTAGAAAAATATGCCTAAAGCATTTGTCAAGTTGGGTGAAAAGATTTCGAGGCAAGAGGTTGAAAGTATGAGCTGGCTGCTGCTAATTGCATTTGAGAGAGACAAAAATCAAGAGGGAACTGACCGGTATGCAGGCAGAATTTCAAGAGACTGTGGAAAGCCCAGAAATTGGCAGGTTGGAAAATAAAATGACTTCTCACCAAATCGAAGGTGTAGCCATTACAACACAACCACGGGGAGAAGACCGAATTTAGGGCTTTGTATATAAGATTTTGTGGGTTGTCTCACAGCAATAGCTGACTGAGAGTTGGGCACTCTGCCGATCACTGCATGCATTATCTCCTTTAATCCTTCTAATAATCCTATAAACAGTAGTTTCACTATTACTCATGTATGAGGCCAATCAACAGATGATTACCATTGAAAAGGCAGTTTGTTATTCATTATTCAGAAGAGGGAGGGCCCCACCAATATGTGGGGCTACACGGGGAGGCACCAGGTTGGCCAGGAGGCAGAGGGGGTGTGGGGCAGCTTTTACTATAGGTTCCATGGGGAACAACAGGCAATACAGAATAAGCAGGCTTAGGATTGGGTAGTCTGGACAATTTCAGCAGGCTCTGGGGTATACAGGTAGCCCTGAGTCATCTGGTACCTCACCTTGGAGTGAGTAGGGCAGGGGACTATTAGCCTTGAGTCTATAGCCCAATAGAGGAGGTGGCAGGGTGTAGGGCTCTGATAGGTTAATTTGCATAGGAAAGCCTCCATTGCCAGCGAGTCCTTTACTGTCCCTAGGAATTGGCCAGTCTTGGGAAGGACAGTGTCTCCAAGGCCAGCAAGACCCCAGAGATCAAAGCATCAGAATAAAAAAACATGCTTAATGCAGTAGGTGCTAGTATTTCCATTTTCCAATTGTTGAAATGGAGGCTTAGAGAGATCTTGGAACTTGCCCAACGTCACATAGTAAGAGGCAGAGTCAGGAATGGAACTTGGCAGATCAGACTCCAAAACCCATGCTCTTCATCAGAAAACTGTTCTGCCTTTTACCCCATAAATGTCTCTGTTCTCTTTACTGTGCATACATGTGGGTATGATTGGCAGAATAGTGGCCCCTCAAAGGTGTGTACATCCTAATGCCTGTTGGGTTGTGAATATGTTGGGTTATATGGCAAAGGGGGAATGAAGGTTGGAGATGAATTTAAGGTTGCTAACCCACTGACCTTGGGATGGGGAGATGATTCTGGATTATCTGTTGGGGGAGGGTCCCCAGTGTAATCACAAGGGTTCTCATAAGTAGAAGAGGAAGGAAGAAGATTCAGAATCCGAGAGTCTGGAAGATGCTAGGCTGCAGCTTTGAAGATGGAGGGTGGGGCCATGAACCAAGGAGTGCACGCAGCTTCTAGAAGCCGGGAAGGTGAGGAAACGGGTTCCCCCTAGGGCCTCCAGGAGGAACCAGCCCTGCTGACACCTTGTTAGCAACCCAGTGGACCCATTTGGGACTTCTGACCCTAAGAGCTATAAGATAATAAATTTGTATTGCTTTAAGCCATGAAGTTTGTGGTAATTTGTTACAACAGCAATAGGAAACCCATGCAGTGAACATCCCTGAGTGTGTGACTTCTGTGTGTGTACATATGTGGTTTTCTAAGTGTGCATGTCTTCATGAAAGTCTTAAGGTCCTTGAGTGAGGGAAGCCGCTTGGGTGACCACACCGGGGTGCCGAAGCTGGAAGGTTCCTGGGAAGCCTGCACACTTTCCATCTGTTCCTTTATTAGTTGACCACAATTCAACACAACACTGTAATTTAATTGAACAACCATGATGTGTCAGAGGCTCTATAGGTAAGTATCTACATGGGTGGGAATAGGCATCTGTCAGGTACTTACATAGGTGCTTGCGGGTATTCACATGTGTATGGATGGACACATCGGGCATCTTTGTATGTGCACATATGTAGACAGCTGTGCTTATGTTTATGCATGAGTCTCTGTGCAGCCTGGTGTGCATGTATGTGGGTGCATAGGCACACGAGAACATTTGTACACTTCTATATGATGTGTGTGCGTGCACATGTGTGTACCAGTTATTCACTTGAGGATCTCAGGCCTGAGATCAGAACCTTTTTAATAGGCACTTTCCCGAGCCAGGCCCCGGGCAGAGAGGTAGCACAGGGTCTCTGACAAGAACCATTAATTTGCTCTTTTATCCCTGGGGCTGGAGTAAAATGAAGCTTGTTTTCCATTTCTACACAATGAGAAGAAGTGTATTGATTTTTCCTCACTTCTGATTGTTCACATTAGAGGCTTGTTTCTGAGTAAGTGACACCCACATCATTGGTTTTACCGCACAAATACATTTTATGGGTTGCTTTTCCCTCTTAGAGAGTCCTGGGTGGACCCCAGATGAGTCTATTTCATAGTTCAGTGCTTCCCTGCATGGAGATAATCCCTCAAAAAGCAAGTCCAGCTGTTCGGGTGGCCACCCATTAATTGTTCACCCATTAATTGGCCTAAAAAATTGTGTTGGGTGCTGGTGATGTGTACACAGAATCCAGGCAGAGGCACGGGCTGGGGTTAGGGGACACCAGTAGGTCCTTGCTTCTTGAGGAACCATCACTCTGGGACTGACGTGTCGCCCTAGAGAAGCTCTCCTCCCATCCTCCTTAGGAAATTCAGGGTTGAGGGAAAAGAGGAGGAAGACGGAGAAGGTGGGGTAAAGAATCAAAGCACCAGGCCAGTAAGGTGTCTTCTAGCCTTTGCTCACCTGTGCTAACATCCCAAAGGATACCGCCGCCTCTTCCCATCCAATCCCCTTCGAACTCAAAAATGTAGGTTCCTCTGAGCCCATGAACTTGGAGGATGACCCTGTCTTTGTCCCTGTCCCTCCCAGGCCAGCATCTGATCCCCTTTTTCATATTCTGACTTGGATTTGATGCAAGTTCCTTGTGATGTAATTTCCTTGAGGGCAGGAGACACTCCTGACTCCCAATCTCCAGCTTCCCCAGGAGGGATGTCTAATACTGCCACCCATACACTCAGCCCACCTTCGTTCCCTGGGTAAATCCTGAGAAAGGCACCTGGGATGGGAAATGGCAGCCACCCCCCCCAGATGATGCTGACCATCTGGGCGCCTAGTACTGACCCCCATCCCAGCCCCAGGGTGTTGTCATCTCTCTGAGGTCTTCTTAGTAGGATTCAGGGATGATTTCCCTTCTTCAAGGTGGAGCTAAGAGCCGCAGTTTCTTCTCCCTTTTCAGAGAGAGCTCAGGTTCCTAAGCTTTAGAGCCATATCCTGCCACCAGGGAGGAGGAGGAGAGAAGACCCAGGCCCAAAGGCAAGAAGGGTTTATAGCTTTTCACCATCCTCCAGAGGAGCAGGTTTCTTTCTCGCAGCCTGGGGGCCCCTAAGGAACTGGGGCCGCCTTGTGGGCTTGGCAGAAGGTCAACCATTCTCCCAGGAGGTGTCAGCTGTCGCAATAGAGGTGGCAGGTACTGGGGGGCATCTCCTATGACTTCAGATGGCCCCTGAGAGTCACGGAACCTTATTTTGTGGGGTTAAACAAGGAATGCTGATCGCCTCCCCAATACCCATCCTCCTCTTTGTCCTTCATAGGAGAAACCCAATTCTGTTGCATGTGGCATTGGGCCTAACTAAATAGGGCTAAGCTTTCTTGGAGCTAGCGGTGGCCAATTGGTTGTGAACAGAAGCTGCTGGGGAGAGCTTCTGAAAAAGTGCTTTAACAGAGGGACAGGCTGTGGCATGCGACCTCTCTTTCCTCTTCTGCCTGACTTCTGCCTGGGACACAGACGTAATGGCTAAAGCTCTGGCCGTCACCTTGGGTCATGAGGAGCCTTGAGGATAGACACCATGTTCTAAGGATGGTGGAGCAGAAAGGTAGAAGATCCAGCCTCCTAATTACCATGGAAAACTTTCTGCACATCCAGATCATTTCTATCACCAAAAAACGTTCCCCTGGCCATTGTTGATCTACAGCATTAGGTTTCAGCCAAAACACGCATTTCAACACGGTTGCATAGATTTATACACACACAAACGCTCATCAATCACTTCTTTTAAAAATTATTTATTTCCGTATGTTCTAAAATTGAGGTATAATTTATATGTAGTAAAATGCACAAATCTTAAGTATACAGCTTGAATTTTTAATGTGTATACACCACTGTGACTACGGCTCAAATCAACATATGGAATATTTCCATCACTCCAGAAAGTTCCCTTTATGCCCCTCCACAGTCAATAGCCTATCTCATTCCCACCCTTCTGCACCACAGATGAGTTCTGCCTGTTTTTGAGCTCATACATGTGATCATACAACATGCAGCCTTCTGCATCGGGTTCTTTCATGGTGTTTTTGAGATTGATTCAGGTTGGCACGTGTCAGTTAATTCATAATACTTTCTTGCTGAGTCATGTTCCATTTTGTATAAATACATCACCATTTGTTTATCTGTTTACCTGTTGGTAGACATTTGGGTTTTCCTGTTTTTGCCTATAATGAATAAAAGTACCACGAGCATTTGTTCTCATGTTCTATCATGCTATGTCTCTCCCTCTTTAAATGATCTTTAGGGATTTTCAGGCTCAGACACCATCATCCCAGTACTGCAGACCTGGCCAGGCCTGGGTTTATCTGGGGCAGAATATGAAGGCTGAGTCTTAACCGAGCCTCCGTCTTCTAGTACAGGAGAAGAGGATGGCGGGTATAAAATTTAGCAAAAGGGAGTGAGGAAAACATTTGGAGCAAGTTCACTGAAGGCTGAAACATGGGTTGACGCCTTGGATGTTGCCTTTGGCAGCATTATTTATTTATTAGGGTTTCAGCGAGACATCGTGGGTTTTCACCCAAGCAAGGTGGATGGAGCCTCAGGTCCCCAGAGGGGACATTGGGAAGGAAACGAGTGTCACTGGACGCCAGTGATGGGAAACTGAAAGTGAAGGGTCTGCTGTTCACTTGTCTCTGACGCCCTCTGGTTCCTAATCAACTCCCCTCTCGGGCCCTGCACGATTCAGAGGACTGCACGTCTGAGCCCTCCTGCCGGACGCCGCGCTGGGTACTGGTTTCAGGACTTTGCAGAATGAGCGGTCAGGTCACTTTCTCCTGCGCATGCGAGTTCCACTGCCTTCCGGAACCCCGTGTGCCTGGCGGATACCCAGCTTTGGTCGGTGCCAGCCAGGGTGGAAGAACCACTCCCCAAGGAAGAACTACTCTGGGTGAACCCGCTGTGGGTGGGTGCCCACACTGGCGCAGACTTAGCTTCCTGCTGCATCGTCCCAGGGGCCCTGGCAGTGCCACCAGCCCCGTGGCTCCTTCATCTGCGCAGCCTCTGTCCTGGGTCAGGCCTTGTCCCTTCTCACCTGAAATTGCTTGGGGATCTCCTCGCCTCCAGGCCGGCAGCCAAGGGATCTTTTTAAGACACAAGTCTGGCCCCAATCACTTTCTTCATTACTGTACATTAGGGGCTCCCTGTTACCCACAGGATAAATCCAAATTCCTAGTTACGGTCCTCTGTGATAGAGCTATATAGGAAATATAGATTTTTTTTCCACCTTTAAAAAATTTTTTTATTTTGGTATCATTCATATATAATCACATGAGGAACATGGTGGTTACTAGAGTCCCCCCATTATCAAGTAATATAGATCTTTTATTTGATAGAGAAAAGCCCTCTGTGGTCAGGCCGGAAGTTACCTTCCCCATGCACTTTCTTCTGACTCTTCCACCTCCGCGTCCTGACACCAGCTATGGGGGAGACCCCCCCAGCTCTTTGCCTATGCGATCCGGGGCTGGAGCTACCGACACGAGTGAGCAGTGCCTCAGCTGCAGATTTTAAGGGGTGCCCCTGAACTCAGGAACCAAGATAAATAATATTAAAAAAAAAATTAATGCACTCCCCCCCATAAAACTCATGATGAACTAATGTCAGAATTTTCCCAGGGACAGGCTCTGACAGTGTGGTGCTAAGTCAGGGAACAGGAAGATGTGCATTCTTATATGTGTGTTCTGATGTATTTTTTAATAAAAGGGTTCATTTAAATACTGAAACATAGAAAAAGTAGGTGTATTAATACTCACGGCATTATTTGAAGTCTAAATATTTTGTTTTTACGTAAGTGGGAATTTATTATAATTTCACCTTCCCAGCTTTAACAGAAACAAATGCATCAAAGTAATAGCTTCAAAATCTAGTTCTGGAATAAAGTAGACTTGGCTTTAGGCTCCACTGTGGCTCTGCAAGTCAGTGACATAATGACGTCCTCTTTATCGGCAGACCCCTTGCTTCTGGGTGGGTGGTATGGGGCAGGGTCTGAGAACCAGGCCTTGAAACTTGTGACCTCGGTTCCACATCCTGGTACAGCTGTGCACTAGCTATGTGATTTGCGACAATTATTTAACTGCTCTGCACTTCCGTTTCTTTATCTCCAGAAGAGATATAATAATGGAAGTTCCCTATTAGAGTTTTTGTGAAGATTAAATGAGAGAGTTCATGCAAAGGACTTAGAAAAGTGTGAGGTCCAGAGTAAGTTCTCAGAAGAATAAAAAGTGAGTTTTTATCATCCCCAGGCGCGTTCTTACTCATCCTTCAAGACCCAGCATATGCCTGAGGCTCCATCTCTGACTCTTTTAGGAAGACCTAGCCCATTCCCCTTCTCTGGACTCCCTGACTCCCGGCTTCCCTCCAGGTGTCCCTGACCGCAGAGCATTGCCCTCCTGTGTTTAGCTTCTGGCTTCACCACTGGCCTGGAGAACCCAAAGGCAGTAACCACAGGCCATCTTCTGGAAAACCGAGGCTCAGCTGTGTGCAGTGAACTTGTTCTGCCAGCAAGGGTGTCCAGACAATTCCTGGTGTTGCTCTGCTGTGAAGGAGAGAAGATAAGTTTTCTGCTGCATGGAGATCACAGTCTGAGGAAGGGTTGACTGACAGGAGGAACAGTGAGCCCAAATTCCAGGCCATCTGGAATTCAGTACTCCAACAGGCAGGGCAAGGGGAAGCTAAGGGTCAGGAAGGCTTCACCTGTGGGTGTCCTTATAGCCAGAAAGAGGGGATGTCCACAGATCTATTTTGGAGTTTCTCACATCCTGGGATGTGGGCACAACTGCTCATCTGAGGGGCTCCCTCCCCACCGGTTCTGCTCCCAGCCTCTATTCCAGGACCTCTGGGGCCACCTCTTCTCTTGGCCTGTATCAGTCAGGTTCCAAGAGAGAAACAGAATACAGGAGTTACAGGTACATATGCACATATACACGTGCATGTGTGAATGCCTGGGGATGTGTGTGTGCTTTATGACAAGGCATGGGTGTACGTGGTGGGGTGCTGGCCCTGCAGGCCCGGCCACTGGGAAGGGCAGGTCACAACACCAGCACGGGCTGAAGCTTCTGTCCACAGGTGGGATTTCTTCTGCTTTGAAGATCTTTCAGCTGACTGAATCAGACAAAACCGCATCTACCCAACATCCTCCCGGCAACACCTAGATTGGTGTTTGATTGAATAAGTGGGCACGCGGCCTGGCCAAATTGACCCAGAAACCTGACCTATTCATTTCCTGAATCTATGGAGGAAGAAGAAACCAACCTAGCCTCTTTGCTCCTGTGTCAACCAAGAGGCAAGAATAAAAAAGGATTCCCAGGGGTTGGAACCCATATCTCTGATCACAAAGCTTAAGGTTGGAGAAGGTGACAACAGACCCCCCTCAACAGCCCAGGTAGGAGCCACACTCCCACCAAGCCGGTGTGGACATCCTCCACACCCCAGACAGGAGCAAGCATCTCCTTTGGGTGGTAGTGAACGTGTCAGTGGGGCAAAAGTGACAGGAAATAATAAACAAATAATGAACCTGCTAAGAAGCTTATTAAACCAGCATTTGCCACTCAGCACGGGGGAAATTGAGTCCCCAGTGTTCAAATCACCCTGGTGATTTCTATGATGACTGTCTTACTCCATTCGGGCTGTTCTAACAAAGTACCATAGATTGGGTGGTTTATAAAGGTCAGAAATTTATTTCTTGCAATTCTGGAAGCTGGAAGTCTGAGGTCAGAGTGCCAGTATGGTCAGGTTCTGGTGAGGGCCCTCTTCTGGGTTTCAGACTGCCAACTTTGGGGGAAAGAGGGTGGGAGAGCTCTTTGAGATCACTCTTACAAGGGGAGAAATCCCATTCATGAATTCTTCACTTAATCAGCTCCTGAAGGCCTCATGTCCTAATATCATCACACTGGGGGTTAGGATTCCAATATGTGAATTTTGGGGAGATGCCGGCATTCAGCCCATTGCAATCCTAAGCTTCCAGAGGAAGGTTCAGACAGCTGTCAACATCAGCGGCCAGCTGTGTGGTGCCCGTGAACACACAGACACCACACTGACTGGTACTTTAACAATGGCTTAATACTGCATTTCCAGGGGACAGAGCAGCAAAACCCCAGGCCTGATTGTCCAGGAGACATGTTTTCCTCACAGGTCACAGAGCAAACACTGTGAGAAGCAAACCAATCACAAAGAGAAGGCGTCACAGAGCGCGCAGCGTTCCGGCGGTGTGAACAGTTTAAAAGCCTGAGTGGAGAAGCCAAGAAAATGCTCCTGAAAGGCCTTGGGAACATTTAACCCTTCTTCCAGGGACTCGGCACAGAAGTGTGCCCATAGCCTTAAACACTGATCAGCTTTTTAAAGGCTTTTGACAAATGTACAGAGGAGAGCAGAGAATCCTTATCAAGAATGAATTGGGGCCAAAGAGAGGCAGTAAAGAAGTTGCCATGGTCCTTTAAAAAAACGGTTCTTACTTATTAAACGGAGCTTCGCTGCTCCAGCATCCTCCTGGGGTCACTAAAGACAGAGTGTGTGTGTGAAGGTATCTGTTTCCTCAGCGGTGGTGTGTGGGCTACTCAGTCCCTACAGTTCACTTGGTAATTCTTGTTCCCAGGGGTGGAAGTGGGGGTTAGTTTGGGGTGTTGGTTTGCTTGGCTACTCACGTTGGGTTAGATTTGGCCCCCCCGGTTCTATCGTCCACATCACTGCAGCCTGCAAGCCTCTGCCTCCGCTGTCCTTCTTGCAGGACAGGCCCCCTGCTATGGCTCTACCGGCCTGTGCTCACAGTTTCTTTTCATTTCTGCCTCCAGATTCAACTCTCCAAGGAAGGCTCCAAGGCCTTAAACTCATTCAGGACTGAGTTATGTGTATATATTCGGTCATCATAGATTGTCTCCCATTTTTCCCTTATCTCCAAACTGCCTTACACACGCCTTATGGATTTCTTCTTAAAACAACTTAGACCTTATCACTGCTGATGCAAACACTCCGGTGGCTCCCTATTGACTGTGAGGGGCACTGGGTGATTATTCTCCCCTCCTTGAGGCACTTCCCTCAGTAGTGTTCAGGACACACCTTCCCTTTGAGTTCCCTCTTATCTCACCCACTGTCCTTTCTCAGCCTCCTTTCCTGGCTTCTCTCTACTTCTCAGACTTAGAAATGTTGGGGTGCCCCAGGGTTCAGTCCTGGTCCCTTTCTCTTCTTTTGGCTATGCTCACACCCTGGGTGACCTCATCCTTTCTCATGTCCTAAAACAGCATCTACCTGCTGAGGACTTCCAAATTTACACTTCTAGCTCCAATCTCTTTCCTAATCCTAGACTTATAAATCCAATCTTCTTGGGGTGAAAAATCAAGCCCAGTGAATCCAGTCTGTTGGGGTGACCTTTTCAAAGAGCCAAGTGTAGCAGGTTGTATTTTCCAGGGACGGCTGTAATAACATCTCCCACTTTACGACATGTCCACAACACTCTTCCCAGGTGGAATCCATGCCCTTTCTCCTTGAACGTGGGCAGACCTTTGTGACTGTCTTGGCTGATAGAGTGTAGCTTAAGTGGTGCTATGTGATTTCCTATGCTTGATCATAAATATTTCCTACACTTCTGCCCTCTTCTCTTGAGATGCTTTTGGAACCCAGCCATCATGCTGAGAGGAAGCCCAGGTGAACCCCAGGGAGAGACCCTATGGAGAGGCCACGTGGAGGTATTCTGGTCAAGAGCCCAGCCAGGGTCTAGTGAATATCCAGCTTCAACCACTGGACATGTGACTAACACCACCTCCAGATGATCCTATGCCCCCAGCCACCGTGTTGCCCCCACTGACGAGCCTTCCCAGCTGAGGATCCAGGCACTGGGAGCAGGGACCAATTGTCCCTGCTGGGCCCTGTCCCAACTCCGACCCACAGAGTCCATGAGCGTAATGACCAGCTGAGTTTCAGGACATTGAGGACATGCAGCAGGAGTCGCTGGAGCACTGGACCCACCGTGGGGCCCCGACTGTCCTCGGCCTCGGTGAAGCTGGCCCCTTCTCTGCAGCTCCCTTTCTTGGGTTTACTTCAGATATGACCTCCCTTATCATGTGTTCTTAGGGTGACCTACTTCCTTCTCCAACCCCACTAGTTAGGCCGGCAAGAGAGCCCAGCCACGAGCCCCTGCGCCCGTTCCCAGCCACGCTGAGCCTGGACCCACATGCTCAGTGCTACCTTGTGCCCGCGTGCCTGGGCACACATGACTCTCCTTGTCTGGCCAACTTTTCTCTTTCCTGCACTCTTCACCTCACAATCTGGAGAACCACTCACACTTCAATGATGAATCTCATGGTTTCTCATAAAGAAGGCTCCAGAAGTTTCCAGAACCAGATGCCCATGGAGTGAAGTGAGAAGTGGGATGTAGTGGGTGCTAGAGCCCCCATGTCTGTCTATAGAGCAGCCATTACCTGGCTCCAGAGAACTGTTGCTCCTTGGATTGTGGACTCAATGGGGGTAGATCTGATTTTCCAAGAGAAGTCTGATATTTTCTGTAAAGTCTCCTGACTTAAAAATCTCCAAGCGGGCCAAACAAGATGAGCTGCCTCTGGCCTGGGTGCCACTGGGCTGCAATCGCTGCCCTGACCAGTTAGCCACCTCCCCACCAGAGTGCATTCCGCATAGTGCTTCGACAGAGCTTTCCAGACTGTATGGAACTAATCTGTTAATGACCACTGAGCTCCCCGAAGGCAAGGCTGACTCTTATGCTCACTATCTCTGTAACCCCAGGCTTAGCGTGGGGCCTGATGCACAGCTGGCTAAGGAGGCCATTCATTTAGGCAGTTCAGACACTGACCTCCGCTGTCTTCCCCGTAACAGCAGCCCTCACTGGCTCGGAGCCCTGCCTCCATTCCAACTGTGTCATCCCTCTGCCGTTCTTCTGCAGGTCGCACTCCTCTGAGGCAGCTCTCCATGCTCTGAAAGCCTCCCTGCATCCCCCTGTGCCCCCTCTCCTGTTTGGCATCTTGGAGCCTGAGAGAGTCAAAAGCCCTTCTGATGCCAGGGTATAAATCTACTCTGAGACAGCTGCCTCTCCAGTCCTATTGTCTTAGCTGAAGCAGGACACTTACAGCTGGTTAGCGCATTACCGCGGTGCCGATGTACAGCACGGATTCCCAAGTTAGATCGCACAGCACTGAGAAAATGAGTGCTTCAGAAGAAGTCGTCTGCAGCCTTATGGATGCTCGGTCATCAACGGTGTTCCAGTATTCTCTCCAGAGAAGCTCACAAAATACAACCGCCGTTGCCTTCTGCACATCCAGATAAAAGGCAGTGCGCCTTGATGTGGGGTGCATCATTTGGTGATGGCAAAACATTATCTTTTCCTTATGAATAATAGAAGACATTTGGCTGGCTCATAATCTTATAAAAACTGTAGTCATAGTAACATGTGTTTTGCCCGTTAATATGAGATCTTTTCCCTCTTAAAGACAACAGCCTATTTTACAATGTGTTCTTATTCCCCCAACGGTGCAATATCCGTTAGATTTGCAACTCCACCAAAGTCAGAGGTAGAAAAAAAATATTATCTTTGCTGCTGGTGAGATTCTTGGCAATTACCCCTGAGGGGTGACATGAAAGCCAGATTTCCTGTGGCCGAAAATTATTGTTTAGAACAAAAAAGAAAAGTCTCTGAGAGAAAGAATGATCAGTGATTATATACAGCTTGGGAGAGGTCCGCCTATGTCTGCCATTTCCAAAGCAAGAACTCAGGTTTTAGGAGAAGTAACCAAAATGGAGGGAAAATTGCATGTGCATCCAAGCCCAAGGGCGTCTTTGCCCCTGGCATCTAGATGGCTCCCCTGTGTGCTTACGGAGGGAGGGAGGGGCTGTTTCACAAACATGGGGCATAGTTTCTCTTATTATAATCGATGTATGCCAGTTAGGGGCGTGGGGACTTTGTGAGAGCTAGCAGGAAGGTGTGG
This sequence comes from Phataginus tricuspis, assembly GCA_029783875.1. Taxonomy (NCBI): domain Eukaryota; kingdom Metazoa; phylum Chordata; class Mammalia; order Pholidota; family Manidae; genus Phataginus; species Phataginus tricuspis. The sequence continues at coordinate 8,709,828 of JAQQAC010004778.1, read as the reverse complement.
GTGTCCAGTGTTAGAATTGTCGAAGGAAGTGGGGACTGATTAGTTTAGAGAGAGTGGCTAAAGGCTATGGTCAATTTCCTTCTCTTTTCCTTCTTGAAGCTTTGTTGAGATATAACTGATAAATAAAATTGTAAGATATTTAAAGTGTACATTGGGATAATTTGATATGTGTATAGATTTGTGAAAGGATTCCTCCCATCTCGTTAATTTCAAACATCTGAGGGCTGTTTGGGGGCAGAGGAATTTGACTTGTGTGGTTCCGAGGGCAAGAACTGGTACCTGTGGATGGGAGGACTCCCAGAGGAGACATATTTCAGGTCAGCCTGAGGTGGAGATTTCTCCCCGTGTTGCTGTCCAGAGAGGGGATGGAATGCAAGAGTAGTTGTGGTGCCTAGGTCGGGTTCCCTGGGACATGACTCTGCGATGTGTTTATGGATGCACGAGTTTATAAAGGAGTGCCCTTGGGGTCAATATGGCGGCAGCGGGGGAGGGACAAAGGAAAGCCTAACTGAGCAGAGGGAGGAGTCGAACTGTGATGAGCCACAACGGAGGCCTTGGCTGATCCCACAGGGAGCCCTGGAGTGGAGATGGCCCTTTACACTGTCCTGATCGAGGCAAAGGAGGTGGCCCTTTGAACCTTACACTGACTGGTCCCTGGATGCAGCCGTCCCACGGGGGATTGACCGTAGACAAGGCTGCTTTCTGCAGCTGAAGGCGATTCCAGAGCAGCTCAGCTGAGAGTCATCAGCTGCTAGTGCCCTTGGAAGCTGGGAGAATGAGCGCCTTGAGCCTGAATGGGCTTTGGGGCAGCCCGCAGCAGCACCCACTAGAGATGGGTACTTGATGGAGATACGGCCCCTCTGTGATGTGACTCTGATGATCTTCCAGTGTTCACATTCCACAGGAACATAAAAGGTCTATAGAAGATCCCATCTATTCCTCATGGGGCTTCCAGCGTGGATCCTGGATGGAGTCCAAAGTACTGTTTGCTTCTCTGTGAGCTTAAAGCTCTTAGCTCCTGGGCAGCATCTGACCTATAGTCCTTGGCTCCAGATAGAACAGTTCATTCATTCAACTTGCATTCAAATAATGTTAATTGAGTGCCTTCTTCTAGGAGTTAGAAACACAAGTATGAACAAAGTCGTACCCCCGATGGGGTTACAGTCTAATGGGAGAGGCAGAAAACAATAAACAAAATTATCTTGTAAGGGGATGTGGAATGATTGTGCACACTTACTCAAAGTAGTGGTACTAGAAAATTCTGAATGCTAGAAAGGATTTATGCTTGTGAAGATCTGGGGAGTTCTAGGCAGGAGGAGTAGCAAGTGCAAAGATCCTGAGGCAGGAGCAACCTTGGTGTATTCAAGAAGACTTGTTGAGCTGAATAGAGTAGGGGAAGATAAGCCTGAGTTTCCTGCAGACCAGCTGCTTTGTGGGGATGTCAAGGGCTTTTTCAGCTGACATGGTTCGTTTCCTCACCTGAAAAGTTGGGACGATTTCACCTTGTAGGACTGTTGTGAGAATCAGAGGTTATGCTGTATGGAACTGCTTAACTTAGTGACTAGCTCATAGTAAGTGCTCAATGACTGCTAGATCTTATTTGTACTGTTTAGTTCTGAGAGCCGAAGATCTGGGGCTTAAACCTATTTAAAATTCTAACCAAGTCCTTTCTCTGTGAGACCTCTCTCTCTCTCCTGGTCTTAATCTTTGTCTCTCTCAGGATCTACCTCTGTCTCTCTCTGTGTATGTCTCTTGGTCTATCTTTATCAATCTTGTACTCTGCCTCTGCTTATCTGTCTGCCTGTCTCTGTCTCCAGGCTGTCTTTCGGTGTCTTTTTCTAACTCTTTCACTCCCTGTTTCTCGGTCTTTCATACTATCTGCTGTTTTTTTCTCTTTATCTCTGTCACCCGCCTTTCTTGTTCCTGCCAGACTGAGAGGCTCAGTGCAGTCCCACAGGACCAGGAGCAGGCAGCTCTCCACGGTGCTGACAAGGACGGTAGGTCTCAGCCTTCATCCCTCGTTAGGGAGCAGAGATGGATGGTAGCGGTTTTCCTTGCGCAGCCAGTCAGCAGGGACTCTCCATCTGCTGGTGCAGGTGGAGGAACTTCCCTTAATGGGACCAGCTTCCCCAGAGCACATAAGACCCCTTTTAGTCATGAGAGCAGCTGCTTTTCCGCCCCTTTCCCACAAACACACTTAATTCTTCCTCATGCATGGCCCTGCAGCCTCCATAGGGGGCTGGAGCAGCAGGTCCTTCCTGGTCTCTGGGCTGCAGTGAAGCAGATTGGAAGTGGATTTATTTCTCCTGCTCTAGTGGTGCATAGCGGCTTCCCAGTGAGGGAGCCAAGGGCTGGCCTTCTGGAAGCACAGGCACTTTCTCCATGGAAACCCTTCTCAAGGAGAATGGTGGTGAAAAGCGGTGCCACTTTATCCCACCGAGAAGCTTTCTTTAATATCACCTAAAGTGAGTTAAATGATGAGGGCTGTGGGATTTCATCACTGCTGATCGCTTTCAGCAGGTGATGGGTTGGTGAGGGCTCCGGGCTTGGGGGAAGGGAGGAGGCCCTCTGAGAAGGGGAAGGGTGATCATGGCACTGAAAGCAGCCGTGGGTAGATTTCAGTGCTGGGCCCATCACTGACTCTGCATGATCTTGGGCAAAGGACTGATCAGTTTTCCCATCTGAAACCAGGGACAAAAATATAGAGCTGTTGTGAGGCTCAAACAGAAAGCAGTGTGCACCTTCCAATAGCTCACATTTTTTAGTGCTTTCTGAGGCCAGATTCTGTGCTAAGCACTTTATGTGCACTATCTTATGTAATCCTTAATATCCTAATGAGGTATTGTTATTATTGTCCCATTTAAGAGATGAAGAAACCGAAGCCCCTGAGGAATTGTGTGGCCTGTCCAAGGCTACTCAGTGAGAGGGAGAGAGAGCTGGGAAATACATTCAGGTCTGTTTGACTCCAAAGTTCTTGTCTCTTTCCTTGTGTCCTTCTCCTGTCCCCGTCTTGTGGGGCAAGGGACAAGATGTCCCTGCAGCTCAGTGATCCTGGTGGAATAATGGAGGCCCAGGCAGATGGCAGGTCTTGAGATGGCAGATCCATTCTGAAATGTCCCAGAGGCTGACCTTGGACATACCAGAGGGCACTTGGAAGAAGAGAATTTGGAGTTTCTTACCTCAGGGAGTGCACCATCTGCTCTGTGCTCTTTCAGATCAATTACCTTCAAAATTTGTGACTTTCACTGACACTTTTGGGCAGCAGAGGTTAGGGAGACCAGGTGTCTGCTTCCTTATTTGTCCAGAAAGAGCAAAGTTGTGCCTGAAAAAGATGCTTCTGAGAGTCCAGGAGGTACCTCTCCCTGGCAACAAACACCCAGCCTGAAGGTTCTGCAAATAGCTGCATCCTTCCTCCTTCTATCTGCAGCCCCAACTTCCAGCTCCAAGCCTCAGCCATCAACTCAGCGGTCAACTAATGGCCCTTGTTTCTATTTCGAAGAAACCAGATTTACTTTTAAAGTCTTAAGTTGAAAAACTCTAAGTGAGCCTTTCTGGGATAGCTGAGTAAGTCAGACCCAGGGAACGCTAATCAGGGAAGGATTCTGAAGTGGGCTGAATTGAGTTTCTACAACTGGGATATACAGTTTCACAAGTGTGGGTGTGAATTTGGTCACATCTCATATTTTCAAATCAAAATAAGTTTAGGCTCATACTCTCTAACTTGCCATATTTTTAAAAAGCTCAGCAAATCTCTTGGAGATCTTGGGTTATAAAAAAAAATAGCTCAGGGTGTCTTCTGTCCAAAATGGTCAGTCCGACCTGCAAAGGCCTGTGCTGGCAGAACTTGGAAATAGGACCAGTGTGCTGCAGGCAAGCTGGGTTTCAGCCGCCCTTGATGCTGTTGTGCCACAGAGGTGGTTGTTGAAGACTGGTGTGGCCCGATGCGTGTTCTGTTTGCACTTTGCAGTTCAGATGCCTGCGCTGATCGAGTCGTTCTCAGGGCTGGCGTGCCTCAGCCAGGTGAGGGCTTGTCTTGCTCTTGGTTCAGGGGGCTCCATGCCAGGCTCCTGGGCCAAGAGTTTCCTGGTCCACACCTGCGTTCTCGGCCACATCTCTTTATCACAGGGTGGGCTGGCAATGGGGGCTCTGCCAGCCTCAGCCAAACATAGCGCCAAGACCAACTCTCTCTCACATGAGCTCAGGTCGCCTCTGCAGGCCTCCTCTTTCCTTAGGGTGCCTCTCAGCCCCACAATGTCATTACCTACTGACGGAGCCCGGTCAGGATCATCAAAGTCCCTCAGAGATTCCAACAGGTTTGAACTTCACATTGGGTGAGGGCAACATCGCACGTCAGCGTATTTGCTGAGAAGCTGCCCGAGGACCCAATCTCCAAGACCCCTTCCTTGCCAAGGAGTATTGGTGGGAACAGCCCGCACGTCGGTGAGGAGGCTGTACGGCCGCAGCTGTCCTCTGAGAAGCAATGGTGACTACTTATTGGTTTATGCGGAGGCCAGGGGAGTTTTCCCAGAACAGTTCGCTGACACTGAGAAGGAGCCACGACATTTAAATTCCGCGCCGCAGGAACGCTGGGATTCTGCCTGACCAGGTCTCCTGCTGCATATACGACAAACCACGAGGAAGCCCTCCCCCTTCAAGGCTCCGTCTTCCAGCTCTGATGGTTCCTGAGCCCGGAGCCTGAGTCTTTGCGCAAACTTTGGGTTGGCTTTCTGCCCCAAATTCTGATAAATAGCTTAGTCCCCCATCTCCTTCTAGAAGGAAAGTTTGCCTTAGTTTGGCCTGTTTCCTTTCTGATCGGCAGTGGCCTTGGACGAGGGTGGGGAGGCATTTTTTTAATAAAACTTATTTTGGGGTAATTCTAGATTTACACAAAAGTTGCACGGACAGTGCAGAGAGTTTCTGTATTCCCTCCACTCACTTCCTCTGATGTTAACGTGCTACATAACTAGGTACTTTCATCAAAATTAAGAAATTAGCGATAGTAGAATGCTATTAACTAAACTACAGACTTTATTCAGGTTTGGCCTGTTTTTGTTCCAATGCTCTTTTCCTGTTCCGGAATTCATTCCAGGGCACCACACTGTATTTAGGGAAAGCATCCGCTTTTATCCCTATGCCCCCAGGATCCAGCCCAAGGCTTCCCACAGAATGGGCAGTATGTGAATGAATGAATGATGAGCAAGGGTTAACAGAGGACAGCCCTTCCACCCTGATTGGCTGTTACTAGGATTCACGGCTGTGTCCCCCACACATGTTGGGACACCCCTAGGGTTTGGTGAGGTCCAACCCCATGAGGCCTGGTCAGCTCTGCTGCTGGGACAGCCCTTCAATGCTTGGTTTAGATCATCCTGTCCCTATCACCCTTGCTGCTCTGCCAGGCTTGGAATAATGGTCCAAGCCCTTATTCTGCATCCTTCCATCCCATGCTGGTAGGGAAGTCGTGTCCATTTGCGTGGCTATATGGGTGTGTCTGATATTGGAGCAGCTTGGAATATGGGTGCATCTTTGTAGTGCTGAGAAATGATCACGGACCCCTGGAGCTTGCTGTAGGGGTGGCCAGCATCTCTTTTGGCCTCATGGATGCCCTTTATTTCTGTATCAGTCAGGGCTCCATCATAGAAGCAGAAACATGTTGAATTATATAGAGTAAGGGGTATATTATAGGAAGTAGATGTTATGCCACTGTGGGAGCTAGTTAAGACTTCCCTGAAATGTTGTGGCTTCTGTGTCTGGTATTGGGTCTGAAGGCTCTTTTATTCGGCAGGGCTGATGGTGGAAAGGAAAATGTATGGAGAGCAAAGACAAGCTGGAAACCAGGAAGACGAGAGGATCCAGTGCTCTGCCAGAGCTGGCTCATACCAACCTGTGAGAGCTGATTATTAAATACACAGGAATTTTGTGAGCCAGCTCTTGAACACGGTCACTATCAAAAATTAAAGTACATAAACTTACAATTAAATAAATTACATTAGAAACAAAGGTAATACTCAAAACTCATAACTTTCTAATTATTTTGTGATGTCTTATTATTCTGTGCTCTTGGGGTTATTTATGTCTACTACATCTGTATGGTGGGAATATAATATAACACAATATAATGGTGAGCTGCTGTATGCCTCTTCCCACCTCCATGTTCACTGATGTCACCTTGGCAGCTTTGAATGAACCCCAGTGGAAGGGTTTATACCACAGAAATTGGCAAATGCTTAAATCAGTCCTTGACTTACTGTTTTGTTGATTGTCTAGATTTAACGTGATGGAGAAAATGTTAATAAAGTAAATTAAAGTTAAAAAATGTCTCATGTTTAGAGTTGTTACATTTGAATTTATAGTTGTTACATGTGAATAAAGGAAATAGTCTTCTGGTATTCGAAACTATTTTTTCAATCCAGGAAGGAAGTAGCTTACAACATTGATGAACAGGTGAAATTCCAACACACATCTTCATAGTTCCACTTCTGTCTCACTTGTTTGTAAACAAGAATATCAACCAACATTCATCTTGGAACTACACCTCAAGAGCTGGTTGTCAGATACTTACCGGCACACTCTCGACAGTGTCTACTTCTCATGGCCTCCAATCTTGATGACACAAGTGACTTGGAGGAGAAGCTGGCATCTTTGATTGCAGAGTGGAACATACAGCTGGCCTAAGACTTGGAAATATCGAAGGAGGAGACCCAGTAGGAGCCGGAGGAGGTTAGCCAGGTGTTCCCCCACATCAGCAAGGTGAGCGAGAAGTTGAGAGACATTGTGTAGGAGCTGCAACACTGCCAAGAGTCTTTCACTGATGTCCAGGGAATAAGGGCTGGAGTTTCAAGCTCTCTCCCAAATCTTATGCGTATTTCCCATAGGGCTGCCCTGAGCTTGGAAACATGCAGGAGAGGGAATTCTGAGAACTATAATTCCAGCTGAGCCAGGTTGACAGCCCCACATGTTTCCTGTCTTCAAGACATGACATGAGGCTTGGGTGTGGACTTCACTGGGCAACACAGCTGTCCCTGGTCCTAATGGGTTCCAGTGGTGGCTGTTGTCAGCGTGCAGCTGGGTACGTGCATACATCCGACAGCCAGGATCAGGGATGGGCCTGTGTGGAATGAGCTGCTATGCCAATGCTCTGCCTTTACCACTGATCCAGAACCTGGAGGTGGGCCATTCTGGGAACCAGGCTTCTGAATGGAATGATCCATGTTAAGGGGCATATAAATAGTCTTTTTGGGTACAATGTGTTAATTATCATGGTAGGTATGGCAACATGTCTGAGCTGAATTGGTGAAGGGGCTGGGAGGGGGAAATCATGAAGGACTACCTTCAGTGGGCAGCTCTGGGGTGAGGAGCACAGGCCGTCTCGTTGGCCACCTGAGCACCACTCATTGGGGAAGGGGCAGGGGGCTCATGGAAGCGCACTGACACTCTGGCCTTCTGAGCCGGTGCCTTGAATGCTCCTGACAGGCTGGCTTCCAGGCTGTTTGCTGGCACCTGCCAAGACTTCCATGGACCCTGCCTGCCTTGCCAAGCAGGAGGGCGTCAGATTCAAGGCCAAGGTCTTCATTTCCTTGGCTGTGAGCACAGTTAGACGGGCCAATGTCTGCTCTGGTGTCTGAACTGGGGGTTGAGCCTAGCGGCTTCAGTCAAGGCTGGTCTTGGCATGCTGGTCCCTTTGCTGGCATCTGAGCTGGCCAAGCCAGCGATGGGTGAGAGTCCCTGGGGAGGGCCCTGGAGGGGGCTGGAAAGGGGCCAGGAAGGATTGGTTGAGCCACTAACATGATCATGACTTGGATGTGTGTCCCTTTGCTTTTCATTCGATGTGAACTGGAAACTTCCCCTGGTGTTCCCTGAGACTCCCATGTCGCACTTCAAGTGGTGGTGTGACACAGGCACTTGTGACTTGCCCCATGGCAGGTGCTTCTGCGCCAGCTTGGCCATGTGAGCCAGGCGCGGTTGGGCTGCTGGAAGCATGGGCAGAGGCCTCACCTGCAGCCTGCCAAGCTCGTTCCTCTCAGACCCAGCACTCCTGCACCTGCCGCCGATGACCCATGTCCCTGGATGACTTGGCTTCCAACCTACTGTCATCCTCTTGTTCTGATCCTTGTTTTGGGGTTCCAGCAATAGCTTTCTTTCCCATTAGGGCTTGGGCTTGGCGTCTGGTGCCTGCTCTGGGCACAACCTTCTGGGCCAGGCTGCCAGCACCCTGAGCCCTGCTTAGCTTTACCACTGGAAGATGGTCATTAGAACGCAAAGACCTTTCTGATAATCATGCTGCTTCTGTCTGACCAAGCTGACTGTCTCACGATGGCAGGCAGGGACTCATTTGTCACACAAGGACGGGGTAAGGTATCCTTTGCAAAGGCAAAGGACAGTCTCTTTTATATATAGCTATATTGGGCTGCAACCCTATCTGCTCCCTTCCTTCCTTCTTTCCTTCCTCCTGCCATCTTTTCTCTTCTCTATGATGTGTGCGACTGGAGTGGGTGGTGAGACTGGAGTGCCATGAAATGGTACCAGTCAGAGGATCCAGGAAATCAATCCCACCTCAAGATTCCTGAGGTCAGCCAGAGGCTCATTCACTCATGCGTCTCATGTTTGCTGCGGGCTGGAGGAGGAATTCTGTCTAACTCCGGGGAGGGTCAGCCTTTTGCTCTATTCAGGCCCAGCAGAGATTGAGGTCCATCCACGCTGGGGAGGGCAATCTGCTTGACTCAGTCTACTGATTTAAATATTCATCTCATTCAAAAACCCTCACAGAGACACCCAGAAGAATGTTTGATCAAAAATCTGAGTACTCTGTAGCCCCGCTAGATTGACAAATAAAATTAACCTTCACTCTGCTGTGTAGGAAATAAAGTTTAAAGAGCAGAGGCCACTTGGCCCTAGGAAAGAGCAGCTTTCGATCCATTGAAAATCCTGCCCCAAGAAACATCAGTCCAATCAGTGTCCTGAAACCCAGTTAAACAGGCCATGCCTCTTCCCCAAGAGAGCGACTTTCTTCTTGCACTTGATTTGCGTTCATTCTTGTGAGAAGAGAGGGATAAAGAGAAAGGCACTGTGGGCCTTCTGGAAGCCAGAGACCTTTCATTTGGCCGAGCACTGAGCAGGGACACCTGCTGGGCACTGGAGGCCATGAGATGGATCTGGTCAGTCCCCACCTTCCGGGAGCTGACAATCTAAGGAGAAAGAGAGGTGTGGCTGGGAAGTAGAGAGAGATTATAGCCTCCAGGGTCCCCTGCAGACAGTCCTCCAAAGGCCGCCAGGTCATGTGTCCTCCAGAAACGGCAGTGAGCCCCGTGGAGCATCCGTCTCCTTGCATGGCATGGTAAGCTCCTCGCTGGCCCCTCAGCCACTTGTCTAAGCACTCACCAGTGTCCTCCGCAGTCCTGTGGTCCCCCCGGCACCCTGCCCTCTAAGCTCCATGTGCTCATATGCTCCCCTAGCCGAGCATGGCCTTTCTGCCCCTCTGCCCACTGAGGTCCGCTCATTTTCCCAGACCCAGGGCCAGCACTGTCTTCTCCATAAAACCCTCCTATTCGCAGCTGAACAGTTAGTTGCCCTTTCTGGTTCCCTCCCACATCATATGGCTTGTATCTTTATTTGATACCATTGACGACATGTTTGTCGATGGCACAGCCACTGTGCGCAGAGGGCACTGCATGTGGCAGGCACCGTGCCAAGCACTTTATGGACATTATCTCCTTTTAATCCCTTCACGAACCCTGGAAGCAGGGGTTCTAATCTCCTCCACGTAGCTGAGGAAACGCGAGCTCAGAAAGTTCCATGTCAGTTCCCAAGGTCACACGGCTAGTGGGTGGCAGAGCCGGAACAGGCACTGGGGCCGCCTTGACCTCTCAGACATATCGCCTGCCTGCTGAGCGTAAGCAGGGAGTCCATGACTGCCACTTCCCTGGGCTAAGATTGGAGGGGAAGCAGGAGGTCTTTGTGAGTGTGGCTGTTTTTCAGGAGGGTGTAAGAGGGGAGTCCTGTGGGATGTGGCCCCCAGAGAGCACTGAGCCTTTCTAAGCGTGTCAGCCAGAGGCTGTTCAGCTGAATAGCAAACAAGACGTGCCAGAGCTGTTGAAAGAAACCAGCCCCCTTGCATCTGGTGTGAAAATGGCTCCCAGGCGTAACTCACCCTCCCACCTCCTCAGACTCACACAGGAAGGCTGTCACGTCTGACTGAGTGACAGCAATGACATGCGCGTGGGAGGCACTGAAGCAGGGGATCCCTTAATAGATCAGGTGCCTCGCAGCCCTGAGGGGTGATATCCCTTCTTTGTGGGGACGGCATTGATGCAGGAGACTTGGCAGCCCCCGTGGGCTGGGAGTAGCGGGAGGAGACTGAGGCACATACAAAATATAAGGGGCACCAAAAACTCAGTAACCAAGGTAACTGACCTTCTAACGCCCTATTTGAAAACCAAGGTTAATGCAAAATATCCACGATGAAAAAATATCAACATTTTAAATCAAGACAGGGTCAGTAGGACAGAAAGGCTTTTTTTGACTTCTTAGGGGCAGAACTTCTTAGTGGTCCAACGAGCAGGTCAACTAGCCTTCCACAGCTCCGAGTTGCCAGGGAACTGTGTCAGCCTCCTGTCTGCTTCTCCCGGATCCAGTGAAACCAAAGTGCATTTCGCTCATTTGTCCACTCACTCAATGGAGTATTTTCCTGTGCAGAGAAACATATCATCTGAAAATAATGACAAATAATTTTTATAGCTTCCTTTCCAGTCCTTTTTTCCCCCCTTTCTCTCTCCTGGATTAGCTGGACTTCCAGTATAATCTCGGATATTGCTGTCAACAGCAGACACCCTTGTCTTTTTTCCTAATTTGATTGGGAAGGAAGCTAAAATTTCATCAAGGATAACATTCACTGGAAGTTTTTGGTAGGTAGTGTTATTAGGTTGTGGAAATTACATTCTATTTGCATATTGGTAAGGGTTATCTTCTTTTTCGGAGTCACAAATGAGCGTCGAAAATTATTGACTTCTTTTTGTTCATCTTTTGATAGGCTCATAATATTTTCTTTTTAATCTGCTAATATGTCGAATTATACCAACAGATTTTCTAATCTTGAGCTACCTTTGCATTCCTGGGATAAACTCTTTTTGTCATATTATATTTTATATACTGCTGGAATAGATTTGTAGTTTAAATAGATTTATAGTTTTATTAAACTAGTTTAATAAAAATGAACTACTTTTTTAAAGATTTTTAAATCCATATTAATGAATACATTTAAAGTATGGTTTTCTTCTTAATACTCTTGTCCAGTTTTGGTAGCAAGATCACACCAGCCGTATGAGGTCAATCCTCCACCTAAACCCCAATTCTCTGAAACAGCTTCTATAAAAGAGGGATTACCTGTCTCTTGTGAGTTTTCTGAACCTTGCTTCTGTAACTAGATTTGATGCCTTTGGGAGGGGAAGATTTTTGACTACCTATTATATTTTTAAAACCTTTTAGTTTATTCAAGTTTTCTATTCATTTTCAACCAGTTTTCATAATTTATGTTGTTATAGAAAATCATCCATCTTCATTGTTTTAATGTTCAGTTTTTTTTTATGATTTAAGATCTTTATTGTATCTGTTTTTCTGGTTTGAGTGTGTCTATTTTGTTAATCTTTTCAAGAGTCACGTAAGTTTTGGCTTAATCATCTCTAATGCTTTCTCCATTTCATTGATTTCTGCTGTCATCTTTATTATTGCCTTTATTCTATCCTGATTTTCTTTTCTTAGCCTCTTGAGTGAGAGAAGGAACTCATTCACTTTTAATCTTTCTTGGTTTTTATTAAGTACATTGAAGGCTAGATTTTTCCAGTAGGTACTACTATATTCATGTCCCACAAAATTTACATGAAGTATAGTCATTGTCATTCGCTTCTAAATATTTCATAAATTTCTATTGTGAATCTCTTTTTAATCCATGTTATTCAGAAGCATGTTTTTTCTTTTCCAAATGCATTTTAAAATGACTTTCATTGTTGAATTCTAATATAATCACATTGGTTGGAGAACATAGCCTGTGTGACATGGATTCTTTCCACTTTATCGATACTATCTTTATGATGTAGTTCATAGTCCATTTCTATAATATGCTTTGTGTGCTTGAAAGGTGTTAATAGTCCATGGTTATTGGGAACAGGTTTCTAGATTTCCCTATTAAATTAATTTTATAAATATAGGGTTCAAATAACCTATGTCCTTACTACTTGACCTATTTGGTACTGGGGAGGTGTACTAAATTCCTCTTTTGTGATTGGGTATTTGTCAGTATCTCCTAGTAACGCTTCTAGTTTTTACTTTATGTATTTTGAGACAGGGTATTTAGATGCACAGAGGTTTGTGATTGTCCTGGAAGTTCTGTTTGGAGTGTATTTTATTTTTATTATTATTTTTCTTCCTCTTTATTTCTCCTGTGGCTTTATCCCTGAACTTTTGTCTCATATTGTATTCTATACCAGCTTTCTTTTAATATTTATCTGGTAGGTAAGCATTTTCTTGTCCCTGTATTTCAGATTTTTTCTATTACTTGTAAGCAACATGTAGTTGGATTTAAATAAATCCAACCTGACGGTCTGCTCTTGAACAGATGTGTTTGTCTGTAAACATTTTTTTTTGGTGATTACTAGTGCATTATGCCTATCATCTTATTGTGTGCCTTTCTTTATTTCTCTTTTTCTAATTCTTAAGCTGTTGCTAGATTGATCATTTTCCCCCCATTTCTTCTTACTCCTGCTGACTCAGACGCTATAGATGCATACTATTCTTTTCTATTTTCAGCACTGTTATTTACTATTAATTTTTCTAATAAAGTCAAAAGTTATGCATTATTTCTGTTCTCCTTCAGATAAGACATTTGCACACTTTACCCATGGAACCCCAGCATCTTTTGGTCCAGACATTATTATTATTATTACTCATTTCCCTGAGTTTTTCTCTGAGTGATGACACCAGCATCATCATCCAATGTACTTATTCTCTCTTTGACTGTGTCCTCTAGGATTTGTCCCTTCTTTTGAAAATTTTTAAGTCAAGTACCTATTTGGTATGTAGCATTTCTAACAGATTCTTCTTCTTTTAAGAATACCCCTGAGTTACTTTCAGTTCTGCTTGTTTTGGTTTTACAATTTCTTATTGCTATTCTTTATGCTATTTCATTCCTTATCCCTTCTGGACCCTAAATAATCAGAACTAGTATTTTCTTATCACTTTATTGTTCTCTGTTGGTCTGGGTGAGTCAGCCTCCTGGGTATTGGTTTTGTGGTCTGTCTTTGTGAGCCTTGGACTTTCTTACATGTGGAATTTAGCTTTGTGGGATTATCTTGAATGGGAATCCCCTCCATTCCCGGTGCCACGTTCACCTTTGTAGTCGTCTCTGAGGCCCCATCCCCGGACCTGGTTCATCTGGGTGGTTTAGGCTCCAGCTCTTTGAGGAGGCAGAGAAGGACGCAGACCCAAGAGCTTGGCTGGTTTGCCCAGGTCCTGGCTGGACAGCTGCACAGCCCTTCCCCTGCCTTCCTAGCCCCAGAGCCTCATGTACAAACCCCGACCCTGGTCTGGGGGATGCTGCAGTTTGTTTTCAACTTCTTTCCCTGTCAGGAAAACCCCATGCCAGCCCCGGTGAGTCTGGGTAAGGTGAGTCTGGGTCAGAATCCCTACCTCATGTGTGGTATTTTAAGTCCTTTTAACCCCATGGGATCAAAGCTTCAGCCCCCTCTGCCTGCCTCTTGGCCCCAATCCCAGCACACCTGCAGCTCAGCCAGCCTTTCCCCTTTGTTTTGTTCTACTATACTGAGCCTGGAAAGCTACTTATTTTGCTTTGGAACGCCATGTGTTGGGACCAGAGGGAAAGCCCACACTATGAACTTACATTACGAGCTTGGCTAGAGGCTCCTTCAGTGTTTAAACCATTTTTAGTTTTTTTATAAAACATTATTACTTGCAACCTAAAACATCCTAACTGATAGAAACACCTGTGTCATAAGATTGTTTTGAGGGTTACATGGCATCTGCCAATGTAAACACTCTGCACGGTGTCCACCGCAGAGAGCAATTGCTTTTGTTGTTTATTGTCTGCTTTCCCCCCTCATGCTTCTGCTCACTCTAGGTTCAGCCCAGAGAGTGAGGATTTCTCCTGGCATCTATCTGCCCTCGTCATATGCCCTTCCTCTGTCAAACACACTGGGTTCTCTTGATGTCTCCTCTATTCTCCTTAGTAAGATTTTTCATGTTTGCGATGTTATATATTTTTTCCCCCAACATCTAAATGATAGTTTGGAAGGCCACTCGACTAAAAGCCCCTGGTCATTGGTGCAAGCCCCACCCACACTATTGGTAGGACCGTGGGAAAATCACTGAACTCTAAGCCCTGCTTCTCTCAGAGCCAAATGGGTGTGATGATGGTTTGCAACGCTTTACAAGATCATTTGGAGAATTGCCTGAGATAATGGAGGTGAAGCTCTTTGCAAAGTGTGAAATGCTGTGTAAATTGGAAGAAAAATAATTACGTTCCCATTTATTAAACATTGCATTATATTATTTACCTCTCACAACAAGGCTGCACAGAAGAGTTATTTTATTCTTATTTTAAAGAGGCTTAGAGAAGAATAGTGACTCGATGAAGCAATTATACATATTTCCAATGTATTATATGAACAAGATTTTAGAATTCCTCTCCCAAACAATCACAGACCATGCAGAGAGGGTGTGAGGGATTCCAGTGGGCTGCTTGCTTGCATTCAAGGTCTGGGATAGGTGGAGACTGGCTTCCCTTTGGAGAGGGACCCTGTTGCTCGAGAGATGTCAGGCAGATGGCCTGTGCTTGAGGAGGTGATTACTGTAGCCGCCTCTGAATGAGGTTGCTGGCACATGCTCTTCCTTTTTCTCCCGGGATTGCTATGGAAACCTAGACCCAGTCTTTCTCTCTGTGATAGGCCTTTCCTGAGTGTATTTTCTCCTGGCCTCAAAGTTTACAAATCATTCTTCCTGCTTGGAAATCAGGTGATTCTCCAGGGCCTGGTCTGGGCAGGGTGACTGACAAGTCAATTTAGTGAAACAATTGCTTAGGCTGATTTTTCCAATGAACTGAGCTCCTTGTTTCGGCTCCTGGCAGATGGGGTTTGAACTGAGGCTGGAGCTGGAGTGGGGGGGATCAGGAAGGCCAGGCAGAGGGCCCCAAATGAGACTTCTCTCTCCTAGGAGGGGCTGAGAAGCAAAGGTGAGAACCTGAACCCCCCAGGACTGAAGCAGGGAGCCCAAGGATGGGGCGGGTGGTGGTGGCATCACCCCCATTTTAAAGACGTATCATGGAGGTCAGGGAGCTGAGCATCTTCACCCAAAGCCACATGACTTTGGCGGCAGAACCGGGACTCTGCCTGGGCTTGGGGCAGAACAGGTGCTCTTTCTCTGAGGGAGAAGTGGAAGTGGCCCTTGCCAATTTATGGGAGTTTTCCCAGCATGTGATGAGGGAGGGCTAACGTTTGAAGGACTGCAGTTGATGTTGCCTGAAGGACTGAGAGTGATTTTTTTTTTCTCAAGAGAATTCATGACCATACTGTGTGTGACTGGACCCAGGGCTTTGGGCAGTCCCCTCAGTGCAACCTCTGCCAAGGACCCTCTGCAGCCTCAGCTTGTCCATTTGACTGATGGGGAACTTGACTCCTTGACAGGTGCAGTTGAGGCAGAGAGGAGAAAGCATCTTTCTGGAGGCGGGAAGGCCTGGGTTTTCCATCTCGCTCCTGGCACTTACCAGCTGGATGGCCTTGTGTTGGTGACCCATCCTCTGAGCTTCAGCTGCCCTGTGTGTGCAGCGTGAAGTACAGTCATCTCTCTGCCTGCTTATCAGGGCTGTTGTGAGGGTTTAATAAGACTGGAAGCATGGATGTGCTTGGCAAGTCTGTAGGGCTGTATCAGTGTCCATAGAAGAGCTTTGAGGCTCTGATGTCCCTGAAACCCCATGCAGAGGGGGACCCTCTTCTGCCCTTCCACGGCTGCCCTTCCATGGCCGGGGACCTGGGGTTGGGGAGGGTGGTGCAGGCTCAGGGTTTGCAGCCATCTGCTGGCTGTGTTGGTGATTTTTCCTTAAAGGAGGCTCTGGCCCATGGGGTCAGCCAGGGGTTAGGGAAGGGGACGCACGCTGGTCTGTGCTTGTGCATGGTGATGTCTTCTCCATTAGCACTGTCATCTGCCGAGGTGGCAGGTGAGCCGAGCTGCTGTGATGGGGAGGACACAGCAGCGTGTGGTGTCCAAGAGAGGGGATTAAAAGGCAACTTGACTTTTTTCACTGGCTGTGGCCAAGGTCCTCTGTTTTCAGAGTCATATAGGGCCTCAGGTAATAGCTGCTTGTGAACAGGACTCAGTGGTAATGACAGTGGCCAAATTTGGAAACAAACAGTCCCATCGCTGCCCATTGTTGGCAGAAGTGGGAACCAGGATGTGGGCGCAGTGCCTATCCTTGCCTTCTCCCGCAGCAGCACTGCCATCCTGGGCGGCGGCCCTGCGAGACCCTCCTCTCCTGAAGGTTGGCTGCCGGCTTGCCTGGAGCCCAGTGGCCAGGACCAAGCCTGACATGAGGCTGGAGATGTACTGCGGTTCCAGCCTCCCTCTCTGGGCTCAGCACGGGTCCTGCTGTCAGCTTATCAGATCTTGATGCTGGGGTGGAGTTATGCTAACCAGACCTGGGCCTCCATCCCGAGCCCCAGCCCCCCTCATCTGCCATATGTTCCCATTTGTGACAGCTTGGGGCCATTCCCGGCTCTACTTCTTTTGGTCACTATAGGGCCCTGCAACCGTCTGCAGACTGAAACCCTCCTTGCCCTTGCTGGCTGCCTCTTCTCAGGGGCCGTAACCCATCCTTGGACCCCAGCCCCATATTGGTGCCTATAGGCTCAGGGACCAGAAACAAAGTCACACGAACTGAGGGTCTGTTTTTCTTTCCTGGCCCTTTACACCTCACAACACACTGATGAGATGAGCTCGAATTATTCCCACTTTACAGAAGAGGAAACTGAGGCTTAGAAAGGCTAAGTGACTTACCCAAGGGAACATGGACGGTGGAGATAAGATTTCAAGGCACAGCCACAGGGCTCCAAGGGCCAAGCTGGGCCCCGGGGCAGTCACAGACCTGCCCCTGTCTCCTGGGGCCTCGTCCCCAGGGGACGCAGTTCTTGTCCTGGATATCTTCCTTATATAGTGCTGTCTACTTGCTTACGTGTGTATGCATGTGCATGTGGGTCTGCACGAAGGTGGGCCTGTGCAGGTGCGTTTGCGAGCAGCCCAGTGGGAGGGGCAGAAGACCCCAGCCCGCAGACAGATCCCACGTGCATTGCTGCCTGAGGAGAGCCCCTCTCCTGAATGTCAGGTCGGCGTCCTTCCCCACCCCCGAGCCACTCACCAAATTGGATTAGCTATGGACAGAGCCCATTAAACAAATGCACCTCCCAGCCTTGATTTACTGGAAGGAAAGAGATGTTTGCCTTTCTGGGAAGGTATTCCTCTTGGTGTGCTAACGTGCAAAGACTCCTTCCTGCAAGCTTTCTGTGTAACGTCTTGGTTAGTCCAGGGAACGCTGCTACTGGGAATCTCAGAACCAAGCATCAGCGCGGAAGAGGGCCTGGGAGTTTATTCAACCCAGAGAGAGCCAAGCATTTGAATAGGCAACACCACCTATCAGGAGATGAATGGGCACTAAGAGCCTGGACCCCGACTCCAGGGAACCAGGAATCAGAGGATGCTCAGAAGTTGAGACTGTCAGAAGCATGACAACTGACATCAACAGGTGACAGCACCTGGGGCGCTGCCCCTCCCCATCCCACCCACACCCAGGAGCTCAAGGTGCGGCCACTTGGCCAATGGCCCAGTTACACGAGCTGGGCCCCAGGACTAGGGCAGCAAGCGCGGGGTCAAAGATCAAATTCTGGATTCAGACGGAGCTAGTTGTCAGATCCGTTTGAGACTTCTGACTTCCAGAACTGTAAAATAATACATTTGTGTGGTTTTAAGCCAGTAAGTTTGTGGTAATTTGTTACAGCAGCAATAGGAAACTCATGTAGGAGTCAGGAAGGCCCAGGCGTGGGGCAGGTGGACGCCTGGCTTTCCGTGCTCCCTGAGACGCGTGAGGAGACAGACTGGCAGCGGGGAGGGCTGCCGGGAGGGCTGGGTCAGGGCAAGGCTAGGAAGCCTTGGAGGACAGAGCTTCCTGGATGCTGGGATCCTAGGCGCAAAGACAGGCACTTGTATGTTAGTGATGAAGACAGACGCTTGGGGCCGGGGAAAAACAAGGAAAGGCCAATTCCGACTAGTTACCTTGGTGCTGAGCCATGTGAATGAGTCATAAAAGATATAAATATATATATATATTTATTGAATAAAATGTATTTATTTCTTTATTTATTTGTTACAAAGCATTGGTTCATGCACGTACGGAAGGGGAGAAGCCCTACCATCTGCCGTCCGTCTGCAAGCTGGAGGCCCAGGAGAGCCAGTGGGTGGTTCAGCCCGACTGTGAAGGCCTGAGAATCAGGGGAGCTGATGGTGTAAATCCCGGCCCGAGGGCCAGAGGAGATGAAGTGAGATGTCCCTGCTCAAGCCAGTGAGTCAGGAAAGGGGGTGAATTCCTCTTTCTTCGGCCTTTTGTTCTTCTCGGGTTCCCAGCAGGCGGGACGAGGCCCACCCACAGAAGAGAGGGCCGTCGGCATTGCTGAGTCCACTGGCTCACACGCACATCTCACCTGGAAACACTCTCCCAGACACACTCAGGAATGATGTTTAATCTGGGCACCCCATGGCCAGCCAAGGGGACACATACAGCTCACCATCACAGAGGACTTGGTTGGATCGGAAGTCACAGATGGGGCTACAGGCTTAAGCCAGCCCGTAGATACTCTCAATCCGTACTGGGTTCTTAAGAACATTTCGACCAACCTTTAAAAATTGTTACATTGCATACATAGATCTGAGGTTCTAACTTAAGCTTAAATCTTGAGGGGGTCTGGCCACGCTGGACCCGCGCTCTTGCCTAATTCTGGCTGGAGGTGGGACATTCCCAGGGGAGGCAGGCCCTACAGTCATGGCAGCGAACCCCCAGGGAAATGTCTGAGCCACGCAGGCTCCTCTGGGGCTTGGACTTCAGATACAGCTTGACAAGTGCCGAGTGCAGCGGGACTCTCAGCCGCATTGATCCGGACACTAAACCCCTATTAATGTAGTCAGAGAAGGCAATTGCTTTCTTGGCAGCTACTTGCGGCTGACGGCTCACACAGACTTCCGACGGAGACACCCAGACGGCTCCGCGGGGGCAGTTGCAAACCTGAGACTTCCATGCCTTCGTGCCACACCTGCCAGCAGGCTTTGCTCTTGGCCCCTGTGGCCAGGGCTGTAGACTGTAGAGTCAGCTGCCCAGCAGTGCGGGCCCTCCTGCCGTGGACCAGACCCACACACCAAAGGGCAGCAGGATCCCAGTTGTGAGCGGGAAGCATGCTGCCTGCCCCTAGCCCCGTTTCGTCTTCCCACAGGCTCACTTCCCAGGTTCCCTGGTTCCCTTTCTGGCTTCTCCCTTGGCACATCCTAAACCCCTTTGATGACCTAGTTTGAGTGTTTTCCTGATTCTCCCTCCTCAGACTTACTCAAATGGACACAGTCCTGACCTTGGACCTATGCACTTTGACTGGGGCTAGAAGCTACGCCTTTGCCCTTGCTTGTGGGGCGTGTCAGTGTCAGGACCCCTCCCCAGCCCCAGCAGTACCCTCTCCCATCGCCAAGGCCTGTCTGTATCACTCCCCTGGCATCTGTCGCATTTGTGTATTTTTCTCCATCCCCAGCACCACTACTCCAGTCCAAGCCACTACCTTCTCTCGCTTGGTCTTTTCCTGGGCCTCCAGGCTTTGCTCTTTCAGTCCATTCTCCAACGGCAAGCAGAGAGTTCTCGTTAAAGGACAAACCTGACCATGGCAACTGTCCCAGTTTTTCCAAGGGGTCATTCCTGATTTCAGGATAAAGCCCGGGTACCAGGCACTCTTCATGGCTGGTCTCTGTCCTCTCCCCCAGCTCACGCTCAGAAGTATCCGTGCCCCTCAGGCCATGTTCTAGCCATACTGGCCGATTTGCAGGATCCCCTGTTCTCTCTGAAATCTGGTCTTTTGTACATTTATTCCCTTTGGCCAGAACCTGCTCTTCCTCCCCCTCCTCGCCTGGTGCCTCACCCGTCACATGTCGGCGTGGGTGACACCCCTCCTCCCTCCACACCCAGGCTGGCTTCCCAGCCCTCTGCTCCTATGAGAACTTGCCTTCCAGTCGTGGCATTTGTCACACTCGACGGTTATTGCGTCCAGAGTTGTCTGTCTTCAGGGACCATGTCTGTTTTGCTGGCCATGGTATCCCCATTGCCCAGTGTAAGCTTGGTGCTTGTGTGTATACATATTAGGTGAATGAATGAATGAATGAATGAATGATAATGAGGACAAAGCCAGGAGCAGAGAGCTCATGCAGGTAGAGACCTTCCTCCATGCGGACGCAAAGCCATCTTGATTAGACACTCTCCGGGCACCCCGTGAAAGGGAGTTGGCCAGGTGGGGGCGGGGCAAGGAGCGGTGCTAGAGGAACCTTCCCAGCTGGGACCGCACCGCAGCCCCACCTCACTTAGACCACGCGGAGGACACGGGAGACGTTGCCAACTGCCCTTCTGATTCACGCGACCTTCCTGCCCGCCGAAACGGGAAATGAGCTAAACTGGGTAACTGACATCACAGACAACCAAGGGTTCCAGGACTCAGCTTCCCTTCTTTAATTGAGATATAATTGACATATCACATTATATTAGCTTCCAGTGTACAATATAATGATTTGATATTTGTGTATCTTACGAAATGATCACCATAGTAAGCCGAGTTAACATCTGTCACCATACATAGTTACAAATTTTCTTTCTTGTGATCAGAACCTTTAAGATTTATTCCCTTAGCAACTTTGGAATATGTGATACAGTATTATTAACTATAGTCACCCACCATGCCGTGTATTACATCCCCACGACTTATTTATTTATTTATAACGGGAAGTTTGTACCTTTGAGCCCCTTCAACCATTTTGCCCACCCTGCCTCCCACCTCAGGTAACCACCAATCTACTCTCTGTATCTCTGTGGAACTCAATTTTTTTAAATGACTGTGTCATCCTACCTGAAAGGTGACTAAGAATCAGGCTGGAGCTCTTTCATATGATGGACTACAGAGCAGTGGGTAAATCGGCAGAGATCTGAGCTCTAGTCTTCCTTCTGCCATGTGCGGCTGTGTGACTCGGGGCAAGTTTCCTCCCTCTCTGGGCTTCCATTTCATGTACCTAATCTATAGGGCTGTTGTAAGGGCTTGTCTTTCATTACTTCGGAGTGTAAGGGGCAGGGACTAGGCCCTAGTGTGGGGTCGTCCCTTGCTCAGCACATGGCCTGGCCCATCAGTAATAGCCCTGAAAACATGATTGTCAAGGTGAAAAGCTCTTTGCAGCCCTCCCAGATTCCATCTTGAATGAGTCCAGTGCTTGAGCTGGGCAGTGAAATCCACTCTATCCTCCCTAACTGGACAATTGCCTCATGTCACGGGCGTGTGTTATTATTTCCTCTGCTATAATATGTCTTTTAAAATGAAATTAGGATCTGTCAAGCACCATTACACAATGGACCCAGCAAAGGGGTAGCCAACGCCAACCCTGGGTCTGAGCAGAGGCCCTGCGGGGAGTGTTGGTCTAGGGATCTGGTCATCACGATGCTCCAGAGAACCGCTCTGCATGGAGCTTTCCCCTCCCTGGGGAGGCTCCTTCTGCCCCCAGGTCCCCGACAGCTTCCCTGGAGAGTGGAGCGGGGAGGACTTGCTGCATGCCCCTGCCTTGGGGAGCAGAGTCCCCTCTGAAAATGCTCAGAGCCCCGGGCCTGCCCCGCACTGCAGAAACCCGAGCAAGAGAGGGAGACTAGGGGGCACTGGGATGAGAAAGGCTCCCTGCGGTGGTCCCGTGTTTTGTGCCCAGCAATGTTATGTCATCATTACTCAACCCTTACGAGGGCAGTTGTCCCTTTTAGAGATGAGGAAGAGACGTGGGAGGAGTCCAGCCAGGAAGTAGGTGACCCCAAGGCCCATGTTCTTTCCATACACCGCGCTGCCTGCCTGCAGGTCTGTGAAATAAGGCAGGGAGGCCAGCGAGGGCGCGTCTGGCCCCTGTCCTCATCAGGAGCAGGCTGGCCACGCCGACATGTTTGAGTTCTCATCCTGGCTGCTGGCAGGAGACCCCTTTCCTCGGCCTGCGTGGAGGTGAGGTGGACAGTCCTGAACAGCAGCTCAGGGACGGCAGTTTGCACGCCCTGTCCTCGGGCGGTCCCACATCCTCTACACTGTTTCCCGAGGCTGCCCCTGCCCTGCGCCCTGCTCGCGTCCCTCGCCTCCCTTCTCCTCCCTCCCCCTGCTTCCCTCCGGCAGCATCCGCCTGCCGCTTCTCACCAGCCAGCGTGTGGAACTGGGAGAAACAAGAGTCCGTCTCACATGTTGGGGAATAAATGCTGAGCTGTGACAATCCTGTCTGCCTCAGAAAGAGAGGTTTTATGTAGTTTTTGGCATTTACAAATCCTTTGTGAAAAGGTCACCCTGTTCTTGGAATCTTTCATTAATGCTGAAGACTGGCCCCGGAAATGTCATGTCTTTTTACCATGATATTTACTCAAAAAAGTATGACTAAGCACCTGAAATTCTATCAGCAGCTTGACCTCAGCCAGCCTGGGGAATGGACAGGTGACAGTGGACGCTGGTCTCCCTGAAGGGAAGGGGGGGCGGGGCCCCATGCCCTGGGCACCTGCTGTCCTCCTTGCCGCATGCCCCTAGCTCCTCAGTAGCTCCAGGGGAGAGACCAGCATAACAGAGCTGGAAGGGATCTTGGTATGTATGCAGGTCAACCCCCCACTTTATAGATGTGGAGACTGAGGCCCAGAGTGGGGAAGGGCCCTGCAGGGACCTCCAGCAAGTCAGGGGCAGAGCAGAGAGATAAGACCAGGTGTCCTGGCCCCTAAGTCAGCTGCGTCTCCTCTCACTCTCATGCTGAGCCTGGGAAGAGGAGAGGGGATGAGTCTCCCTCCCTGGATCTGAGGTTCCAGTGATGTGTCCGGGGTCTGGGGCAGCACGGCGTGTGGGGAGACACGGGCACGCGCGACCCTCTCCAGGGCCTTCGCCTACCTCCCCTTCCATCCACGTCCCTCCTCCAGGATGCCAAGTGCAGTGCGGCCTTGCCTCCCAGCCCTCCCTGCTGCCCTTCCAGATGGTTCTCGTGGGGTCTGGGACGGGAAGGAGTTCAAGCTAGTAAAGCGGGCTCACGCTGCCATGACTAAATACCACAGACCGGGTGGTTTGAACTACAGAAATGGATTTTCTCACGGATCTGGAGGCTGGAAGTCTGAGATCAGGGTGCCGGCATCCTTCCCAGCTTCCTGGCTCTCTGTGTTCTCACACGACCACTTTGTTAGCGTTGGTTGGGGAGAGGAAAAGCAAGCCCCCAGGGGTCTCTTCCTAGAAAGACACTAATCCCTTCATAGAGGCCTCACCCTCATGGCCTCATCTGACCTTAGTTAACTTCAAAAGGCCCCACCGCCAAATACCATCACACTGGGCGTTAGGGCTTCAATACATAAATTTGGGCAGGGGGCTGTATTCTGTCCATGAAACCTACCATTTCACAGGGATTGTCTGAGGGGGTTGGGCTGCATACACAAAGATCGCTTCTGTAGGTAGAAGGAGACAGTGGTGTGAAATTAGTGAAATCTGTAGATTGTGTCCATGTAGGCATTTTTATTATTCTTTTACCTTTGGGAGGAAGTCAGGAGAAAGAACATAACTCAGCCTGCTCAGCCTGTGAGATCAGCTTGTGTACATCTTAGAAAGGTGACTGAGCCTGAGGCAGGGAGACCCCGAGCAGCGGGAACAGGGAGTTTTGCTCTGTGCTACCTACCACTCACTCCTTTGTCGGACTGCCCCATCCTCCCCTCATTTCTTTTTCTTTTTCTTTTTTTTTGTTAAGGTATCATTGATATACAATCTTATGAAGGTTTCACATGAGCAACATTGTGGTCACTACGTTCACCCGTATTATGAAGTCCTCCCCACCACACCCCGTTGCGGTCACTGTCCATCAGCATAAGATGCTATAGAGTTACTACTTGTCTTCTCTGTGCTACACTGCCTTCCCCGTGACCCCCCTATATTATGTGTGCTAATCACAGTACCTCCTAATTCCCTTCTCCCTCCCTCCCCAACCACCCTCCCCAATCCCTCTGTTAGTAACTGTTAGTCCCTTCTTGGAGTCTGTGAATCTGCCTCTGTTTTGTTCCTTCGGTTTTGCTTTGTTCTTATACTCCACAAATGAGTGAAATCATTTGGTACTTTTCTTTCTCCGTCTGGCTTATTTCACTGAGCATAATACCCTCCAGCTCCATCCATGTTGTTGCAAATGGTACGATTTGTTTTCTTCTTATGGCTGAATAATATTCCATTGTGTATATGTACCACCTCTTCTTTATTCATTCATCTACTGATGGATACTTAGGTTGCTTCCATATCTTGGCTATAGTAAATAGTGCTGCAATAAACATAGGGGTGCATCTGTCTTTTTGAATCTGAGATCTTGTTTCCTTTGGGTAAATTCCTAGGAATGGAATTCCTGGGTCAAATGGTATTTCTGGTTTTAGCTTTTTGAGGAGCCTCCATACTGCTTTCCACAGTGGTTGAACTAATTTACATTCCCACCAGCATGCAGGAGGGTTCCCCTTTCTCCACATCCTCGCCAGCATTTGTTGTTCCTAGTCTTTTGGATGTTGGCCATTCTCCCCCTCATTTCTATGGTCTGCATGGGTCATGAGAGCAAAGCCTGAGCCAATGACCATGTCCCACCCACCTGGCCGCACGTTCAAGAGTGGGAGCTCGACCTCTGGGTGTCCAACAGTGTTTCAAGGACTTTGGCTGAGACTCTCTTTTCTGATGGATCTGAACCTGGAAAGAGGAAACCTTAAGAGCTACTGCTCTAACCACTGTGACCATGAAGGGTACCTGGCTGTGCACTCAGAGAGTTGGGGTCAGAAGTCACATTCCCAGTCCATCTTTGTCTTCACCAGTGAAGGGCTTTGTTCGTGTGCTGATTACACTGCTTGGATCATAGAGGTATGGTAAGTATTTGTTAAATAATATATCTTTGAGCCCCCATATCCAGCCATGCCTGCAGCCAGCCCCATTTCTGAACTCCGGTCATAGAAACCTGCAACATTCCTTCTTTTACTTAAGCCAACTCAAGTCAGAGTATTTGATCACTTGCAACCTAAAGAGTCTTAAGGACATGATGTTAAGGGCAAGGGCCTGGAGAGGTGGTGCGGGGGTGGGAATGGGGTAAGGGACCACCTCTAGGGTCTTGCAAGGCCCAGGGCAAGGGTCTTGGGAAGGTATTGGGTCTTGCTTCTCTCTAAGTCCCGCTGTAGGCTGGTCCAGCCCTGGCTGTTCAGACCCAGCCTAGGGTTGAGGGTGGGGTCTCTGTGCCTGTCTGAAGGCCCAGACCCAGCTCTGAGTGGCTCATGCCCTAAGCACAGCCAGCCTATTGAGCCCTTTGAGGGAGGCACGAGGCTCTGGTGCCCCCAACTGAGGGCAGCCCTGCTCTGGTGGTGCTGCAGAAACACAGCACAGGAACCGGCCCTGCCACGGACAGACCCCCTGGGCCGTCAGGGTGCTGGTGAGAGTGTGACGGGCCAGCTCAGCCTGTCTCTGCCACTGGGACACAGCTTGGGACACAGGTCAGGTGGTTTTAGGGGTGAGGGTTCCCCTCCTGTACCCTCCCAGGCTGTGGTCATGGCACATAAAGTGATAATAGCAAAAAAAAAATCATTTCTGTGTTTTTATGGAGTAAGTATTATTATTCTTATAAAACATGAGGAAATGGAGATCCAGAGAGAGAAAGTAGCCTCCCAGGGGCTCTGACAAGAACAGCGGGGCTGGGATTTGAACACAGGACCAGGTGGATCTGGCATCTCAGGTCCTAACTCCTGTGTTAAATGTCACTTGAGAGAGCACTGGGGCTCTCATGGATGGGGGACCCTAGGGGAACATCAGGGCCACCAGCTGACAAGATGGGGGTTGGCAGCCCTACCCAATTTGCCTATGCCAAGAGTGGGGCCGGTGGTCTTCCTGGGTGGGGGGGTCCCTTGGCTTGTAGCCACAGGGGAGCCTCTTGTGAACACCACCTCTGATGGATTCCCTGGGAACCCGGGGGACTGCGGACAGTGGGACAGGGCCCAGGCACACAGCTCTCCCGGCTGCAGGTAGCAGAGGAGGGCTTGGTATCAACGCTCCTCCCAGGAGCAAAGTTGATGTCCCCAAGTTGGCGTCTGCATGGCTTGGTTCTCCAGCACTGCTGACAGAGGGCCAGCCCCAGTGGCGGCTGGCAGCCAGCTGTGTGGAGAGGGAGGCCCTTGCGGTGTGGACAGCAGCTCTGAGCAGGAACTGGTGTGTGTGCCTGTTGGAGGGGCCTGTGTGCTGGCAGGAGGCCACTCCTGAGGCCCAGAGCCTGGGAAGTGAGTGCAGCGGTTTGGGAAGGGTGAGCAGAAGTTAGGGGCCCTGGATCTTGGCATTCCCTGTGCTTGTGGATTGTTCCAGGAAAACTCTGGGATGTGGAACCCAGCATCCTCCTGGGGACCCTATCTCTGCTTTCCTGGATCCTCTCTGGGGACAGGGGTGGCCCAGCATGGCCCACTCCCTTAAGGATAGGGAAGCTTGGCCTCTGTCCCCCGAGACAATGAAGTTAGTCAAGCAGAGTCTTGGCAGCACTGCTCTTGATGCGGTGAGTGGCACATTGATGGGGGGAACCGTACCTCTTCACGTTAGGGAAGAAATGGGGAGTCAGGGCCATCTGGGTGGCTCAGAGACACTGTCAGCTGAGTATTGGCCCTGTGGTGTGCAAACAGACCCAGGGAGGCACAACTTCTGCTCCGGTATCAGGCCAGGCTGTTATTTCACAAGGAGTGGGGTCAGTCATATTAACAGGAAGAGCACACGCTGCTTTTGTAAACCAGAATGTGATGTCTTCAGGAGAAGATGGATGTTTTGGCTGAAAGGTGAGTTTGTCCTTACACAGTCAGGAGGAAACCGGCGGCAGCAGTGTGTTGGTGGGGAGAGCCTGGATTGAGGCCACTTCCACCCCCAGCCTGGGGGACTAGTTCTGGGACAGGGCAGGGGAAGTCCTCACACATCTGGCTGAGGATGGAGGGCACGGGCAGGACTCCTGGCAAAACTCCAATGCTGCTCAGAAAGATGGAAGCCTCTTGAAGGAAGGGCGAGGGCACCCCGAGGGCAAGAGTGTCCCGTGGAGGTACAGGCAGGGGTACAGGTGGAGACACAGGGGTCCCTGAGCTGGAGAACTGGAGGGGGATCTCGCTTCTTTCCCTCCTCCCTGTGACGTGTGAGGACGAGACGCTAATCAGTGGTTCTCAGGCCAGCAGGCCTCAGAGTCCCCAGGAGGCTCGTGCGACTGTGGATTGCTGGGCCGGATGCCTGGATGTTCTGACTCAGTAGGTCTGGGGGAGGGACTAGCGTTTCTCAGGCGTTCCTGGAGTTGCTGCTCAGAGGAGCATTTTCCGATCCACTGGCCCAGATGCGGCCTGCTGCTATTGGACCCCTTGCAGATGTTTACTCAAATTCTTCCGCCACAGCTGCCTCCACCCTCTGCCTCCCTCAGGTACAGAGTGCATTTGGTCTGAGAAGATGAGTGAAGCCTGGGTGGAGGATGGGGTGAAGTGGAATCCCCCAGGTCATCAACTGGACACTGGTCCTTCTCTTGGGGTAACAGACCAGGAACACCCCTCCAGCCTGACAGACCATAAAGTGGACTCCTCTGATTCTCTTACTTCCCCAGGTGACAAGGGATACCTTCTAGGATAGGAAGAAGGGACCCTGCTTGATAGTCACCCAAGAATGCTTTGCACCAAGGCGCTGAGGGGTGGTGGGATGTCTGAGTGTGGATCAGCACAGTGACAGAACCTTCTTGCTACCAGGCTTGGTGTCAGAGTGTGAGTTCATGTCTTGCCTTACCTTCTTCTGCTGTGTGACCTTGGGGGACACTTCACCGATGGAACCTCAGTCTTCTCATCTGTAAAGTGGGAGTAGGGAAATGGGGCCCTACCACCCACTGGGATAGTTTTGGGATGGTTGAGGCTGTGGATGTGAAACTGACACATAGACAGTAAAGTCTGTAAGTTGTTTACAGATGCAAGTTCTAGAGATTGTTTTAACTTTGAAAGGAAACCTGGGGACAAAGAAGTGGAGGAATCATGAAGAGTACCATCTTCTGTGGGGTCAGGTGTTGATTTCTTCTTTTTCTCCTTATGTTTAGAAACTCAGATCAAAAAAATGCATTACATGAGGGAAAAATCCAAACTTCAGCTGTCACATCAACTTTACTTATTTGGAATTACTATAAGCTTTTCCAGCTTTACTGAGTTATATATGACAGATAAAAATTACATATATTTATGATATACAATGTGATATTTTGATATACACATACACTGTGAAATGTTTACCACAATCAAGCTAATTAATGTATTCATCCCCTCACACAGTCCAAAAAAAAAAGTAAGATCTACTCTCCTGGCAAATTTTGACAATACAGTGTTGTTTGTTATAGTGACCTCGCTGTACATTAGATCTCCAGGACTTATTCATCCTGCATATCTGAAACTTTTTGCCCTATTTTCCCCACCCCTGGTAACCACCATTCTACTCTTAAAAATGGTGCATGTTTCTAGATTCTACATATAAGTGAAATCCTTCAGTATTTGTCTTTCCGTGTCTGGCTTATTTCACTTCATCCTTGGCACCTGATATCTCCTTTCTTTTTGAGGACAACCATCCTGACAGGCGTGTCACCAACTTTAGCCAAGACTCCAGCCCATGTAAAAGATGGAGGGTCAGTTCATTATTTGGGCTTGGGAAATGGTCAGTCAGGTTTCAGCAATGTCATTTGCTGGTTTGGTGTAATGCTGCTCACATTCCCTCTTCTGAGACTCAGTGTTAATCAATAGTTTCTAGTGGATTCTGGCATCCATCAGAGTTGGCCTTCATCAACCTTGTACAAATACAAAGATAATTAATTGGTGCAGTATTAACTGCATTTTATGCCAGGCCTACCATATATGACGGGATCTCTATGGGGCATAATTTCAACTTCGAAGGTAGGCATTTGTGCTCCCATTTTGGAGAGGAGGAAACTGAGGCCCATGGATATTAAGTTACTCCGCTAGGGACCCAATCTAGTAAGTGACAAAGTCCTGACCTTTTGGCTCTACCCTTCTGCTCACGAGGGCCATGAAAATACACTGTAAGCCGGGCAGCATCGGACAAGTGGAAGGACTGTTATTGCACTAAACCTCCATTGATTTTTAGCGCTCAGTGACTTTTTCGAGCTTTTTAGTTTCCTCGTTGAACAAATATCCAGCCACTTGTGCACATCAGACAGCAGCAGCATTGCCTGCACGGCCCCTGCAGCGTCCTGCGGTGTTGAAAATGGAACCTCAGCTCCCAACGACCATGGGCAACTCAGGGGCAAAAGACAGGGGGTATTTTATGGGCCCTCTCACTTTTTTTTCCCATTAGCCTATTGCCTGGGAAAATTCCAAAGTTGTCTCTCCCCCTCCTCAAAGCCACTTTGTTGCACTGGCATAATTTCTTACAATAACATTAACATATCATTGGAGCTCATTACCTTTGGTGTAATAGTTCCCTAGTGAACTGTGTCAGACTAATTATGTCAGTTCCTTTTCATTCCAGTTTAGTGCTTCTCCAGAGAGTCGCAGTGCAGCACTGGTAATAATGATTAAACTGCTGTCTAATGCTCCACTGGACGTCCAAACCAAATGGGAAAAATCCCTTGCTGAAGATGGGACTCGCAGCAGCCCTTGTACTCGATGCGATTTGGTGTTTTAAAAGCCATTACCTGGAGGTCCTTTCCACTTGGCAGTGGAGCGCTGGTCGTGGGGGCTGGGGAAGAAAAAGCAGATGGGGGAAGGACATAGCTCGGCAAGGCGAGCAACAGCAGAGAGGCAACCCGGGTGCTTTCCAATTGCCGGGTGAACCTTCAAGTTCTGGTCAAGTCCATCTGTAGTCGAGCTTTGCTGCTCAGCTGGTGGAGGGGGGTGTGCAGGGAGAGGCTAGGATAATGAATCAGGACAAGCCAATATCAAATGCTTAAAGCTCTGTTGCCAGTGTCAGATGAAAGAGCCCAGGGAAGATGAATTAAAATGAAGTCATTTTCACCTTCCCGTAGTTTCCTACAGAGCTCTATGCTCAGCCTAAATTGAACATACCTTTGTCTTTTTACATAAAGGGAAAGAAGGAAATCTCGTACGTCAACAAGAACTTTGACAGGAGGTTGATGTTTCTCACTGCTTAATGGGGTGCCAACCTGTTCTGAGCACTCCTTGTTGATGGTTATCAATGATCCTAATAATAACAACTAGCATCAGCTGAGCGATTGTATTGTGCCAGGCATTGTGTTAAGTTTCACATCTGCTGGCTCATTTAATCCATGAAATAGTCCTGTGAGGCGAGAAACCAGAGTGCAGGGAGAGTAACGTGCTTAAGCCACTCACCAGGACCTCCATATCCGACTCCAAACCTCTCTGCTCAGTCACCACTATGATTACAGCCCTTCTGTCCTCCAGCCTTGAACTGTGCCTCTCAGACATATTTTGAACATTATAGACAATCTATACATTGACCCCTCAGTAACCCTTACGGGAGAGGGGTAAAGGTATGGTATACTCGACCCAGACGGGACCTTCTTCCTGTCATGGTCCTTTCACAGGACCACTCTCTTACATGCATCCTACCTGATGGGCAAGATTTGCCTACGTCAGTGTCATTAAAACATGTGTCTTATTGCCCTTAAGGTTAATCTCCTCTAATATTTTTCTGGATTGGATACACACCCTAGCAAAAACTGCTGCTTTTTGGGTGTGCACAAAGTTCCCTATCAGTACCACTATTGGCCTCCCATGGAAAGTGTGAATCATGAACCAGGACTGGTTTGAATACAGGTGGAATGACCACTTGGTGGCAATTGATCTCCTCAGGCTTGAGGATGACTACTATTATTATAATTGTTGTTCCAATGTTCCAGCTTTCTTGCACAGGGACCATTCCAGAAGATTTCTCCTGTTGTAAAGTGAGTCATGAACTCATCTGAGTAGAACTGGTTTGAATACAGCTGGAATGACCACTTGATGGCAATTGATCTCCTCAGGCTTGAGGATTATCATAATTTTTGTTCTTATCTGTATCATGATTTTCATTGTTATCTGTATGTTGTTTTTATCTTCTGTTGCCGTTGTGGAATCTGATTACAATGCTCCAGCTTTCTTGCACAGGCACCATCATGGAAGACTGAGGGCACGTAGATTGCCAGGTGAGAATCCTGGAGGGATGGAGAGTAGGGAAAATGAAAGTTCTTATGGCCAGGATCCTCACTTGACCCTAAACTACTTGATGATGTCATTGGCTTACTGTGCAGGGTAATAGTTACACACCTGTTGGCAATGAGCTATTATTGTAGGTGTTATTATATGAAGGGTTCCACCCAGTGCTCTGCTGGGACACAGAGACAGAGATGGATTGCGAACTCTCAGATGCAGACATGATTCCAGCATTTGATCTGCCACCAGTGAGAATAAAGCTTGGTGTAAACTCTCTTACCCCTAATGTTCAGTTGCTGTTATTTGGTCTCACTGAGTCCAGAGTGAACTTGCCTGGGGGCAATCCCCCTCAGGTGAGACATACTATTTACATGAAATGTTTAGAATAGGCAAATCTGTGGAGATAGAAAGCAGATTAATGATCACCTGGGACTTGATGGGGGGCTGGGAGAAATGAGAGTGGCCGTTAGTGTGCACAGCTGCTTCTCTTTGGAGTGATAGAAATGTTCTAAAATTAGATTTTGGTGCTAGCTGCACAACTCTGTAAGTAAACTTATAATCAGTAAATTGTACCTTTAGAAAGACAAATTTTACAGCACGTAAAATTATACCTCCATAAAGCTTAATAAAGGGAAGTCACCTTGAACCTCGGGACAAGATAAGCTGCAATGCTCTTCCGCTTCTCCCTTACTGAGGCTGTCTGGGGACAAGCCCCTCTCCCTTCTGAGTCCCTTGCTGATGCTCTTTCCACAAAAGGAGGCCCCAGACCCTGAGATGAACTGTTTTATTTTTCTCATCTGATCTGAGCAAGCATTTTGCAGAGCTTCAATCTCTGGGGGAAGTCCAACTTCTTATTCATCAACAAAGGAGTAGAATCTGGGTCAGCAGAAAATTAGCTCTTTTTCCCAAGGAGTGGGGTCAAGGAGCAGGTGTCAGGCCCGCAAATTAGAAAAGAGGTCAGGAGGGGCAGAAGCACACCACCTGCCTCCTGGCTTGGGGCTGGGAAGAGGCTGTTGTTCAGAATCAGTGCAGGTCAAGCAGGTGAGAACTTATTGAGAACAGATGATAAGGCTGAGCTGGGGGCAGGGGCATCTGCAAACCTGGGGAAGCAGAGGCCACTAGGGGTGAGGGCTGTGGGCAGCTGGGCATAGGTGAGGGCTGGGGCTGCCAAGGGTGGGGGTAAGGCAGAGCAGAGGCCAGGGTGGGGCTGTCAGAACAGAAGGAGGGGGAGCCAGATTTTACCTAGGTCGTTTGAGGAAGTCTTTCTAGAGTAAGACTTTTTTCTCCAGAAAGAGTTACTTTCCATCCACCACCTGCTCCCTGGAACTATTAATTGCAGTATAACTTACAGACAGTTGTACAGACCATTAGCACACAGCTCCACAGAGTTCACACAGCACCTTAGTCAGCTCCAGCTGCCATAACAAAACACCACAGACTGAATGGCTTCAACAACAGACATTGATTTCTCACAGTTCTGGAGGCTGGACATCTGAGATCAGGTGCCAGCATGGTTGGATTCTGGCAAGATCCTCTTCCCAGCTTGCAGAAGGCTCCTTGTGTCTTTACCAGGTAGAGGCAGAGCAAGCTCCCAGCTGCCTTATAAGGTCACTAATCCCATTCTCAGGGCCCCACCTTCATGACCTCATCTAAACTTAATTACCTCCCAAAGCTCCCACCACCTAATTCGATCATATTGGGAGTTAGGACTTCAACATATGAATCTGGGGATGGGGACAATATTTAGTCCATAGCACACAGGTATAAGCAGCCAGAGACCAAGAAATGGAACTTTTCCAGCACCGCAGAAGACCCCCTGTGGGAAAAATTGAAGCTCCCATGGCCAGGGTCCTCACCTGACCCTAAACTATTTGATGATGTAACTGGCCTGCTGCTAGGCTACTGCTTCCACACCCGCAGGCAATAAGCTATTATTGGCTGAGTCACTATATAAAGAGCTCTGCCCAGTGCTCTGGGCGGAGGTAGAGATGGAGGAGGGTTATAGACCTGCAGACTGCTGGATGCACATGTAATTCTAGTGTTAGACCTATCGCCTGGAGAACAAGCCAGGTAATAAACCCTTTTATCCCAAGAATGTTCCATTGTCATTTCTTGGTCTCACTGAAACTATAGTGAACTCTCCTGGGGCTGAAACCCACTGGCAAGACGCCCCCTGAGTCCCCTTCTAGCCCTTACCCCGTCTCCACCCTTACCTTCCCAGAGTCAACCCTATCTGTACTGCTGACACCATGTGTATCCATTCCCTAGTTTTGCCTATTTGTAAGCTGCATATAAGTGGAATCAAGGCATGTGCTCTTTTGTGTCGGCCCTCTTCCACTCCAGTTATATCTGTGAGCTTCACCAAGGCCATCGTGGGTGGTTGTGGCTGCTTCACTCCCACTGCAGTGTGGGGTTGGGGTATTCCATTGCGTGACTACACTGCACATTATCAGTCCATTCACCTGCTGAGGGGTGTTTGGGTAGCTCTCAGCTTGTGGCTATTATGAACAGTGCTGCTAAGAACATTCTGGTGCCTGTCTTAGGGTGAACATATGGGTATATTTCCGGTGGGGGTGGAATTTCTGGGTCATAGGTGTACATGTGCTTGTTCACCTTGAGTTGATATTGCCAATTAGTGTCCCAAGTGATTGGACAAATTTGCACTCCCACAGGCAGTGTGTAGGAGAGAGAGTTCCACTCCAGCTCTCCCTGTAACAGCTAACGTGCATTGAGTACTGCTGTGGGCTGAATTATGCCCCCCTCCCATCATGTTTAAATCATGAGGTCATTAGGTCATTCATGCCCCATTTCCAACCTGGGTTCTTGGAAATGACTGTCTTTGGCTTTGCAGTTTGGGATAAAGGACAGACAATGGCCTTGGGAGGCAGAAGGTTTGGTTTGAACCCCGGGCTCTTAGCCCCCTGCTGAGTAAATGTGGACCAGTCCCTTAGATTCTGCAAGGCCTTCTTCATGGGCTGATTGGACATCGCCACTATGACTTTGTGTGGGAACATGCTTTGTAAACTGTCAAGTGCTGGGAAAATGGTAATTGTTTCAGTGATTTTGTGTTATGCATTAGCAGGAAACTGAATTGTATACACTCAAAACTTATAGCTTAACACCAAACCCTGCCAGTGTGATGGTATTTGGAGATGAAGCCCTTGGGAGGTAATCAGGGTTAGACGAAGTAATGAGGATGAGGCCGGGGTCTGATAGGATCAGCGTCCTGATAAGAAGAGACGCCGCAGAGCTTGCTCTCCCATTCTCCCAGCATGTGAAAAGCCAGCAAGAAGACAGCTGACTGCAAGCCAGCAAGAGGCCTCTCACCAGGAACTGAATCTGCCAGCATCTCGATCTTGGACATTCAGCTTCCAGACCTGTGAGAAATGTCTGTTGTTTAAGCCGTCCGGTTTACGGTATTTTGTTTCGGCAGCTGGAGCAGACTGAGACAGTGTGGTACAACACACTACCCTGCTTCTGTCTGCAGAACTTCATGGGCACACATACCACACGCCTTCAAAAATTAGGATTTCTAAAAGACTGCGTCTTTGGCAAGCATATATGCCTGGACTGAGCTGGGCGACTGGCTCCTCCAGTGGAAAATATGTAGTACCTGTGTGTGCGTCTTGGGGCTGGTGCTTGAGAGGAGGTGAGGGTTACTTTTTATCATTTGTCTCATGACCCAGGACTGTGGGTCATTCCTGTCCTGAAGACTCAGGAGTGGAAAGGTAGGGAGGGGTGAGGATGTAGGTGAACAAGGATGGCAGAAGACTTCTCCATTTTATGAAGGTCATCAAAGGAAGGTTGTGCTATTATCCCCATTTTACAGAAGGGGAGACTTGCCCTAAGTGGCTTAACTGTACGTTGTGGGACCCAGGACTGAAACTGAAGGCTTCTGGCTTCTGGATCTGCTGACTGCATCGTGTCAGTCTGGATAGGCTACATTAAGCTGCAATAACAACTACAATGAAACCCGGGTCTTTGCAGATTACGGCAACAAAAGCTCTTTTGCACACTAGCTGTTCACGGGCACCTGGTGACGCTGCTCCCCTCCCCTCACTTGGAACCCAGGCGGATGGGGTGGCCACCATCTCCAATATTTCTGGATTCCTGCAGGGTCTCATACTGGCACTGAAATGCTCCAGCTCAGAAGTGGCATTCATTAGTTCTGCTCACAGTCATCGGCCAGAATTAGTCACGTAGCCCCTGCCAAGTACAGAGGCACCAAGGTGTTCATCGTACATGGGCCCAGAAGACAGAGAGGGGAAATACTGAGCAGCTTTAATGCCCATGCCAGAATGAATGAATGAATGAGTGAATGAATGAATCCCCATCTGAGCCTGTCAGCTGTTGATGGGCCCAGGAAAGAGTAATGTCGACTTGAAACTAGTCCAGCATATGGGTACCGGGGCTCTGCACGTCCCACTAATAGGTTTTAAACGTCATCAGAATGTACTAGTGTTCTTTCCCTGTCCATCATTTACAGCCTCCCGTGCCTGCATGTTCTCTCTCTCACCAAATCTCTTTGCCATTTACTGTGGGCAGTGGGCCCACGCTACCCACACAGGCCCCATTGCAGGGCTGATGGATGACCGCTGGACACACACAGATGGACACAGAAAGAAATTTCCACTCCTTCTGCGAGCCTCAGGCAGCTGTGGAGATGGCAATTTTTCATGTGAGTGTTAGCTCAGAGTCTTTCTTTCCTGGGCTCCCGAGCATAACTAAGCCCAGACAGGCTCTGTGAGATGAAAAATAAAGCGTTGTTTTTATGATGCCATGAAAAGCCTTCTTTTTCCTCCTAAAAAAGAAACGTATTTATTTCCTTGTGTGTACGGGTTTGTAGTAAGTGTGGAAGGATTAAGCCTTTGAAACTGTCGATTTATATCCATGAGTAATGTGAAGTCTTTGTTCCAGAGAGGAGAGAGGCTTCCAAACTGGAAAAGAGTCCGTCTCCTTTGGCTCACTCATTCTGTGGCTCATTCATTAAATGGTTCCCCAGCCCCTGCTGCAGCCAGGCCTGGGGTTGGGGCCGGGGGCGCAGAGCCCATGTAAGAGGACGCAGTGCCTGCCCTCTTGGAGGCTGCAATCTGCAGGGAAAGTGCTGAGCACAAAGCACATGGGGATGTGGGGCTGCAGTGGTGGAGGAGGCTTCATGGAGGAGGAGGGAGGAACCGACCAGGTGAGGGTGAAGAAGGTGATCCTGGGAGGGGGGGAGGGGGGGAGGGCACAGTGTTGTCCGGCTCTACCAGGTAGGCAGTGCAGAGGACACATGCCTGTGTTCTCGGTTCAAATCCCAGCCTTGCCATATGACCATCTGTAAAATGCGGAGAAAGGTTGTAGATCCCTTTCTGGGGTATTGTAAAGATTCATTGTGTTGATATGTGTAAGGAGCCCAGAACAGTGCCTGGTGTGTAGGAAATATCTGCCGCTATAACCTGTTAGTTCCAGTTTAATGAGGCTTGAGTAGAGACAGGAAAAGGTAATGAAAGGCCTGAATGTCAAGGTGAGGAGCTGACACTCTGACCCCACTTACAGAGTTTGGGGTGCAAAGGATGTGTGGGTTTGTAGGGCAGGATTTACCTTGGAAAGGTGGCCCAGCAGGGCGGTCCTGAGAGAGACCCTCCCCTCAGGGCAGAGTGGTCCAATGGCAGCCCAGGAGCTGACAGGGAGGTCCCAGCAGTCGCCTGGAAGAGGTACGGCCTGAGTCACTGGGCCTGCAGGTGAGAGAGCCACAGGGGAAGGGATTCTGAGGAACCTGGGGCAGAGCGCACCTGTTGAACATGCAGAGGAGGGTGGAGTGTGTAGTTGAGAAGTGAACGGCCACGTCTCTGTTGGGGAGGCCATGTGGGATTGGGTTGGGGCCCTCATGGGCTCTGGGCTGAGACCAGCTTGAACCCAAAGGTCAGCAAAAGTGGTGCAGCCTGGTAAGTTGAGCCTCTGTAAAAAGGGGGTGATGACAGCCACCCTCAGGGGGTGTTTGTGAGTTAGATGATGTATCTCTGTCCTTAAGGAGCTTAAATATGAGGGTGTGGCCCAGGAAGAGAGATGATTAAATGGGCTTTGGAATCAAGGGGGGTAAGGGGAGGACAGAGGCGCACTGGTCTCTGGGAACGGAGATGGACGGCCTGATGCAGCAAGTGAATCAGGGCAGACTTCCTGGAAAAAGGGGCCTTTATGCTGAGATTCCAAGGATGGCTGAAAGTTGATAGCCAGGTGAAGAGGAGCAGGGAGTGAGCTCTGGGCCAGGAAATGGTGTGGGTCAAGGCCTGGAGGTGAGCTGGCTCCGCAG
The DNA here is from genome assembly GCA_029783875.1 of Phataginus tricuspis. Lineage (NCBI taxonomy): Eukaryota > Metazoa > Chordata > Mammalia > Pholidota > Manidae > Phataginus > Phataginus tricuspis. Next base: position 8,672,053 of record JAQQAC010004778.1, on the reverse strand, counting down.
GAGGGAGACACTGCAGGGTGCTCCGTGTGCCGGGGGCACAGAGCACAGAGGTGAAGCGTCGAGCGACGAGGGAAGAGCAGATGACTCCGTAAGAGAGTAGAAGTGGCTCTGGACCATTCTGAGGTGGCTAACTGGGAGGGCTGAGCCGTCCTGGAGTTAGAAGACCCAGCTAGAAGGCTGCGCTGGGTGACTCTTCAGCTGTGTGCCCTGGACATGTCACTTAACCTCTCTGAGTCCATTTCCTTTCCTGTAAAGTGGGGTTTCAGGTGAGGACAAAAGATGGAATGTATTCATCCATTCAAATCAGTATTTCCTGAGTGGAGGCTATGGGCCAGATGCTATTCTAAGCACTGTGGATTATTCTAGAGTGTAAGGAAGATAAAGTCCCTCCTCTCATGGGGCTTACACATTAGTAGGGTCACAGATTTAAGTGCTATGATGGGAAATCAAGCAGGTCTAAGGGGGGGCCGGGGGCGGGGGGGGGGGGGGGGCTGCAACGGATAGTCAGGGAAGGCTTCACAGAGGAGGTGGCATTTGAGTGGATGACACGAGGGGGCGAGCTGTGTGGGATCCGTGGGAGATAATCACTGTATTCTGTACATGCACTAGATGTCAGGCAGTGTTTTAAGGGCTTTGCCTGGATTCCCTCATTTAATTCTCACTACACACTGCTAGGTGAGCCCTAGTGTCAGCACTCCCCATTTCCAGAAGGCAAAACCGAGGCACAGAGTTAAGTGACTTGCTCACGTCCCAGGATGTGAACCCAGGCAGTGTGGCTCCCGTGGCTACCATCCTAACCACCGCAGCACAGTCCGGGCAGGCAGTCTGAGCTGGTGTGAGCCTCAGAGTGGGGCCAAGTGCTTTGCAGAAGACACAGTCATATGTGAAATGTTGTTACTAATACGTCCTTTGGGATGTGAAGGGAAACTATCAGTACTCCTGATGTCGGGGTTCTTGTTCATGGAGCCAAAGTATGAACTTTGCAAACAGTCAAGGTAGGAGAGCAAGGTAGAGGCTTTTATTTAGAGAGAAAGCAAGAGGACAGAGGTCCTGGCTCAGGCCAGAAGGGGACAAGAGAGCCCCGGGTGGTGCTTTGTCTAGGGGATTTATAGGCAGTTGAGAGACAAAGGGCTAGGGATGTACACCTGCTAAGGGACCCCAAATAACTTTTGAAGAGACACTAAGTTTCTTATTAGTCTTCCTGGTTATTTACAAGAATTTTACTGCTCTGATTTCCTCCCAGGATAGCAGCTTCCTGGTCTGGGAGCCTATCACTCAAGACTGCCTGCTTTGCTCCCAAGGTGGGCTGTTTGTTAAGAAACTTTACCTAATTGGGTTTTAAGATGGAATCCTTCCTGTTTTCACTATGTTGTTTTGGGCTTGCTTGCTACATTGCCTGAGTTGCAACAAATCATTTGTTTAGGAAGAAAAGCAGCACTTTGGTAAAGTTAGAAAAATAAGCTGGGCCCCCCACTGGGTCAAAGCAAATCTCACAGTGGATTATCTTGCTTTTGTTGTTTTTCCAGAGGCCCTCACCCTCCTCTGTCTAACCCCATGGTCCTCATCTCACTCCTTGAACCCAAGGCTTGCTGTCCACTTCTCAGCAGGCTGTTGGAAAACATGCTACTTTGAGGGGCAGGGAAAACTGCTGAAAAAACCAAAGGAACAAACTGCATTTTCGCTCCTTGTGAAAGTAGTATGTCCACACACTGAAAATGTGGAAAAGAGAGAAAAGAAGGAAAATTGCTCACGTAGTCCATAGTCACTATTTAAATACGCATCCTGTTGGTATTTGGGAGTATTTCCTTTTATTCTTTTTCAAAAGGAGTGGGTGACTCAGTTGCTCATGGCTGAAAGTAAAGAACTCGGTTTGGAATGTGCAGACAATAGGGCAGTGTTAGGGCAGCCCAGGAAAATAGAGGAGAGCACAGCATCTGTTTACCTTCCATATTCTCAAAGGGTTGACTTTCCAGAAACAGCTCAGGGCAGCAGATAGAGCCCTGAGGTCCCTCTGGATCGCCTGCTCACCTGCTCACCTGCGTGATGGCGACCTGCCTGGGCTGTCACCTGGTTCGTGGCCGCCGAGCATTTAGATTACACCCCCTCCCGGTAAAGAACTTTTTAGTATCTACTCTCAATATCCATGTATTTACTTATAAATCACACTACCACCAATCTACAGGTGAAATATTAGTATCATATTACTGTAATGTTAGTATACTATTTCACATACACTTTCATTTCCTGTTTTTATATAAAAATATAAATGTTCTGGTATTTTTCTTGCCATGTTATTCCTTGGGTTGTTCACATCCTATTGATGTAATGTATTTCTTCCCCCAATCTGGAGACAGTCTTGTAGTCAGACATGGCATCCTGTTGCAGGGTGAAAAAGTGTGTTACTTCACACCTAAACTCACTGTAGGGACTTCTGCCTTCTCATGGGGTTGGCACAGTCCTTGTCAGCGGGAAATAAATCCCGGTTCTTCCATTTAGAGAGACAGGCCGGGACGTGAGAAGAATGGACCTGTGGACTCTCTGCTAGGCCCTGTGCTGGCAGAGAGTCGGGCAGGTTTCTGAGCCTTTGGACTGGAAGGGCAAGGCCTGGATTCGGATGGGGCTTGAACACTCTGCCTGATAAAGAGCGAGCAGAGGTGAGCGGGAGTGGAAGGTCTTGGGAAAGGAGGAGGTCACCACAGGCTGGAGCCGGCCTAGCTGCCAGGGAGAGATCTCAGGGGAGGGCCTGCCCATGACGTGTTGTTTTTAATTGTGGTGAAATACACGTAACATAACATAATATAATATAATATGACATGACATGACATAACATTTACCAGCTAAGTGTTTCTAAGTACAGTTCAGTGGTACGTTCACGTTGCTGAACAGCCAGTCCCTGGAACTCTTCCACCTTGCAGAACCGAACCTCCATACCCATTAAACATGAACTCCTCTCTCGCCGCCCCACCCCTGACAACCACCACTGTGCTTCCCTCTCTGGATATGATCACTCCTGGTGCCTTATACGAATGGAGTCATGCAGCAGGTGTTTCTTCTGCGTCTGGCTTATTTCACTTAGCACCATGTCCTCCAGGTTCATCCACATTGTATCATGAGTGAGAATCTCCTTCCTCTTAAAGGCTTGATAATATTCCATTGTATGTAGGAACCACATTTTCTTTACCCACTCATCCAGCGATGGACACTTGGGTTGCTTCTCCCTCTTGCCTGTTGTGAATTAGGCCGCTGTGACCATGGGTGGATAAGACCTTGTCTTCAACTCTTCTGTGTATATACCCAGAAGTGGAATTGCCGGATCACATGGCAATTCTAGTTTTGGTTTTCTGAGGACCTGCCATGCTGTTTTGCACAGTGACTGCGTTGTTTTGCATCCCCACAACAGCGCACATGTCAATGACTCGGGATGGGGTCGAGGCCCTGTGTTGTTGTTTCCTGGTGTGAGGAACATGGAAGCTCTCCATCACCAGCAAACATCTGGCCCGGTCTTCTGAGGGCATGGTTTAGGGGTCCAAGCAGGTAGATTTCTGCATCTGGGTCAGAGAGGAGGAGAAGGAGGGGAGTCAGCATGGGAGTTGAAATGTGAGCAAGACAGATAAATATCAGAGGTTAGGAGCGTGGGCTCTGGAGCATGATCGCCTCAGTTAGAATCCCAGCTCTGTGTTCTTGGACAAGTTGCTGAATGTCTGTGCCCCAGTTCCGTCATCTACAAAATGCGGATAGTAAGTCCTGCCTCAGAGGGGGTTGCGAGAAGTAAATGGTCCTCTGTGCACCAAGCACTTTGAACAGCTCTGTAAGTGTTAGCTGTTATTTTTGAGATTAAACGTAGCTGGGATTCGAAGCTACACGAGGAGTTGAAAGTGGCCAGGAGAGCCTGTGCCGCTGAGAACTCAGGGACTCAGTGCTTGAGCCAATCTCATTCAAGTCTGAAAGGACAGGACAAGCCCAGCAGAGCAGCTGCACCCCATGCTGACGGGGCTTCGGCTCCAGCCTCCCCACATGGTCTTTTCCAACGCAGTGGAGCTCCAAGCTGTACTGTGGAGAGCAGACGAGAGAAGTTAGCGATTCTGACTGGGTTGGAGCCGGGCTTTTCCACTCACAACTTCTCCAGGACGCTTCCATAAAAGCAAATATTTGAAAAGTGCTTTAGAGGTGACAAGGCCCCTGCATAGCCATTATCTGATTGGATTCCGACAGCAATGCCATGACCCTTTGAGAGTGAAAATGAGAGGGAGAGAGAGGAAGGGTGGGGGGATGTAATGCTGACATGCTGACTGCTCCCCTTCTTTGTATTTATTTTTGTTTTTAGTAAGACCCGGGGTCTTATGGATAGATATCCATGTGCTCCCTGCACCACCAGCCGCAGTCAGGTGGGAAGCGGGCTCCCCTCATGCTCAGGCTTGGGACACATGCTGACGCGGGTCCCAGCACGAGATGGGCGGACCCTGAGCGCGAGCAGCGGTGAGCTACAGAGCTGATGCCTGGGTAGTCCCAGGCGCCCTGTGTGGCCTCGGCCAAGCTGGCCATGTTGGAAGCAGCCACGGTGAGCTGGGCTTGCCTTCCTCACAGAGGCTAATTATGAAATAATCACTTTATGAGGCAGCTGGTAATCTCATCCCCATTTTACAGGCTAGGAAACTGAGTCTCAGAGAAGTCTGTACCCAAAAGTGAGTTTTGGAGCCAGCTCTGTCTACACTCCAGTCAGAAGAGAAGCATGCTTAGGGAAGCATAGCTTCCAGGAAAGGATTATGGAAAACCATTCATTTGCCATCACTCAGACCCAAGGGGCACCAGAAAGAATAATAAACAGAAAAACCATCCAAAAATCTGTCATGGCTTGGGTTTATTTCTTGTTTATAAGTTAAACAATAACTACAACATGGCCTGAAAGGCTGTTTCCCAAAAAGGAGGACAACATTCTGATTATTGAGGGACCCCCAAGAAGCCAAGGACCACCATTGTTTCAAGGAGCAGTTTTCGGACTTGAGGCGAGGAAGGTGGAACAGGAGGGGAGAGGGGCGCCTGGCCCAGCAGGTGCAGGCACAACTCCCCCCCAGGGGACACGATGGACCCTTACCGACCACCTGCTCCCAGGATGCCCCATGGACCTGTTAAGTGCTTTAAGTGGCAGCTCTGAAAAAGGCCATTTCCCGCCAAGACTATAAAATGGAGAAATGGAGATGCTGCGTTCACGGCAAAGAATCAAATGTGCAGAGCCTTCCACGAAATTTATAAATCAGTTACTAGGAACATTAAAATGCCTCTTGCCGCATGTAATCTCCTGCTTCCTTTCTTCCCCTCTTCCAAACACCTAACACATCGCTCTTTTTTGCTGGCTCTAGTGGACTCTTCAATGAAGTCTATTCCTATTTCAGAATAAAAATATGTGCATTCTCTTCTCTGACTCAACTTGACAATCCAGTCCCTCGGCTACTTCAGATAAATACGAGGGCAGACAGTCCTGTTTCTCGTGGGGCTGGGGTCGCCCCGGAGCAGAAGACACGGCTGTGCTTCAGCAAAGCAGTCACCCCGCACCATCACCAGAATAGCGGTGTGTGGTGCCAGGCACAGTGTGGCCTAGACAGGGTCAAGCCTGGCCAAAGACAGGCACACCGACCTGCATTCCGAGGTGGGCTTGATACACTGGGATAATAAGAGTAGCCCGTGCTCACGCAGGCCCCCTTGGGCCAGCTGCAGTTCTGAGCCCATCACTTTTACTGGCACGATTTGATCTTCACAGCTGCCTCAGTGCTGTTATGATTCCCATATTACAGACAAGGAAATGGAGGCCCAGAGAAATTCGCTTTCTCACCTTCATACAACCGGTACGTGGTGGTGCTGGGATGGGAACCCAGGCAGTCTGGCCCTGGCAGCAGGGCTCACAAATGCCATGTTCCACGGCCCTCTGAAGCAGGCCAGTTTCCCCATTTACCATAGTTCTGGGAGGGTTCAGATACGCTGGCTGTAACGAGAGAGCAGAGCTGGTACGAGCTGCCATTCTGTCATTCCCAGGACGTCTGATTGCTGGGTGACATGCTGTGGGCTGTTTCCGTAACGGAGTCACTTCCAGCCTTTAAAACAGAACTGGCCGTCACAGGAGAGGCTCCTGTCGGAGGGGTTCAAGCGTTGAAAGCTGAGGTAGGCCTCCCCTGACTCCCAGGAGCAGCCAGGATGCTTGTCCCGGGGAGAAGCCTGTGTCTGGAGGCAGAGGAGAGAGACTTTCCTCTGAAGAGCTTTGAAAATGTTGGCTCAGAAGGGAGAAGGTGAGGTGGTCTCCATACAGATGGGGCTGAGGTTCATCTCTAAGGTGCGTGTGACTTGTGTGGGGTGATGAGGAACCCCAGGGTCCCCTGGTAGGACTCCAGCGGGTAGCAACCCTGCCTGAACTTCAGCTTTGGGGTCTTCCTGGACAGGTTCTCTGCTTCTCCGGAGAACATTTGTGGGTGGCCCTCTCCAGACATCCAGGCCCTGTTCGACTTGATTACTCCCCCCTACACACCAGTTCTCTCTCTACCTGCTTGATACTGGTCCAGGTGGGGCTCCCGACGGCTCCCCTCCGACCCACACCCAGTGGGAGGTAAGTGGTAAAGGCCCGTTGGCAGATGCAGTGTGGGGTCTCTTCCCACTGTGACATGCCACAACTCGAAATGAGAACCTAAGTGGAAATGTAGATTAAAGACACCAGGTTAGTGAGGTGGATGACAACCTCTAGCTAAACAGCAGAGTTGCAAGTAAGGAAACAAGAAAACAGTGAACCCGGGGAGCCAGTGTGGGTTCACCAGAAACAAATCGTGCTGATGAATTTCCCTGAGAGCATCAGCAGCCCTAGTGTGACACCATGTAGAAAGATCTCAGCTGGACAACACTTGCAGTTTTTCAGGCATTTTCCTTTACCATTATCTCTCCCCCACCCCCATAATCCTGGGAAATGGGAAGAGAGGTAGAACATTCCCATTTTTCAGATGGGAAAATGGAGAGAGGAGATGGGATTTACCCAGGATCACACAGCTGAGTTATGGGATGTAGACCCCCACTCGGCTCTTCTAGCTCTGCTTCAGGACCCTGTCTAGGATCCTGCATGGCCTGTGCTGATCGGCAGAACATGTGACAGTTTGCACCACCTCCCTGAGCACCAGACAGAGATGTGTCACCAATGTGACGGGAGGTGTGGTGGGCTGGACTTCAGTGCCCTTGGCTATTTAATGGCCAGGGGTCTCTGATGTACACCCACCAAGGCCCTTTAGTACAGACACTAACTTCCATGAGACAGAGCAGTAGTTATCAGGCTCCCTGATGCCACGCGCTGGGAGGGACAGCTCGTGCACTGGATGGGAGAACTCAGTAAAAGACAACTGAGAATGTGTGATATATTGGAAAAGGCTTGGGTGATGAAGTCAGAGCAGCTGAGGGGCCTTAGGCAAAATACTTAACAGGAGCAGATGGCTCCTTAAATCCCCTCCCCTCTCTCTCTTTTCTTCTCTTTGGCAAAGAAGGGACAAGATGGCTGTCTTCCAATGTTTGAAGTTCCATCCTAATAAGGAGGGTGCTGGTCTATCCATTCCCTAGTGGCCACAGCTCAGACCCTGGAACCCGATGGCCTGAATTCACATCCTCACTTCCCCTGCACGCTGTAGCTGACCCTGGCATCATATAGGTTTGAATTGTGTAGATCTATTTACACACATATTTCTTTTCAATAAATATATTGGAAATTCTTTGGAGGTTCGCGACAATTTGAAAAAACATTTTCTTTTCTCTAGCTTGCTTTTTGGTAAGGCTACAGTATATAATACATATAGCATACAAAATATGTGTTCATTGATTTATGTTGTTGGTAAGGCTTCCTGTCAACAGTAGGATGTTAGTTACATTTTTGGGGCGTCAAAAGTTAGACCTGGATTTTTGACTGCATGCGGGTCAGTGCCCCAACCTTTGCATTGTCCAAGGGTCAGCTGTAGTGGCAAGATTGTGGGAAATTATCTCTCGGTGCCCCTCCTGTAAAATGGACATAAAGACAACACTCACTGGGTTGCTGGTAGAAACCCTCACGGTGGCAGCCAGAGCTCGGTGCACACCATGAGTACTTTCCATTCTGGGGCCCCAGAAGGTAGACTGGAGCCCAATGCCGTAACTCATCAGGAATCAGATTTTTATTCCATGTAGGTGAGAACGGTTCCCATTCCTTTCCTGCTGACCACCTTTCAATTTCACTTTACCGCTCTTAGGAAAAAGACAGATATCCTTAATGTGGCCTCCGTGGCCCTGCTCACATGGCCCTTGGCTTGTGACAGATTCATCTTGCATCCTTGGACCCTCTGCTCCCCATGTGCCATCTCTATCAACCTTCTAAAATTTCCTGTATGCACAGTGCCCCTGCCTCCAGCTTCGGGGCCTCAGTACCTGCAGTTTCTTCTGCTTGGAACACTCTTCTTTTTCTTCTGGCCAGTCTCTACTGATCCTGCAATTTTCCGCTTAACTGTCATCTCCTCAGAGAAACCTCTGCAGAACCTCCAAGCAAACTGATCTGTCTTATACACCCTCACAGAGTTCCATTCTCCTCTGTAACAGTTATCACAGCAGGAATTAGTGATGTAATTATTTAATTTAATGTCTATCACTCACAAGAGCAGGAACAATCTTTGTCTCACTCACTGCTCCCAGCACAGTGCCTGGCACGTGGTAGACCCTCGGGAACCATTCGTGGGTTCACAGAATGCACGTTCTCACTGGCGTAGCAGCACCGGCGGCCTCTGGGGGCCGTGAGGTCCACCGCTGGGCCAAAGCCGGGGACACTGTGGGCTGAGAAAGCACTCAGGCGAGCTGAGGCCTCCCTTGTCCCATTAGGGAGAACTCATTGCCTTGTGACGTAAAAAAGCCACTGCTTTCAAGCTCTCAGGCTGCAAAATTTCCAAGACACCAGTTAAGACTGTCGGGGTGCTGAGGTTTGTTTCTTTCCTGTGTGGAGGGGTTTCAGCTCCTGGGGAAGAGAGAAGGGGTGGCAGTGCCAGAAGAGGTGGGCTGGGCTGGGATCCCCTGGTGGAGGGTCGGGGGACACATCCTCACTGGGCCATGACGGGTAGCAGTCTCTTCCTCTGGACCTGCAAGAGGGTCACCTCTGGGGCACAGCTAAACTGAGGTTAGCGCACACGCTTAGCATTCCACCAACATGCCGCTTCCGGGGACTTTCGTTTTACGTGCTTATTTTTGTACTAGCCCCGTCCTTCAGCGTCTACAGAGGGGCCCTTCCATGGCATGGTGACCAGAACTAGTCCCCTCCACTGCCCCTCTCCAGCAGTGCGGGCAGAGCTCAGAGTCTTGGACCCCACGGCTCAACCCCGGGCTGGGAATCACATTCAGGGTCCGGGGATTTTCGTCCTTACCCAGGGACAAAGCCCTTGGAAGAACACCCTGTTATTTCTGAGTCTCCCGCAAGGCAACCTTATCCCTCATTTCCAGGAACTGCATTGGCACCCGGGGCTCTTGCAAGCAGCAATTTACTAGGACAAAATCAAATCCCTAGTCAGATTCAAAAAACAATGAAATAAATAGAATTGCATTTTTCATTCGGCGTCAAGAAGGTGGAGGCACACCCACGCACTGGCTGGAAAGCCCTTAGTTTACCTTCCTTTTAAAGAGACACCGCTGATCAGTCAGCCAGCCATTTCATTTAAACCCAGGAGCACAGGGGAAAGAGAACAAAAGGTTCTCTTCTCCTTCCAGAAGTCTCTGAAGCCAGCTGTTCCTCTTTCTTCAGTCTACAGACACTCCGCTCCCGTCCTCTGAGCCCTTCTCCTGCTCCTGTTCTTTGGGAAACATAGAGCAGGAAAGGAACATCTGGAAACACAGGTTTCCATAGAAAAGACAGCAGGCCAGGCTCTGTTCTCTTCTCCAGCTGATGGACACAAGCCTTTCTGATGATGGCAGGGAGCCACTGTTGGGGTCACTGCAGTGCTGGGAGTCTCCTCTGCCTTCCAGCTCTTTCTCTTTATGTTGCACTGTTCCCCATGTTGACGTCCCCCCAGACCTGCAAGATCTCAGCAGGACAGAGAGAAGCGGTCTCAGAGCTTCCAATCGTTTTCAACATCTCCAGCCTCTGCTCCGTCCTCACGCTGCGCTACTTGCCTCTGCATGACCAGGATGATTATTTGAATTCCGCTCATTTATGGCTCTGGAGAGGCCAGGCAGGCTCTGGCCATCCACAGGACCAAGATGGCCATTTTCTCATTTGGGACCTAGAGGCGGTGGGAGTGGGGACCTTGGCAATAGTAGAGTCCGGCTCCATCCTTTAGAGATGACGACCCAGAGAGAGACTCAGTAACTGGCTCAGGGTCACAGTGAGTTAGACACTGGGCCTCCCAGCTCCGGTCGGGTGCTCTGTGCATTGCTACATGGAGCCCAGGATCTGAGCCGGCCCTTGAAGCACGTTCTTGGTCGGGAAAGTGGAATGAGATGTCTGGCAGAGCTGAGCACTGTGGCAGAATGACGAACGGCTCTCTTTCATTGCTAGGAAGTGGGTTCTGGAACAAGGGCAGCCGATGGAGCCATTTATCCACCTCCCAGTCAGCGACTAGGCCAGCAGTGGGGGAGTAAGAGAGAGCGGTGAGGTGTTCCCTCCAGCTCATTACTGGCAGAGACTACCATCTGGGGTGGACCAGGACTTCAGATGTGAGGCCTGTTTATCCTCAACGTCGGGGCTAGGCAAAGAGCCCCCTTTCAATTTAACTTGCATTTACAATCAGAGCTTTAAAATTTACGTTAATTGTAATTCCAAGCCTTGCAATTGTGTGTGTGTAAAAAAATTACATAGATATATATATTTATTTTAATGGTGTAATATACAGGATGTGGCAAGACAGGAATTCTCAAACATAAGTGATGGAAGGACAATTTTTTAGAGGACATTTGGCAAGTGTCTATGAAAGTCTTAAAATAGTTACACTCTTTGTCTTAGGACTTCCATTTCTAGAAGCATATCCTAAGAAAATGATCAGAGACAGCGACAAAGCTGTTTATCGCAGTATTAAATTAGACTCAATTTTTATATCCTGCTATTAAGATACAATGGTAAATGGCAGTATATCCATTTGGTAAATTTTTTGAATCATTTAAAAATGGTGTAAAGAATTCTAATGATATAAGAAATGCTTATGATAGAATGTCAGATGAAAAATGTAGGGCATACAACTGTCTATACATATATTTCAGCTATTTTATCTATGTATATTTTCCTCTCTTTGTTTCTTTAAAAAATCTCTACATAATCTGAGGAAAAAAGGACAAGATGGAGCCATGTCAAATTTTTGCAGTGGTATTTTTCTGGAAGGAGGGGATTCGTGGGTGATTTTAAACACCTTCCCAAATTTTCCATGATTGTCTTGTGTTATTTTTTAATGATTATAAACATGTAGCAGAAGGTGCATTTGGGCTGGAGCTCAGATTTGGGTATCTGTGATGGCTGGAGGTAGGTGACAACCTCTCTCTCTCCCAGGTGTCAGTTTACTGTCACTGATCTCCATATGAGTTCTGCAGACTAGATGTTTCACTGGTGTTTGGACATGTATGTGTGTGTCTGATGAGCCTGGGCTAGGGCCCCAGCCCCCCTCCCTCAAGATGGCCCCAGGAAAAGTCTAACAGGTTGAAGAGTACTCCTCAGGAGAAAGACTGTTCAGAGAAACACTACGGTGGCTGTTACTTGGAAGCCTGCCCACGTCCCCACCTGTTGACCTAGTCACCATGGCAACTTGTGTGAACCCCTGGAAGAAAGACGCTGTTGTTAAAAAGTGCTGTAACTGCCAGGGGCTCAAGCAGCCCAGCTGTGGGGCCCATCTGGGGGTATGAGGATCAGTGGAGAGGGAGCATGTCTTAGCTGCTCTGAAGAGGGGAGGCTGCAGCAAGAACAGAGGGGCAGCAAGTGTGTCTAGGCCTGGGGCAGGGGAGCAGCGGGCAGCAGATGGCTCAGTGGCCCCAGGAGAGGGGGTAGGAAGCGCTGGGCACTGAGCAGGACAGAGGGAGGGACCTTGGGAGGAGGACTTGGAGCATGATGCTGTGACCCCTATGTGCCCAGAGGAGAAGACATCTAAGGACCTGTGGATTGTAAATACAGCTGTGGAGGGGGTACCCAGCTGGCCATGAACTGTCTTTGTAACAGTCATGACAAAAGAACAGAACAGAGCAGGAGTTAAAAAGTCAAGTTCAATGTGTAGACATATTTCATGGGGTCAAAATATTTGGATACCTTTAGGCAGATCCTACCCTCTAATTGCCACACACCCCACCCATCCCTACTGTCCCACACTTATTTATATCACCTGCCAGAGCCGTAGAGCCATCTGAGTTTGCATCCCCTGGGTGGATGCACTCTAAGGGTCTTTTCCAGCTGTCATATGACAAAGTGCTTCCATGGTCCTTGTCTCGATCCCCAACCCGTTCCACCCCTCACACAGGAGCTCCGCGGAGAACCACTTGCCATTCTCCCGACGTGCCTGCTTCACACTTGCCTGTGCTCAGCCTGCCCCACCTGTCTGCATGCCCTTCCCACCTGGTGATCCCCGGTTTGCCTTCCGAGTCACTGCTCAGTGTTCTTCAGTGTCAGGACATCTTTCCTTCCAGGTAGTCAGATATCTGATCTCCTCCCGTGAAGCCCAAGCGCTCCTTTCTTCATGTGCCACTTTGGGCACCGTGATGGTTTTTGTCCTTGTCTGCCTCCTCGGCTAGCCTGGGAGAGAGCACAGCCTACGTTCTGCTCAGTGCTGTCAGAGCAAATGTGTCCGAGAGGTTCAGAGAGGTTCAGCAAGTCAGCCAGGGTCACACAGCTCATCAGAGGAGCAGAGATGGCATCAGAACTCAGGTCTTCTTCCCTCAAATGTCCACCGGTCTTTCTTTTCAGCAGTCGTCACAACTGGTGGGGAAAAACCAGGATATTTTGATGACTTGTAAGGGATGAGGCAGTATACGAGTGCGGGCGCATCATGGATATGGTTGATACACAGGAACACCGCAAGGATAACAGAGTGGGTGCTATTCAGGGAACACCCTGGGTCGGTCCTTTTCTCAGGAAGTTGACGTCCTCCCTTGGGCATCCGCTTCTGCCCGGGGAAAGTCCATGCTGGGTGAGGACCCCCGGGAGCCGGCTGTGGTGGCATTGTTCTGTATCAGTCATGGGGGCAGAGGCTCTTCAGCCACACCACACAGTTCAAATCCCAGCTCTGCTGCGACTTTGGACAAACTACTTAACCATTCTGTGCCTCAGTTTCCTTATTCGTGAAATGCAGTGGCACTAGCTCCTAGTCTCAGTGTGGTTGGGAGATTAAATGAGTTCGTCCATACAAAGCGCTGAGGACGGCCTCCGGAACACAGCGAGCCCTCATATAACTGCGGGTGTTTCATTACGGCTGTTTCGCCATGTGCCGCGGTGAAAGCACACGGCCCCAGGCACCAGCAGACCCCATCCTCCGGCTCTGCGTTGACCTCCCCTGAGGTGGGGGCAGGGCAGGGTGACGGGACCTGTTCTTGGGGATTCTCCTAGTTCCTGTGCCCTGGGTTCACCCCTCTGCTGCTTTTGTGACTGCCGTCGGGCTCAGCCTCTGGGGCAGATGGAAGAACGAGGGAGGCTGAGAGCCCCCCCCACCTCCACTTCTTCTCAATGAGCCGTGGACTCTCTGTGTGTGGCTGTGGAGCAGCCTGGGCCCCATCTGGCATGAGAGGCTGGTATCGATCCTGCCCTCTGGGCACCAGCTCATCCCCAGTGAGCAAGTGGTTCCCCAGGGCCAGGCCTGTCTCCTGGGGGCACTTGGGGGTGAATCGGGCCAGGCCCCTCTCCTTAGGGACTCAGAGTCACTTGATGCTTCGGGGCACTGAGTGCAGTGAGGGCAGGCACAGGGGACTGGGTGACCCAAGCTGGGAGGGGGGAGGCCTTGGGGAGGTGATCCCTGAGGGTCCAGGAGAGGGGACGGGATGAGCATTCCAGGAAGATAGAAAGGTCCAGACTGGGGCCAGAAGAGTGGAACTACGGAGAGTGAGCTGGAAAGGGGCAGCTGTACTGTGGGTGGGCTGGGATGGACAGTGGCTGGACTACCACCTCCCCGGCAGGGAGGATAGCTGCCGGGGAAGGAGGTAACCCGGGCTCTGACCAGGGCCCGTTGGTCAGGCTGGGGTGAGGGTGGTGGGAAGCTGAGCCCACACCTCTCTGGTTTCTTGCCCTGTCTAGCCTGTCTTGGAAAACCAAATGCGCCTATTTGGTGGCCCCTCCCTGGGATGGACTTAAAAGAGGCAGTAAATAACAGTCTTATTCCCAACGCTCTGAAATGTCAGGCGTGGGCCTCCCTTTGGCGGCATCTCCATACTAGCTCTTGGACTTCACACCGCACAAAAGAGTCTTTGTAAACCCACCTTTGGCCGGCTGCAAAGCCAGCGGGGCCTCGGAGGCCGGCTGGGGCCTGCGCAGCGGGCTGTCTCTGCAGATCCTGGGTCTGCAAGCTGCCCTGCTCAGAGCTGAGCAAAGGGGGCCAGGCACTGCCTTTCTGAGCTTTCAGATTTCCCACCATCTGCTTATTCGGACCCCCTGTTTAAATTCTCTACTTGTCTCTCCTTCCACAAGATAATTAACACCCCTTTGTTCCTAGAGCTTTGCCTGGGGATGTTAGTCATCTTAGGAGCCCTCAGCAAGGCCCACAGAAATTTCCATTTGATGCATAGTTGCAAACGGCTTAAGTGGGACTCTGCAGGGTTTGGTGGGGGGACTCGCTTTTACTGCTCACCCCTCCCACCCATTTCTTTGTTTCCTTCTGAGTGATGGTGACAGGGGAGAGGAGGGCACTGTTGGGACAGAGGATCTGTCCTCTGGGGACACCTTGGGGAAGGACAACTCACAAGGGGGAGGCGGAAGGACAATCTTTGCACTGAACTGCCTCAGCCCTTCCTGTGGGGCCAGAGCTTTGATAAAGGAACAACTTACATGCGGAGCTGCAAAGGCGCTCCCGTAAACCCTGTCCCAGCTCAGGCATGCAATCCGCTGCAGAACTGTTCTTGGGCACATTTGCTCTACAAAACTAACATGTACTATTGGAGAGCAGCCTGCTCCTGCCAGAGTGGCCCAAAGCCCAGTGGCTTTTCTTGAGAGCAGGTGCTTTCACTCTCTGAGAACGTCAGTTTATACATGGCTGGGCCAGCGCCCTGGCTCTCCCCTGGGCAATGAGCTCCTGGCAAGTGATTCCTGAGATCATGCCTCATACTCTCTGGGTGGCAAACCCTCTCCTATATGCAGTCTCCTTTGATCCCCCAAACAACCTGTCAGGTGGACTTTGAGGTCCTATCTGACAC
This sequence comes from Phataginus tricuspis, assembly GCA_029783875.1. Taxonomy (NCBI): domain Eukaryota; kingdom Metazoa; phylum Chordata; class Mammalia; order Pholidota; family Manidae; genus Phataginus; species Phataginus tricuspis. The sequence continues at coordinate 8,656,720 of JAQQAC010004778.1, read as the reverse complement.
ACAGGGAGAAGGAAGGACCTCCTTGTTGATTCTGGGACTCTCTTTGCCCACCTGTAAAATGGTCAGGTTGGACAAGATGTTCTCTGAGAGGCTGTCTACATTCAGTCTCCCACATGGTGTGCATTGGGTCCACAGTTCAGACCTGTCCCTGGACAGCACTGGTGGGTACCGGCTGCAGCAACCTGCATGGCGTGGGGGGTTACTTTGGTCCACTGTGTAAGATAGCTCTGGCTTCAAGCGCTGGCTCAACCTTTGTTAGCTGCCTGGTCTTGGGCAAGTCACTTTGCCTGGATGGATCTCAGTTTCCTTCTCATCCACGAAGTGGGGTCATAACCCCTTTTCTGCCTGTCTCATGCTTGCGTGAGCTTCAAATAAGATAATTGATATGAAAATGCCTTGTGGACTAGATGGATGTTCAGGTGGTGTTTGATTCTTTTGTGAAAATGATGTGTGCAAATTGTATAAAATTCAAACATGGTAATAAGATGATGAAAGATGAGGTTCATTCTCCTCCTGACCTTAGTCTCCTGGTTCTGTTCCCTGCACAGAGCCCATTATTAATTTCTTGTGCGCTTTTCCTTAGAGAATTGTCAAATATGTATATATAAAATGTGGCATATCAAGTACATAGACATATATATCCCATACATAAATGAGTTTTAGAATTTTCAGGAATGTTTTGTTTCAGCAAATTTCCCCCCGGCCCCTCCTCCCAGGAGCATATGTCCTGGCCCCACTAATGCTGGGCTTGGCCATGACTTACTCAGTCTCCCTCATGTTATGTTAGTACATGTGACGTGAGCAAAGATTAAAATGTGCTTACATGGTGGAGCTCACTTCTTAAGCTTTTGCTATGGCCACAAGAGGAGCATGCCTCAAGTAGATAGCTCGTCCTAGAAGGATAAAAGATATGTGGATCAGAGCTGCTCTGGCCTCTCTGTAGTCTCCCAGTCTGAAGAAGTACAGCTACCCCAGATGACTGCATGTCCCTGAGCCTTGTAATAAATGCTTATTCTTGCATGTCATTGAGTTTTGGGGTTGTTTGTTATGCAGCAATAGCTGACTGATGCACTGTGTACACCCACCTTAAAAAAAACTCAAATGGAAGCATACTATGCACACTATTATGGACCTGGCTTTTCTTACATAATATATGTTGGGGAAAATATGTGTTGAAAATTGGTTTGTATCGGGACATGAACATGTCTTCCCTTCTTTTAGGTGGTTGTGTAATATTCCCTTGTGACGCATGATCCTTACTGATGGACATTTCTGTTGTTGCCATCTTTTCCTATTACCAAAAGTACTATAGTGACTTGCACTTATTTTTGAAGGACAAACACCTAGAAAGAGAAATTACTGGACCAAAGGGTATGTTCAAAGAAATTGAACCAATTTACACTCCTACCACCAGTATATGACGAATGCTATTTCCCCTGCACCAGGGATAAAACCGTGAGGATGACTCTCCACCATGGCAGCAAGTCTTCTGAGTTTCACTGTATAGCTCCATGATATTCAAACCTCACCATGAGAGTCAAAAAAGCAGTGTTTTCCCAAAGTGGTATATGATTTTCATGGTAGCAGAGATGATTTTAAAAAGTGCGCAGATAAGACACTAACTAATGTTCAATCCCATAGTGAGCAAATGATTCACTTTTCAAATCTTTTTCACTCCTCTGATTACATCAAAGAGAATGTCCCAGTTGGATGTTGATTTATTTTAACACTTCTCTGACAGTTGCTAATTTTCCTTTTTAACAAGGAGGGAAGAGGTCTTGAGCTCAGAGCCTATGGTGGGCAGTAGAGCATTGCTTTCACTGTATTTATTTTTACCACCTTACTTTATTTTATGGCTTATGACCCCGGTTTTTCATTCTTGGTAATGATAGCAAGTTTCCTTGGAAAATAAAAATAAAAAGAATTTATTTCATGAAGGAAAGAGCTAGTTTTGAAAAGTTTTAAAATATATCATATATACAAGGGTATACATAACTTATGCAGTTTAAGAGTAATAGAACAAAATCCATATTCCAAAAACAGTATCTTGAAGCTACTTGTGAAAAAGGAACTTGTAGATCAGAAGGATGACCCCGCCCCTTTTCCCCCACCACCTCCAGTGCAGGAACCACCTGGGAAATGCTGTTGCTTGTGCTTTGTGAGAGTCAACTGCGCCAACCTCAGAATTTTAAAAAATGACCAAAGCTAACATTCCTAACACCCTTTCTTGCACCATGTCCCATACGGAGCACTTTACAAATAGCATCTCACTTAACTCTCACAGCAACTGTGAGGTGGTAGGAGAAAAGAACGTTTGTGGTCCGTTTCTTCTACTTTTTTTGGTAATAATTTTGGACTTAGAGAAGAGTTATAAGACACATTCCTGAAGGCCCTTTACCCAGCTTCCCTTAATGCTGGCATCGTACATTAACTAATGAACAAATTATTGAAACCAGAACATTAACATTGCTTTGATGCTATTGATTCATCTATAGTTCTTATTCAAATTTTGTCAGTTTTCCTACTAACATCCTTTTTCTGGTACACTGCATTTCGTAGTCCTACCTATTTAATCTCCGACAGTCTGTGACAATTCCTTAGTCTTCCATGATCTTGACATTTTTGAAACATTCTGGTCAGTGAGTTTGTGCACTGCTGGTCAGTTGGGTTTGTCTAGTGTTTTCTCATGAATACCACTGAAGTGATGTTTTGCCCTGCTTACTGCATCATATCAACAGGTAGCTGATGGCACTATGTCACAGGAAGATATGTATGGCTGAGGTTTGGGAAACCTTTCATGGGCAGAGGTGGTTGCTGGCTGTTCCCTGGTAGCGTTTGTGCATGGATTCACGTCTGCACACGGGATCCCCCATCCTGGTCTCCCGTGGGAGGGCTGACTATCCTCTCCTTGAGTCATAACTCACTGCCCAGCTCTGTAGTGGCGATGATGGAAACTTCCGCATCCCTATCCCCTGCTGCCTGAGTTGGTCCTGAATGGTGACAGGGCAGTGATGAGGGCTAGGACTCCACTTAGCTCTTTTTCCCGTGCTTTCTGAGCCATGCTCATCCTAGCTTGGATGAATGGCGCAAGACAGCTCTTTGGATTTGATCTTCCCCTGGAGGTAGCTTTTTAGGCTAGAAAATAAAGATGTCCCAGGCAGGTGGGAGTCATGACACCCTCTACAGAGGCATCTCTGCTGTTTTTTCTTTCAACCCCAAAAGAGATTTTTCCCAAGTGACCTTGCTCACCATCTGTTGCCAAACTATTGCTTTGTTTGACGTTCTTTCCCTTCATGTTCAGGAAAAGGTACTGTGAAATCACAACCTCTCTTCCCTCTGTGATCTGAAGAAACACTCTCTTTTGGCCTCTTTCCTACCTGGGCTCTGCCTGGAGAGTCAGGAAAGATGCTGGGGGCCTGGATCTGTTGCTGACTCCTGGGCAGCCTGCATTGGTTCAGGTCTCAGATAATATTGGCCTGAGGAGAAAAGCCAATTATCCGAAGCTATGACTAATTCACTACGGCAGAGGGCTGAATCTCAGAAGCAAATACCTGGCTCTCCCTAGGGTCCGTGTACTAGATGACGGCCCCACAATGAAGACTTGGACAATTTCAAGGACTTTTGATACAGACCCCACGACTCAGCTTCTACTGCATGTGGCTCCCAGTGTCACCTTTGCCTGATTTCTGGCTCACACACCAGCTAGTTTCATCTGTCAAAGCTCACAGATGAAGATGAGAGATAAGTTACTTATGACTTTTTTTTAATTTATTTTTTTTGTCAGTATGAGTCATTTCCTTATTTTTCTCTCTTGGGTGCAAAGTCTTGGTTTAGGCACCAGAAACATTTTGTTTGAGGGGTTTGTGGAGTCTATCAAGTACAGAATTCAGGGAAGTAAACAAGTAGGTGTAACAGAATAAAATAAAATGCTCTAATAAAGGGATTCATTCACTCACAGCTATTTATTGGGCACTTACTGTGTGCGAGGCATTGTGATTGCTGCCAAGGAGATAGTACTGGATGGATTATAGATACCCTCTTGGAGCCTGGAGTGTAGTGGGAGTTCCAGACAACAATGTTAAGAGGGGAGAGGTTTAGGATAAGGTGCTGTGGGGGTGAGGAATGAATATCACATGGGGACTTGAATGCCAGGTCGGAATTATGCAGCAAGAAGAGCCAGAGATGGATGGGTAGGTGTGCTTCGGGTGGGGGCAAAGGACAGGTTGCTCAGAGATGAGAATGGCATAGTGCATTTGAGGAAATGTTGGAAGGTCAGATTGGAGCCCAGAGTTCCAGGAGAAGAGCGGAGGTAGGTGAGACTGGGGAGGGAGGCAAGGAGGGCCTTGTCAACTCAGGAGTTTTTGATTCTCTTTCTAAGAGTAGTGTGTAGCTATTGCGGGGTTTTATATGAGAATGATGGGTTCAGATTTTCATTTAGAACAGTCAGCCTGGCTATATCGTTCAGGATGGAAAAGAGAAGGCAGTAATGGGGACAGGGAGAGGAATGGGACAGATAATGCAGTTGTCCTGGGAAGAGATGAAGTGGCCTGGAGAGAAGGGAGTGGATTTAGAACAGGTCTTCAGTACCACTCCCAACCCCAGGAATAATAGCATGGGAAATACGCTGACTCTGAGTCCTGATAGGCCCTATCCTTTTTTTTTTTTTAATAGACAGTAACATTTCTCTGTGAGGTCAGAATTTATTCTTTGTGGCAAAACCAATATTACTGTTTATCACACACTGAGTTATGACCAGTGGAGTGGGGGAAGAAGTGATGTAATTTTCCAAGAGTGGGTTAAAAACGTCCCACACAACCTTCCAGTTGTCCAGGATGGTGGTTCCAGAAGATGGAAGGAGACTGGATCCCTGAGTCCCCACTTGGAGGGGAGCCCCAAGGACAAGTTCCTACCTTGCTTTGGCTGTGACAGGAACAAGAAACCAACCCATATTTTGTAATGTCACTGATGTTTTGAGGTTAATTATGGAAGTTGACATTATTTGCCTGGCTCACTATACACCAGCTGGGCTCCTATTTTTCCTACCTCTTCCATGACACTTCAATAGTTTCCAACTTTCTTCATCCAGGGAAGAGCGAAGGGTCATGTTTCAGACGTAGATGGAAAAGGAGCTCTTGGTGTCCATGAGGTGGAGAAGGAAGTAAAGACAGGCGTGCAGATCCAGAAATGTATATATACACAGATACAAGGGACACCATCAACCAAGACACCTACACAGGCTCAGGCTATCACACAACAGTAATGATAAAGATAATAATAAAACCGAAGTTCCCTTAGGGTCAAGGACTGCGTTACTATGTCGTCAGACCCCACAACACTGCCACATAGGAACTATTATGATCTCTTCTTTTCCCACAGGTGAGAACACTGAGGCCTAGACAGGGTGAACACTTTTCCTGAGGCCACCCAGGATTTGGGCTTAGGCATCCTGCCTCAGGAGTCCTCGCAGTCACAACGCAAAGACGAGGGCACAGCTGCAGAAGGCTGGGGATGGGGACACGCACACACATGACAGAGACAGAGAGAGTCTCAACTGTCCTTGTCCCCATTTCATTTTCAGGAAAGAGATGGCCCGATTGCAGGGGTGACAAAAACAGAGCATTACCTGGAACAAAGACTCACTTTAATGAAATTCTCAGCCAGCTCAAGACATTTTGTTTCTTTCTAGATAACTTCCCGATGCTATCATTTTTGCATATCCTGTTTATTTCACCTCCTCTGTCTTTCCCTGGCCCATAAAGGAGGCTCTGCTGGTTTGCCTGAGGCTCCTTAGATACAAATGATCCTGCCCTGAATAACAAATAGGATGTACCCTTCAGAGGAGTTTATGATTCCCCTCTTGTTCTTCTAGTTTCTAAATGGGATACTTCCCCAGAAGGTGCTTCATCCCAGCTGACACTGAAACTTCTTAGTCAATGGGCTTTATGCTGAACATGTGGGCTGAGTTTTTCAGATCCTGGGCTTGAGGTGTCACTCAGCCTCACCTCTGAGCTCTGGGGTCCTCAGAGTGGGCAGGTCATTAGCCACGAGCAGCCTTACCTTGGTATATTGTGGGTTTGAGGAGCAGTTCCTGAGAGAAGTGGTTGAGCTGAGAGTACCCAGGTTGAACATGACCCTAAAGGTCATCTCTTTCAAACACTCACAATTGGTACTCTTGCAAAACAAGTGGTGTAATGCAACGATTTTATTATGCTTCCAGATCCTGTGGGTCAGAGATTTGGACAGGACTCAGCAGGCATAGTGTGTCTCTGCTCCATGATGTCTGTACCCTCTGCCAGGCAGACTTGAAAGCTGGTAGGTGGGTGGGTGGGGTTGCCACTCAATGGCTTTGTGTTGGAATCATCTGAAGATGTCTTCCTTCTTATGTGAGGTTGACACTGACTGACATCTGAGCTACACAGCTCAGATAGGTGGCAGAGCACCTACACTTGGCTTCCCCGTGTGGCTTCTGCCTATAGGCTGGTTTGGGGTTGCACCAGCATGGTAATGGGGTTTCAAGAGTAAGCATCCCAAGAGAGGTAATGCCGAGGCATGGCACTTTGGTGATCTAGCCTTGGAGGTCACATAATGTTACTTCTGTCATGCTCCATTGGCTGAGGCAGTCACAGATAAATGTGTGCCCAGGTCCAAGGAGAAACAACATCAACGCCATCACTCAATGGGGAAGTGGCAAGGTTCTGGAAGAGGATGTGGGCCAGCAGACATCACTGCAGTCATCTTTGGAAAATACAACCTGTCACACCATTTCACATGTGAATTCCCTCCTCATAGCCTACCACATGTTCATGCAGTCTCCGCTCCTCTGCTGGGGAGTTTAGTTTACTACCTCCACCAGTTAGGGTTCTTTGACTGCAAGCAATAGAAGCCAATTCTGGATAACTTAAACAATAGGGGATTTACTGGCACAGGTGGGGAATATTGAAGGCTTGGCCTAAAAGTGGACTAGTTTAGTGCCAGAGGCAGGAGATCAGGGAAGCCTTGTATGGGCCCTGCCTAGAGGACAAATGAATTCCAACCCATGTTTGAATCTTTTAGTCACTGTTTAGAATTCAAACGATGAGGAGAGAAGATCTGAATGGCTTGCTTGCACCATGAACTTAACCACTTACTACTTGCTCAACTCTCAGCAAGTTACTTAATCAACTCACGACTCAGTTTCCTCATCTGTAAAATGAGAGCACTAATAGTAGCTACCTTCTAGGTTATGTGAAATTAAATAAGATGATGTTTACAAAGTGCTCAGCCCAAGGTCTAATATCAGGTAAATCTTCAATAAATGTTAGGTAGCAACAGTATCTACTTTTACTACCGTTGTAACTACGACCGTTTTGGTTGGCTTGCTCCTGTGTCTAGTACAGGGTCGAGTGCAGAGTCAGTGTTCAGTGAATAGTGTTGAATGACCGACTGAATGAATGAACACATAAATGAATGGCTTCTGATCTAATACATGACAATCAAGTTCTTTGAAGCCATCTTTAGACACTTCTTATAACTAGATCAGAACAAGAAAAATCAACCTGCAAGAATCTCAGTGCATTTAAAGATCAGATCCACCCTCCTTGGTAACTGTTTTCTGTCTCTTCAGTTCTCATTCTGAAAAATAATGCCTGGCGTTGCTCCTTGCCTGAGTCTTTCACAAATGCCGCAAATAGTAAACAAAGACCTCCACTCTGAGGAGGTGAATAATATGCCGATGGGATTGCATTCTGCATCAATTCTTGCATCATATTTGATTAATTTTATGTCTAGCTTCATTACATCTCATTCCTCATTTCAAAGGTGTCCTTCAGATGCAACACTGGAGGAGACAGAGAGGGGAGACTGGGAAGGGGAAACAAACGGATGCAAGGAATTTATGAGCACCCCAAAAAAAGTAGCCACCTAGATGTAACACTCCCAAGACCTCATTGTCGCTCGTGGAATGAGCTCATTGCTGGGGCAGCAGCATTTCCTGGGCTTGAGTCATGGTGCTCCAGCCACGGTGAGAGAGCTGCTTTACACACTATAAGTCAGCAGAGGGGCCAGCAGATGCTGATCCACTTAGCTGGGATACCCAAGCGGGTGACAGAATCTGGCCCCCAGGTACACATCTCCAGGCATGCCGCCTGGGGCTCTTTGATCCCTATGTGGGCTACCAAGCAGCTTAAGGTGGCATACTCAGCTCTTTGGTCAAGAAGTTGCTTAAATGGGTCAGGGCAAGATTTCTCTCTGTTTGGTACATCTGAATTTCCTCTTACCCACATCCCACCTTATCTTGGGACTCTGAGGAATCATCTAGCATTTGGTTAATTCAGTTCAATAATTATTTACTGAGATATGTATCAGACCCCTCAGGTGTTTGTCCATTGGTCCAACTCTCATTTCAGCTGCAGCTCTATAGGGGTGTGACCACAGCTGTGACTATGGATGGGGCCTGAGACTGGAGGTTGGCCAAAGTCTGTGCCCTGATCCTCATCACAGGCTGAGCCCTCATGCTGGTCATGGGCTGAGCCCTGATCCTCATCACAAGCTGAGTCCTCATGCTGGTCATGGGCTGAGCCCTGATCCTCATCACAGGCTGAGCCCTCATGCTGGTCATGGGCTGAGCCCTGATCCTCATCACAGGCTGAGCCCTCATGCTGGTGATGGGCTGAGCCCTGATCCTCATCACGGGCTGGGCCTTCATGCTGGTGATGGGCTGAGCCCTGATCCTCATCACAGGCTGAGCCCTCATGCTGGTGATAGGCTGAGCCCTGATCCTCATCACGGGCTGGGCCCTCATGCTGGTGATGGGCTGAGCCCTGATCCTCATCACGGGCTGAGTCCTCATGCTGGTCACGGGCTGAGCCCCCATCCTGTGCCCTCATCTTAGTCATGTACTGAGCTCTGATCCTCATCATGGGCTGAGCTCTGATCACAAGAGAACACACTGAGAGAAAGACTGGAGATGGCTCATCTCAGGACACCCCCACTTCCATAGTCACAGTGGGAGCCATGCCCTCTCAGTGGGATATGAGGAGTGGAAGAATCAGGTGAAGACATCCTGCTTATGACCAGAGACAATGACAATTATGGCAGCCTGCATTCCAGGTTTCTAACTCAGAAAAAGCCACCACAGTTTCAGGCAGAGCCTAATGAGCTGCTCAGAGCTGTGTCTTGTTTCCTTTAGCTTATAAAGGTTATTGTGTTTTGCAGGAAAATTAACTGGCAATTAAATTTCTGAAAAAGTGTTTGGAACTCCTACAAGCTGTACCTCATTGTTTTGCAAGATTGGGTACACAATGTAAGAATTCCATCTGCAAATTAATTTCGTCTCACTCACAGCTTCTGATGTAACTGCGATGTCATTCATTCCGTTTTTCATTCATCCCTTTATGAGGTGCACACTTGCTATGCACCTGGTGAGAGCCTGGCCGTCTGGGCAAGTCAAGATGGGTGTCAGACATAGTTCCTGTCACCCAGGCAGTTCACTGTCTGGAAGGAAGGCAGAATATTCACAGAAATAAAGATCCTAGGAGGTGGAATGAGAGCATTCCATTAGAAGAAAGTGGATAGTGCTTTGGACTTCCAGATGGGGAAAGGATGACTCCCGACTTCATTTTCCTGGACAAAAAATATGAAGGAAGCTGAAGACGATAGGAACTAACATTTACTGGGCATGTGCAGTATGTTGGGCTTGTGATGTGTGTTTTGCATCTGGGATCTCATTCAGTTCTTAGAACTGTCCTGTGAGGTAGGGTTATTATCCCCATTTACAGATGGGAAACTAAAGCTCAGACTGATTGGATGATTTGCTTGAAATCCTGTAGCTAGCAAGTGTCAGATTTTTATCTGACTAAAAGCAACAGCTTCCAAGAAATGAGGCTACTATAAATCTGTTGCGTGGGAGTTTTATGATTCTGAAGAAGACGACTTATATGACAATATTGTCAGAAACTTTTTTACCTCTCATCTGTTCTCCCAAAGAATGCATTTGTCTTTCCTAAAGAAACTTATTTGTATTTTCCATAGAAGCCTTTTCTCTCTTCCCTTTTCCCTATTAAGTTAGGTATATAAGCCCCAAATTCTAACCACCTCTTTGAATTATTCATCATTGAGCCCTTCTGTGTGTATGGGCATTGTACATGTACATAAAACTCTTTTCTCTTGCTAATCTGTCTCATTAGTTTAATTTGCAGGCCCCCAGTATTAAACTTAAGAGGGTAGAGGAAAAGTTTCTCCTTCCCTACACTATTCATGCCCTCACCTCCAAAGTCTCAGCTTCTGTCCCAAGTGGGATTATCCAGGGATTGTCCCTACAGAGGTATGTTTCATAGACCTACAAGGTTTATGTATCAGTTCCTGACAGAAGAACAGTTTCTCCTCTTATCTGCATAGGTATATGAAAACTAGGGCCTGCGTGCCTCTTTGGGGGATGGGTCAAGGTAAACCAAAATTACTTGAAAGAATACTCACATTTTTAGGTCAATTATTATCCACAGCTTCTCTGGGCTTAAGAAAAACTATTCCACAGGGAGAGTACAAGAAGGAAATTGCAAAGCTTTTTGTCATTTGGCCACCAAATAGTTCCTATTTGCTTAACAGAGACAAATGCATGAATGCCACAGTATTGTCTGTTCTATTTTATGATCGTCCCCCAAATAACAGCCTCTGTGGCTTTGTGCTGGCAATTTGAGAATCAGACACTTTAAAAAGTACCTAATAACCAGTTCAAGGTGGTAGACAGTGCACAGGCAGCAGCGTCTCCCTCCTGCCCTGACTTCTGAGAAGTGACAGAAATAAGTATTTTAAGAAGGTCCCATAATCAGGTGGGGAAGGAAGAAGCGGTGCTCAGTTATTATGAGAAGTGCCTTCGACTGAGCAAGGAAACGATAGCCAGAACTCATGTGCAGGAAAAGGAGGCTGCAAAAGATGCTTTTGTTCAAAAAATTGCAGCCTTTGCAAGAAATAAGACTAATGACTTACCAGCACAGGCAGGGGCCTGCCAATACAGGTGAGTGTCAGAGTATTGCCTTCCCAACTTTGTCCAATGTTTCAAATGACTGAGAACTCACCCATTAAATTGAGAGTGGGAATGGGTGAGGTGTATCCTACTAAACCAATGTCAAGGATTGTTTTTCCCATTTACATAATGCTAATGGATAGCTTTAGAAAAATGTAAGTTTTTAAAAAACACTTTACTGAGGTACGATTGACACATAAAAAGCAGCATGCATTTAATGTATGCAATTCGATGAGTTTGGGGTTAAGTCTGTACCCATGAAACCATCATCACCATCAAGGCTATAGGCATATCCATCACCCCCACTAAGTTTCCTCTCATCCGTTTTATTATTATTAAGAAAAATATAAGTTTAAGTGAGTGTGATAAAAAGCTAACCAGTGGGAGAATACGTAAAATGTGTAAATTCCAAACATAGAAGAAAAATGAAACAAAGCAGTTTTACTCAATTCAACCAAAGCCAGAAAGGGAAAAGTAAGATAGGAAGGTGTGGAAAGCACAAAATTATTTGACAGCAGTAAGTCCTAAGTAACCATAACAATGTGTTAAACTGATTTATTCAAAGACAGAGACTCACTTTGTGAGCAAAAATCTAAAATCCAGATATACGTAATTTACATGAGAAATTCTTAAAAGAAAATGACAAAGGGATATTGAAAATAAAAAGATGAGAAATATAAACAAAAGTCTGGATTAGCGATGTTAATTATTAGCGATATTAATCAGGCAGAATGGAATTTAACATGAAAAGCATAATAAAGGACAAACTGAAGCACCATTTACAGACAAAATGAATAATCCATCAAGAAATGATCACAATTACGAACCATTATGTGCCAGAACATAGATTTAAAATATTAAAGGAAAATCAGATAGAAATACAAGGAGAAATGTACAAAGACTTACTCTCATATAAAGCTAAAACAGAAATGCAAGGAAAAATTGACAAAGCCTCATACCCATAAATTGACACAGTACATAGATAAAAAATAAGAAAATAGGGACTTTAAATAGAAAAATACGGTTTGATTTTGCTAGTTTTGTGCCTAACAGAGAATATAGTTTCTTTTCAACTTTATTACTTGTAATTATGTTTTCAATTAAAAATCAACCCAAGTTGGGCCACAAAGGAAAGCTCAATAAATTCTAAAAGGCAGTACAGACCGTTGCCCTACAGACCGATTTAAATAGGCTTTTTCTCTTTGCAGACTGCAACAGAATTAGGTATTAACAAGAAGAAGATAACCAAGAATCTTACATACTTCAAAGTTGAAGAAAACCACATACACATTTTGAACTACTCTTGGCTCAGAAGAGATCAGAATGGAAGTTAAAATCTCTTTCTATATTGCTTTAAAATATTGTAGAGCGAAACTTGTGAGTTATAGACAAAACGGCATTCTGAGGAAAATGTGTAACCATACTTTATGAGAATAAAAGAGCTGAAGCCAAGTTCATCTTTCAGCCCAAGAAGCTAGAAAACGTACAAATACATCTGTACTTCATTTGATAAAAAATATTTACGAGAGACCTACAAAATACTGCAGTCAATGTTTCTGAGATTCCTAGCAAACCAGGAACAGGGTGAGGAAGCTGCCTATTGCCTCTGCTTCTCAGTGCTGTACCTAAGCTCCTGGTCCAATGATTCTCAACTCAGGTTGTCTATCGGGATCACATGAGAATCTTAAAGTAATAGCGATATCCGGACCCCTTCCTGTGCACCTGAGTCAGAATTTCTGGGGGTGGGGCCCAGACATTGGAATTTTACAGAGCCCTCTAGGTGTTGGTCTAGATATGCTTTAGTCTGTGAAATGAAACAAGAAAAGGAGTAAAAGGCATAGATACTAGAAAGGGAGAGACAAAAATGGATGATTATTTATCTATAATATTGAATAGAATCAACTGGAAAACTGGAAAAATGAACAAGAGTTGAAGATGATGGAATACAAAATCAGTGGTGAAAAATCAATAGATTTCTTCTATGTTATCAGTCATAGATTAGAAAATGTAATATAAAGTCCCAATTATGAAGGAGATCACAAGGAAATAAAATAGGAAAAAAAACCCTCAAAGAAATGTAAAAGACTTTTATGAAGGTAATTATGTTTAACCGAAGACATTAAAGACGACCCCGGTAAATGGAGAGATTATACCACCTACACAGAGAGGAGCATTCAATTTTAAAGAAACTAATTTACTCTAAATTATCTATAACACCAGTGAATGTTTCAGCAATATTCCTCATGGAGCTTCATAAGCAGACTCTAAAATTTATATAAAGGAGCAAATGGCCAAGACAAATTTGAAAAAGGGCATTAATGATGCTCAATATTTTGTCCTATAAGATATCAAAATGTATATTGTATGGCATGAATAGTCAAACAGTGTTGTACTGATGTGGGAAAAAAGATACATAGATAAATGAACCAGAATAGGGAGACAAGAAAAAGATCGTATGTGGGAATTTTGTATATGATAAAGGTGGCATTTGGAATTAGTGAGGAAGAGTGGATATATCGGTTTGGATTGACCTTGGCTGCCTGGTGACAAAAAACCCAAGCAAGTGGCTCAAACAGGAGAAAGGCTTTTTATTGCTTTCACGCAGGTGGGAGCTGGAGGTCACAGTCCAGGTCAAGTGTGGCAGCTCCATGACCACTCGGAACCTAAGTTCCATCTATCTGTCTGTTCCATCATCCCGAAGATGTGGATTTGATTCTCAAGTCTGACTGTGATTCAAGATGTTTCTGGAGCTCCAGCCATCACATCCAGGCAGGAAGAAGGAATAAGGGACAGGAAAGCAAAGGGCACGCTCCTTTGTTATTCCTGTAAAAGAGCCTTTAACGGAATGGCTTGAGCTTACAAGTGACCTCTACTTGCATTAGAAGCTAGAGAAGGAAAATATTTTAGCTGGGCATATTGACTACCCAATAACAAACGTATCTGACTAGTAAAGCAGAAGGCAAATGAATTTTGGGTTGACGACTAGCAGACTCTCCAGTCTGGCTGATAGGCAGGTCTCCCCTCTGATCTGGTGTTGCTCCTCCTGAGCTGGTGATCTGTAAAGTCAAACGATCTTACCCCAGCATATCCAATAAGCCATGGTAGAGAAGGAAGAACATAGACACACACAAAACACTCCACCAGAAAATGAAAGAAGGAATCACACAGAAGTACTGATACATAGTTTTTATGAAATCCCTGGGCAGGAATGGCAGATATTCCCTATTTGGGGAATGAGGGAAATTGGTTGCCAAATCTTGCCATCCCTGATTCTATTCTCTAGGATAGGGTTGCCAGATTTAGCAAATAGAAATCTAGGACATCTAGTTAAATGTGAATTTCAGATAAATACCAGATAATGTTTTAATTTAAGTATATCCCAAATATTGCATTGAATATGAAAACATTATTTGTTGTGTATCTGAAATTCATATTTAACCAAGCACCATGTATTTCATCTCACAGTCCTGCCCAGAGCATTATTTGTCCACTCTGTTTACAGCCACATCTGAGTAGATATGGAGAGTTTGTTTACGGAGACTGTATACTATTTGTAGCCCATTTTCTGCAGAAATTGCTTCAGGGATTAAAGTTATAGGCTCTTGAAAGCTGGTCATGATTATAGTTTATTTTGAAATATAAATATTCCCTTCCCTTCCTTTTCCAAATACCTATCTATCAGCAATATGTTCCCTCAAAGGTTTGTAGCGTGCAAGTTTGTTTCTGCTCAACACCCTGTGAGTGCATCCTTGGTTAAAGACCTTGATCAGGCTTGGTTTTAAGCCTGTTTAGTAGGATACAACTCACCCATTCCCACCCTCAACTTAATGGGTGAGTTCTCAGAGTCATTTGAAGCATTGGACAAAGTTGGGAAGGCAATACTCTGACACTCACCTGTATTGGCAGGCCCCTGCCTGTGTTGGTAAGTCATTAGTCTTATTTCTTGCAAAGGCTGCAATTTTTCAATTATAGCTTATAACTGCTTTAGTTTGAGACACAAAAGCAGTTGGGTTTTTGAACCTTGCTAGGCTTCAAATAATGGGATTCTCAGTCTATTTAGTTTGCCACAGGCAAAGAGCGGCAATGCAGCATTTCCTTTTATTTCTGCCTGTGGACTGAATTCACGTCTGTTTTGTAGGACTTTGATAGAAGGGGCAAGAAGGAAGCAGCTCGTTTGAACTTTCTGGAATTTTCCTTGTGCTTTCCTTTAATGTTTTAGTTTCATATAACAGGAGGCCTGCTTTCCAAGGCGAAAGACTGACCGAGTATCTTTCCATCTCGTAAAAAGGGTCACCACTTTCTGGCCTGTGGTATTTGGGTCCTTACTGGCCACCTCTCTGCTTCCTACCTGCAGCCATATCTATATTTTTGGTTTCCTTAGTTTGGACACTTCATTTCTGGTACCAAGAGCTGCGTCAGTTAAGATTAGATTAGCCACATATAACAGAAAACCCATTATGTGATTTAGCAAACATAAACCGACATAAAGTTAAATGAACTATTCCTCATAAAAATATGAGCTCCGTCCAGGGCTGGTATAGCAGCTCCATGGGCGTCAGGAACACAGACTTCGATGCTTCTGTTTTACCCTCCCAAGTGAGAGGTTTTCTTTCTTACGATTTTCTCATGGCCCAAGATCCAGCCATCAAACTGCATTCTACACGGGAAGAAGAGGATGAGGGAGGAGGGAAATGCGCATGCTTTCTAGCACAGTTGGCCCTTTTTAAAGAGTGTTCCTCTGGAGTACCTACTGGAAACTTCTGTTTACCTCTAATTATCCACTCCTCTTTGACACGGAAAGAGCTCCCAGATGTTATGAGTGAAGACAGCATGCACACACACCCACGCCCACACAAACATAAACCCAGAAGAATGATCTCTGTGTTTATCTCTATCTCTGTCTCTGCACATACATAGTTCTGGAAGTACAGTCACCATGCTGAGAACAGTGGTACCTTTGGGGGAAGGGCTTGGAGTTAAGGGTCATAGTCAAGGTAAGTTTGCTTTACTTTACCTGTAGTGATTGAAATTTGTGTTTGTACACGGATTATTTTTGTTTACGTGTGTAATTAGGAAGGTCAGACAAGAATGCAAGAAAGTAACCAGGGTCTTGTTGGAGCTGAGGCTACAATGCCAATAGGCCTGACTTGGCTTCTGGACACAGGGTAGTAGACCTGGTTTCTAGCCTCATCTCTGAGTAGCCAGCTGTGTTATCTGAGACCGAGTTGGATGATAATCCAAAGAGCTGTTGAGATCATGTAAGAAAATTTGTGGACACATGCTTCCTTTGTAAATTCTACTGGTGCACACAAATTATGAAATATAATTATGTCTATTTACATTACACTGTATAATTTATCATACAATTGTATTGCCATGTACAAGTGCCACGGTGTAATAATTATATTATGATGTGTAACGCCTCGTAGTGAAAGCAGAGGTAGAAGATAAAGAAACAGTAACCAGGTAATACATATGGACGTGCCAAGGAAAGTGCCGGGTGGTCAGACGTTCACCCTCCAAGTAACAAAGTTGGTTCACGGATCACCCAACTCTAAAGCCAGGACTCTTTTCATGCGACCTCTGAAAAATTTTACCTTGCCCACCCCCTTTTCGATCTAATTATTGTGTCATACATGTTAACTAACTTGTTTTTCTTTGGGTTCTGTTTACCCTTGTGACCCATTCTATTATTTCAACACTGGAATTTTTTAGATTTCAGTAAATTATTATTCATTTAGTATAATACAAAGCTATCGATGAGCGGAACTGCACCCAGGACCACCTGTCTCTCCTGAATTAGAAGGAGAGTAGTTATTTTACTCTCCACAGATATTTAATACCCATGGAAACTATGGATGCTAGTTTAAAAAGTTTAATAAATCCCTGTGTTGAAAATAATTATTAATATTATTACTAAGAAGTTATCTGGAAATAATGTGGATTCTATGAGCTTCCAGGCTCTATCTGGAAGGGAAGGTAGGGATTGGAGTCTGTAGTTGGTATGTGGAAACTGGAGCCTGAGATGAGTATAAAATCATGGGCAGCACCAAGAAGCTGAGAGCAGGCTTAGCCACCGAGCGTTTGGATGCGTGAGCTAAGACCTGTTCAGAGAATTAAGTCATGTGTCTGTTAGCACTTCCATGTTGAAAATTTATTAATCAACATTTACTTGACTTTAAAAATGGCTTTTGTCTCGCTCTTAGTATTCACAACAGAGCAACGCAGTAAATCAAATGCTTCTTCAATTATTCAAAGCTGTTCCTACAGAATTATTATACCTAAATATTGTATTTCAATGAACTGTACTTAATTTCGACACAATCAAGTGACTATCTATGCACATCTTCCTCCCAGGGGTCTGAGACAGTCTGCCTGGCACTGCAGGCGACATGTGGTCCTCAAAGCTCCTCCGGCTCTCATCTCCTCCTTTCCTCCTAAGCCAGGCTCAGCAATTCTTATTTACAGTGTAAGGTTCTAGGAGGTGCGTGGGAGCAGGGAGGGGGCACTGCTACCGATGACCCCATTGGGAGATCTTTATCTATGAAAGAAGAAATGAAGGTCTGGAAACAGTGAACTCCAGTCTATGTCCACGCCCTGAGGCTGCAGAAAGGGAAGGAACCACCGAGTCATGTCACCACTTCCTCCCCGGCGATTAAAGTCCCTAGATCTTGAGCCCCAAACCCAGGAATGGGAAGAAAGTAGGAGGGAAAAACGGCCCAGTTCAAAGCCAGCACACACTTTCATCACTCACCTCTCAGTCCCATGTACTCGGCAAATCCACGTCAGACGCAATGGACAGAAAGCGTTCTTTCCTCCGTGCAGCTTACATTCTGTATGGTCCTGGCGTCTCCCTCATTGCTCCACGGAACGGACTCACTCTCAGAGGCCAGAGCAGAAAGTTCACTGCAGGCCGCTGAGCCTCCTGCATCCCTTCTCTCAGGGTTTCGTGCAGGTAGGCAGGTTCCCTGGCTGTGCCAGGAGAGGGGCCATGACCTTAGCCCAGACGTGGGTCTTGGGCCCCTTTTGCCTGCCTTCTGTTAGGGCCTGACCACACAGCTGTCATCAGCCAAGGTAACAGGGAAGGGGCCTTTTTTCCCCCTCTAAGACTTAGTACCTTCCAATATATTATTTACTTTAATTAATTTTGTTTATTGTTTTGTCTCCCACCCTAGAATATAAGCTCCATAGGACCAGCGTTTTGATCATTTTGTTCACTAATGAATCCCTAGTACCTGCCTCATAAAAATCTGTTGGATAAATGAACAAATTAATGATGTGTATACCTATCCTCATTAATCACTGCACGTCCTTACCGCTCAGACTGCTGCATTAGCCAGGATGGGTGAGGTCACACTGCCGAAAAATTAACTCTGAGATCTCAGTGGTTTAATACAACTAAGATTTATTTCTCATTCGTGCTGTATGTGCAAACTTGGTAGCTGGGCTGGATGGGAGTGGGGTAGAATCACCTCCACACTGCCCCCCTCTTTCACACTCCCGTGCCCTACCAGCCTGTGGTACCCCCCCCTGGCTTGGCCACCAAGATCCCTTCTGCTTTCCTGCTTGAGGAAAGTCCTCTCGGTTTCAAGTTCTCCAACAAGAGCCACCCCACTTTCCAAGTGTGGCCGTGTTTATGTTTATTTTTTATTTATTATGATTTAAAATTTTCTTATTAGAATGTATTTTCTAGAGCAGTTCTAGGCTTGCAGAAAACTGCACAGAAAGCGCAGAGAGCTCCCATATACTCCCTGCCCTACCTAAGCGTGGCATGTGCATTTTCCCAGTCCTGGGGATTTGGGGGTGTGGTCTGCAGCCTGGGCTACCATCTTGAGACCAGAGGTTCCCACACACCCAGTCCCTATACCTCAAGGATTCTTGGGTGCGACTTCTAAGCCCTGCCTCTGAGGAGATCTTGATCTCCACTGTGCTGCATCTCTGGGGATCACATCACCTCACTGTGTCCTTCCCGATCTCTTCACTCCCCCAGAGTGCCAGAGGGTCAAGTCAAGGCCGTGTGTGAGGTTGGGGTGATGGGGAAGGTCCTTCCTCAGAACAGCACAGCGAATAACCTAACATGGGATTTTAGGAATCCTTGGGCACAGAAGTCCCTGGGTTGCTCTCATATATAAATAACTTCCACGGGAATTCTCGTCTCATGGGGCTGCAGGCTCTGTTGCCTGCCTTCCTTCCTCTCTCTGGCTCTGAACCCCAGGCTCCCATTTTCCCGTATAGTTCACACCAAGCTGGTCAGCACATCTTTAGCTGTGTGCAGACTTCCCAGGCTATGTGCACAGGAGCCCCTTGAAGGTGTGTCCTGGACAAAGAGCTCACGATCAGCTCTGTATGTCTTTCCTCCCCTTTGCCTGTGATACTTCCCATCATACAGTCCCGGAAAGTTGGGCTCCTGAAACCGCGTGAGGCCGTCTACTTAAACTCCCCTTCTGATGCTTAGTGGTCAGGCCCTGCTCCCACCCCTCCGGGCTTAGCGGTGGGCCAGCTTATGATGCCTCCCGGACAGTTAACGCATCTTCTTGAGCTTAATCTGTAAAAGGGAGACTTTAGGCTGCTGTCTGCCTCCAGGCCTGCTGCAAGGCAGGAATGCGGAGGCAGCGCCCAGTCCAGACTCTGCCCAGCAAACGCTCACCGCTGCTGCCCCGTCTGGAGCAGATCTGATGGAAGCAGAAGCGCTGCTCCTGTAGTGAGCTGATCTCTCCTTGAACCTGTGTGTTTTTAGCCAGTGTGTTTTTAGCTGGTCATCTGCCGTGACATGGTAGCCTGGGCAGCCAGAGACAGTGCTTCGTGAGCTTCTGCGAGTGCCGGCCTCTTGGTGGGCATGTTGGACTTGAGAAAGCTACAGAACTCCTGGGACATGGCTGGCGGAGGGAGAGGCAGGGGCCTGAGCGGGGAGCTGTCTGGGAGCTCTGGACCTGGGGTGACGAATGAAGCACCAGCCCTGATGGGATAATGCAGTGTGATGAAGGCTGGGCCAGGAAGGGACTCTCCTAGGAATCTGCGGCCCATGACTTGACCTTAGAGAGGGGACTCTGCCTGACCTGTGCCCTGTGGCCCTGGCCACAGATGGAGCTGCTCCAGCCGCAGGTGGAGCCCTGACCCGGCTCCTCTAGCAGGCCAGCTGCAGGCCGGCTCCCACCTCTGGGTGACAGCTGATCGCGGCCCAGGGCCCCTTCCTGCCCGCAGGGGCCTACCCCTGACGCTTGGCAAGGGCAGCTCTGAAGCTGGCAGATGGCATAGTCTGCCTCGGGAGGGTTCCCGGTTCCGTCTGCAGCTCCCTCAGGATACCGCTGATGCTCCCAAGAGGGCTGTGAAATTCTCAGATAATTCTCAAAATAAAATTAATCTTAATACGTTTCATTTAGGAATAATAAGAGCCAGACAGAGCTGTGTGAGGGAACGTTGGTTGCAGAAGAAGTCAGGAACCGCATTCCAAAGCCCTGGGAGAGGGGCCGGGTCAGCAGACCCCTGGATCCAGCAAACCCATCGGCACTTGGGATGTGGGCATCTGGGCCCCAAACTCCTTGAGGGCAGTGCCTGTCCTTTGTCGCTGCTGAGAAGCTCTGATGACAGACAGGCAGTCCCAGGGGCCTTGGGGGCAGGTCCACAGGCGCCCTCCCCTCCCGCTCGCCTGCTATCCTGCTCTCCCTGCTCCAGGGTTGCGGGCCAACACCCGCTGTCCTTCTGCCCCCTGGCTTCTCCTCAAGGCTCCGACCTGCGCTGCCTCCTCCATTTCTCAGCATTCTTTCTCTCTCCTCCTCTCCTCTCTTCTATTGCTCTACTCTCTGTCTTCTTTCCAGTCCTTTTAAGTCAGAGAAACCAGGACTCGCAGGCCAGACAGAAATGTCTAGCTCTTCTCGTCCAAACCCACCCATCTTTCAAAGAGCACCGGCCGGCCTCTTTATTTCCTCCTCGGGCCTTTCCCCTCCCGTGCGCCCCCTGCTTCCCAGCCTGCCACTATTGCCAAGTCTTGTCTGGCCCCTTCTCCCTCCTTGCCTTTCCCGCCTCCCCCCCCTCAGTGTCTGCCCCGATCTACCACACTTTGTCCCCGGGTCTCGGGGTATCTCACGCTCGGTCTGTCCCTGCCCCTGCCCCACCTCCTCCGTCCCTACTCTGACCACCCTTCTCTCCCTGCCTCCTCTCTCTGTCTCTTTTCTCTCTGTTTCTTCTCTCTCTGTCTCTCTTTGTCTCGGTGCCTGTCTCTCACAGACTTTCTCCCTGGAAGGCCTAAGGGAGGGCATGGCTTCAGGACGGGACCTGCACTCACAGAGGCGCCCTCACACTTGAGATTTGGGGCCTGAGCTGCTCCGAAGCTGGGGAAGGAGAGGTTCCTTTGTCCCCGAGGGCACCTGCTGTGAGGTGGGCATTGCCCGTTTGGGGATTACCTCTTGGCTGACACTCTGAGTGGATTATCTGGAGAAGAGCGCTGAGCTGTTCTTGATCTGATCTGAGGGAGATTCTCAGCTCAGTGACGTGTGTTACAGCCTCCTGGACTATCTCGTGGGCTTTAGAGATGGAAGAACACCTGGGTGAAGGAGGTAAGGAGAGATAGCAATGGAGACACACACACACCCGGAGTATTTTTCAGGGGTGTGTGTTTGTTTTCTCTCTCTGGTGAGCCTGAAGCGACCGCCTTACTATTCCCTTCCACCTGTCAGAGTATTTTTCTTCAAGGCCTGGAACAAATGCCGCCCCTTTCTTCGAGTCTTCCTGGATTTCACCCCCTCTCTGTGTCCTCCTGCCCCGGTGCAGCTCCTCCCTATACTGAATCCTGGGATGCGTGGCTTCTCCCTCTTCACTTATGGCCCATTTCCTGCCAGTTTCCTACCTCCCCCTCTATTTTTTAGTGAGTGACTCATAGTAGGGGTTTAACAATAGTTGGATTCGATTCTTCTCAGTCCTGCCCTCAGCACCAGGTTGCCGGTGATGGAGACAGCCTGGCCAGGCTTCTCCTCATCTGTTCTGCCTGTTCCTTGTGTTACCAAGTATTTGTTGCCTGAGTCTACCAAGTTCTACATTCTCATGGGGCCACTCTGTCCTTTATTAGTAATCAGTAATTTTATTAAAGGTTTGGGAGTGATGGAAGGGTGTTAGATTGCAACCCTGAATAGTGAGCAACTTACGTTTGAATATTAGACATCTTTGATCTTTTGGGGGAAGTTAAAAAAAAATTTTTTTTAAACCTTTTCATTTTAGAACAACTCCAAATTTAGAAAGTACTGCAAAAGTAGTGCAAAATATTTCCATGAACCTTTCAGCCAGATCTCCCAAACGTTGACAAATGTGCATATCCACAGCACAATTTTAATAAAAGTCAGGTCATTAACACGGATACAGTGTTATTATTTATACTGTAGACCTTATTCAAAATTTCCCCCGTTGTTCCATTACTGTCCTCGGTGTAGTCCAGGACTCAGTCCAGGATCACACGGTGCATTTACTTGTCACATCTCCTTAGACTCTTAATTAGTCTTTGCTTTTGATGAAGAATGCTGGCGAGCTATTTCGTAGGATGTCCCTTGATTCAAGTATCTGATATTTCCTCATGATTAAATCAGGTTATATATTTTTGGAAAGGATACCACAGAAGCGAAATCATGTCCTTCTCTGTGTTTCCTCTCAGGAGGCATGTGATGTGGAGATGCCCCATCACTGCTCATGGGAACTTTCATTGCTTGGTTCAGGTGACATCTCCTGGGGTTTTTGGATAAAAAGTTATCCTTTACCCCCCAGGTGCTTAATAAGTATTCTGGGGGAGGATGCTCTGCGACTCTGTAAATACCCTGCTTCACATCATATTTTTGCCCACCAATTTCAGCATTCATTAATGATGACTGAAAAATCTTTACTACGGTATTTGCCAAATAGTGATTTTCTATTTCTATTACTCCTTCTATTTTTATTAGTTGGAATTCCATTGTAAGAAAGGGCTTCCTTTATTTATTTATTTATTCGTGTTTTGTTCACATTAGTATTGGCTCACGGACACTTATTTTATTCTACAGATTATAATCCATTACAACCATTATTTATTTTGCTCAAATTGTCTTAGATTTGACCCTGGTGAGCTTCTCTAAACTAGCACTTAAAGGTCCTGTACGGGCTGCACCAGTTTTTGTCCATTTCTTTACTTTCTAGTATCACACAATGTCTCAGGATTCTCTTGTACTTCCCCAGCCCAGCCCCGGAATCGGCCGTTCTTTGAAGAGCTGTGTTTCCTGAAGGGCATTAGGCCAAGTGAAATGATCCAGACAGTAAAAGACAAATCTTGTAGTATTTCACTTATATGTGGAAATTAAAAAGTTGAACTCATAGAACCAGAGAGTAGAAGACAGCAATTGTGTGTCAGAGGCTGGGGGTCGGGGATACAGGGAGATGTTGGTCAAAGGGTATAAACTTTCAGTTATAAGATGAATAAGTTCTGGGGATCTAATGTGAAGCAAGGTGATTATAGTATTAATAATGTTTTATATAATTGAAATTTGGTAAGAGAGTAGATCTTAATTGTTCTCACCACAAACATAAGTATGTGAGGTGATGGATGTATTAGTTAACTTGAAAGGGGTAATCATTTCACAACATACATGTATATTAAATCATCACATTGTGCATCTTTAAAACATTAAAATATAAAACCTCAATAGCTTTAAAAAAAGAAAAAGAACCATGGTTCCATTTAATGGAGAATGGTATTTAGAAGCCAAGATGTGGTTTCTAGGTGTGTTTATTGATACTAGGATGTTATTCCTTCTAGGCCTTCTCTGCAGACAGAGTGAGGAAACATACATATACTGTGAGATAATAAATGTTCATTGCTTTGAGCTCCCAAGTTTTGGGGTGACTTTTTAGCAAGAATAGATAACTCATAATAGTTTTAGATGGAAATATCTTTTTGTTTCTTGATTTGATTCTGATTGTAATTTTGTTGCACTGTGATCAGTATTGCTAGTAATATTTCTGTTTTAAGGAGCTTACTTGTGTTTACTTTGTGACTTAATATACGCTCAATTTTTGTGGGTGTTCCCTATGTGCCTGAGAAGAAAGCATACTTGCTTCCATCAGAGTATAAAGGTCGATATACATATCCATACGGTCTACCTTAGTGATTATGTTCATTAATTCAACACATTTGTTGAGCGCCTACTAGGTGCCGGGCCTTATGCTGGGCTCTAGGGATACGGAGATGAAAAGCTCAGTCCTTGCCCTCATGGAGCTGGCAGGTTTGTAGAAAATGATAGTCTGGGATATAGGAATCATTTGTTCATGTACAGGTCCACCACCCTTCCTTTAAGAAACACCACTGCATCTAGACCCTCATTCTCTATCCCTGTTAGACATTCCACATCCTGAACTTAAAGGGACCTTGCTCCCTTCCATGGAGGGAAGGCCTCCCCAGAGCTGGCTGCCTATCTGAAGGCCTCTGCACATTCCTGTGCCTCTTGCTACACGCAGCTCTACTGACTGACTAAGTGAACCATCTCAAGCAGGCTCCATGTTTTCCAGCCTCCTGACCCCCTGTCTGACTCTAAACAGAACATGGTCTGCTTGGTGCCTGTGGGAGACCTGGTGGCTTCCTCCCAGACCTTTCCTCCCTCCCTCCCCCACAGGTGAAATGGCTTTGTGAAATGACCATGCAGTTTTCAGAGCACTGACGCCAACCCTAGCCCCAGGCGTTGATTCTGGTTTCTTTTTACCTAGGCAGGTTCCTAGTCCCATTCCTTTGCTACATGTATTGTGCAGTTAACCCAGGCTTGAGTCAGTCAATGCCAGGCCTTCTCCTGTCCAAAGAGATTAGCTCATGGATGAACATATGACCTGAACTGGGCCATGGCAACGTGACAACGAGTTTCCTGGGGTTATGAGAAAGGAGGTTCCTCACTGGCCTGAGAGGTCTACTGAAGGCTAGCCCCCTTTCTCTGGACAGTGGGATGTAGAGGGGATATATGGAACTGCGTCAGCCATTTCTCCACCATGAGTGATGCTGTCACTAAAGAAGGCAGAGAGGAGAAAGAGAAGGCACCAGGCCCTTGATGGCATTGTCAAACCACTGAATCCAACCAAATCGGAAGTCTGCCTTTTACCCCAAGAACTTCTAATTCCAAATCCTTATATAGTTTAACCCAGTTTGCCCGAGTTTCTGGACTTGCAACACAAAGATTCTTGACAGGATCAGGGTCTGCAGAACTTTCTGCTGACTGGCTCCCCCCTCTCTGTTCCCTACACGATTCTTCTTTGTCCGACCAGGGAGGTGCACACCGTTCTGCTCTGCTGGTAAGGCTGGTGCAGCATTGGCCTGCACATGTAGTGGTGCTGGAGCAGACGCACGTGAGTGTTCAAATACCATCACAAGCTGTGTGGTCTTGGAAAAGTTACCCAACCTCTCTGAGTTTACACTTTTTTTTTCTCTGTAAAATGAGACAAAAGAAAAATCAATCCTATCCCTCTCAGTGCTACTGTGAATGAGGTGATGCGTATAAAACACAGTAGGACCACAACTAATGTTGACTCTACTTCCCTCTGGTCCTGCCTCTTCATCATGGAGCACGCCTTCCTGTGTGTCAGGCCTGGAGGGAGATGCTGCCTCCAGATGTCGGCCTCTCTGTTTTAGAATCCCAGTGATTTCCTGAGAGGAAAACAAATCCCCATTGCCAGAGAAGATGAACAGCTCAGCCATTTGCTAAAACAAATATTAGTTCAGTGTTGTCCGGGGAGAGCGAGCGGCTCTAAGAACTGTTTGTGTTCGTATCCTTCAAGGAGCCGATGAGTATGCTGCTGGGGACAAACGTCTTGCGGGCGGGTGGGAGGAGGGGCAGCTCCTCTGGGGGCTCGTCTCCTGCTCCTCCCGCAGGCGGTGTCCATCTGCTTTCTGGGGCATCGTCCCGGCCCTGCCGTCCCTGTGCGCTTGGGCTGGTCCTCTGGCTGCCGGGACCTGGAGCGGGCTTCACTGGTCAGGCTGGCTGTGCCTGAGAGTCTTGAGGGGGAATTGAGCCCCTGCTTACAGGTGTTCACAGCCCACACACTAAGCAGGGTTCATCAACACCTGCATCTTTGGCATCTTAGGCCTGGAAAATTCTTTGTTGTGAGGGGCTGTCTTGTCCATGTTTGACGTTTGGCAGCATTCCTGGTCTCTACCCACTAGGTGCCAGTAGCATGCCTCCCCTGTGCGACACCTGAAAATGTCCCCAGACATTACCATCCCCTGGGGAAAGACATCGCCTTTGGTTGAGAACAGCTGTTCTAGCCGAAGGCAGGGAGAACTCTGGAGTCACCTGTAGCTTGGCTCACATCCTGGCCCTATCACTAACTGTCATATGTGGCAGGTTAACCTCTCTGAGCCTCAGCGGGCGCACCTCTAAAACGGGAACCACTGTAGTACCTGTTTCATGGGCTGTCTGTGAGAGAGTGAAGTGAGATCATCTCCAGGGAGGTGCCTGGCACTCGGTCTCCTTGCTACATGTCAGCCTGCTTGTAGTAGCTGGTAAACTCTGTGAGGGCAGAGCTCATGTCTGTGTTGTTTGCCACCACAGCTGCAGCACCCAGCACAGGCCTGGCACGCAGCTGGTGTTTAAGAGATGAATGGTGCTCTGCGCCTCACTGAACCTTACTCCTGCTCCACACTCTTGGCAAATCCCTTTGGCACCTGGCCTCCCTGGGGGGGAAATCCATTCTGTCTGGGTTTTTTATACTTACCCTGAACCCGCTGTTGAGTCCTGTGCCTTCCCCAAGGATCTGTGCAGGCAGGTTCTAGAAACATCTCTTTTGCCCGGCCCCATTGCCACCACCAGTTTGCATGGTAGCCGCCCAGAAGCATCTCTCTCCAAGTCTCTATTACTGACTCCCTGGGCATTCTGCAGATCATGGCTATTGGCAGAGCAGAGATGATGGACATATCTTGGGCCCAATGAACAGTCAAGTTCTCTCCTGCTTATGGCCAGTTCTGCCACCTTACCAGGTTCTCTTGGATGACTCTTAATCATTCAGGTACCTGCAAAGGTGGGCTTACTATCATTTCTGTAATCTAAAGACTAGTTTTAGAAGCATAAATATGTTTCCAGAATTTTCTTCTATTGAAGGACATAGGGCATTTCACTCTAGTAATTTCTGTCTAGACCTGTACTAAATCTTACGGGGACTCTGGAGGACAAGAAAGTGTCTCCCTGAGTGGCTGATGATTAAGTAGGAAAGTCGAAACTAATAAAGTGACAATTAAAGAACGTGGAAACTCTAAATTGATTACAAGAGGCTGTGAGGACATGGAGAAGCCACTCAGGTGCTCAGTCTTCTCTTTCTGATCCCAACTTCTTAACCTTCACCACTGCCACCCAGATCTAGGCTTCCTGCAATATTCCAATCAGCTCCGACTGGTCGTGCTGCTACCGTCTTCCTTGACTCTGCCTCCACAGGGCAATTTTTCTAAAATGCTAATATGATTATAGCACAACACGCCTAGAATCTGTTTAGTTTATCATGGTGCTATCTGTAATCATGGAGCCTTGGAAACAATTGGGGAATAGTTAAGTAAATGCTGGAGATGAGGAAATATTTCATAGCTATGAAAGCTCATGTTTTTAAAGACTAGAGTTGTGGAAAAAAAACTTAGAAGAAAAAAAAATATGGATTCAAACTATATAGCCTGATATCACAGTTTGACCATTAGGTGAGCTCTGACCCTTGACCCCAACCCCCAGGCAGCTATGAGGAGAGTTGTCCATGGCTCTTGTCTGTAAATCTTCTCTAACACAGTACTCCAAAATACTTTTGTTTATTGTAACTGAGTTTTCTGCCCCTTTATTCATTGCATATTAAAGTACCTAGGCATTATAACTAATTTGCTAACATTTGGTGTTAACACATGAGATCTGCCCTTATGAAGGGAAACATACATGTACAAAATCATTGACCTCACAAGGTCCTTGGTGGGCAATAGAGTTATAGTTGTTGCCATATTAATGTTAAGATAGTTAACAGCTTATGTAAATGGTGCAGTCATAGCCAGCTAGCTCTAGTTTAAGCTAGAAGTACAAAATAGATCCTTACTTTTGGGTCTATTGTATTTCAAGTTCAACATTTATTTAGTTAGAATTTTAGTGTATGGTTTTGGAAAAAAAAAGAAAAGCTAAGCTGAGACCCCAGGTACAGTTTTCTGTCGGCCATGCCTCTGCTGTTCATGAGAAGAGGCCTCACAAACAGGCTTCTGAGCCAGAGTTGGTCCCTGGCGGTGGGCGTGATGCTGGCTGGAGGAGGAAGCTCAGAAGTGAGCACAGGGTAAGGGGGAGGGTGCCCCAGGGCCTGGACCCCTGAGCCTAAGTCCCTGCCTCTGTCTTGTCCTGAAGCCTCATGACTTCTCACCTGGGGCCCAGCCTTCACCCACCTCCAGGCTCAGCTCCTCTGAGGGCCCCAGGATGGATCCTGGGCCCAGCCAGCAAGGGTATTACAGCTTTAATCCCCTATAAGAGCAGGCAGTGGCAGCCCCGTGTTCATGCACCAGCTCGGCGGTGTCCCCAGCGTCCATCAATGCCCCAATTACCAGCAAATTGCGAACACTTGAACACTCCAACACTTGAAGCAACTCTCTCTGCATATTAATTCAGCCGAGTGTGTGTTCATCAAATAGCTGGGGTCCCCTGCATGGCGGCTGCTGTTATTTGCTCTGCAGAACCAGGTAATTTTCTTGCTGGACCTTGGTGAAAAGTTGAAAAGCAATGTCAGCTTCTCCTACTCTTAATTAGGGCAGGCTTTCTCTGGTAAATCACTGATCATTATCAATGAGCTTGTAATTTTATGTCCCAGAATTAGAGGTTGATGATTAAAAAGAAAACCGTGGCGCTGTGTAGGTTCAGCCTCCACAGAGCCGGGCATTCTTTTAATCTCCATAATTTATTCCACTGTGACCTTTTCCTACAGCTTCTCTGAGACTTCTGGAGTTTCAACAGCCCCTTCTATTTGGGAAGGGGACGTCTCTTTTTCCTTGGCCATCAGCATGGTCAGCCCTCCTGGCTGGTGGGGAGTGAGCTGTTGGCAGGTCTGGCTTGAGCTGGCTTGGGAGCCCTCGGCTGCCTCTGTTTCGCTGTCCTTGGTCCTGAGAAAGCCTAGGGCTGTATCTGAGTCCGTGGTTGGTGTGGACTTTACATCAGCAATGGCCTACTTGGGTCCTCCTTGGTTTTTGACTTATTGAATCTTGAGGAAAAAAAGAGCTCATGGGGCTCCATCAAAACCACACCAGGATGGCAGAGGCCGAGCCCTACTGGGCTGTGATGCTCCATCAGGACCCTGAAGCCTGGCCTTTCTCTGGGACAGAGCTGGTAGCTTTGTCTGCATCCACTTCCTTTTTTTCTGCCACAGCACCTCACTCTGCTTCCTCTCAGCCCAGTGGTTAGGCTGACATTTTCCCCACTTTCAAGAATGGTCCTGGGGCTTAGCCCCGTTGCCCACCACTGTTTGCTCCACTGCCATGGCCATGGGGAGTGGCTCAAGAATGGGAATGTGATCAGAGTAGGTCCAGCTGTTGCTGGGCAGCTGCATCTGGGCGGTCTCTCCCTACGCAGCAGGTGAGACTCCAGGCTGGATGGGGGAGGGTTCTTGACTCTGAATGAGAAAGAATTCTTGAGCAGGTGGGAAGAGCGTAGGTAAAGAAGGAATTTGTAAGAGTGAGAGTAGTAATGAATGGCAGTGGCTTTGCAGGCAACCGAGAGCAGTAAAGCGCAGAGGCGGGGAGGAGGAGCTTGTTGAACTCGGCACAGGGCAGTCTCCCTCGCCGGCTCCTGAAGTCAGGGTCACCTGGCGTCTCGTGTCCGCTTGGATCTGCACAGCTTGGGGCCTAGCCCTACCACCCCAGGATTCCAGGAGCCACGGAGCATGGGATGAAGTGCAATTATATTCTGAAAACATTCCAAAGAAGGGAAATTTTCAGGCAGGCTCCTGAAGCTGCAGTTCCCTCTGGGTCACCCAGGCAATGGGGAACTCACAGGCCCAAGTCTGAGCTCTCAGCAGCCCCCGACTACTTGTGAGAAATAAAGCAAAGATGAAGTGGTGACTCGGAAATAGAATGAAACAGCAAAGAAACGAAGACCCTTACCACTGGAAAGGTGCAGAGAGACAAAACGCAGCTGAGCAGTGAGAAAGCTTTATTTAAAGTTTCTCACTTAAAGAAAGAAAAAGTGAGGGTGTCCTCAGCAAGGAGGTGCGCTGAAAGGTTGGGGGTTCTCTCTTTTAAGCATTTTTCAGGAATGTGACAAAGGGCCAGGGGTGTGTACTTGTTAAGCGGTCTCAAGACCCTTATCTCTGGCGAAAGACACTATGTCTCTTCTCCTCTATTATCAGTCCTCCAGCTAGTTCTGCAAAATAAACTTAACACAAGAAATTTATTGATCCAGTTCCTTCCCAGGATAGCAGCTTCCCTCTGGGAACATTATCAATCAAGACCACCTACCCTTCCCTCAAGGTGGTCTGAGTTACTGTCTGTCTGCTAAAGAATATGTTAGGAATCTTATTTCTTAACTTCCTGGCTTTTAAAGTAGAATTTTAGCCTTAGGATGGAATTTCTCCTGTTCTTACTCTACTGTTTATATCTCAGCTTGTTTGGAAAATTAATCGTGATCCTTGTCTCAGATCCCTGCCCTCTATCACCACGAGACTCAGTCCCGTTGGAACTGTTGGAAAGGGAAGCTCTTGTTCGGCTAAGTGAGGCGCTGCAGAGTGTTCTGCATGATGGCAGAATTTAAAGACCAAGCAGGAGGTGACATTCATGGCAGGGGGTGTTTGGGTGGCAGGTGCTGAGTGCGTACTATGTACTTAGTCTTGAGACAATATGGAGGACAAAGAAGGGGCTTCAAATGTTCTTGAGAAGAAAGGAAAGGTAGAATTTATAGAGGACACCAAAGAAGAAATATTGGTAAATCTCTAAATCGGTGTATTGACTAGATAACCTGGGGAGCCTGCCAGATGGAGGTTCTGCTTGTTCGAGTATGAGGCAGGGTTGCCACCACCCACTTGGCTCTCGGCCCCAAGCCTTTCTTGTGGGGCAGGGACGTCTGGCTCCACAGGTTAAGTTTGGTGTCCATCGCCTCCCAGCCTTGCTGTCCTGTGTTTCCTTCCAGTAACCAGAGCCCTGACTGGTCTCCCTACTCATGTCTGTTCCCAGGGGGTGGCATGAGGCAGGGGTCATGTTACGGAAAACCTGGACTGCATTGCTGGTGGAAGAACCAAGCGGCACTCAGAGGTCTTTGAGGCGGAGGTTTATTTCACACTGGTGGGCTCAGAGGAGGGTGATCTCCAAAGCGCTGAGCTCTGAGTACAGCAGGGCCATGTCTTTTATACATTTACTACAAAGCCAGGGGGGAGTCAGCACCCAGGAAGCACTGCAGAGGGAGCTATTAGGTCACTATAGGTGTATTCAGGATGCTAGTTATATTTTAATCCATTTCTGTAAAGGTTACTTCGGTTACCATATTATAAACTAATGGGCTTCCATGACTGTGATGGACAAGCTGTTCCATACCACTGAGTCCGGGTGGTGGTGGGGAATACACTGTTACATTGTTTTAATCTCAAGCACCCAAGCACCTTGTGATTCCTCTACATTCCTGAAGCCTCAACAGAAACTTGGTCTCCTTGGTCTCCTTGGCTTCCTTGGCTTCCTAGCAAACCCGGAGAGGGGGAGAGATTTGAGAACTTTCTGAGTATTTCCTCATCAGTCAGAACAGTGAGCTCGTGTCCGGAGACCTGAGTCTCCATCTGGTTGAGTCACTAATAACTAAATGACTTTGGGCAAATCGCATAACCAGCATAGCTTCCATTTCCTGCAACGGTTCTGCTTCCTTCCCTGGGTTGTGGTGAGCGTCCAGGGAACCCTGGAAACCAATATAAAGGCTACACGACTTGCTGCCTTGTGGCCCACTTCTTGTGAACTAAGGTCCTGCTGGTCAAATTCCTCACCGCAGGGAGGCTGCAAAAGTTGTTACTATGTCTCCTTCCCAAATACCCTGGCGAGTGGCTGTAAACGCTCAGCACAACTTGGTGCGTACTTAGGAACTGGGGAGCTGCCCTCTTCTCCTGTTCCTTGCGTTACCCCAAGAGGGAGACTTCCCTTTGGATATTGAGATCAATAACAGATTTACTGCCAAGGGCCTACTTGGATCCTCCTTGGTTTTTGACTTATAAAATCTTGAGCAAAGTGGGGCCAAGACCTTGGGTACAGTTTTCTGTCGGCCATGCCTCTGCTGTTCCTGAGAAGAGGCCCCATAAACAAAACACGTGACTGGCTTCTGAGCCAGAGTTGGTCCCTGGCTACCTAGTCATGCTGGTCGGAGGAGGAAAGTCAGAGGTGAGCACAGGGTAAGGGGAGGGTGCCCCAAGGCCTGGACCCCTGAGCCTAACTCCTTGCCTCTGACCTCTCTGAAAGTCTCACCACCTTTCAACTGAGGTTCAGCCCTCACTACCTGCAGGCTCAGTTTCTCTAAAGGCTCTAGGCTTAGCCCTGGGCCTCACCACAAAAGGTCCCTGTTCTGGGAAGCAAGAGTTGTGTACTCTTTGCAGTCCCGTTCTGACCTTGTACCACTTCCCGTTAGAGTCTTCCACAGTCTTGGGTTCCCCGTGGCTGTGGCCCCGTCTCAGGAGTCTGAGATCTGACTCCATTTCCTTTATGGCTCCAGGCCTCTTTTGTTTCATCCTGATCTCAGATTTCATGCATGTTTTAGCTCCTCTGGGAGCTGGGAGCCTCTCTGTTCCACGGTCCCAGTCTATTCCTATTTTGGCCTCCCAACCAGTCATTGGCTGAGTTGAGGCACTGTTACGAGACAGAGTAGGCACTCAGTAATTAGTAATTGGATGGATGGGGGGAAATGACTTGGAGGAAGAATGACTGGGTGGGTATATGAGGTGATGGAGCGATGGTGGATGGGTGAACTGATGGTTGGATGAGGCATATGCTGGTGGATGGACGCTCAGGTGGGTTTCATTTTGGCAATGAGCTTGGCTTGCAGCTGGATCCCTTCTCTGTCACACTCCAGTGCTTTGCCCTGGCACCCCCGGCCTCAGCCAGCCTGTCCCAGGCCCCTCCTGCCTGCTGTTAGGCCTGGTGTCCCCACTCAGCTGCCTGGGGTGTGTTGGCAGGTCTTGCTGCTTTCCGGCTCCTGCCATCCTCACATTCGGCCTGCCCTGTACCAGGCGCCTTCCGTAGTGCCAATCACGGTCAAAGCTGGGGACACGCATGCATTGGGGCCAGTCTGAGGAAGGCCTGGAGCAATGTCTTCAAATGCTGGAAGAGTCCCAGGGCCACCCTCCATTCTCCATTCCATTTTCTAGGCTCCTTGTCTCTGACAACTTGCTTTGCTTTTTCCTTTATGAAAAAAACAATCAAAGTCTGAATATAGCTGGTGGAGTTTCTGAAGGTCAATAGGAAAGAAGCAACAGAAAGGAGCCAGGTGAGATGAGATAAAGTTCAATGCCTGTGACTGACGAGGGCCTCATGAAAATGAATCTTTAAAGTGCAGAACCTGGATGCTTGCGCCCGAGGGAATGGAAATCTCTGAGATGGACACGCCCCTGTTGTGAGCTACTAGTGCTGTGGGGACATGCCCCCCACTGGCTCCTGTCCTATTGGCTCTTCCCAGACCAGCCTGGCTACCAAGGCAAAAGGCCTGGGCCTCACACCCCTGACGTCTCCCTGGGAAGCTGAAAGCAGGACCTGGGAGAAACAGTGCACAGCCTGCCAAGACGCCCCCTGAAGCAGCAGGCAGCTCAGGGGTCTTGTTTCCAGAGGCTTCTGAGGGATTTTCTGGGTTCAAGGTCACGTTTCTCTGGAATGGTTGGTGCTCATCCTCTAAATCTGCCTGTGGTGGCCCAGCTCTTTGACTCTCCCTTAAAACACTCCCGCATGATGCCAGCCTTCTGATGCGGCCTCTGCCTTTACTGCACTCCCCCTGGTCCTTCCTGCTTGCAACCCCAGGACACAGCCCCCAGGTATGTGCGTGAGATGAGGTCGCTCCTCGGGCTGAATGTTCCAAAGCAGAGTTGAAGCCCTCAAGAGCTCCTCACCACTAACGAGGCACAGGCAACATCGTTCAAGGCCCTTCCACCTGCAGCCCCTACCTCAGCTGTGGTTTCTTCGCTTTTACTTGCATTTTATCTTGTTACTTTTATTTTATTTTATGGACGTAAAAGTTGCATAACCTAAAATTAGCCACTACCCATTTAAAAATGTACAATTCATTGCTATCTAGTACATGCACAATGTTGGGTGAGCATCGCCTTTATCTAGCCCCAGGACCTTGCCATCACCCCAGAGGAAAGGCCATACCCACCAGTGGTTATTCCCTGCTCTTCCCTCCCTCCAGACCCCGGCAGCCACTAGTCTGCTTTCTGTTTCTATGGATTTACCTATTTGGGGCATTTCCTATAAATGGAATATGTGACCTTTTATGTCTGGCTTCTTTCACATGGCATAATGTTGCTGGGACTCATCCGTGTTGTAGTGTGTGTCAGTACTTTACTCCTTTTTGTAGTGGAATAATAAATATTCTATTGTGTGCTTATACCACATTTTGTTCATCCATTCATCTGTTGATGGACGTCTATGTTGTCTCCACACTCTGGCTGTTGTGTGTAGCATTGCTATGAACCTTCGCATATAGGGACTTGTTTTGAGTCTCTGTTTTCAGTTCTTTGGGGTTAATATCTAGGAATAGAATTGCTGGTCGTACAGTTGTTCTATGGTAACTTCCTGAGATACCACCTTGGCCGTGGTTGCTTGCTGCCCTCTGGACACGCTGTGCCCTTTCATGTGCCTTTGTACATGCTGTTCCTCCTGCCTAGTATGCTGATCCTCCTTTCACTTGATAGATGTCTATTCATCTTTCAAGATTCTACCCAAGCATCGTGTCCTCTGTGAAAACTCTGCACCTCCTAGGTACTTGGGTACTTAGTACCTAGGTACTCATGCTCTGGGCTGTGCCGTGCCTGCTGCGGGTGCTCCTCTATTGCATTGCAGTTATCTGTCTGTTTGCTCTCTCCTCTTGGCCAGACTGGGTGTTCCTTGCACACAGGGATCCTGCCTGGGTCAAGTTCACTTCCACTGTGCCTACGGAGGGTGAGCTAATGGGGGTCCCTGCCTTGGGATCACTGGGTCTTCAACACACAGACACAAGAGGCCGGGGCTGGGACTGCTCCGGAATGGCTTCCCTTAGCTCCCGGGCAGCACTGACATTTGTTTTGCTTTCTCCAGTGTGCAGGGGCCGGCTGTCGGCTCCACAGCCAGCATCGTTACGCTTCGCTGGGATGGCTTTTGTTGCTCCGTGCTGAGGCTTTCACTGTTGCTAGGTTGTCTTTTGTTTCGTGTATATATCTCACCATTTTTTCCCTGGCAAGTAATCAACGCCCAATTAATTCTGAATTTCTCATTGTTTGCTCCAGCTGTCAAGCTCCTTGCATGAGCAAAGAATGATTGTTCAGTGGTTTCCCTGTAATGAACTGGGAGAGTTGGCTGGGTCACTCCCAGTTTTGAGGAGAAGAGTGAGAGAGAGAGAGAGACAGACAGATGCAGAGACACATGGAGAGACTGAGAGATGGGACAAAGGAAGAAAGAAAGAGAGGGGGGACAGAGACACAGAGACCAAGAGGGAGGAAGAGAGAAAGAGATATAGAGAACGAGAGAGGCAGAGTCACAAACATAGATAAAAAGATTTAGAAAGAGACACATACGGACATCAGGCATGGTCACAGATGGACATACAGAAAGATGCGCAGAGAAACACGCTTGCACAGAGAAAGAGGGAGAAATCCCAACACAGAGACCCACAGGGGAAAACGCACTGAGATACGGAGAGACACAGAAAGAGAGGGAGAGACACACAGGGACAGTGATAGAAAGACAAGGAGAGGCAGGGAGGAAGAAACAGACAGTGACTGGTTCTGTGTCGCTGTGGTGTGGCAGCTAGCTTGGTGTCAGCGTAACAATGACAAGAGTGACATTACTGAGCACCCATCATGTGTCTGATGCAAAAACAGGACCACCTCAGGCTTTACCTCCTTCCACACCGACAACCTCCCTGGGACAGGTGCTGTTAGCATCCCCATTCTCCAGGCAAGGCAATCGAGGCTCGGAACTGTTAGCAAGTGTGTGCACATCCACACAGCTAGCAGGAGGCAGGATGAAGCTTTGAGACCAGGTGTCTCTGCCCCCAAACCCCGAGCTGCTAACCCTAACGCTCTAATGCTCCCCAGAAGACCCGCACTTGGGTATTAGTTCTGCTCCCTGATGACTGTGCAGCCACGGGCGAGCCTTTTGCCTCCCACGGTGGCCTCCTTGGGGCTGAAATGTGGTGGCTGGATTCCAGGGTCCTGCGTGTGCTTGTCTGAGTCCCAGCCCGGAGTCTCCCAGAGGCTGTTACCAAGATAGTGCTTCTGGGAATTTTCACGGCTCCCACTTCCCTATGAACCAGTCCTTCCATATTATTAGGAAATACCTTGGGATCCTCTCCCGTGCTCTCTGCAAGTTTTCATTATTATGTCAAGTTGCAGGTTGTCTTGAACAAAGACAGAGGTAGGAGGTTCATTCCTGGGAACCAGGAATATGGTGGTCTTGGGTAGAAGAAGGTGGTTTGGAGTGAAGTAGGGGCAGCAAGACTGCTCCAGCTAAGATCCATGAGCAAGGGCATCCTGGGGCTCACTCCGGGGAGCACATCCTTCTGCTTTCATTGCAGGGTGTCAAAGAGAAGGCCTGCAACTCCTTCCTGCTTCTTAATCTGGGGCCCTGGCGGCTGTGGCTTTGCTTCCACCATCCAGAAATTGATGTTTGGCATGTCACTATCTAACGTACAATGTATTTTACTTATTTGTTGGATTTGTCTGTCTTCCTCTATAGGATGTAAGCTCCATGTGGGTATGGATTTTTGTCTTTTTTCTTTCTTAACTACTGAATCGTCAGGGCCTGGTGAATCATAGCTCCATAATAAATGTTCGTTGAATGAATGAATGCAAGTCTACATGATGATTCTCAGGCCCTGGGTATTGCCAGTTTGGTCTGCTTTGGCTGGGGCTGGGTGGGGGCTTCTGCGGAAGCTGGACGACCCTCCCCGTTTCATTCAAGAAAAACGCAACAGAAGCTGCAGCGAGCTTTTGAGCAGTAACATTCGATTTGTGTTTTAGAAAGATGACCCTGGTGGCCGTGGGGAGGGGAGACTGGCAAGGGAGCTGCTCAGGGTGGGAGTGCTAAGAAGGAGAGGATGCTGTTATCCGACACCCAGAGATATCGGGACCTGCGACAGAACTGTCTAAACGGGAAAATGCTGTGAACTTCAGCAAAACTGTCAAGCTCACCAACTTTTTTTCTTCTCTGTTTTCAGTTAAAGATCTTGCTTGCTTGACTGGTTTTTCCAAACTCCCAGAGCTCCCTGCAAGGCAGTCAATATGGCATTATTGTCATTTGGGGAACAGTAAACCTTTGAAAAATGTCTTTTGCGTTCTGGATTTATGGAAACCGTTTGAACTGTGGTGCGTCTTGAAGAGCACTTCGAAACACAGTGTTTTGATTTTCTCAATAATTTCTTGAAGATCATTAGAAATGAGAATTCGAGAGCTGGGATGGATTTTTCCCATAGGTGGCATGCTTGTCAAGAAGCATGATTTATCCGGGCACTTCAATAGGACTTACGGAGCGATGCTGAGGCAGCTCATTCCCGAGGCTGCGGGTCCGCCCAGATCCAGACGCCAGAAGGAGTGGGCGGGAGGCTGTCTCAGAGCGGGACATGCTGCGGCTCAGCTTGCCGTTAGTGGGCCATGGGCTTCTCACACCTGGGGTTGGCCCACTTCCTCTCGGCTCTGCTCCCACCTCCCACCACTGCTCAGAGACAAATCATACCAGGGGACCTTCCAAGCAGCCTTCAAGTCCTATATGATTTGCCAACTCATTATTGTAGTTCAGACTTTTCTAGTCAGTGGCACAGATGCTGACTCTGGGAACCTGGAAGCAGGTGGGGTTAGTCAATGTCAGGGTCTGGGGTGGTACAGGGAGTGGATAGAGAACAAACTTGTTTTTTGACCCTTTCTTTTCTTCTTCAAGGAGGGATTTTTAAGGGCATCTCCAAGGACATGATGAAATCTAGGACTTTACTAGCAGGTGCTGATGAGAGAGAAGGTAGTGGGTCCCTGAGACCCTGGCTAGTGTCTTAGGCTTTGTTATCCGATGAAGCTGGATTAACATTTCATTTGAGGCAGGAAAGGAAACCTGTCAACTTGCCGGCCTCCCTGGGCCCTGCTTCCCAGCAGGTACCATGCAAGTGTTGTACGCTTGAGCCCCTGCACACACCCTGAGCAGGCACATGGCCCAAACCTACCTGTACTGTAAGATCCAGCTCAGGGATCCTCCTGGGTGAGTTCCAGGACCCAGCCCAGCAGGGTTAGTCGTGCTGCCCACCCTCTCTCTGTACAACCCGGATCACATTGTGACTTTACATGTGTCTGCCTTCCCAAGAAGACTTGAGGGTATGGGAAAGACCTCACTCACATGTGTAGCGGCAGAGCGCAGCACAGCACAGGTGCGCCGTGAGCAGCGGCGGACTTATATCAACCCATCAGGACTTGGAATGCCGCAAGCCTGAGTTCAAATCTTTCCTCTGCTGTTTGTCGGCTCTGTGACCTTGGATGAAGTCACCTAGCAAGCCCTCTAGCACGCTTCCCCACCTCTGACCCTGACCTGGTGAAGGTCAAGCAGATGCTGTGTGGGAATGGGCTCTTCAAACTGAAAATGCCACACAGATAATACCAAGCTACCTACTATGTTCCAGATACAGCTCTAAACCCTTACATATATTAGCTCTCTGCATTCTCACAACCCTATGAGCTAGGTACCATTGCTATCATCCTCCCCAGCACACAGATGAGGAAACAGGCTCAGACATTAAGTCCCTTGCCTAAGATCACACAGCTAGAAACTGGGATTTGAACCCAGAGAATGTGGCTCCATTGTCCAGGTGCATAACCATAATTAAGCCTTTCTGAGGATGTTGCTATTTACTGAGCATTCACTGTGTGCTAAGCACTTTATTTCAATTCATCCTTGTAGAAATCCAATCAGATATTTCTTTCTTTTTTATTTATTTATTTTATTATTATTTTTAATAGTTTATTTTGATATCATTAATCTACAATTACAAGTGCAATATTATGGTGAT
The DNA here is from genome assembly GCA_029783875.1 of Phataginus tricuspis. Lineage (NCBI taxonomy): Eukaryota > Metazoa > Chordata > Mammalia > Pholidota > Manidae > Phataginus > Phataginus tricuspis. Next base: position 8,617,540 of record JAQQAC010004778.1, on the reverse strand, counting down.
TAAACTACCCCCTTCATCAGGTCCCGCCCACCAACCCCATTACAGTCACTGTCCATCAGCGTAGTGAGATGCTATAGAGTCACTACTTGTCTTCTCTGAGTTGTACAGCCCTCCCCGTGCCCCCCCAACATTACGTCTGCCAATCGTAATGCCCCTTTTTCCCCCTTATCCCTCTCTTCCCACCCATCTTCCCCAGTCCCTTTCCCTTTGGTAACTGTTAGTCCGTTCTTGGGTTCTGTGAGTCTGCTGCTGTTTAGTTCCTTCAGTATTTTTCTTTGTTCTTATACTCCACATATGAGTGAAATCATTTGATACTTGTCTTTTTCGGCTTGGCTTATTTCACTGACCATAATACTTTCTAGCTCCATCCATGTTGTTGCAAATGGTAGGATTTGTTTTCTTCTTATGGCTGTATAATATTCCATTGTGTATATGTACCACATCTGCTTTATCCATTCATCTACTGATGGACACTCAGGTTGCTTCCATTTCTTGGCTATCGTAAATAGTGCTGCGATAAACATGGGGGTGCATATGTCTTTTTCAAACTGGGCTGCTGCATTCTTAGGGTAAATTCCTAGGAGTGGAATTCCTGGGTCAATTGGTATTTCTATTTTGAGTTTTTTGAGGAACCTCCATACTGCTTTCCACAATGGTTGAACAAATTTGCTTTCCCACCAGCAGTGTAGAGGGTTCCCTTTTCTCCACATCTTCGTCAACATTTGTTGTTGTTTGTGTTTTGGATGTTGGCCATCCTAACTGGTGTGAGGTGATATCTCATTGTGGTTTTAATCTGCATTTCTCTGATGATTAGTGATGTGGAGCATCTTTTCATGTGCTTGTTGGCCATCTGAGTTTCTTCTTTGGAGAAGTGTCTATTCATGCCCTCTGCCTATTTCTTAAATGGATTATTTACTTTATGTTTGTTGAGGTGCGTGAGTTCTTTATATATTTTGGATGTCAACCCCTTATTGGATATGTCATTTATGAATATATTCTCCCATACTGTAGGATGTCTTTTTATTCTACTGAGGGTGTCCTTTGCTGTACAGAAGCTTTTCAGCTTGATATAGTCCCACTTGTTCATTTTTGCTTTTGTTTCCCTTGCTCGGGGAGATATGTTCATAAAGCTCATGTTTATGTCTAAGAAAGTTTTGCCTATGTTTTTTTCTAAGAGTTTTATGGTTTCATGACTTACATTCAGGTCTTTGATCCATTTTGAGTTTACTTTTGTGTATGGGGTTAGACAGTAGTTCAGTTTCATTCTCTTACATGTAACTGTCCAGTTTTGCCAACACCAGCTGCTGAAGAGGCTGTCATCTCCCCATTGTATATCCAAGGCTCCTTTATCAAATATTAGTTGACTGTATATGTTTGGGTTAATGTTTGGATTTTCTATTCTGTTCCACTGGTCTGTGGGTCTGTTTTTGTGCCAATACCAAATTGTCTTGATTACTGTGGCTTTGTAGTAGAGGTTGAAGTCAGGGAGTGTAATTCCCCATTTTATTCCTCCTCAGGATTGCTTTGGCTATTCGGGGTCTTTTGTGGTTCCATATGAATTTCAGAATTATTTGTTCCAGTTCATTGAAGAAAGCTGTTGGTATTTTGATAGGGATTGCGTTGAATCTGTAGATTGCTTTAGGTACGATAGCCATTTTGACAATATTTATTCTTCCTAGCCGAGAGCATGGGATGAATTTCCATTTGTTAGTGTCCTCTTTAATTTCTCTTAGGAGTGTCTTGTAGTTTTCAGAGTATAGGTCTTTCACTTCCTTCGTTAGCTTTATTCCTAGGTATTTTATTCTTTTTGATGCAATTGTGAATGGAATTGTTTTTCTGATTTCTCTTTCTGTTAGTTCATCGTTAGTGTATAGGAAAGCAACAGATTTCTGTGTGTTAATTTTGTATCCTGCAACTTTGCTGAATTCAGATATTAGTTCTAGTAGTTTTGGAGTGGAGTCTTTAGGGTTTTTTATGTGCAATATCACGTCATCTGCAAATAGTGACAATTTGGCTTCTTCTTTATCAGTCTGGATGCCTTGTATGTCTTTGTTTTGTCTGATTGCCGTGGCTAGGACCTCCAGTACTATGTTGAATAACAGTGGAGAGAGTGGGCATCCCTGTCTTGTTCCCAATCTTAGACGAAAAGCTTTCAGCTTCTCACTGTTAAGTATGTTAGCTGTGGGTTTGTCATATATAGCCTTTATGATATTGAAGTACTAGACGTCTATACCCATTTTGTTGTGAGTTTTAATCATGAATGGATGCTGTATTTTGTCAAATGCTTTTTCAGCATCTATGGAGATGATCATGTGGTTTTTGTTCTTCTTTTGTTGATGTGGTGGATGATGTTGATGGATTTTCGAATGTTGTACCATCCTTGCATCCCTGGGATGAATCCCACTTGATCATGGTGTATGATCCTCTTGATATATTTTTGAATTCGGTTTGCTAATATTTTGTTGAGTATTTTTGCATCTACGTTCATCAGGGATATTGGTCTGTAGTTTTCTTTTTTGGTGAGGTCTTTGCCCGGTTTTGGTATTACAGTGATGCTGGCTTCATAGAATAAGTTTGGAAGTATTCCCTCCTCTTTTATTTTTTGAAAAACTTTAAGGAGAATGGGTGTTATTTCTTCTTTATATGTCTGGTAGAATTCAGAGGTGAATTCATCTGGTCCGGGGATTTTGTTTTTGGGTAGTTTTTCGATTACTGCTTCAATTTCATTGCTGGTGATTGGTCTGTTTAGTTTTTCTGTTTCTTTGTTTGGTCAGTTTTGGAAGGTTGTATTTTTCTAAGAAGTTGTCCATTTCTTCTAGGTTTTCCAGCTTGTTAGCATATAGATTCTCATAATATTCTCTTATAATTCTTTGTATTTATGTGGGGTCTGTCATTATTTTTCCTTTCTCATTTCTGATTCTGTTTATGTGTGTAGATTCTCTTTTTCTCTTAATGAGTCTGGCTAGGTGTTTATCTATTTGTTTATTTTTTCAAAGAACCAGCTCTTGGTTTCATTGATTTTTTCTATTGTTTTATTCTTCTCAATTTTATTTATTTCTTCTCTGATCTTTATTATTTCCCTCTTTCTGGTGACTTTGGGCCCCATTTGTTCTTCTTTTTCCAATTTCAGTAATTGTGTCTTTAGACTATTCATTTGGGAATGTTCTTCCTTCTTTAAATAGGCCTAGATTGCAATATACTTTCCTCTTAGAACTGCCTTTGCTGCGTCCCATAGAAGTTGTGGTTTTGTGTTGTTGTTGTCATTAGTCTCCATATATTCTTTGATTTCTGTTTTGATTTGGTTGTTAACCCATTGATTAATTAGGAGAATGTTGTTAAGTCTCCATGTATTTGTGAGCCTCTTTGTTTTCTTTCTAAAATTTAATTCTAGTTTTATACCTTTATGATCTGAGAAGTTGGTTGGTAGAATTTCAATATTTTTGAATTTACTGAGGTTCTTTTTGTGGCCTAGTATGTGGTCTATTCTGGAAAATGTTCCATGTGCTTGAGAAGAATGTGTATCCTGTTGCTTTGGGTGTAGAGTTCTGTAGATGTCTGTTAGGTCCATCTGTTCTAGTGTGTTGTTCAGTGCCTCTGTGTCTTTACTTATTCTCTGTCTGGTTGATCTGTCCTTTGGAGTGAGTGGTGTGTTGAAGTCACCTAAAATGAATGCATTGCTGTCTATTTCCTCCTTTAATTCTGTTAGTATTTGTTTCACATATGCCGGTGCTCCCGTATTGGGTGCATATATATTTATAATGGTTATATCCTCTTGTAGGATTCACCCCTTTATCATTATGTAATGTCCTTCTTTATCTCTTGCTACTTTCTTCAATTTGAAGTCTATTTTGTCTGATACAAGTACTGCAACACCTGCTTTTTTCTCCTTGTTGTTTGCATGAAATATCTTTTTCCATCCCTTCACTTTTAGTCTGTGTATATCTTTGGGTTTGAGGTGAGTTTCTTGTAGGCAGCATATAGATGGGTCTTCCTTTTTTATCCACTCTGTTACTCTGTGTCTTTTGATTGGTGCATTCAGTCCATTTACATTTAGGGTGATTATCGATAGATATGTACTTTTTGCCATTGCTGGCTTTAGATTTGTGGTTAACAAAGGTTCAAGGGTTTCTTCTTTACTATCTAACAATCTAACTTAACTTTCTTGTTAAGTTATTATAACCACAATCTCATGTTTCTTTATTTCTCTCCCTTCTTATTCTTCCTCCTCCATTCTTTATATATTAGGTGTTTTATTCTTTGCCTTTAGTTAGTATTTGGATGGTCTGCTTTCTTTGCTATGATTTTATTTTCTCTGGTGACATCGTTTTAGCTTTAGGAGTGCTTCTCTCTAGAGCAGTTCCTTTAACATGTCCTCTAGAGGTGGTTTATGGGAGGCAAATTCTCTCAGCTTTCGCTTGTCTGGAAATTGTTTAATCCCTCCTTCATATTTAAATGATAATCGTGTTGGATACAATATTCTTGGTTCGAGGCCCTTCTGTTTCATTACATTAAATATATCATGCCATTCTCTTCTGGCCTGTAAGGTTTCTGTTGAGAAGTCTGATGATAGTCTGATGGGTTTTCCTTTGTAGGTGATCTTTTTTCTTTCTCTAGCTGCCTTTAATACTCTGTCCTTATCTTTGATCTTTGCCATTTTAATTATTATGTGTCTTGGTCTTGTTTTCCTTGGGTCCCTTGTGTTAGGAGATCTGTGGGCTTCTGTGGACTGTGAGACTATTTCCTTCCCCAGAATGGGGAAGTTTTCAGCAATTATTTATCTGTGGGCTTCTGTGGACTGCGAGACTATTTCCTTCCCCAGAATGGGGAAGTTTTCAGCAATTATTTCTTCAAAGGCACTTTCTATCCCTTTTTCTCTCTCTTCTTCCTCTGGTACTCCTATAATGCGAATATTGTTCCATTTGGATTGGTCACACAGTTCTCTTAATATTCTTTCATTCTTAGAGATCCTTTTATCTCTCTGCCTCAGGTGCTCTGTATTCCTGTTCTCTGATTTCTATTCCATTAACAGTCTCTTGCATCTTGTCCAGTCTGCTGCTAAGCCCGTCAATGGCTTGTCTCATTTCTGCATTGTGTTTCCTGACTTCCCTCACTTCCTCCCTAAGCTCTTGCATATTTCTCTGTAGATCCATCAGCATGGTTATGACTTTTATTCTGAATTCTTTTTCAGGAAGATTGTGCATTTCCATCCCTTCAGGTTCCCTCTCAGGTGTTGTCTGGGTCTGGGTGATCTTTGTCTGTACCATATTCCTCTGTCTTTTCATGGTGATAGAAGTGGTCGCTGGTAGGTGTCACGTATGTCAGCTGGGCTCTTTAAGAGCAGCTTGCGGGGCGCCGAGTCCTCTCAGGTGCCAATGCAGGCTGTGCGCTGTGCTGTAAATTCTGGTCTGTCTTTTAGGAGTAGTTGTATTTGCTGTATTTTCATAGATTTATATAGTTTTGGGACGAGATTTCCGCCGCCCTGCTCATGCCGCCATCTTCCCGGAACTCTCCCAGGTATTTCTTTCATATGAGAAATGAGGAAATCCAGACTCAGAGAAGTTGACCAACTGGTCTAAGGTCACACAGCTAGTAAGTAGTACAGATGGGATTCTAGCCCATGATTTTCCTATTGCTCAGCACCCCCCCCCCCCCACTCCTTGAATTTTATTGCAGGAGAAACTGAAGCCCAGAGGACAGAAGTGTCTTCCCAAGGCGATGTGGCATGTCAGTGGTGGAGCTGGGATGTAAACCAGCTTCAGTTAACTATTGCTCTGTAACAGCCACCCCTTGCCAAACCGTAGCAGCTTAAAACTACCCTGACTTTCACTTTTTCATGATTTGCTGGACTGGCTGGGCTCATGCCTGCAGCTGGTGGGATGGCTCTTGAGGGTCCATGCTGGCCTCGCTCACTGGTGGGGTGGTTGGTTCTGGCTGTGGGCAGGGCTCTTCCATGTGGCCTCTCACCCTCCCACAGGCAAGGTGGACTCCCTGGCATGGTGGTCTCAGGGCAGGAAGGGGGTGAAAGCCGAAACTGCAAGGCCTCGTAAAGACCAAACATTGGGTTCCTTTGGTCAAAGTGCGTCACAGGCTGTCTGGATTCAAGGGGAGGGGATGTAGACTCTCCCTCCTGCAGAGGGCACCTGCAGCCACACTGTGAAGGGCACAGAGAGCAGGTGGGCCCTGTGAACACAACCTCCTGTAGCTCTCTGATGCCCAGCGGTGCTCCCTCCCTCCTGTTATGAAGCTGGGCTTTTCCTTTCCTCTTTAGCTGAGGCTGGTGTTAGGTCATTGTGCTGGATAATCTGGTTTACTGGGAGGAGTGCATGGCTCGGGGACAGGTTAAGTCCCTCCCTGCAACTTGTCTCCCCCTTTCCAATCCTGGGACAATGGCTGTATTTGGCCTTGGCTGTCCCTGTGGGTTTGGTCCACCTTTGGTCTCTGCCCTCAGCACAGCTGGCCTGGGAGGGAGTTTCTGGTTCAGATGCCATGCTTTGGAATGACTCAGCTTCACCTCTGGGGCTCTGACCCATGTTCTGGTCCTTGCTGCCATTTTCTTTGCAAGCAGTTTTCCCTGGCAAACCTCCAAGGGCCTGAAGTGACAGAATATTTTCAGCTAAGGGGGAAAACTGTAACTAGAAGCACCAGTGATGGACATGAGTGTCCAGGGTAAGTAAGGGCAATGTGCAAATCTTGTTTGCTTTTGCTTTTGAGGCTGAGAGGGGACTCTGGTCCCAGAAGGAGAGCCAGCAGCAGAACGTGCCCCAAAGCCACCCAGAGACAGGTCCAGAGGCGCACACCAGGTGAGAAAGACCATGTTTCAGGACGGGTTTGGCCTTGTGAGGAGAGTCCTCTTTTGGGGGTAGAGGGTGAGAGAGAAGGTGTGTGACCTATGAATTCATGACACAAAATAAAATAGGGGAAGCAATTACTCTTCTGGGCCCCAAAGAATTGAAAGCAGGGTCTCTAAGAGATTTGTATACCCATGTTCATAGCAGTATTATTCATAATCCAAAAGGTGGGAGCAACCCAAGAATGAATGGATAAACGAAATGTGGTGTAGGCGCCTATGTGCCTGTGCGTGCATGAACACAATGGAATATTATACAGCCTTAAAAGGAAGGAAATTCTGACACACTACAGCATGGATGAGCCTGGAGGACACGATGACAAGTGACGTACACCCGTCACAAGAGGACAAACACTGCATGTCTCCACTTGTATGAGGGGCCTAGAGGAGTCAACTTCGCAGAGAGAGAAGCAGAATGGTGGTTTTGAAGGACTGGGGGAAGGGAATGGGGAGGTTGTGTGTAATGGGTACAGAGTTTCAGTTTTGCAAGATGAAAGAGTTCTGGAGCTTGATGGTGGTGAGGTCTCCACAATGATGTGAATGCCCTTGACGCCACTGAGCTGTACAGTTCCAAGTGGTTACGATGGTAAATTTTATGTTTTATGTGTATTTTACCACCATTAGGGATAAAAAGACCCTTCGAAGCTCAATAGAAAAAAATTGGCTGGGGGGGAAGGGGTGTGTGGTAGGATGCAGGGATGTGGGTTGGGGTGACGGGTTGCGCACGGAGTGGAAGGAAAATTCCCCTGGGCAGCAGGAGAAAGACCACAGACAGGAGGGCTCAGGTTGCACGGAGCAGGTGAAAAAGGGAAGTCCAGGCTGAAGCCAAGTTCACAGTCCTGGTGGTAAGCCCCAGGGGGCCATGGGGAATGAAATACATGTTTACATCAAAACCACTTTTCTCAGAAGAAAGAAAAAGCAAGGACTACCGACATTTATTTCTCCAACTTTGTTTAACTGGCATTAAACTGTCAACAGTATGTAAATACTTTTTGGGGAAATTAGGCATGTAAGTATGTTTCTATCAGAATCAAGCAATAAAAATCAACCACCACCTTGTGCCCTGCAGGAAGTCTTGCCTGTAGGGTGCATCCCTCTCTGAGGTGCCCCACCCTGAGATGGTCCTTAACCAGGGGGCTTGTCTCCATTTTTCTGTGAGGGGTCTCATCAGGGGGCGGCAGGAGGTCAATATTTGGCATCTCTTTGCCTTCATCAACGCGGCTTATAACCTGCATGTTTCTTTCTGCTCTTTCTTCATATAAAGATTAAATGTGTTTTAAAGAATGTCCGTTTAAAGACTAAAAAGTAAAATACCTTGGCAATGAGGGGAGTTCAGGAAGCACGGTGGCCAGTCCCCCCAAGGGGACTTGTGCTGGAAGAGTGTCATGTGCTCTGCGTCCGGCCATCCTATAGTGTCCTTAGTCTGCCAGCTCAGCCCCCTGACATGTTTGGGACATTTAAACCATCACTTTATTCCAACAAGCATAGAGGTTATGCATGATTTGAGAGGTGGGCGGATAATCACACAGAAGCCTCGAAGAGTGTGGATTACCTGGTCGGGATTAAGGAAGTAACTCTGGGGACAACGCCGGGCAAAGAGGGAATGAGGGCCAGCGTCTGTAAATACCAGCTCTGTGCTGAAACTCTGGTAGGTGCTTTTCATGGCTGTGGTACGTAATTCCCACAAGAATCTTGTGAGTTAGGAAACAGTAGTCTCCTAAGGCAGTCAAAACCAAGGCCCCAAGTCTAAACTGTTAATTAGTTGGTGAATGAGGATTTGAGATTAGCCGGGACGCCTCCAGAGTCAGCGGCTTCTCAGTGCATCACATTCAGGCTGCTTTGGGTCATGTGTAGGGATGTCGGTGGGAGAGTCTTCAGGTAGGTTCTGTTCTCCGGAAAAATGGGAGAGGGGAGATGAGAAAGGGAAGGGAGGAGAGGCAGGAAAGGAATAGGAAAGAGAGCAGAGGAGAGAGGAGGCGAAGAGAGATGTGCCAGGACTTCAGGGAGGCCAGTGCCCAGGGGTCAGAGGGAGGCATGTGAAGCAGACTGAGGGTGGGGGCCAGGTCAGGCGAAGGTGAGAAGGAAGTGATCACAGTCAAGCGCTGTGATCCTCCCAGAGGGGAGGAGGGTGCTCAGAACAAGCGCCTCCAGATTGACCCGGGTGGCCTCGGCCCTGGAGAGCTGGGGAGGAACCTGGGCGCTGGCACAGGGCAGATGCTTGTGGAGGGGACTGTGTCGGGGCGACCCAGGGGCTTCCATGAGGACTCATGCCAGGATTCTGTAGACAACGTCTTTATGTGCAAGTTATTTTTGCTGTTAACCCACGTGCTTGTGCCGGGTAATTACAGGGTAAAAGGAATTAAGAAAGACATAATTCCTCCCCATCAAAGCCCGACTGCTTTACATCTCTACCTCACACTGGCAGCTAGGCATTCAGCCTTCACAGGTGCCACTTTGATTTCAGTCACGTAGGAAAGGAATTTGAAACACTTTCAAAGTGATTAGAGAGAGGAAGTGATTGCGAATTTGGGGTAAACGCAATAATCGCATTAACTGTTTATGGCCATGGGGCTTTCAGGAAGGGAAGCTCTCCTCCCAGCTGGGCGGTGGGGCAGTGGCTGCCCTGGCATTGCAGGTGGGCTGGGACCAGCTAATCATGATATTAATTGTTATGATTAGCATTATTACAGCTACTGGTTATTGAGCATTTACCACTCTCCCAGTGTTCTTCCCTTTAACCTTTGCTAAAGCCCATGAGGTGGGCATATGATCCTCACAGTAAAGAAGCCAAGGTTTGGAGAAGTTCATTCTCTTGTTCTGGATACACACCTGGGAAGCCCCAGAATGGAATATGGAGTCAATCCTGTCCTGTTTCAGAAACCACTCAGCTGCTGTCTGTGGCATCCCAAGGTGTCTTTTTCTTTTTTTTTTCACATTTAGCAAAATAGACCCAGACTGGATCTTAGCTGGTTATTTCCCCAGCGCTCCCAGACATGAAGGAATTCGTGCGCTCCCCCCTGCATGGAGGTCGTGGCTCCAAAGGCCCCGGGAGGGTGGTACAGAGGCTGAAAGTGCTGTCCCGGGGAAAGATGGAGAGGGCTCACGGGGTGAGAAGCCAGGCGGCCAGGTCCATGAGCAGGGCCGGGAGAGCTGACGTGAAGTGGCTTCGCCGTGCTCTCCGATGGCACCCGCCTTGGCCCCAGTGATGGTATCTCCATTCTCGGCGGCGCTGAGCTCTGGCTGCCGGTTCAGGAGCCCTTCCCCAACCCATATTCTCCCCATACTGGGGTCAGATACACACATCTGTCTCCTTCACTCCTATGTCCAAGCACCACCATTTTCTGGAATGAGTGGGAGTCTTCATAGAGAAACCTCAGTTTTGCCCCTTTAAACCCTCTCCGTGGGCTGCTCCCCCAAGTCCTGATGCACGAACTCCGGGAGGCGCCCCACTTCTCTGTCCACACTTGAATCATAAAACATCTTCTGGTCGCCCTAGCCCCCGGGACAGTCTCAGTTTGGTCATTAGAATGTCCAGTCTGAAGTGATACCCAAAGCTTCAAACTGCACTTAAATCTCACAGTCAGAAAAGGGAGTCAGGGGAGATGTTTCTCTCTTTACTCTCTGTGTTAGCGTCCAATCGCTGCTGTAACAAATTATCATGAACACAGAGGCTTGAAACCATGCAAATGTATTATCTTATGGCTCTGGATTTATTATCTTCCAGGTCAAAAGTCTAAAATGGGTTGGCAGGCCTGCATTCCGGTGAAAGCGGCATGGGAAAATCCGTCTCCTTGCCTTCTCCAGTTCCTAGGGGCTGCTGGCACTCTGTGGCCTGTGGCCCCGCACCGCTCCGACCTCTGCCTCTGTTGTCAAGGCTCCTTCTTTCTAGTGCGTATGCTTTCCTGACAGTGAACCGCCTAATTTTTGGCATCTTATAATGTGAATAGGGTGAGATTTCCCCACATCATTCCTTTTAACAATTCTCCCTTTCCCCTGGTATTTTACTATAAGCAGCAAGAAGAAAGCTGGCTGCACCTTCAACACTGTGTTTGGAGATCTCAGCTAAGCATGCAGGTTCATTACTTACGAGTTCTGCTTTGCACAGAACTGCAGTACACTGTTCAGCTGAGCCGTCTGCCCTGATAAAACAAAGGCCCCCTTTCCTCTGGTTTCTGAGAACACTTTCCTCATTTCCTTCTAAGCCCTCACCCATAGCACCTTTGACATTCATATTTCTGCCAACAGTCTGTCCAGGATGATTTCCGTGTTCTCTAAGACGGCACAGGTTTCCTCCCACGCTCCCCACTGCCTTTAGACCCTTGCTACCAGAGTCTTTCACATTCCATGTTTCTACTGACAGTCTGGTCCAGACAGTGTGGTTTTTTCTATCACACTACTCAATATTCTTCTATCCTCTGCCCACAGTCCAGTCCTAAAGCCACGTCTACATTTTTGAGTTACAGTAGCACCCCACTTCCAGGCACCAAGGTCTGTATCAGTTAGAGTTTGATTAGGGAAACAAAGGCTGAAGTCTGCAGAGCAGGCTGTCAGGGGGGCAGGGTGGAACTTGCTGGCATGAGCGCTCCACTCTTCATAGCAGAATTTCTTTTTCTTTGGGGAAGCCTCAGCTCTGCAATTAAGGCTTTCAACTGAATGAACCAGGCCCACTCAGATTACCAAGGACAACCTCCCTTATAGTATGGACTTTACAAAATACCTCCACAACTAACCCTAGATTAGTATTTGATTGAATAATTGGGGATTGCAGCCTAGCCAGGTTGACACATACACCTGACCGTGATACTCTCCCGCTCTCCCATCCTCATCCCACCGGCTGATGAGGCACCTGAGTGGGCCAGAAGGTGTGGGCCGGGGCAAGAGACAAGACCAGCAGGCAGGAGTGGTCTGCACCACTTGGGAGGATTGTTTCCAAAGGCAGTGGTTTCATTTGGTGTTGGCTGCTGTTTACAGCTGACCTTTTCTCTCCTCCGTGCTTTTGAGAGCTTTCAGACCCCTGGTCCCATCAACCTTTGTTGCATAATGTGGCATCACCAATGGCTCCAAAGCCCAGTGGCTTAAACCCAGCATTTACTCTCAGGGTCATGGGCCTGCACGTGGACTGGTTCTGCTGGTCTAAACCAGGCTTGGTGACTGGGTCAGCTCCGGACTGTGGGTTTGGTTCATGGCTCCTCCATGTTCATTCTGGAGCCCAGGCCCAGAGTCAGCAGCACTGGGACATGTTCTTCCCGCTGCAGATCACAGGAGGGTAAGAGGCCAAGCTGATCTGAGCAAGTGTGTTTGGAGGCCCTGCTCCAGGAACACCTTCTGCCATTGCAAGTCGCTGGCTCAGCTCAAAGTTGAAGCTATGGCAGGTGACTGCTCACCATGAGGCCACATCTAGGGTGTGACTGTATCATCCTATTATAAAGGAGTCAGTGGTTGGGACCTATAATGCATCCTGATGGTGGGGTCTCTCTCACCAGCCCCTCTCTGGCGGGCAATTACTGTGGTCCCTTGGCCTCTGGTTCTAAGTGATGTCCTTCTTATCAGACTATTTTTTGGGATCCTGTTGCCCTGCACGCATCCCTCTTGGGGATATTTAAGACTGCTCTGAGCCCGTGTCACCTCAGCTCTCTGCAGTGCTGCCACAGGCCACCTCAGCTAATCTTTTGCCTGTAGAGTTTTTGACCGTGAGTCAGAGGCATCCACTGTATTCTCCAGATTCCATGAGATGCATAGCAAGTAGTTTTGAAGCCCCTTTCACTAGCATTCCCATCCTTCTCCCAAGAGACCTCTTGGGGCCCTGTGCCTGTCTGGGGTTCCACCTGCACAGGATGGATCAATTGCCAAGTTTCAGGTAATTGGCCTTCTTCCCCCAGCCACAGTCATTTTTCTCTTTCTCGGTCAAGCATGTCCCCTGTGCTGCATGCTTTCTGCCGGACACTGCATTTGTGTTTGAAGATGAGACGTTTCCTGCCAGCTCCGTTGTGCTCCACTGAGCTGGGTGTTGTGTGAGCTGTTCATTGAGACTGCCTATTATCTTGGATTCCCTTTAGTTACTCAGGGCAGTTTGTTCTCCTGCTGAAGGACCAGAATCTCGGCTCCCTGAAACCTCATACCCAGAGGCTTTGGCCACCTAGGCAGCAGAAGATTGGGGCGAAAAGTCCTGGCTGGTGGCTGGATTCATTGTTTATACCGTGTCACACAAAGGATTCGTTTGGCCAATCACAGGGGTGAGTGTGAACACTGATTACATCTGCAGGTACCAGCCAAATGAAATGAAGTATAACTATATAATGTCAGGCAAATTTAAAGGACTGTTATTTCTATTGGGCTAGGTCACAACTTCCCAGAATAAAAGAGTAACCTCTGAGATGAAATCCAAATTGCCCGTTTTTTGCTTCCGTGAATCTAAGTACAATACAAGAATGCTTTTGGCCGAACAAGCTGGTCCTGCCAGCCAGCCATCTGTACCTCTTTACTGTTTTCCACCATTAAGCCCCCTCTGGGTGGTGGCGTGGTATGGCCCCACTGGGTAACTTGCATTTTTCATCAGTGACAAGAGGAGAGGCTGATTTCCCCTAGAGGAGGGGAGAGGGAGCCCATGGTTTCCCACTCTGCTTCTGAGGTCCGAAGGTTCCACGGCTCAGCAGGCTCCAGGGGACTCAACAGGGGACGTTCTGCCAAAGGCCTTGCCTTGCCTGAACCAGCCCATTCTCCTTCAAGTTCCAGGGGGAATAATCCTCACTGAAGCCTCCTCATCGAAGTGGATATTTCTTCCTCTGGGATGCCAGTGGACTTTGCTCCCTTGCTGGCTGTGCCATTTGCCTCATGGTGTCGTAGTTACTTGTGTATTTATCTGTGTCTCCTTCCAAGCTGCAAGCAACTCTGGGCATGGCCCTGATGTATTTCTGAGCCCCCTGACACACAGCAGAAGATTAGCACGTGCTGGCTGAAAGGGTGGAGACAAGAGCAGAGGAAAGGAAACACCTCCACTCCCTCTCAGCATCCAAGGGGCCCAAACTGGACTTCCCGGTGAGGCTGAAATGCAGTCTTGTTAGAGGGTTCTGTGGTGATGCCAGATGGCTGGGTGTTTGGCAGCAGCTTTGAGATGATTAATTGGACATTTCTTTTCTTGGTCTAGGGGCACTAAAGCACCCGCCCATTTCAATACATCCTCACTTTCCTGGTGGCAAAGCAGAGATCTGGCAGAATCAACACACAGCTGACTGCCTCATTAGGCAACGTGGACTGCTGGATCGAACATTTTGGCAGAAAAGAACTGTCCAGTCATCCAAATGATGATCCAGCTGTTTTAAGAAAATGTTTCTACCGCATTGGAAAATTCATTCCAATGGGACCAACCACTGAAATGTGCTGTGTCACTGTCTGAGGGGACCTGGTTTTGGGTTCATGGAAGGCAGGGGTGGACAACCCCAGTGTGGTTCAGGGGAAAGTCAGAGGGTAGGAGTTCTATTATTAGCTCTTGTATTGACTTGCTGTTTGACCTTCAGCAATTCCTTTTCCTTTCTGGACCTCAGTTTCCCTATCTATAGAGTGGCGCGATCAAGAGGAAGGAACCAAGCCAACTTGCCCGAGTACAGATTCCAGTTTGCTTGTTTTTAGCAATGAGACCTTGGCAAAGTTACTTTTTCTGCAAAATGGGGACAATAATAGCTCTTTCATTGGTCAGGTGAGAGTTACGTGAGTGCTTAGCACAGTGAGCAGCACCTGTAGTGAGTACTCCGTAAATGTTTTCGTCATCATCATTGTCAATCGGACTAGGTCATTAGTCCCAAATAGGGGTCAGTCTCTTGACTGGGGCTCATCCGCCAAAATGAGAACCAAGGGACCATGTGATGTACACATAACACTGCCAACATTTCTTTTTTTGGAAGGTTATCCTTTTTTTCCGAAATGATGTCCTTCCTGTTCTTTTAGTGCTAAAATGTCATTCTTAAGTAAAAGGCTAATAATTATACATTTTTAAAATGTCCATCTGGCAAAACAAGAAGCTGCCTCCCATGTCAAGGGTCTCAGACATCACTTAGGCCAGTTTACTTGTTCTCTAGGTGAGGAGGCCCTGCCCAGAGGAAAGGGCTGTGGCTAAGGTCATGGAACACAGTCTCAAACCACCGAGGAGCTGAGGGATAAATCCAAGTCCTCGTTCAGGCTTAAAGTGGCTACCTCCAGAAGAAAGGAAGGAGGTGACTATGAAAACCAAGAGAAAGTCTCCTTGAATCAGCAGTATGTTAGGAAGTGTAACTAGGAGAAATAGTAAAAGTTTAGGTTAACGCCACTGAAACCTTACTTAGTGCCAGCATGACAACAAACCAATCGTACTACTGCAGCCACCTCCCTCACAACACCAAATGTTGGTTGTGCACTTACAAAGCACCAGGCATGGTACTAATACTTCACACGGATTATCTCCCTTTCTCCTCCAGAATAGGAGGTATAGATGAATAGCCCCATTTTACAGAGGAATAAGATGAGACTTGGAGAAGTGCAGTCCCTTGCCAAGAGCCACACAGTCAAAGGTGGAGCAAAGAGAAGCACGGGTTTGACTCCAAAGTCGGGCTTTCAACCCCTGTGCTATGCTGCCATTGCAGGCACGAGGCTTGCACTCCAGCTGTGCCCCACATCCGTAATTAAGTGCATGTTCACCTGTGTGATTACTTAGTTCATGTCCATCCCCCAGTAGCTGCCCTGGGGTGGCGCAGTGAATGAATGCCTTTTGCCTACCTCTTCTCCCCAGGACCCAGCACTGTGCCTGACCCAGAGTAACTGCTCACTGAACACTTACTGATTGAATGAAGAAGTGAATAAATGAATGTGTGAGAATCACCCAGGGAAGCTGGTTAACCATCAGACTCCAGCCTCCGCCTCAAGATTCTATTTCAGGAACTTGGAAGGGGGCATCTGCCTTTTAAGCAAGGGCCTGGGCAATTCTGGTGCCCACGGTCCACAGACTGCCCTTTGAGAAACCCAGTGACAGGGAAGTGGAGTTTTCTGATGATCAGGAAGGGGAAGTTATTATTTTATTCTGTAGGCAATGGGGAACCATTAGAGGTACCTGAGGATGGGGGTGGGACGACACTCAGAGCTGTGCTTAACAAAAACGCCTGCTGGCTGTGCTCATCTTCCTGCCTAGTCATGCCCTCTGCCCTCCCCACACCCTCAGACTTTTCTTGTCGACAAGACTGAGTCTGAACAAGAAGGCTTCAGGACAAACTTCACCAGGCTGCAGCCTGGAACGGCTGGTTCACTTCTAGCCTTTTGCTGCTTCTCTGACAGCAGGCAGACCATTAGGGACTCCCTGCTCTTCCAAAATGGCTTGTTAGCTAATTTAAGCCCTTTATAGGAGGCTCTCCTCTGCTGTAATTGGGCCTTCACTCTGTTGCGCTTCCTGGCCACAGAGCTTGTTAGCTGTCAGGCGAGGTTGTGAATTTGTGGAATGGCCAGCGAGGCTCATTTTTTTATAGGCAAACTTGCCATGTGAGGCCCCATGAGACTTCAACAACCCAGGAATGTGCCCCGTTGCAGGGCAGGAGAGGGGAGACAGGGTTCAACTTGGGATAGGGTATGTGACAAAATGGTCTCACTCCGGGCTTCAGTGGGGCTCAGTTAGTTCTATACACATCTACTGAACGTCTTTGTTTAAGGCTGTCGGCCCAGCTACCGTGAGGGAACAGTGACATGTTCTGGTTCTAGGCCCCCTACCCCTGCACGGGTTTTAGAAGACTCATATGAGCAGTATGCAAGCGTGAGGGGAATAACCCTACTAGCAGGGTGCTAGGGGCAGTGCTGGAATTAGAACCCAGCTCCTCTGCTGCCCAGTGGAGGAAGCCCATGCTTCCCCAGTCCTGGCCTAGTGGCAGAGGGGACACTGCAGAGCCCTGTGCCTATCTGGAACTAAATTTTGGGAGAGGATCCCATATGTTTTTCTTCTTGCTTCTTTGCTTATATAAGTGAAGTGAAAAGGCTCAGCAAAGCTGCCATGGACCAGGGATTTAGGTGAAAAGTGTATTCACAGGAGGGGGGCTCAAGATGGTGGTGTGAGCAGGGCGGTGGAAATCTCCCAGAACCATATAAATTTTTGAAAATACAACAAATACAACTATTCCTAAAAGAGAGAACAGAAGATACAGTTCAACAACCAGGTTACAGCTACATCTGCGAGAACTCAGCATCTCACAAAAAGGGTAAGATACAAAGCCATGACCCGGCGGGACCCGAGCACTCCCCCCACCCCAGCTCACCTGTGGGAGGAAAAGAATCAGAGTGGGGAGGGAGTGGAAGCGCAGGACTGCTAAATAACCAGCCCTGGTGATCTGCACTGGGAGCACAGACACACATCACATGGTGTACTGGATATCAGAGAAACAGAAAAGTAAGATACAAGACGAAGACTGCGAATGGGTCCCCACAGCCGGCTCCCCCAGGAACAAAAGAAAAGTGACGCTTTTTAAAAGTCTTAAAGGGACAAGGACTCAACAGCTGGGCAAAATGGTCCCAGCACACTCAGTCCAGCAGGCTGGGAATCTTGAGGAACTTCAGGCGCCCTAACCCCCTGGGGGGTAACACAGCCCCGAAGCCCCTCACAGCGATAAGCAGCCTGCCATTCATTCCCACTAGCTGGTGCTGCAAGCACACCAGCTGACCTGCCACAGCTGTGGAGCAGCTGGAGAACAGCCCCGCCCACAGCAACCACACAGAGTCTTCTCCCAGCGCGCAGCTAACCGGGACAGTCAGAGGAAGCCAGAGCAAAGTCCGGAAGGCAAGAAGGGGCGCCGTTCTCACAGGAGAACACACCCTGCAGTGCGCTAGGCTTTCCTGAAGGCCGCCCCGCCCATGGCAGCTCAGGGGATTATCCCAGAGACTGCTCCCGGTGTGCGGGTAGACAGCACAGGCAGTGGAAGCCGGAGCAAGGTCTGGAAGGCATGAAGGGGCGCCATTCTTACAAGAGAACACACCTAGCATGTCTGCCACCCCCCACAGTGCACTACGCTTTCCCAAACTCTGCCCCGTCCATGGCAACTCAGGAGATTATCCCACTGCTCCTGGTATGTGGGTAGATGGCACAGGCAGTGGAGAAGGGCAAGGCGACCAACAAGCATGAAGGGACTTTGTTCTCCCAGCTGACACGTGCCACCTGCCTGCGACCACCTCTATCACCATGAAAAGGCAGAAGAATCTGGTCCAGTCAAAAATCACTCAGACAACCCCAGAAAGAGGGCCTGGTGAGATAGATATAACCAATCTTCCTGAAAAAGAATTCAAAATAAAAGTCATAACCATGCTGATGGACCTGCAGAGAAATATGCAAGAGCTAAGGGATGAAGTCCGGAGGGAGATAACAGAAATGAATCAATAGAAGGACTTAAGAGCAGACTGGATGAGGTGCAAGAGACTGTCAGTGGAATAGAAATCAGAGAACAGGAATACAGATAAGCTGAGGCAGAGAGAGATAAAAGCATCTCTAGGGACGAAAGAATATTAAGAGAACTGTGTGTCCAATCCAAATGGAACAATATTCGCATTATAGGAGTACCAGAGGAAGAAGAGAGAGAAAAAGGGAAAGAAAGTGTCTTTGAAGAAGTAATTGCTGAAAACTTCCCCACGCTGGGGAAAGAAATAGTCTCTCAGATCTCCCAACACAGGGACCCGAGGAGGACAACACCAAGACATATAATAATTAAAATGGCAAAGATAAAAGACAAGGACAGGGTATTAAAGGCAGCCAGAGAGAGAAAAAAGATCACCTACAAAGGAAAACCCATCAGGCTATCATCAGACTTCTGAACAGAAAGCTTACAGGCCAGAAGAGAATGGCATGATATATTTAATGCAATAAAACAGAAGGGCCTTGAACCAAGAATACTGTATCCAGCATAATTATCATTTAAATTTGAAGGAGAGATTAAACAATTCCAGGACAAGCAAAAGTTGAGGGAATTTGCCTCCCACAAACCACCTATAGAGGATATTTTAAAGGGACTGCTCTAGATGGAAGCACTCCTAAGGCTAAATAGATGTCACCTGAGAAAATAAATTCACAGCAAAGAAAGCAGACCATCCAAATATTAACTAAAGGCAAAAAATAAAATCAACTATCCACAAAAGCAGTCAAAGGAAACACAAAAGAGTACAGAATAAAACACTTAACATATAAAGAATGGAGGAGGAAGAATAAGAAGGGCGAGAAACAAAGAATCATCAGACTGTGTTTATAATAGCTTAATAAGAGAGTTAAGTTAGATGGTTATATAGTAAAGAAGCTACCCTTGAACCTTTGGTAACGGCGAATCCAAAGCCTGCAATGGCAATAAGTACATGTTTATTGATAATCACCCTAAATGTAAATGAACTGAATGCACCAATCAAAAGACACAGAATAACAGAATGGATAAAAAAGCAAGAACCATCTATATGCTGCTTACAAGAGGTTCACCTCAAACCCAAAGATATACACAGACAAAAAGTGAAGGGATGGAAAAAGATATTTCATGCAACTAATAGGGAGAAAAAAGGAGGTATTGCAGTACTTGTATCAGATAAAATAGACTTCAAAACAAAGCAAGTAACAAGAGATAAAGAAGGACATTACATAATGATAAAGGGGTCAGTCCAAAAAGAGGCTATAACCATTATAAATATATATGCACCCAACACAGGAGCACCAACATATGTGAAACAAATACTAACAGAATTAAAGGAGGAAATAGAATGCAATTCATTCGTTCTAGGAGACTTCAACACAGCACTCACTCCAACGGACAGATCAACCAGACAGAAAATAAGTAAGGACACAAAGTCACTGAACAACACACTAGAACAAATGGACCTAACAGACATCTACAGAACTCTACACACAAAAGCAGCAGGATACACATTCTTCTCAAGTACACATGGAACATTTTCCAGAATAGACCACATACTAGGCCACAAAAAGAACCTCAGTAAATTAAAAAAGATTGAAATTGTACCAACCAACTTCTCAGATCACAAAGGTATAAAACTAGAAATAAATTGTACAAAGAAAACAAAAAGGCTCACAAACACATGGAGGCTTAACAACATGCTCCTAAATAATCAATGTATTAATGACCAAACTAAAGCAGAAATTAAGCAATATATGAAGACAAATGACAACAGCACAAAGCCCCAACTTCTGAGGAACGCAGCAAAGGCAGTTCTAAGAGGAAAGTATATTGCAATCCAGGCCTATTTAAAGAAGGAAGCACAATTCCAAATGAATAGTCCAAAGTCACAATTATTGAAACTGGGAAAAGAAGAACAGATGAGGTCCAAAGTCACCAGAAGGAGGGACATAATAATCATCAGAGAAGAAATAAATAAAACTGAGAAGAATAAAACAGTAGAAAAAAATCAATGAAACCAAGAGCTGGTTCTTTGAGAAAATAAACAAAATAGATAAACCCCTAGCCAGACTTATTAAGAGAAAAAGAGAATCTACACACATAAACAGAATCAGAAATGAGAAAGGAAAAATCATGATGGACCCCACAGAAATACAAAGAATTATTAGAGAATACTATGAATATCTACATGCTAACAAGTGGAAAACCTAGAAGAAATGGACAACTTCTTAGAAAAATACAACCTTCCAAGACTGACCAAGGAAGAAACAGAAAATCTAAACAGACCAATTACCAGCAACGAAATTGAATCGGTAATCAAAAAACTACCCAAAAACAAAATCCCCAGGCCAGATGATTCACCACTGAATTTTATCAGACATATAGAGAAGACATAATACACATTCTTAAAGTTTTCCACAAAACAGAAGAGGAGGGAATACTTCAAAACTCATTCTATGAAGCCAGCATCACTCTAATACCAAAACTGGGCAAAGACCTCACCAAAAAAGAAAATTACAGACCAATATCCCTGATGAACATAGATGCAAAAATACTCAACAAAATATTAGCAAACCGAATTCAAAAATACATCAAGAGGATCATACACCATGATCAAGTGGGATGCATCCCAGGGATGCAAGGATGGTACAACATTCGAAAATCCATCAACATCATCCACCACATCAACAAAAAGAAGAACAAAAACCACATGATCATCTCCATAGATGCTGAAAAAGCATTTGACAAAATTCAATATCCATTCATCATAAACACTCTCAACAAAATGGGTATAGACGGCAAGTACCTCAACATCATAAAGGCCATATATGACAAACCCATAGCCAACATCATACTTAACAGCAAGAAGCTGAAAGCTTTTCATCTAAGATCGGGAAGAAGACAGGGATGCCCACTCTCTCCACTGTTATTCAACATAGTACTGGAGGTCCTAGCCACAGCAATCAGACAAAACGAAGAAACACAAGGCATCCAGATTGGTAAAGAAGAAGTCAAACTGTCACTATTTGCAGATGACATGATATTGTACATAAAAAACCCTAAAGACTCCACTCCAAAACTACTAGAACTAATATCTGAATTCAGCAAAGTTGCAGGATACAAAATTAATACAGCTTATTGTTTTCCTATACACTAATGATGAACTAAAAGAAAGAGAAATCAGGAAAACAATTCCATTCACAATTGCATCAAAAAGAATAAAATACCTAGGAGTAAACCTAACCAAGGAAGTGAAAGACCTATACCCTCAAAACTACAAGACACTCTTAAGAGAAATGAAAAAGGACACTAACAAATGGAAACCCATCCCATGCTCTCGGCTAGGAAGAATTAATATTGTCAAAATGGCCATCCTGCCTAATGCAATCTACAGATTCAATGCAATCCCTATCAAAACACCAACAGCATTCTTCAACGATATGGAACAAATAGTTCTAAAATTCATATGGAACCACAAAAGACCCCGAATAGCCAAAGCAATCCTGAGAAGGAAGAATAAAGCTGGGGGGATTATACTCCCCAACTTCAAGCTCTACTACAAAGCCACAGTAATCAAGACAATTTGGTACTGGCAAAAGAATAGACCCACAGACCAGTGGAACAGAATAGAGAGTCCAGATATAAACCAAATATATATGGTCAATTAATGTACCATAAAGGAGCCACAGATATACAATGGGGAAATGGCAGCCTCTTCAACAGCTGGTGTTGGCAAACCTGGACAGCTACATGTAAGAGAATGAAACTGGATCATTGTCTATCCCCATACACAAAAGTAAATTTGAAATGGATCAAAGACCTGAATGTAAGTCATGAAACCATAAAACTCTTAGAAAAAAACATAGGCAAAAATCTCTTGGACATAAACATGAGCAACTTCATGAACATATCTCCCTGGGCAAGGGAAACAAAGCAAAAATGAACAAGTGGGACTATATCAAACTAAAAAGCTTCTGTACAACAAAGGACACCATCAATAGAACAAAAAGACATCCTACTGTATGGGAGAATATATTCATAAATGACATATCCGATAAAGGGTTGACATCCAAAATATATAAAGAGCTCATGCACCTCAAGAAACAAAAAGCAAATAATCCAATTAAAAAATGGGCAAAGGATCTGAACAGACACTTCTCCAAAGAAGAAATTCAGATGGCCAACAGTTACATGAAAAGATGCTCCACATCGCTAATCATCAGAGAAATGCAGATTAAAACCACAATGAGATATCACCTCACACCAGTAAGGATGGCCAACATCCAAAACACAAACAACAGCAAATGTTGGCGAGGATGTGGAGAGAGGGGAACCCTCCTACACTGCTTGTGGGAATGCAAATTAGTTCAACCATTGTGGAAAGCAGTATGGAGGTTCCTCAAAAAACTCAAAATAGAAATACCATTTGACCCAGGAATCCCACTCCTAGGAATTTACCCCAAGAATGCAGCAGCCCAGTTTGAGAAAGACAGATGCACCCCTATGTTTATTGCAGCACTATTTACAATAGCCAAGAAATGGAAGCAACCTAAGTGTCCATCAGTAGATGAATGGATAAAGAAGAGGTGGTACATATACACAATGGAATATTATTCAGCCACAAGAAGAAAACAAATCCTACCATTTGCAACAACACGAATGGAGCTAGAGGGTATTATGCTCAGTGAAATAAACCAGGCGGAAAAAGATAAGTATCAAATGATTTCACTCATCTGTGGAATATAAGAACAAAGAAAAAAACTGAAGGAACAGAACAGCAGCAGACTCACAGAACCCAAGAATGGACTAACAGTTACCAAAGGGAAAGGGACTGGGGGAGATGGGTGGGAAGGGAGGGATAAGGGGGAAAAAGGGGCATTACGCTTAGCAGACATAATGTGGGGGGGGGCACGGGGAGGGCTGTACAACCCAGAGAAGACATGTAGTGACTCTATAGCATCTCACTACGCTGCTGGACAGTGACTGCAATGAGGTAGGTGGTGGGGACTTGATGGGGGAGTCTAGTAACCATAATGTTGCTTACGTAATTGTAGATTAATGATACCAAAAAAAAAAAAAAAGAATTGTCCCGTGGACCAGAGAAGGGCTATTACTAATGAAATAAATGTATTCTATTAAAAAAAAAGTGTATTCGCAGGAATGAACGGAATCTTTGTCAAAAGAGACTAGAAAGGGATTTGTAAGAAGAGGGAAAGAGGCAGAAAGATTCTGCATCCTCGGGTTTGCCAGGGGCCTCACGGACCTCAGTCAGCACAGGTGAGCAGAATGCGAAGAGCTATGGGCAGGGCGTGGGTACACTGGTCTGTGGGGAGGAGGAGGGGGCAGGAGAGTAGATATCTATAGCTAGACTTTGCTTGTTCTTATTCTGTGCCCATATCGCACCTAGCCCTACACCCTAGATCCATACTCTGCCCTTTTCTGATCTGTTCTGTGCAGCCATGAGGCTGAGCCATATGAAGACACCACCCAGAGGTTCCTTGCTGACTAGTTACCTGTTAGGTTTGGCTAGAGAGACGCCAATAGAAGATTGGAGAACGTGGAGAGAGACAGACAGAGGATGGGGTGTGTCTTCTTCAAACGCTCCCGGCTTTGGGCCACATTTCTGGAAGTTGCTCGATTCTTCCATGTTCCGTCTGGTGGCTCTCTTCCATGGCTCCGGCTCTCACTGGGCTCCTGCAGCTGTGATGTCTTCCACTATTGCCAGACTTTGGTGCCTCGTGGGTCCTGCTCACAGCACTGGGCGAGGCCCCTACAGTTGTGTCTCTTCCTCTGCATCATCTCAGTTGGATTCTTTGGCCAGCTGGGGTCTGACTGATACCGGTCTCCTGTTCCCTGGGCCTCATCGTCTTGGGTGTGGCTTTGTTCCTCAGAAGGCAAGCTGGGTGTGGCTTACGGGTGGAGGGCTGGAGAGAGAAGCCTCGAGACCAGCCCGCAGTGCTGGGCTGGCTGGAGTCTTCAGAGGCCTTCTCTGGAGGGGCTGTGTTGGCGCCCCTGCTTCTGGCAGGCCTGGTTGTCACAGCTGGAGGTCTTTTTGATGGAGGGAGGCCCAGAGTCACCTATTGGGAAGACACAGTTGGTATTTACAATGTCAGAGCGACATTTCTCATAAGAAAGTCAGAGACCTGTTGAGGAATTTTGATATGGGAAACATTTCCCTTGAGGCCAGAAGCACAGTACAAGCAATTAAGGCAGAAATGGAGAAATGGCAGGTAGGTGGGGCCCGTAAAGTGAGATGCCTGTGGGATGGCCTGGTGGGGAAGGCCATGGGGGAGCAGACTCTCCTGCCTGGATGATGCTTCTGGGGAAGGGGCTCCCGTGGAGGCCAAATGAATCAACGATCCCAAAGGTTCTTGGGTCAGAGGGGTGGAAGGTGTGTCACCTGTGAGGTGTGACAGCATCTGCTCGAGGGGGAGGAGAGAAGCCAGGACTGAAAGAAATCTGCTTCTTTCCCTTATCCTACCTACCCTCTTAAGGGTGCGGCCAGGCACAAGGGCCCATGATCCTGCTGCAGACACAGAGGGTGACGCTCAGCTGGGAGATCCAGCCCAGACTCTAACGCCCATGATAAGTTTGGTGTTGACTTTGTTACTTTGGGCTGGAGTTTCTGAAAGACGGTGCTGCGTCCTTCAGCATTTTTCTTGTGTCTGGTGAGCAGTATGTCAGCTATATTCAAGAGGAAAATTTCTTGACCTCCAAGTTCACTCTAGTCTTAATTGTTAAACAGTCTGTTTAAATTATTTTTTATTTTCAATTTTTGTGTTTATTTATTTAAAATAAAAATACAGTTGATAAATAATATATTGGTTTCAGGTGTTGATTTGACAATTATATACATTACTATATGCTCACCATGGTAAGTGTAGTTTCTGTTTGTCGCCATACACAGATATTACAATATTACTGACTATATGTTACCAAGCTACCAAATATTTGCTTGTTAGCTGTCTGGAATGACCTAGAATAGACTGGTTGGGATTCATGACAGCAAATCCAGACGGCTGTTGCTTTATAAAATGAGTTCCATTTTAGCCAAGTCAATGGCCGAGCAAATTTCTGTAAATGAGTTCTCGCTCCCCACTACCTTCTAGTATTAAGTCAGAGATGTGTTATCCGGAGGATCTAATGACTTCCTGTGTGGACACAAAGTGTAACAAGGTAACAAAGAAGATAATGAACTAACAAGTGTTCCACAGTCTGCCCCAGGGGTGTCGGGGCCTGTGGCCACTGACTTCTAAGGTTTAGGGTGATGGCTCTGTGCTTCTCTCTTACCCTGAGGAGAGCAAGACAGCTTCCTCCACCACAGATGTGGACCCTCTTCTGGGCTATGAAGTATACTTCATCAATGAAGGCCAGAAGGGACACTTAGGGAAGGAAAATGGCAGAATCCATTGCCCCGATGGGCTCCGGATTTCCAGCCGGTGGGGCTCCTTTCCCATGGGGACGCTTGTCATGTCTCCCAGCTGAGAAATGTCTTCACAGCATAACTTACACCAAAGCTATTAGGAGGTGTAGGAACTACCTTCAGAGTACAGTCATTAAGTCACCTCACAGTCTTCTTCCTCTAATAACTGGACACAATTTTGAGTGACTATTGCATCATATTGTAATGGGTGCTAGGATGTACCAGAGAACATCTTCCCTCCAGACCCGCCCTCCGATGTTCTGCTCTGCTTAGCTGGGGCTGAGATGTAGCAGACCACATTTTCGTTTGGCCAGTTGGTTTTCTATTGGGTTTTTCCAGTAGGGGGCGCTAGAGGGAACCAGAAGGCGAGATGAGGGAGAAGAGACGTGGCCTCCTTTTACTGTTTGTTGCTCCTGTAAGTGGCCTAGCCTGGGATCCCAGTCTCTTGGGACCTTTTCTGCTTTTACGGTGTCACCTTTTGGTTCAGCTGCCACAGGGAGTAAATGGGATCCCCTGGGGTCAGGGGTCCTCCCCAAAGGATGAGGGTCTCCTCTCCTCCTCCATCTGCCTGGCAAGTGCCGCAGATTCACTGGTTCTCTTAATTTGTGAAACCTCCTTGACTTGTCTGTGAAGAGCTCCTCAGAAACACCCTTCTCATTACAATGTTAAATTAAAATCTAGTAGACGAGGCACATAACGGAATAAACTTTCAATTAAAATATACACACTACGATGGTGAGGGAGACTGCAGAGAACTCGCAGGCATCTTTGCCGCGAATGTGCTCGAGATTTAATTTTACTATGACATCTCCTTGGAATTACACCGCTAATTGATCACATTGTGTCTGTCTGTTATTTAAACTTTCAATAAAACGGAGATTAATGGAAGGTGTAATCCTCCCGGGCAGAACAAATATTCCCATTGCTCATGTCAGGTACAGAAATGGAAATGCTCTGCTAACAGCTTTCTGCATTCAATCTGCGAACATGAAGTTAATCATGAAAAACGCAATGATTCTTTAATTGCTTGAATGAAATTTTTTCTGCCTGCCCAATTTCTCACCCAAAATAGCTGCCCTTGTCAGAGCCTGGAGGGAAGTGGCAGAGAGGCAGAGCCAGATTTTAGAGGCGGGGACTCCAGGAGGGCTGGCTGGGGTGGCCAGTGTCCGTGTCTGAGGACACCATACCATGTATCACCTCTGTGAGGCAGCATAGCTATCAGATGAGATAGGAGCCAGAAAGGGACAAACCCACCTCCTGCAGTCGCCAAGGGCACCCCCTGCCAAACTGGGATTTTGGCAACGTGTGTGGTGAGCCATGGGGAAAAAGGCTTGACTGGATCTGAGACTCCTGGGTGGGGAGTAACAGGTGCTGGAATCTAGAAGGCCACTTAGTCCCGGTTCAGGTAGGGGCCAGGGTACTGTCTCCAAGGGTGGTTGTGATACGTGCTGTGTATATGTAATACACTCAGAACTGAGCTCAGCCCATCCCACGTGCCATGCCAGTGCTGGCTATTATCATCAATATGCTCTCAGATGGTGCTTCTGTCTTTGCCATGGCGTCTCTGCCGAGTTCAGTAGCATTTAAGCACATATCTTGGAATCAAAGGGTAGGGTCTTTATTCCCAAATCTCCCACCAACTAGTTGCTTAACATCTCAGAGCCTTCATTTCCTTCACTGTGAAGTGGAGATGGTGATACCTGCCTCCTGGGGCCGCTCTAACCATGAAATATGTGCAGAGTGCTTACTTCAGGACTCAGCATGTGGAAAGCACTCAACAGGTGGTAGATGTTACCATTATGATCATTTCTGTCCAGGCCTTGCAGAATCTATGCAGCCCCTTTCCTTTTAAGGCAGCCCTGACTCTGATTTAGCTGTGATCAGTCTCTCAGCAGCTTCCACCCACTTGGGTTCTTTGAACTACGTCTGGATAACGGGGCTTAAGCAACTGCAGCTTGTTCCCTCTGGCCCGTGAGGGTCCCCCAGATCCTCAAAGTTAGTGCCTCTGCTCCCCTCCGTCTTCCCTTCTTTAGGAGGGGCACTCCTGGCTCCTGCAAATGTTTTACAATGCAGTGGGCTCTGGAGCTTGATTTACCTTAAGCCACCCTCATTTGGTCAAGCCCCATCTGCCTATGTCCTCCTCAGAGTGTGGGAGACTCAGTACCCGAGATGAGCTCTGGAATAGTATAGAGGGGAGCCAAGTGACCATCTCCTATTTTCTGGACCCCATGCTATTGATGTGGTCCAGATGCCACCATTTCTTTAGCCATATCACACTGTTAATACAATGAAATGAAATCAGTGAACTAATTTTTTGCTGAGTTGTTTTCTGTACCTGGTGCTGCAGATTTGCATTCTTTGCATCCTGTGCTAACTCAGGTGTGGGCTTTACTCTGCTTTTTATGGACATCCTATGTTCTTAGCTAGTATTTCTTGGGCTCCTAATCCTGACATCTATTAAGATATTTTTCAAATATTTCACAAGCATGGCATTCAACCTCTCCTATACATTTCAGGAAAATAAGACCTCGATTGGAAAAAGGGTCTTGCTTATAGGCACAGAGCGAATGGGTTGAGAATCAGGACAAGAATCCAAGCTTTCTGAATCTAAGTCTGGGAATCTTGGAATTTCAGAATCAGGAGGGGGAAGGCGGATGGAGGTCACCCAGACTGCTCATCCCCCCAGTCATCAAGTGTGAAAGCACCCCCTCTGCCACATTTCTGAGGGAGGCTGGCTGTCCACTCCCTTTTGGAATTGCCATTAGAAGTAGGCGTAAGTGGTACTGGCAGTGATTAACACACTAAACTGTCAAAACTCCACCTAAAATCCTCAGAAAGTGTCAGGGTATAAGCACTGGTGTGCTAGTAAATATTTAACAACTGGCTCTCTGGAGGGAAGGAGGTATCCTGACTTGAAGTGTTTGCCCCTTCTTGTGGTGTAAATACTTCCACCATGGCTGATTTCAAGTTGTGAATGGATTAATATAAATTATTCATAATTAATAGTCAGTTATAAATTCCCTGAAAATTTAACAATAGGGGCTTGACAGCCAGTGTGAACTGCTGGCATGCAACTGCCTAAGGAAATAAATGAACGAATAGTTGAAAAGCATGGCAGGGCAAGAGTTGTGGAACGTTACAGATCTTTCCTTTTCTCCTTTAGCACAACCTTCCTTCCATTTCTGAGCAGCCCCGTCATCCCATGCTCATAGTATGGTGGGGAGGGGACTGTTGTGGATTCTCTTCCTGGATTCTCTGTTCTAAAGTAAGGCTGTTGGAACATAAAACTCTTTTGAACATTTAGACAAAAATGTTTTAGTCTAGGAGGTTGAGAGGAGGAGCTACCATCTGTTCTCTGGAACAAGCAAAATTCCAAATGCTGGGGGAAGGGGAAAAAAACCCTCAAAATGGTGGGGAGTAGACTGAGTATAGTTGCATATGTGTCCCAGGTAGGGCACTCCCTGTCCCCAACCTCTGGAAGAGCCCTGGGGAGGCAGCATGATCCAGGAGATCTGTGGCACCTGGGAGCAGAGGGGACATGTACCCCGTTTGCTGGGTGGACCCCAGGGAAGCATAGGGAAAGAAGGTCCAGATAAGAGGAAACCTTTGCCTCTGCTGTGGCTGGTTCCTGGGTGTTCAGACAAGCCAGAGCTACAGCAGGGAACCGGCTGACCTGCAAGGCCCAGGAATGAGAGATGAGGAGCAGAGAGGACAGTGGGCATCTCAGGGGATGCCTGGGTGGGTGGATGACACTGAAGCCTCCAGCCACCTTGGGACAAGGCAAGAACATGGCCATGGCCCTATAGGGAAAGGAAGGGCCCCTAACCTGACAGAATGGTTTATGCCACGTTGGCAGAAAGGGAGCTTGAAATGAAATAAAATTACGAAGAAATTAAGTTACATGTTGTTTGTACCTAAATGTGCAGTCTGTGATTGAAATTCCAGCCGTTTGTTTCAGAGTTGGGGTCAGTAAACTCCCTGTAAAGGGCCAGAGTAAATATTTTAAGCTTTGGGGGTCACATATGATGATACACACCACATATATTTTTAAGAACTCTTTAAAAATGTAAAAGCCATTCTGGCTCATAAATTTTGTTTGAGGGCTGTAGTTTCTCAATTTCTGCATCAGAAGAAGCAGGCTACCAAGTGGAGAAAGTCCCCTTTATGTTTGCCTGACCCTGCTGCCTTCTGTCCCCCTCCACAGGGCTGCTGTATGATACAAGTTTTCTCTTGGCAACATTATTTTAAAAAGCCAGGGAGATTCTACTGCAGTGAGATTCAGTTAGCATCAAATGTATTGACTTACCAGGAGAATGGCATTATTTCTCTGGCCAGAGGCCACATAATG
Source organism: Phataginus tricuspis (assembly GCA_029783875.1). Taxonomy (NCBI): domain Eukaryota; kingdom Metazoa; phylum Chordata; class Mammalia; order Pholidota; family Manidae; genus Phataginus; species Phataginus tricuspis. Next base: position 8,587,538 of record JAQQAC010004778.1, on the reverse strand, counting down.
AAGCTGGGTCTGGTTGTAGAATGCATCTTTAGCACAGTATCTTCCATCTTTGGTCAAAATGGGGTGTATTTCCTTCATCCCTGGGGACAAGCCCTCTGCCCAGCTCCACACACCGCTCTCAGCGCCCTCCTTCTGCCTCCGACCAGCCATTGGAAGACCATCTTCTGGGACCATAATTGATGACAGTGTTTGGCTCTGGCTAGGCGAGGGGTAAATACTGGTCTTTTATAACTGGGCTCCTGGGTAGCTGGTCTCAGATGTCTTCATGGGAAAACCTGACAGCCCAGCGATTTGGGGGACCTTTCCCTTCATTCTTGATTCTTTGTGAAAGGCAACCTGCCTGCCCAGATGCAGAGACAGACAGCACAGGGGACGTGCCTGGGATGCCGATGGGAGCCGCTGCCAACCCCAGCACACACTCGGATGGTCTCCCTGACGGGAGGTGCCAGGCGGGTATGAAGCCTGCTTCTAGAGGGTGGTGGATGCTGGCGAGGCCACTCTGCAGCATGGATTCTGGGGCGGCTCCAGCACTGGGCAGGGCTGCTCTGCATAGTGGCTGAGGCTCCAGGGACACTGAGGGCTTGGATCTGAAGGAGCTGGACAGGACCTCTGAAGTCTGCAGCGAGATTCTGGGGCCAAAGACACTGGATAGCCACAGGATGCCCGTGAGGGTCAGATAGTTGAATCAAGCCTGCCCCTGCCCCCATCTGGACTTTGACTTTGGCCCTCTAAGGATCCCTGATCTATCCACACACAGAGTGCCCTGAGATGTACCCCAGCTGCTGGGGACCTCTGCAGGCTGTCATAAGGTCATGAGTGTGTGAGAACACACACCGCTCTGTGCAGTCTCTGTTCTCTGCTTTGAATAGGACTCTGAGCTGGTTCCCCTGTCTTGACAAAAGGGACAAGTTAGTAGCTTTGTCTCTATATGCAAAAAACAGTGTGTTGGTAGTCAGCTAAGGATTTTTCTTCTCAAATTATAAAAAGAGAAGATCTGGTATCTTGACTTTATTTTCAGGGTATTTTCTGCAAAGGAGGTGGTATAGGGAAAAACCAACCCTTGCCCTCTCCTCTTTTGAAACTGTTAGCCCTCAGCGACTTGCTTGGGTGATGACTGATCAACAGCCAACAGCCAACCTGTCAGCACCTGTGGGTTCCAGCTCCAGTTCCAGCTCTTTGGGGAAGTGGATGGCTAGGTTGGGGCTATGCTTGCAAGAGGTCTCTGTGAGGCAGTGCAATGTGACGTGCTTCAGAAAGTCTACTCACAGGCTGGGCATTGAGAGGGATGGCCAGAGTGCTGGAATGGAGCAGTCAGTGAAGGCTGCAGGGCATGATTGCTGAGTTGACATTGACTGGGTAAATAAATACATTTGACGTTAGGAAGCCCTTCGTGTCCACAGCTTCTGAGGACACTGTGGGCTTGTGGACTCTGAAACTTGCTAGGGGAGGCCACGGGGACATTTACACCAAGCAGCTTGCCCCTACCACCATCTGGAGATCCAGCTTTCCAGCTTTTCCACTGGGAAGAGTTTATATGCCCTTATAAGTGCATCTTTTCAGAGCACTACCACCCACGCTCCTCTGTTGATGACTTTCTTCCCCAAATGATTTTTCTAAAATAGATTTGACCATGTCATTCTCCCGCTGGAAAGGCTTCAGTGAATCTCAGTTGGGTTCAGAGTAAATCAGATCTCTTATGTCATTGTTCCCCCTACCACCTTGCCCTCCATCCCAATGCACACACACACACACACACACACACACTGCATGTTTTATTATACAAATGCTTTAGTGTGTATCTCTTCACCTTTAGGCTGTTCCCTCTGCTTGGAGTACCTTTCCTCTGGTCTGCTGGTCAACCCCAGCCTCTTTGGTCAGCAGTGATGGCCTACTCCCAGGCCATATGCACTGAAGCTTCCAGGTCTTTTCACATGCTAACCCTTCCCTTCTCTTCCATACATGCCTCTCAAACTTAACTTGTGTGGAGAGGTAAACATTCACTCTTCCTTCAGGTCCCAGCTCACATGCTACCTTCTCCATGACTATCTGGCCCCCAGGCTGCTGGAGATCCTCCTTCTCGGCTTACTCTGTATTCTGCATACACCTTCAAAATAGACACTTTGAAAAAATTAAAAATTAAATTCAACATTTTCCCCCTTTTTACCAGGAAAATAGATACCCTCTACTCAGAAGAACAAAAGCAGTTTTTCTTCAATATTTGAAGTGGCATGGGACTAGAATGTTCATAAGTAAGAGTCAATTGACTAAATCATGGCACATCTACATTATGGAATATTATGCAGCTATTAAAAAGGTGAGTGTGATTTCTATATTTTAAGTATAAAACTTTACTGAATAAGGTGAATGGTATAATCACATTTGTGATTAAAATGAAATCAAAATTATACCCTATTTTTGTGTGTATACATGTGAGCACAAAGAAGTGTATGAAGGTTCACATCAAATGTTAACGTCAGTAATCTTGGAGGAGAGGTGCAAAACTGATAGATGGGGGAAAATTATTGAACTTTTCTTTATGCAGCTTTGCATTTCTTGGTTTATTGCAGTGAGTATGTATTTCTCATGTAACTTGAAAAATCTAACAAAGGGAAAATTTTTGCCACTACTATAAAGCCTTAAATTCTCATACAGATTGGATTATTTCTCTCCTCTCTCTTCTGGGCAGTGTAGATACAGAAGGGCATAGATGTCTAGTTGGTCTTCTCAGAGGCAACTATTCTCCAATACCCATGTAGAAAAATTCTATGCATTATAGCACACCTTGCATTTTTCACTTAATTATACTTGTAGATTGTTCTCTACCTCATTCTTTTTCATGGATGCACAGTATTCCATTTATTTAAGCATTCCTTTATGGACATTTAAGTTGTTTCTAATCTTTTCTTCTCTTTTTTTTTTTTACCATGGAGCATTTTTGTACAAATGCCCCTGCAAAAATCTGTGAGCATATCTGTAAGATAAATATCCAGAAGTAGCACTTCAGGGCACAGGGTCTATGCATTTAAAAAATTTGGAAGACATCAACAACTTTCCTTCCAAAGAGTTTGAGCTAAAATTCATACTTACCACCAGTAGTATATGAGAGGCAGCATGTTTCCTTATAGTCTTGCCAAAGCTGTATATTATTAAACTCTATATTATTAAACTTTGAAAATTTGGTATGTGAAAATGGTATCTTGCTTATGATTTTAAGTTATGAATGAGACAGAACATATTTTATATATTCCAAGCCATAGGTATTTGTTTTTCTCTATAGACTGTCTCACTGTGTCCTTTGTCCATTTTTCTATTTTTCTATATCTGTAAATACTTGGCCCAGTTCATCTATGCTGTCCGATTTATGTATACACAGTGGTTCATTGTATTCCCTTATTATTCTTTCATGTCTGTATTGTTAATTTGTGTCTTCTCTATTTTTTTTTTGTCACTGTTGTCAATTTTATTGAGTTTTTCAAAGAATCAGCCATGTGTTTCATTGGTTTTCCATTTTTGAGTCATTGATTTCTGTTCTTATGATTTCCTTCCTCCTACTTGATTTGGGTTTATTTTGCTACTTTTTTTCTTCATTCAAGGTGGAGACTTAGATTATTGGTTTGAGACTTTTCCTCTTTCCTGCTGCATGCATTTAGTGGTGTAACTTTCCCTCTCAGCACTGTTTAGTTATGTCCCACAAAATTTGGTTAAACTGTGTTTTCATCTTCATTTATTTCAATGCATATTTTACAACTTCCCTTGAGACTTCTTTAACCATGGGTTATTTAGTTTCCTAGTGTTTACAGATTTTCCTGTTACTTTTATGTTATTGATTTCAAGTTTGATTCTACTGTAATCAGAGAACACACTCTGTGATTTCAATTCTTTTAAATTTGTTGAGGTTTATTTTATGACCTAGGATATAGTCTATTTTGGTATATGTTCTGTGCGCCCTTGAAAAGGATGTGTATTTTGTTGTTTTTGGGCAGAGTGTTCTATAAATATTGATTAGATCCTGTTGGTGGCTGGTGTTGAGTTCTTCCAGGTTTTTGCTGATTTTCTGTTGTTCTATCAATTGTTGAAAGAACAATGTTCAAGTCTCCAAATTCTTGCACTTGTCTTTTTCTTCTTTCAGTTCTTTAGTTTTTTTCTTCCCATATTTTGCAGCTCTGATGTCTGCTGCTTACATATTTATGATTGACCCATTTATTATCATAATTTTTTTTGCTCATTTAATCTTATAAACTTCTTTGCTCTGAATTCTACTTTTGTGTTTATATGGCCACTTTTGCTTTCTGTTGGTTCATGTTTGCATGATATATCTTTTCCTATCATTTCACTTTTGACCTATGTATATTATGTATGAAGTAAGTTTCCTATAGATAGCATGTAGGTACATCATGGGTAAAAATCTATTTTTTCAATCTCTATCTTATAATTGATGTATTTAGACTATCACATTTAATGTAATTGATATATTAGGGCTTAAGTTTTTTATTTCATTTTTCTTTGTTCTCTCCATTTTTCATTTCTGTTTTCTTTTTCCTGCCTTCACATGGGTTACTTTAGCACTTCTTATAATTCCATTTTCCTTTATCCATAGTGTTTTGAGTTTATTTCTTTGTATAGCTTTTTTGTGGCTCTCTAGGTGTGACATGATATATACATAACTTATCACAGTCTATTGATGTCATCATTTTATCAGTTCAAGTGTAGAAAGATAGCTCTTTTTATGTCTTTTATCTTCCCTCATTCATAATTATTTTAAGTATTCCCTCTACATACATTTAGAACCACATGAAAAATTGTTCTAATTTTTGCTTCAATTTAGAAAACTCAAGAAGGAAAAACCTATTGTATTTAACCATATTTTTGCTTACCATTTTCTTCCTTCTTTCATTATGTTCCTAGGTTCCTTCTTTTAGTATTTCTTTCCATTTAGAGTACTTCTCTTAGTCATTATTTAGAGTAGGTCTACTTACATTTTCCTTCAAGTGAGTGTTTTGATTTCTCCTTCATTCCTGTAAAATATTTTCACTGGATATAGGATTCTGGGTTGACAGGTTTTTTCTTTAAACACTTGAAATATGTTGTGCCACTTCCTCTGGCATTCATGTTTTCTGATGAAAAATCTGATATCATTCAAATTGTTTTTTCCCTATAGGTAATGGGCTGTTTTTCTCTTCCTACTTTCAAGATTTTTTGTTTCTAATTTTCAGAAGCTTGACTATAATGTGCCTTTGAGTGGATTTCTTTAGGTTTATTCTATTTAGAATTTACTCAGCTTCTTGACTCTGTAGGCTTATGGGTTTTTTTTTTGCCAAATTTGAGATGTTTTCAGTCATTTTTTGAGTAATTTTTCATCCCCATACTCTTTATTCTATTCTAGGACTCTGATGACATAAATTTTAGTTCTTTTGTCATAGTTCTATAAGTCCCTGAGGTCCTATTCCTCTTGTTTGATTTCAAGTCCATTGATTCTTTCCTCAGTCCCCTGCATTCTGTTGTTGAACCTATCCACTGAGTATATTATTTTGGGTATTATACTTTCAAATCTAAGATTTCCATTTGGTTCTTTATATCTTCTATTTCTTTTTTGAGCCTTTCTATTTCTTTGATATGATTTTCTTTTTCTTTTTTTCCCATTTCTTTCCACTGTTTGTAATTGTTCACTGAAGTATTTTTATGATGATTGATTTAAAATCCTTATCAGATAATGTTAGTGTCTCTATCATATCAGTGTTGCCCTGTGTATTCATTTCCTAGGTCTTCTGTAGCAAAGTACCACAAACTGGGTAGCTAAAAACAACAAATTTATTCTTCCACACTTCTGGAGGCTAAAAGTCTGAAATCAAGATATTAGCAGGGTTGGTCCTTCTGAGAGTTTTGAGGAAGAATCCATACCATGTCTTTCATGCCAGTGACAGCTGTTAATCATTGGTGTTCCTTGGCTTGTAGATGCACCACTCCAATCTGTCTCCATCAACAAATGGCATTGTTTGTGTGTCTGTCTGTCTCCGTGTCTCTTCTCTTTTTATAGGAAACAAGTCATATTGGATTAATGGCCTATTCTACTCTAGCATGACTTCATCTTAACTAATTACATCTGAAAATAAGGTCCTATTCTCTGGTTTTGGGGGTTAGAACTTCAACATATCTTTTTGGTGGGGGTATATGATTCAGTCCGTAATACTATCTATTGGTTATATTTTTTTCATTTAGTTTGAGGTCTTCCTGATTCTTAGTATGATGGTTAACTTTCAGTGGAAGCCTGGACTATTTGGGTGTTATGTTGTGAGACTCTGGATCTTATTTAAACCTCAACTTCATTTGGAATCCTCTGATCCCACTCCGGCAAGGAAAGGGGGTTTACCTCACTACTGCCATACAGGGATAGAAGTCCAGTTCTGGAATTGGCTTCCACTGACACTGGTGTTGGGGGGAGTCAATGAAGAGCTTCAGTACTGGGGGTGGGTAGGATTTCCAGTTCCCATTCAGCCTCAGTGATATCTCCCTGGCTGGTGGTGGGAGTAGGGATGCCTCATTACTGTTCCCCATGTGGCTTCCAGTGGCACCATAGAGGTGCGTGTTCTTGTTATTTTGGGTGGTGATGAAAGTCCTGACTCTCCACTTGTCCTCCTCTGACACCAACCACCCCATTGGAGAGGGTGGCCTTGTGATTCTCAGTGGGGGTGAAGGTCCCGGCTCTCCACTGGTCTTTGCGAATATGAGTGGGGGTCGGGCCACAGTATTTTTATGTTGTATTTTGCTGGAGTAAAGCAGTTATTAGCTAAAAGTTTTCAGCCTTGCTAGGCTGCTCCACTCCTTGGTCTTGAGAGAGGAGGCTTTTTTTGGGCTTTTTGTTTTTTGTCTGCACAGTTGGGACTTAGGTGGCCGGCTTCTTCTACTCTATGTCTCATATAAGTGAGGCAAAAAGAAAAACCCAGGGATCTTACCACCACATTGTTCCTTGGGTCTTGAAGCTTCGAGATGGTTTGGCTTCTTCTCTCCACTTTCCAGAATCCTCTTATGGTTATTTTTATATATGATGTTCGGGGATTTTAATTGTACCTAGCAGGAGGAATAGGCAAATGTACATCTACTCCATCTTTCTGGAAGCAGAAGTCCCTCTGTAGATTTTTCATAACAAGTTATTATAGTAAATTATGTTAATATTTTTGCTAGCATTGAACAATCCTTGTTGTGGTAGAATAAATCCTAGCTGTACATGCTGAAGTGTTCTTTTAATGCACTACTAAATTTAATTTGCTAATATTTTATTTAGAATTGCTGCATCTGTATTCATACATGAAGTTGTTTATAGATTCTTGGGGTGTGTGTGTGCACAGGAATACATGGTGCGTTTGTATGCTGCCATTTTTAGGATTTTTGCCTACCTCCTTGAATTATTTGAGAGGCTGTCCACTTTTTCGTATGCTACAAAACAGTTTAAATGACATATGATGTATTCATCCTTGAATGTTTAATAGACATTCCCTGTAAAGCCTTTGACTTTGGTGCCTTTTTTGGTGGTGCTTTTTTGACAATCTAATCAGTTTCTTCTTTGCTTCTCTGATCTTCTCAGATTCTTGCCTCACCCCTAGTCAAGCCTGAAGTTCCTATTTTCTAGGAAAATCATTATTTCAAATGTATTGGCAACATCGTATTTAGTATTCTCTAGCAATCTTAAATCTCCTTTATATCTCTATTCACTTAAAAAAAAAATGAAGTATTTGTGTTTCCCCTTTTAAATTTTTTTGCAGGCTTCCCAGATGTCTGTCCATTTTATCAGAATTTTTAAATAACCAGCTTTTAGTTTGTTCAATTCCATAGAATTTTTTCCAAGTCATTCTTTTTTGCTTTTAAATACAAAGATTAAATCTTTCATTCTACCTTTAAAAAAGCCCATAGCTTTTCACTTTACTTACTGAGTTGAAAGCTGATTTGTTTTCATTGTTTCTTATTTCATAATAAAAGTGTTTTGAGCGATGAGCTTTTCTCTGAGTTGGACTTAGGCCCTTATCCCACAGGATTTCATATATAGTGATTATCCTGTCTTTAATCAGGAAATGACCTGTAATTTTGATTTTTGCTTACCTTTGAAATTTTTTTGTGATTAGTTTTTTGGTATTTCTCTTTTGTTAAATTTTTTTTTTTTTTTTTTTGTCTTGTGGCCAGAGAATATGCCCTATCAAATGTCCCATTTGACTGAAATTTTCTTGGTAGTCTGGGCCTGGTCAGCCTTTATACATACACAGTGCTTTGTTTGTAAGTTATGAAGTCTTACATACATATCTAGGAATTATATTTGTTAATTAAAATTATAATTGAGTTCTGTGTATTTTTGTGTTTTTTTTGGCATGCCTGATGAAATTATTTATAAAAGATGAATATTTATCCTCCTAGGCTAGTAGTTTTGTCTCCTCATTTTTCTGAAAGTGTTTTTTTTTTTTTCTTTGTATATTTCGACTTTTTGCTGTTTGGTGTATTAAGTCATAACTGAGACCTTTTATCAATGGTATTCATCCTTGTTTTCCAATGCAGTCATGAGCTTACTCTTATTTTTATTTTTCTTCTATTATTTTAATGAGATTTGTCCAGGAGGAGAGGTACATATATATTCAACCTACCATTTTGAACCTGAATCTGTTGGCTTTTCAAAAGAGCAGTAAATAGAAATCACAGTCTTGTCTTTTGAGTTTTTTCGTGATAAGACTGATGCTGTCGCTCAGGAGTGAATTATGTTTCCAAAAAAGGTTCAGAGAGTGTTCTGTCTATGATCACATATTGAAAGAGATTTTTGGGTGCGCTTTGTGGAGAAGAGTAGGTCTATGTCACAAAACATGTCATTACCACCCAAGACTAAGAAGTGTTGCCTGAGGTTATTCATTGAGTTACAGACCATTTTCTGCATCCACTCTGTGCTCCAGCAATCCATCCTTGGAACCGATACAATGTCTTTCTAAAAAGACCAGATCATGTTTTTCTCCTGCTCAAAAATCTGCATGGCTCCCTCTTACTGGGGAATAATGTTCCAAACCTTGGTGGAGCATTCAGGGAGCGTTCAGGGTGTCTGCCCTTCTGGCACTGTCCTTGGTTTCATCTCTCACCATGTCTCCTCCCTGCCCCTTTGAACTTCCTGTCCCTCTTCCTCGGACACTCTGTTCTCTGAAGGTGTCCCGCACATGCACACTTTCCTTCTTCAGCTCCTGCCCTTGCTCCACTTCCCTGGTGTGCCGTCCTCCCCACTCTGCCTGGCTGATATTCTGCTCATCTTTCAAGGCTGGGTCACACATCAGTTTTTCTCTGAAACCTTCCCGGACTAACCCATAGGGGATCAGCTGTCCCCTTCCTTAGGGGTCTTTGTTGTGACTGTCCAGCTTCTGTTGGGGATAAAAGTGAATGGAATTGGCTCTCTCATTGGCCTGTGAATCGGCTTTTGAGAGCAGGGCTTTGTTTGACTCATCTCTAAGTTCCCAGGGTCTCAAAAAGTGTCTACCACATGGAAAGGGCTGCAGAATATGTGGCTAAACCAACCAGACTCTTGGACAGGGAAGGGAAGCTGCATCTCGTAAGGGTTAACAACACAGACGCTGGGGAGCATTAGCTGATTGCAGACCAAAGTTTCTAGTTTCGAGGTGGAACTGAGAGCGGCTCCCTTTGCTTCAGACGAATGAGTCTTGATGTGGAAACCATACTGACAAGCTTTACTTCCCTTCTGCCTGGGTCCAGCAGGAAGGAAAAACAAGTGTTCCCTAGCCCAGCGGCGAGTGAAGGATCCCAGCCACTCACCCATCCTGGCAGGCTTGCTGATACCTGGGAAGGGCTGGGAAGGGGGGACACTGGTGGTCTGCAGGTCACCGAGAAGCAGGACTACCTCTCTAGCCAGGTGGGATAGCAGCCTAGGTGAGGGGTTTGGCAAGGTCATGGCACCAGCAAACTTATCCCAGGGAGCTGGTCCTGGGTCTGATCTTACTCTTCCTGAGAACAGGCATCCAGTGGTAGGACTATTTAGGAACAAGTAGCCCAGCAATCCTTTTTCAATTATATTTCTTTTACATTTCAAGCACAGCATTTGCTCTTAGCTTTGAATAGCTAGATTTTATAATCAAGTTGCATTGGTCTGTTTCGTACTTAGGCCAATAAGCGTCACCTAATTTGGAAGACAGTCTGCAAGCAGAAGGAAAGTGCCTGGTTGCACAGTGATGAATTTAGGGCACCTGGGTCCCCAAAAGATGATTCTGAAGGGGCCTTCTGCCAATACATGGGTTCATACTTTGCTTTCGCTTCCTGCCTGTGTGATCTTAAGCAATTTCACCTTCATAAGCTTATTTTCTCTTTTCTAAAATGAAGATAGTAATAGTACCTACTTCAAAGGCTTTTTGTGACAATTAGGTGCAATAATGTATGCAAAGCACTTAGTACAGTGCTGTAAACACAGTAAGCACTTGATAAATATCAGCCACCACTATTATTATTTTGCCCCTCGATGAGCAGGGTTGCTGCGGTCATGCGGTGGCAGCTGAGGACCAGGGCTGGTGCAGAAAGCAGCTACTTGGAATTCCTTCCGCAGCCCGGTTTGTTGATGCACTGTTAAATTAAGGCCCATTAATTCATTGTGAAAACAAGCCTTCAAAAGGCCCTGGAATTTGCAGCTTCTTCTCCTGAATTAATGCTGCAATGTCACCACTTTATTTTAAGAATAATAAATGGTAACTCAACGGAGGAGAAAACCCTGGCTGCTGTGTTCACCGGGTGGCCAAGCTGGTGGCCGCTGGTGTCACCCGCTGTCTGGCTGGAAGTTGGTGCGAGTTTTCCTGGCAGTGACTCAGCCCAAGGCCACGGCCCCCAGGACATGCTGTGGATGTGAAGTGGGTGCAGATGTACTGCCAGTGACGAACAGGTGGTGGAGACAAGACCGGTGCCTGACTGAGCTGGTTCTCTGTCATCTCAGAGGACAGACGCAGCAGCTCTGAGGAGATGCAGAGGAGGCTGCTGTGGACAAGGGGCACAGTTGTCCTTGACTGGCCAGGCTCAGGGAGGAGTTGGGGGGCGGGTCTGTGGGGGGCCCATCTGCTCCTCTGGCTCATTAGTCCTGTACTTTACCACCGACTCACATAGCTCAGGGGCTGTGACGTGCCAAAAGGAACCCAAGCTAAGAACCCAGAGGGAATAAGGATCTGATCTATTTGCTGACTTCCTGCAGTCATTTCATAACTGACAAGTGATGTCCAAAGACCTCAGAGTTCAAGAAAGCTGCCCATTGTGATGCCAAAAAATAACTGAGCTGCACTCTGTCATAGCTGAAAGCGACTTCGGAAATCCTGTAGTTCAGTCGCTCAAGTTGAAATATGTATACTTTTTGTTTTTGTTCTCATCAAAGTTATACATAATTTAAAGAGCCCAATAGGTCTGTGAGGCTTATTACTAGACACAGTTTTCCTCCCCTCTTTTCCATCTCTAGAGGCAACAATTTTCAACTCTTCAGCCCATTATTTTGGAATTTGTCTCCTCTTTCAATCAGGAGCTTGTAGCCACTTTTTGGTTTTTCAGCTCTAGGCACCGGCTGCTGGTTTCCCACCAGGGAAGATAAGGATTTAGCTCTTTCACTTCCCCCACTGCTGCCCATTCCCTCTCCTCCCAGCAGCCTGCAGGGGTTTTGGTGAGGTGGCCCTCAGTATGTATAGCGTGATGCCTCTGCAAGTCCCTTTCGGCAAGATCATGCAATGAATGCTTCTTTTCCTTTCTTGTCCAACCTATTGTCTTCCATGCAGTTAATAATTGTCTTGGATTTTTCATTTCATTGGTTTTCTGTGTATTCATCACCAATCCAATGTCAAATCCTTTGCCAACTCTATGCGTCTTCTCAAGGCATTCAGACATATTGGGTATTCTGTACTTTTCATTTCCCTGAAAAACATCTTTGACTGACCAGCCCCTCACTGGATGTGTTCTCACCTCCGGTGCAAGGTTGCCATCAGAGACTTCATGGCCCACCGTCCTGGAGGCCATGTAGGGTCTCCTGTTTCCTCCATTCCATGTTTGCTCCCCTCATTTGCTGGAACACAACTCCATTGCCTGGAAGGTAGATATTTTGATATCTCACATGTCTGAAAATATCTTTATTGGTCATTTACTCATAATCGATAGCTTGGCTGGATAAAATCTTCCAGGTTGGAAATTATTTTCTCTCAGACTATTGAAGGGATTATTTCATTGCTTTCTAGTTCTCCAGAGTGCTGTTAAATCTTAAGCCATTTTGCTCCTTGAGACTTTGTATGAAATCTAGAACCTTGTGGAACCTTCTTTGTGTCCCCGGTGTTCTGTTGTTCTGGGGTACGTGCCTCACTATAGGCTTATTTAACCCACAGTTCTGGGTAACGCTTTTCAGCTTGAGTCCTGCTGTTTGAAGATTTTAATTTGATTTTTCCTTTCACGATTCTCTCTCCTTCCCCCCAACCCTGCCACCCAGTTCCTCTGAATCTCCTATTGTTTGTGTGTTGGACCTTTCGGACTTGTCTTCTACTATCTTATATTTTTGCCATTTCTTTATCTTTTGTTGTATTTTCTGGAAGATTTCTCTCATGTTTATCTTCTTTCTATTGATTCATTTCTGCACCATTTTGGTTTTCAAGAGCTCTTTGTAAAATAAAAGAGCTGTTCCACTCCTTTCTCGATTATACTCCTCTCCTTCCTTTAACAATTGGCAGCTATTTTTCCTTTTCTAGAGTTCTTTCTTCCATGCATTGTCTCTGCTTCCTCCAAGTTGCTTTCCTCCCGATGTTTGTTTAACATCTTTCACATTAAAGTTTGCCTTGAGTGTCTGGGAGGTGGGGCTCGGTTGTGGCTCATACCAGTGAAGCTGTGCTTATGGGGGGGGGAGCCTGTCAATTGTGGGCTTCACTCTAGGTGGTTTGGGGGATCCCCCATGTTGGTATCTTTAAGTTTTTCCTTTGGGGATTGTCAGATGACCAGGAGAAGGTCTCCTCATGTACCGCCTGGCACCCTGGGAGCGGAGTACGTGGGTTGAACTTTCACTAATCCCCTAGCTCGGTTGTTCTGGGTGTTCTGTCCCTGTTTTATTTGTTTCCCCAGAGAAGAGAACTTCTAGAGGCTAAGACTTCAGTCCTTTGTGGGGGTGAGGAAAAGATCTTGGGATCTAGTTCCTTCTTCCATAGACTTTCGACCAATGGCATTGTTTTAGTCACGTTTTTGCCTCCATTCTGGTGGCACGTGGTAGTGGTGGAAGGTGGTCTGAGATGTAAACTAGGTTGCATCTTGGACTCCTTACTGTTGACTGACAATTCAGATTTCTTAGCTGTAACTCCTCCAACTGCTCTCCAGCGTCCAAAATTTTGTTACAGTTGTATCCTTTCACTTAAAAGAAAACCCTATGGGTTTATCCCTTAGAAGAAATCATTTTATTATTGTTTTAGTGGAATTTTAGGTAGAGCAGAACTAAATGTGTGTTTAATCCAACATCTTTAATGGAGGTCTCTTTTAAAAATCAAAAATAATACATGTTCTCTGTAGAAAAATTAGAAAATACAGTTAAGAAAAGTCAGAGTAATAATACCTTTACTCCAGGAAAATCATTGTTAATATTGCAGAGGTAATTCCTTCTATTATTTCATATATAAATTATATATAAATGTTATATATGAATACAATGATTGGGAAGCAATAAGCACATTAGTTTTAACCTGTTTCCTCACTTAATATATAGTGAACATCTTTCCAAGTCACTAAGTGAATTTCAAAATTATTTAAATGATTCATATTATTTCATGAAATTTTTCTTAATGTAATGTATTTTTGTCTAGTTCTACATTATTGGTATCTGGATTTTGTCTACCAATTTTTCAGAAGCATAATAAAAACCATAATGAATAATCCCATTGGCAAAGCTTTCTGTGAACCTTGATTATTTCCTTAGGATAAATTCCTATAATCACTGCACCAAAGTCATTCCTAGTATAATTCTTTTCAATCTCATTACCCAGGCACCCCTCTGAAAGATGAATGCACTTCGTCTTCCACATAGCAGAGGCTGGCTTCTTTACCTTTGCTGACACAAGTATTGGATTTTAAAACACCTCCCATCGGCAGGGCCCAAATGGTGTATTACTGGTGTTTTGATTTGTGTTTCTTGGATTTCTGCTGAGGCCAAGTGTCTCTTCCTATTCATTGGCAGTGTATATTTCTTCTTTTCTGAATGGACCTCACAGTGGGTTTAAGATTTACAGTTACCCTTAGAAGTGCAGAAATGTAACTTTCTTCATTTTTTATAACTAAGCTTCCCTTGTTGCTGGGCTCCCCCATTTCCACTCAGTGGGAACACGCTGACTTTTGATTGAAAGTAACTCGCTGTTCAATCACTTGCAGGTGAGCGCATCTCCCTCCTGCTTTCCTCCTGTCCTCTTGCAGGAAGGGTGGCTCGTCTCTTTACTACTCTTAGGTGTCTTGGTCTTTGGGTGGCCGCCTCTGTACTTGCTGCTGGCACCTGGGGAACAAAGCTGGGCTCTGCTGCTGAGGACACGAGGGGTTGTCAATACCTGGGGCTCACACCTGCATTTCGGGGGCCTTAGAGGCAGAAGGGGGTGACTCTCAGCTGGGTGTAGAGCCCTCTGCAGCTGGTTCGACAGGCCTGAGATGGAGGGTCTGCAGATGGATCCCTGAAGGGGCTGGGGTGGGAGGTGGTGGGACGGATGACCCTGCCTCCAGGCAGGGGGTAGAGCAGGTCCTCATTAACTTGGCCTCAGCCAGTGCTAGAGGGAAAGGCTTTCCTCTGTTGCAAGAGCCTATCAAGGACCCGCATGTTACAGCCTATGTCTTATAGCTTCTTGGGGTCTCTGATCAAGCTCTCGAGACTCCTTTATTTGTCTTTTTTCCCCATAAAGTTATGAAGCCAACTGTTTCCTCAGCTTACAGATGTGCTGAGGCAGGGAGCTCATTTCCATCAGAAATTGGCCTCAGAGGAGGGAAGCTTCTAGGGGAAGCTGGAGCTCCTCCCACAAGGTTTCTGGAGTTGGGCATGCAGTGGCTGGGGCCCCTCCTCGGCCATAATTTTCTGTGCATATGCTTCAGACCCAGGAGAACAGTCTCCCGAGACCAGATCCCCTAGAGCGTGATAGAAACTACTATGTTCTTGCCTTCATAGCTGTGTACTTTCGCTTTTTATGTGCAAGGCCTTTTGATGGAGGAAGTCGGCACATAGCCTGCCCTCAGGATACTGGCCAAGAAGCGCAGGAGATGACACATAATGATACTAGCTACCATTATTTCCAGCAAGTACTGCATGTCAGGCACTGGTGCTAGAGATAATAATAGCATTAATAAAGCCTCCAACTTACGGTGCTCCTAATATGGGCTTGGCCCTTTGGAAGACTCTGTATTCCTCATAGGAACTGGATATATTTGTTATTGAAAGTGTGGTCCTGGGCCAGTGGGTACAACATCACCTGAGCCCTTATCAGAAATATCAGGCTCAACTTAGAGCCACAGAGTCTGAATCTGTGTTCCAAGGGGATCCCCAGGCGTTCCTGGGCAAATCGTTGTCCCCATTTTGCACACAAGAAAACAGAGGCTCAGTTGAAACTGAGTGGCTTATAGAAGGCCGTGGGGTCGCCACAAGTTAAGTGGGGCTCTGAACCTACATCGGGATCCCAAAGACTGCTTATTTCCCACTCTGCAGTACAGGCTCAAATGATGTTGTCAAAGGCTAGACTGCAGTACAGCTGGAGAGCTGAGTACTGAAGAAGAAGCCCTCCCTAGATGTCAGATGGTGGAACAGCCTGGCGGGCTTCCTGGAAGCGGGGACATTTGGATCGGTCCTAGAAAGGTGAGCAGAAACTGCAGAGAACGGGGCAAGCCTATCTGAGGTGGAGGAAACAGCATGAACACAGATGGGAAGGTGGAAGAGTGGTGTCATTCCCCAGAACCTTTCCCTAGTAGCTGCTGTTAAATTGATCCAGTGAGGGGGTCATTAGACTGGTGGTTCTAATGCCTTGGCAGCATAACCAGAACCTAAGCTTGTAAATGAAGAAACCAAAACCTCAGGACAGTCAGCCAAGAGCCGACCAATCTTTCCCAAACAAGCCGACCAAACTACAGCCAGTCAAATAAGTGCCTTGCTTTCCTGCTGCACCTTCTCCTAGTAGTCTTGCCCCTGACTCCTGTTAATGGAGCGCTCCTAACCACTTCTGATAGGCATTGCCCGATTTGAATTAGTTTTTGCCCAAATAAACTCTTAAAATTTTAAATATGCCTCCGTTTATCTTTTAACACTGTGGTCTGCTATTTTCAGAAGCAGAAAAGGATTTGGGACAGGGCAGTGGTGATTCAGAAAGCTCTGATTTCCCCTTGATCTGTGGCTGTCAGAGATGGACCCGTCTTGAGAGGTTTCTGGCCCTTGACCCCTGCTTTTCTGGGGCTGGCGACCCCTGCTGTACCCAGGATTCCCTGCTATGCCACACCCCCTCCACTGCCCAGGCTCAGAGAAGGGCTTGCATAACCCCTGGTCTTTGGACACAGAAACTCCTCTTCTGGGCAGTAACCAGTGGTCCAATTCCGAGCCGTATTTAACCTTGTCCCCAGTCCCTGTTCCGACCTTGGCAGTCAATCAACTACCCAAATTAAAGATACAGTGTTGGTGCCTGTGAAAGATAAAACCAAACATGTAAGGAAATTGATTTTATTTATGCCATAGGGCGAGCATACCAGATCTGAAGGTCACAGTGGCTCACCATGAAGGTTTTGTATTAGACTTCTGTAGGGAGGAGTAGCTAAGGTAAAGGTGGGGGAATATTACAATTGGGGTTGCTTTGGTAGTCAGGGGGAGTCCCAGTTGGCCAGCTGAATAGAAAGCGTTTATCTCTGTGTCCAGCTAGTTTCAGGAGGACAATCAGTCCAGCTATCATTTATGAGATGAAGAATTGGGAATTGGGAGGGTCTGTGTCTGACCTGCTCATGGGTAAACCAGGGGGGCATCTGTGAGTCTTGTCTGAATCCAAGGGGAATCTTTGCAGGAAGCCATTTGTTTCCCCAAACAGGGAAAAGTGGTGGTGGTGAAGTTTCTGGACCCTGTTTTCCCAGAGGACAGAGCTAAGGAAAATTTCAACATCGGTCTTGCCCACATTTCTGTAAATAGGAGGCTTAAGGAGAACAACCTGGCTGGAAGGGGTGAGGGTCAGGCTGTTGCCTTGAAGTTTCAACTGTTTAGAAAGTACGTTGTTTTTAGTTGGATAGTATATTAATAAAAATCAATAAAAACAGCAGTTTTTCCTAAGGATGCTTTTAGTTGCATTTTACCCAAGACTTCAAAGCATGAGTTTTCTGTGTCAGAAACTGTCATTACAGTCAATATAATGTCATGTTAATGATTGACTTGTATGTTAACAGGGAAACAGAGAATGTGGAGAGTGGTGGGTGCTGGTAAGGCCTCTGCCGTGCCCTTTGATGTACTTAACAGTTGGTTAAGTTTGGTTACTTAACAGTTGAGGGTGCAGAGCAAGGCTTCTCAGATCTTGGTCCATGGGCTGCCTGGAATACTGGCTAAAAATGCTGCCTCCTGTGTCTGCCATGAGCTGCTGTGGCAGAATCTGACGGTGGGGGTGGAGTAGGGTATTTAACCAGCTCTCTGGTCCTTGCTGGGGTGGGGGCGGGGAAGGTTTCCCTGTGAAGGAGATGATGAAAGTGAGACTCCAAGGATGAGTGAGGGGAAAGGACACAAGAAGAAGCATTCCAGGCTTGGTAAGAGCATGTGCAAAGGCCCTGAGGCAGGAAGGGGGCTGGGACTTTTGTAGATTATCCAGAAGTCCTTGGGGAAGACAGTGCACTGGATGGGGCTACATGGAGAGCCCTGCACACCAGGCCAAGCCCTCCTGTGCATCCTGGATTGTATCCTAAGACACACGGGAAGTCACTGAGGGTTTAGTTTTAGGGGCTGGGGGTCATGGGAGAGTTGGGGATGTGACTGGATCACTGGCCCATCACACTTGAAGTGTCCACAACTAGACTGGACCCTCCCCAAGCCCTCAGCCAGCTCTCCCTCCTGTGTTCAGCAATTCAGAGCGTGGCCACCGCCCACCCAGCCACCTGATCAGGAAGCCTGGCCATGACCCCATCTCCTTCTCCCCATCAGCCCTCCTCTACTTCTGCCTGAGGTTGGGCAGTGCCTTCTCTCACCTGGACAGCCTCATCAAGCTGGGCTTCCTGCCTCCTGGCTCACTCCCCTCCAGCTCAATCTCCCACCAAGAAGCTGGACTTTCCACAAACGCTGATGACCTATTGCCCTCGGGATCTTTCCTTCGCCCATTGGTTTCATCTCTCACGCCAACCACCTTCACTCTACTGGCCACTCTTATCAAACTGGACACGTTCCCACCTGCAGGCCTAGGCCACTCAGCCTAGAACTTGCCCCTGACATTCTCCAGACTGTCTCCAGTACAGCCTTCTTGTCTCGGCGCCTGGTCGCCATTGCAGGAAACATTCCTCCATCCTCCCAGGCTGGGTTAGGAGCCTCCTCTCCCTGCCCCTCCCGACGTGACGCTTCTCACATCGTGTTGCAAGTCTCCATGCTCCCGATCCCAGTCAGACCCTGGCCCCTCCTCCGTGGCAGGGTCTGGGTCTTCCTGCCCTCTGGGCAGTTGGTGGAGGAGCTGACACAGGAAGTGCTGGGTGAGTAATTCTTCAAAAGCAAGGGTAGGTTTCTATGCCTCCCTAGTATCCCAGCCTGGGAGCGTCAATCTGGTGGTTTCCATCCCGGTGGCTGTTACTTTCTGGATAGTCTCCTGCCAGCTCCTCATTTCCCACCCCCACTCCCAGCCTCTTCATTGTCTCCCCTTTGGCTTTAATGCTTGTGAGACCATTCAGAATAATTAAGAGAGAGAAGTTTTATGCTGTTTATGGGACTTTGATCAAAGATTTTAATTAACCTACCTTGCTTTAATCCTTTAAGAGTTCATTCCCCAGGGCTGTCCATTTGATAACGGAATTAATGCTTCCAGGCAGAGTGGAAGGCAGAGGCTTGGACCAACAGCGCCTAGTGATTGTCTCGTTAACCCTTCCAAGAAGGATAGGTTTCAGCTCCACATAAAGGGTTTGTGTCAATCTGAGCTGCTCGCCGATGGAATGAGGTCCTTGGAGCCCTGATACTGGATGCCTGCAAGCCAATGCCCGCCGGACAGAGACTTTCAAGGTGGGAACAAGTTCGATCTGTGTCCCACCGGTGCCCCACTGCAGCAATCTGCACCCCACTTCACGAGTAGATGTTGGATGAAGTGAGTGAGGAAACCCCGCTGAGTTCTGAGAAGACAGAAACGTTAAAGTCTTAACCAACATGTATTTCCTGAGTCTCTACAATGTGCACTGGGGGATGGGGTGCTTCTCATCATAAGCCTTTCTGAGTCTCTTGGATTTTTAAAGTATGGGTAGATATTAACTTGATTTTCATATTAAGAAATGTATCAAATGACCTTTCCTTTCCTCTCCCACTGAAATCACCTGCCAGCAGGCAGAAAGCCAGACTCCAATTGGCTAAGCATGAACCTTGCAGGGGTGACCTCAGCTACCCATTTGCATGGCCTAGATTTTGAGACAAAGCCCTGTATGTATCCCAATTGTGTCCAAATGTCTTCAATTATTCAGAGAACAAAGAGCAACATTTCTCTAGGAAGCTGGGCGAGGTGTGTGATGGGTGTATACGCCAGTCAAACAAGAAGACCCCTTTCAGGCCTGCACTCGAGGAGAATAAGGATGGCTGGGGCCTGGTTTGTATTCCTCCTCGGCCCTGCCTTGGGAAAGAACGTTGCTGAGAGCAGGATTCTTGAGGCAGGGGAGGGCTGGCAGCCGTCTCAGAGGCATGAGGAAAAGGGCTTAGGCATCTCTTTCCACATCTAGAAATTGAGTGCAAGACCCGAAGTTTTCCCACACCTTTGAGAATTCGGATGAAGAAAAGGCATGGTTCCTCCTTTACAAAGATAAGATAAATTTAGAGTTTGATTAAGAAATAGGGAAGAACAACAGCTGGAGTTATTTGGGACAGTAGTTCTTATTAGAATGTGCATTTTAATAAGCAGTCACATTTTTAGGGAACAATATCATGGACTGTTTGCTCTGGCTTAGCACCTCGTGAGTAGGAGGGTGTGCTCAGAATCAGACTCTCTGGACTTGATCCCGGCTCTGCCTTTAGTTATGTGGCCCTGGTCAGGTTTCTGAGCCTGCCTGGGTCTGTTTCCTTGTCTGTGAAGTAGGAACTATGATAGTACCTGCTTCAAAGGTTGTTGTGGGCGAGTAAATGAGCTCAGACACATAGCTCATGTATTACTCTGTGCCAGGCACGTAGTGAGTGCTCCATACATGTGAGCTGCTGCTATTTATTGTTGCTGTTACTGTCATGTAAGGTCCTCTGTCAGTGACCAGGGAAAGCCAGTCAAGTCCCAAGACGCCGCCATTCCTTATCACCTAAGGAGGCAATAGCGGCCTCTGAGCTACTGAAGTACCTTGGGCGGCCTGCACCAGCCGTAGCCTCAAGTTCACAGGGGAAAGGGGATCACGACCAGCACAGATAGGGCAGTGGGAAGGAAGCTCTGGGGGGTCCAAAGCAGACAGTCTCAAAGCTCAGTGTGCATTAGAGCACTTGGGGGACTCACCAAAATGCAGCTTCCCAGGTTCAGTGGCCGCTGGTGGGGGTGCAGCCCCTGCATTTTAAAGGAACGTCCCCATAACTGTGATGCAGTTTTCTTAGGCTGTGGTTACCTGGGAGATCCATGCATGGGGCTCTGAGAGGTGCGCACCTGAGCTCCCTCAAGGTGCTGACATCCCACGTGGCTGAGGGAACTTCAGAGGTGCCAGGTTTCTAACAGGGTCCCGACTCAGATCTCAGCTAAGCCCCAACAGGGAGCATAAACTGAGTTTTTGTTCTGGTCACAGAATGAGTCATAGCAGAGCCTTGATCCTTGCTGTATACTTATCCCAATTTTTTTGCCATGTAGTGACCTCAGCCCGTGACCTGAGTCTAAATCCTGACTGCAGTCCCTGATTAAGCCCTGACCTCAAACACAGACTAAACCCTTGCCTTTGACCTTCCTCAGGGCATAAGCTCAGACAGAACCCCAGCTCGGCCAGCTGACTCTCTCTTTGAAGGGGTTGGGGAGGGGATGTGATGGCTCCAGACAGGGTGGCCTCCTCCCCCACCACTGGGGACCCAGATGAGAAACCACAGTCCCCACTGGTGTCCCCTGGGTGGGAACAGGGGGTGGGATCAGGAACTTAGGGGCTGTGTGTGGCTTTCCAGGCTCTGCCCTGGCTTCACGTGCAAGGTTGATTAAAGCGCCTTCTTTCCCTTCCCACATGCCTTCTCCAGATCACTGCTTCTCTGATGGATTCATCAGAATAAAGCATGTGGCACTTATGTGGAGACTGAATGGAAGAGCCTAGAGGCCCTTTCCAGGCCTGCCCTCCCCAGGCCTTGCTTGTTGAATTGTCTAAGGGGCCAGGAAGCCGGTGCCCATGTTTCCGGGCAGCTGCATTGGGGGAAGCCTCTCCCTGCACACTAGGCGAAGCACTAGGAGAAAACTCAACCTGGACGGGGGAGGGTTCTTGATTCTGGGTGAGAAAGAATTCTTGAACAGATAAGACGAGTGTAGGTAAAGAAGGAATTCATTAAAGCGAGAGCAGCAGGGAGTGGCAGCTGCCTTCTAGGCTGCAGAGAACAGGAAAGAGCAGGGGGAAAGAGGGAAAGTTCTCGGCCTATGGCAGAGTCCCTTGTCAACTCCTTGCAGCCAGGGTCACGTGGCATCCTGTGTCCGCTTGGATCGGCCCAGCATGGGGACTAGCCCCTACCACCCCAGGATTTGGGGGAGCTGCGGAGCACAGGATGGAGTGAGATTATGTTCTGAGAACTTCCCAAAGAAATTAGATTTTTCAGGCAGGCTACTAAGAGCAGATCTCACAGCTGCCGCTCTGTCCAGGTCACTCAGGTGACGGGAACATGCAGGCTCAAATCTGAGCTCTTAGCAGTCCGTTCTTACTTATTAGGAGTAAAGTGGAGACAGAGTGAAATAAATGGAATAGCAAAGAGACAAATCGCAATAATTTGAGCAGTGAGAAAGGTTTCTTTGAAAGTATGCCCTTAAAGAAAGGAAAGTGCGGGCATCCTCAGAGAGGAGGCGCTCTGAAAGGTTGGGGATTCTGTCTTTTAAGGCTTTCAAAAATGGGACAAAGGGCAGGGGTGGGCGTGTGGTCTCAGGAATGTTTATCTCTGGTGAGCGACACCATGTCTCCACTCCTCTGTGATCAGTCCTCCAGCTAATTTTGCTAAATAGACCCAATACAAGGGATTTGTTTATCCTGTTCTCGGAGATAGTGGGTGCCAAGCAGTGGGGACATGTAAGTTACGACTGCCTGTCCTGCCTTGAGGTAGGCTGTTGGCTGATTACTACAGAGTATTTTAGGAATCCTACTTCTCAACTCTGATTTTTAAAATGGAATCTTAGCCTTAAGATGGAGTCCCTCCTGTTCTTACTACACTGTTACTATCTCAGCATTTTTCCGCTTGTCCCATGTCCCTACCTTGCCTCACACAGACCCCAGCCAGAAAGCAGTGAGAGCCCTACCTCTGGGATAGTGAGTTTCCTAGTGCTTAGGAACTGGAGCCGGCTTAAGTGACATTTGACTGTCTGACTTACTGATGTATTGGGTTAAAATCTGTCAGTAGATGAAAGTGTTTCTCCTTTACCAAGACAGGACACCCATAGACTTCGTCTTATCACCGCCCCCCCTTACCACCACTGCCATTGCTGTTATCACTCTAATGCTTTACTTGCATTGTTTAATCTTTAAATATTAGGAGTAGCTGCATCCATGACTATCTGTACTGTAAGAGAGGCCATGTCACTCCATTGAGTTCACAACCAGGAAAGCAAATTCCCCAGTGAATCTGTAGGTTTCTCATTACCAGCCTCAGAAGCATCGGGCATTCATAGAATCTCCGTCCTTTTCTTGGCTTCAAAGACATTTCAGAATTTCTTTCAAATGCGGTAGCTCTTCTCAGCTGGAAGTTTCTCAGCATACCTTTATTCTACCTCTCCGCTTCTATTTTTTTGGTTCCCTTCCCCCGTTTTGCTTTCATGGACATTTAAGTATGCAGATAAGCATGTGTATAAACAAACTGATACGCTGAATATTATTCCAAAGCCAGTGTGTTGATTATGTCTTGGCTTCTCTTCCAGTATGGTAGAGTAAGCACCTAACAGGCTGACCCTTCTTTAGAGAACAAGCATAAACGCTAGAGAAAATAGAAAACCCCAAAGGCTCTGAGGAATGAACAAAACCAGGCAGATCTTGCAGGGTATTTGAAACTTGGAAAAAGGCATTGGCATGAAGCAAGTTCCCATCTTTATGACTTTTGATCTGAGGGAAATTCTGTGAACAAACTGCTCAGGTGTCTCGGGTGACCCTGAACCAATGTAATACAAAAACTATTCGAAGAAATAATGCCCCAAACCTTCCAAAATTTGGTGTAGGGGCAGACATTTACAGATTCATGAATTTCAGCAAGGCCAACTCAGAACACAAGAAGAAAACCATGCCTAGGCATGTCAAAATTTAACTGCTAAAAACAATGTGTCAACCAAAAAGGTTTTTACTACAGAGAAGTGTATTTTTTAAATTCAGTTGAATATTTATTAGGCATCTACTGTGTGTTAATTAGGCACTGTTTGGATGCTGGGAGCATAATCTAGAGCTGGAGTTTTCTTTGGGGGGAGCAAAGGGGGGTGCTGCAGTTGGTCTAAGCCCGAGTTTTGTCAGTAAGACCAAATTTACATGAAGCATACAGGCAGAGCAAAGCTAGAGTCCAGGACCTAAAGAGAATTCAAGTGCACCAGACAGCCCTGAACTGAGCATTTCAGAAAAAGAGCATCACAGACTTTTGCAGGAAGAGATTGAGGTCTCATGGGGGAACAGACTAAAAATACCAAAAGCTCAGGAGTTAAGGACCAGGGTATGTGGGCAAGTTCTAGTGTTAATCACAAGTAACTTTTTCTTTCCTGAAAGACTTGAGTTTATCTAGTAGGAAACATGGCCCCCTGGAGAAAGAGCCTCAGGGAAACTACTAACACTTAGGTAGAAACTAAGAACTGGTGTTTGGTGTCGGTACCTGCTTAGACGAAGGTTGATGGATTTCTGTTTCTGCAGGACTTGCGGGTTGCCTGTGAACGTGCGTGTGTGTGTGTGTGCGTGCGCCCACGTGATGTGCTGGAGAGCGTGTGTGTGTGTGATCAGCCGTCTCGGCTGGCTCATTCATCTGTTCACCACGTTGAGCCCTGAGGATGTGTGGACACTGATGGTGCAGAGGTAAAGGACACGGACAAGGCCCCCGGCCTACTCTACCGTCTGCTGGGAGAGACAGAAGCACGGATGTTTTCCCGTTGTGAGGAGGGGATTCTAGTTGGCCTGCACTGCAAGGATTTGGGTGCTGCTCATTCCCAGGGGAGGTGACCTCGAGGGGCAAAGTTAGGAGGAGGGGAAACTGAGATAGAGAAGGAAGAAAGGCCATCAATGTGTGTGCTACTGAAGAGCTACCGCGGTGGGCCCCAGAAACTCAGTCCACTGGGGACCCTCTGAGGACGGATGATGTCTGAGAGGTGGCCGCTGGGGTTTATCTGCTTCTGGCTGCCTCCAGGGGCACTAACTTCTCCCCACTTGGGGGCTGGTCTGGTGCAGCTGGAGAGGCCCTTGGGCAGAGCAGCAGAGAGACCAGGCCCTTGCGACTGCAGGTGGTCTCAGGGAGGCCGAGATCCCACTGCCCAGCTGGCAGATGTTTGAACTTCAGATATTCTTCCAAGTGTGAGGGGAGCCACAGAAGCTTTGAAGCAGAGGAGTGAAATGACCCGAGTTTAATTTGTAAAATGCAGGAGAGAAGCAAACTCCTGGAGAAGGTGAGGGAGGACGGAGTCCAGGGCCTGCCGGCCTCTGGGAGAAGCAGAGAGCCGTTCTTCACTGAGACAGGAGTGAGGGACCCACTGCCGGCACCCGGCAGGTTTGCTGTGAGCAAGACTGGGGAGGTTCTAGGGATGGTTTCCTTTTCTTATTCCACGAAGAGTGAGGTGCCTGCATGGGCCTAAATGGGGGTGGGAGGAGATTAAAGGGAAGAGAATGTAGAGAACAATTTTCTGCAGGGCTCATGGCTACCTCCCTGCTCCTGTTTGAATTTTGTGGTGAATTTAAAGTGTGAGTGATTGGTTCACTTAAAGTGATTTTCTCTGGCAACGCTGAACTGCCCTGGTGCTGGCTGGCAACAAGGAAATATTTGGGTTCATCTGGGCTTGGGTGTTGCCAGGAGAGCACAGCCTGGGGAGAGAAGGAGGGAGAAAGGGTGCTGGGGGACTCCTGCAAGGGAGACTCGATCCGCTGGTTCAGGGAAACCAGGGTAGTGGCTGTGTGCGCAGGGCCGAGGGAGGATGTGTATTTCAGGGTGAGCCTGGCTTTGGGGCTGGCACTTCCCTCTTTGGGTTTATACTCCACAACTGAAAAGTCATATATTTCCATACCACCCTCTTCCCACCTCACTCCCTTCCATCCATTGGAAGAGTGCAAAAAATTTGTGAACTAGCCCAGAATACCTTTTTGAATGCAAAAGTCTATTTTTAACATCCAAATGTTTTCTGAACTTCCAGAGGAGAGAATTGTTTGGTATCCTTTGATTAAGAAGATATCTAATAAGAAGCTACACTTTGAGGACATTTAGTTATATGATTATGTATTTCATAGGTATCATTTTAGTATGTACTTACATAAGATTTAAAAAGTACAGAGCAAAGCAGGGTAGATTAAAATTTCCAGACACGAGTCCAGGTTTATAGCTTAGGATTGAAGGATAGGTGCTGATGGCAGAGGGTGCGAGCCAGCCCAAGTGTCCTGGGAGAATTACCTTCTGAGCTGGACACAGATCTCTCTTTCTGGTCTCATGTCACCTAGCTTGCTGTCTGACTTCCCATGGTCATAAGGAAATCATATTCCTGCCAGTACTGGGTTAAATTTGTGGCATGGATAATTTGGAACCATCATCAGACATGACTCATTCATCACAAGTGTCAAGTCATATATCTGAGAAGTAAAGGACAACAAATTGATCTGGTACTGTTAATCGAATGTTCCAAGCAGCAGGGGGCCCATTCACCGGGGGTGTCAGCTCTCAGATGCCCACGGTCCAGCCTTCCCTCACCCCTCTCAGAAAATGTCTCTGGCGTGCCGTCAAAGGTGCTGGGCACATTTCCTCCACACAAGAAAGTCATCCTTTCTTTGCTCATTTTGTATCGTCCTTTCCCTCTGGATAGCCCACTTCATGTCTGTTCTTCTAATGTTCTTCTTGCCTTCGTGTGTGTGTGTGTGCGTGTGTGTGTAAACACAAGTGGTATCATATTGCACATTATTTTTCAATTTGATTTTCCTTGAAGCTATCTATGTCTTGAACATCTTTCTGTGTCCGTACATGAAAGCCCACCACATTATTTTAATGTATGTAGAGAATTCCATTGTTCTAGAATTTACTTGGCCCCCCTCCTAATGATGTACAGTTGTCAATGCCCCAACTCCCCGCAGTTTTCCTGTTACAAACCAGGCTATACCTCTCACTGTGTGTGTATACTTCTGTGCACATAAGCCAATTCTCCTGCAAGCTGGGCTCCCAGAAGTGACGTTGCTGGGGAAAGAGAAGGCACATTTATTTAAACATTGGCTAATGATGCCTGATGGTTTCCCTTCCAAATGGCCTCACAGGTTCACACTGCTTCCAGCAAGTATCTGAAAGCACCTGTATCCCCATAGTCTTGCTAATACTTGTTACCATCAATCCTTTTTAATTTTTGGCAATATAATGAATGCAAAATCATATCTCATTATTGTTTAAATTTCCATCTCCCTGGTTACTAGTGGGAGCTGTGCATTTTCTCATATGGTTATTGACATTGATATTTTTCTTCTGAGAATTGCCTATTCATATAATTTGTCCAATTTTTATTGTGTTGCATGTCTTTTTTTATTGATTTATATAAGATCTTTGTGTGGTCTGGTTATAAATTCTTTGTGTGTTGAATGTACTACATGTAATGTTTCCAAATTTGCTGCTTGTAATTTCATTTTGTATGTAAGGTGTCATTTTTCAACAACTGTTTTACATTTTGTGAGATTAAATATGCTAATCTTTTATTATTTGGCTTCTGGATTATGTGTCTTATTTTAGAAAAATCTTTCCAACACCAAGATTACTTTATAGTTTTATTTCAACCCCTTTATAGTTTCTTTCCTTTCTGTTTTTTTACATTAAGCTTTTTAATCTAACTGGAATTTATTTTTTGTATGGCATGAGTTATATATCTAACTTAATTTTTTCAACTGGACTTACAGTTTTCTTTAAACCACGGAGTATTCCTCTCTGTCCTAGGGATTCAAAATGCTGTCTTTATTGCAAATAATATTTTATCATTAATTATAAGTGCATATATTAAATTATTTAAAGGAGAACACTCGAACAGTTCCTATTTCCTATATTATTGGTGTCCTTACAGATGAACTTACCATACAGCTGCAAAACTGGCTGTAGGGTCTGTTCCATTCCTGTGGTCTATCTATCTGTCAGTTTGTGATGTTAGAGTAGAATGCCATAGACTGAGCGGCCTGAAACCCAAAATTTATTTCTCAGAATTCTGAGGCTGGAAAGTCTGGGATCAGAATGCCAGCGTGGTTAGGATTCCTGTTGAGATTTCGAGTGGGATGACTGTGTATTTATAGGTCACAGGAGGAGAACAGACATCTTTACAATATTGAGTCTTTCCATTCAGGAATATAATATGTATGTTAAAATTTCTCTCATGCCATAGGAAAGCTTTATACTTTTCTTAATAGATAAGTTGTCCATTCATTCATAAATTAATTGCTAAATATCTTATAGATTTCACTGTTAATGAGAATGGAATGGTCAATCCCATGGCTTGGCCACCTGCCGGTAAGGAACTAGATAGTAAATATTTTAGGCTTTGTAGCCATATGGTCTCTGTTGTAAATAATCAGCTCTGCTTTTGTAGTGTGAAAGCAGCCATAGACAGTATATAAACAATTGGCACAGCTATGTTACAATAAAGCTTTATTTACAAAAACAGCTTGTGGGCTGAGCTTGGCCCGGGTGCCAAAACCGGCTCCATTCTATTACATTTTAATTGCTTATTTCTGTGTATTTTAAAGTTGTTGATTTAAAAATTGTGATTGTATAGTTAACAAACTTGGCAAACTCTCTAGTTAGTTACAATGCCTTTTCATTTGATATCCTAGATTTTTCAGAGAGACAATTATATGGTCTGCAAACACTGACAAATTCCCCTCTTCCTTCCAATAATTACAATTCCTGTTTTATTTTCTTGTCTTGTCACATTGACCAGAACCTCCATAAAACGTCATATCATTATGGCGATAGCAATCATCTTTGTATCTTTAATTTCTTTTTTGGAGGAAATATTTCAGATGTTTTCATTATTAATTGTGATGTTTGATGTAGGTTACTGACAGATGGGCCTTGTAAGAGTAAGAAATTTTTCTTCTATTTGAGCTTACTAAGGGCTTTAAGAATGAATGAAATGGGTGAAGATGGTCAAAAGATGCAAACTTCCAGTTATAAATAAGTCCTGGGGATGTAATAGTGACTATAGTTGACAGTACTATATTATATATTTGAAAGATGCCAAGAGAGTGGATCTAAAAGTTCTAATCACGAGGAAAATATTTAGAATTGTGTGTGGGGATGGATGTAAGTAGATCTTTTGTGGTGAGCATTTTGTAATTATATATACAGGCATACCTTAAAGATATTGCCAGTTTGGGTCCAGACCACTGCAATAAAGTGAATCTGCCAATAAAGTAAGTCAAATGAATTTTTTGGTTTCCCCATGCATATAAAAGTTCTGTTTATACTATTCTGTAGTTTATTATGAGTGCAATAGCATTATGTCTAAGAAACAGTATTCATACCTTAATTAAAAAATACTTTATAGCTAAAAAATGCTAACAATCACTTACGCTTTCAGCCATAACCGCTGATCACAGATCATCATTCAAATGTAATAATAATGAAAAAGTCTCGAATATTGTGAGAATTACCAAAATGTGACACAGAGACATGAAGTGAGCACATGCTGTTGGAACAATGCCAACAACAGACTTGCTCCATGCAGGGTCGCCACAAACCTTCAATTTGTAAAAAAGCACCTCACATAGATGGGAGGTGCAAAAATCAAAACACAATAAAGCAAAAGCAATGCCTGAAACTAACACTGCTGCTCTCTTGGACAATAATGGGTTTGAACTGTGGGGGTCTACTTACATGCAGATTTTTAAAAATAAATAACATTGGAAAATTTTTTGGAGATTTGTGACAACTTGAAGAAAATGTTCTCTTTTCTAGCTTATTTTATTGTAAGAATGCAGCATATAACACATATAACAGAAAATATGAGTTATCAACGGCTTATGTTACTGATAGGCTTCCCTTCAGCAACAGGCTACTAGTAGTTAAGTTTTAGGGGAGTCAGATTTTTGACAGTGCAGATTTTTGACAGTGTCGAGGGGCTGGTTCCTCTAACCCCTGAGTTGTTCAAGGGTCAATTGTATAATGTCATATGTCAATTATACATCAAAAAATTTTTTTGAATTTGATCAATGCTTTTCCACGCTCAATTGACACCATCTTATGTTTTTATTTATTAACTTTATTAATATTGCAATTTACAATTACAGATTTCCCAATGTTGAAACGTTCTTACATTCCTGGAGAAAAAATTCTTCTTGGTGATAATGTATTCCTCTTTCATATACTGAAGGATTTGATGTGCTAATGTATTCTTTAAAAAGTTTGCATTTAAGTATTTAAATCAAATTCATTTGCAGATTTTTTGTGTGTGTGTGTGTGTGTGTGTGTGTGTGTTATACTTACTCAGTTTTGGTATTACAGTTATACTAAACCTTATGGAATATACCTGGCTGATGTCTGTATTCCCTGGAATATTTTGTATAGTTAGGTATTTCTTGTTTGTTCAAGATTTTGGTATAAGTGGCCCCCAAATCCTTTGGGGTGTGATACCTATTTGGGAGGTAATTGTCGACTATTTATTATTTCGGTTTCTTCTGCAATTAGTTCATTCCAAAATTCCATCTGTGCCTGAGTACATTTAGGTAATTTTCCTAGGAAATTATTTTATCTAGACATTAACATTTATTGAATAAAGTGATGAGTGATCTCTTACAGCTTTCCAAGTCTTTTTCTGTAACTGTAACTGGGTGTAATTTCTTAATTTGGACGTTATTTTTTTTTTGCCTTATCTCTTATTTCTTCACTGTAACTGATGATTTACATATTTTATTGGTATTTTAAGACAGCTTTGATTTTACTGATCAAGTCTACTTTTTTTTGTTTTGCTTTCAAATATTATACTACTATTTACTGTGTCCAGAGAGAAAATATTTTAGCATATTATTTTTGAGTTCTTTATTTTGATGGTCAGTATTTTAGTTTTCAAGCTAAATTAATTTAATTAATGTGAAAAGATACTTTATCCCTATTTGAAAGCATGTTCTGAGTGCCATTTAGGTCTTAATTCATCAGTGTGTTGAGTTTGATTTCTGTCTTTCAAAACAGTGTTGCCTTTCCATAATTTCTTGGTGAATATTTGGTGCGTCCTCGTATCTAGGAATATATTCTTTTGTGCTTCCTGTGGCCTGCCCCTGGTGCCCGTGAAGGAGGGGTGGGGAATGCTAGGGAGGGAGGGACTGGCTGATAGCATGTTTTCTGAGTAATAGACTCCCATCCTTCCTGGTGGTCGGTATTGTCTGGGGCCTCACTAGGTACTCTAAACACAACTTCACACCCTCAGCTTCATTTCTGTCTTTCTTGGGAGAGGAAAGGGGCTCACCAGTCTGGCTGCCCTGAATGGTCCTCACACAGCTCCTCTCTGAGTGACTGGCGTTCACATTGCCTTCTGTCTAATACCTATGAGCTTGGAGTTCTTGGAACAGCTTCTTCCTTCAGAATGGTCTTTCTCTTCATCAGTTTTCCTCTGATTTAGTTCCTTTTCAGATCGAATCTTATTTATATTCTAAATTTCTTCACCATTTCTGAAATTCTAGTATCACTTTCTAATGTTTCCCTGAGCCAGTACAGATTTTTAAAACTGTTTTATTTTGGAGAATTGTATAGGAACGCCTACACTCCTACAAACGCAATTGTAGTTTTAAATAAATTCATGTGTTATTAGCCTCAAGCACCCGTATACATTTGAATAGTTGTGTCTCTACATAAGATATATCTTATTTATCAAATATGTGAGTTTTTCTAAATATGGAGAATATTTAGTACCTCTGTGAATTCAAGGCTTCCCAAAGGTCTGTGTGGTCCACAGGGTGAGAATAATGTGCTAAACAGTCTAGACAAATGGTGTGGCCACAGATTAGAATGCCAGGATAGGTAAATATGGAAATGAATCTGTACTGTCACTGTAATTTTCTCTTCTGAGATTGAAAACTCAACTTTTAATTTAATTTAAACAATTTAAAAATTAAACAGAAACCATGGGCTTCGCAAACCCAAGCCCTTTGCCGAGTTGCACCGTGGCCACCCCTGCTGTCCGGCCCTGGGACTGCTGGTGAACCCGAGTGACATTATCCGGGGAAGGACTGGATTTCCAGCTGAGCCTTTTATTGGCCTTGACGCTGGGAGGCTCAGAACTGCCTGATCTCAGGAAGGATACAAGGGCATATGCAAATTGCCCAACTTGAACTGTTTTGGTGAGATTCATCTGCTGGGAGTGGCAGGCTTATTTCCCCTGGCAACTTTTCGTGTTTCATTTGATTTTATTTCACTGTTTGAGAGAGAGTTTCTTCTGATTTTTTTTTTTGGTTTGTTTATTTATATCTGCCGAGGTGTTGGTGGAAATACTACACAGCATGGAAGGAATGTACACAGGGACTTTGAGGAAACCAGGAGCCTTGAAGAGCCCTTTTGTCTTGCTTTGTCCTGAACACCATCACTGGAGCCCACACAGTGCCCCTCTGAGGTTATAAATCCCCGCCCAGCCATTGAACTGAGGTCTTGCACGCCATTGGCCATGAAGGACCAACTCTCTCTGAACATCCCTGGGTCCTGGGCAACTTACTAAGGGAACCAGAGTTTGGAGGGCAACGGAGCATGCAAGGCCCCAGGGTAGGGGAGAGGCTGGGAGTTCCCACTGCTTCCACCGAGGCTTAGAAAGGGGTTTTCAGGGCAGGATGCTGGGGCATCCCAGGGACTGACTCCACGAAAGTTGACGCGAGGGGGAAAAAAAGAGCTTATAGAACTCAAGTCATTGTTTCCCTGGAAATTCTGTACTGGGCTATATTAAGAGTGTGGGGCTGTCTTTGGTGATCCCGGTGAGGTGGGGGTGACGTGGTGTCTCTTGTGTGCTTTCCTGGGACAGGAACATTTCAGGTCGGTAGATTTCATCTCCAGCCTGCAGTTCTGTCATGTATGCTTTATGCTGCTGTTGGGAAGAGTCCAGGCCTGAGCACAACAGGGACAATTGTGAGCTTGTGGGTCCAAAGTCAAAAAGGTAGACGGCCCTTTTGGAGTACTCTCCCTGTGATTTTTATATGTTATAAGACTCATTTGCTCATTTTGGTTTATATCTGAATTGTTTCAGACCTTTAGTGGCCATGGAAAATGACTACTGGAGGGGATTTTTAATGAACTTTCAGTGTGTGCAAGTCTTGTGTGTAAGAGTCAGCCTGTAATCTAGGAATGAAAGAAAGGTGAGTGGATGGGGTCAGGACCTGGGGAGGGTTCTCGGAAATATCCCAACACTTCAATGTCGGTGAGTCCACTGGGGTCACCTGGTTATATTTATGTTAAATAGACTGTTGAGCAGAAGAGAGGTGATGGGATATTGGGGAATTAGTGGCTGGAGTGGGGCAATGGTTTGCAGACTAGCCAGAGAGAGAGGCAATGGAACAAAGCACACGGAGTCCAGCTCCTTCTGGGGTGCTCTGTGCAAGCCAGTCACCCCTCTGAACCGCCTCTTCATTACTGTACATGGGCGTGGTGACTGTCCCTGCTTTGAGGATTGAGAAAAGACAAGTGCAGGAAGCCATTAGTCTAGAGCCTGGCATATAGTAATCACAATTTTCTGCAGACTTCTCATACTGCTGTTATTCCTACTATTGCTATCACTCCTGCGGGCTTTTTAAAAGGGAGAGGCTGGTGCAGTCAGATCAGGGCGTGAAGCCATCACTGGGGAAGACAGGGTCATTGACCCCTGGCTGTGGGGCAGGGGAGTCCTCTGCTGGGGCAGCAGCAGAGGGACCTGCCCAAGGAGAGAGGAGTGTAATGTCCATGCATTTCCATTTCCAGCGTCTGGATTCATCTGGGCCTCTTGGACCATGGAGGCCCTTTTTTCCTCTGTTCATCGGGGTGGGGGCAGGGGAACAGTCTGGCTTTCTCTCAATCCCCTACTGGTCTACAAACACCAAGCAAAAGCAGACGCAAACTGTAGCAGCGACCGCTGAACTGTGTGTGTGCCCGTTTCCCGTGTAGCCTGTCTCGAATACAGCTGCCACAGTGATCCTGTTAAAACTGGAATCAGATCTGACCTCTTCCTGCTCAGAATCAATCTCCACGCCCCACCCCAACACCTTTTATTGCCTCGTCCTGCTTTTCATTTTCTCATGAGCGTCCATCGCCATCTAATATCTTACACAATTACTTTCTTTAGTGCGTGTATTAGTTTTCCTTGGCTGCTGTAACAAATTATCACACACTTTAAAAAAATACTATCATATAGTCCTGGAGATGAAAAGTCCAAAATGTACGAAACTCAAGGTGTCCCTGACCTCCCAATTCATAATTCCTTGGAGACTGACTAAAGCGTGTCCTACATGAAAACTCCCGGGGGAGACTCTGGTTGGCTCAGCCACGCCAGTGGATCGGCCCCCTGGGCTAGCCATGAATCCTCAGTCCCCGGGTGCCAGGGGGTGCCACGTGCTCCTCGATTTCCTAGGCATCTTCATCCAAATGGGTTCCGAACAGCACACCCCCTTCAAAGAGCCTTTCTCCCTGATTGGATCAGCATAGTGTACCCCTGTGTCTTCACATGGGAATGATGGGACCTTCAGATGGGCAGGGGTGGCCTGTCTGCAGGGGCTTGCGGCCGCCTGGGAGCATGCCCTTTTGGTGCTGCGCTGACCTTGAGATCGGGGCTTTCCGCCTGCAGGTCACGGGCAGAAGTTCCACAGAAACTGCTAAGGTCAGGTCACAACAAATATGTTTGATCAAAAGATGGCTTTTGTTATCAACTCCAGGTCCCAAGGACCTTATCCCTTGGGAACTAAGAAATTCTTTTAAATTGAAGAATTGAGACTAAATGCAGAACTGTGCTAAAGAGTTAGCAATGCCGCCTGGGGTTACCATGTCTGCTGCAAGGCGGAGCTCTGGCAGCGATGCCCAGTGGTGCTGCTAGGAGCAGCTTGGGAAATTCAGATTTCCTTCAGCACACTTTCAATCTCAGTGCCAGCAATTTCTTCTGTAATTTTAGGGGACTTCATTACTCCATCTCCTAGGGGTCCCCAGGAAAGTCAACCCCTTCAGGTCTCAGTCTTCCCAGGGAAGGAAATGGAAAGTTGGATACAATGCCCCTTATGACCTCCTAAGCCCAGATTTTCTGTGATTCTGTGACTAGAGTCCAGGCTTCCAAATGGAACAGCACTGATAAAACCTTTCCATGGCCTAGGATGGAGAAGACCCTCAGGCAGCTGATCTGTACTTCTCTTTGTTTGTTTTGGATACTCACACCTCTTGGCTCTCCAAATCACCCTCGAGTGGGCTCTGTGGGGATCTGTGGCAGGGTCTCCTTTTAACTGGTTTTTTCCCTAAGCAGCTTCTGTTCATCTGGGTTCTCTGCTTTGATGCTTGACTCCCTCACTGTTGATTAGCACAGAAGTTGCATGTGGGAGCCCTGAACGAGGGTCTGCAAAGAGGCCTGTCAGCGTCACTGCCGGTCTCTGTTGTGCATGGGACTACCTCCAGCTTGTCAGGATCCTGGAGGACCAACTATTATTTTTAGGTATTCTAAGTGTATGAAGGATCCAAAAATTACTGGAAAGTCTGGAAATGAAGTCAGGATTCTATAATTAGAACTGTGTTTAGAGGAAGTTAGTTCAGCCCCTCAACCCTCTCATCCAGGCCAGGAATTTCTGCCCCATCATCCTTAAGAGGTGGTCAGTGAACCTGTGCTTGTACAGCCCAAGTGAGAGGGAACTCATCACCATTTGAAACAGCTCATTCAATTGCCGGACATCTCCGATGGTTCCATCAACAGAGCTGAGATTGGTTCCCTTTAGGGGCCACCCACTGAAGATGAAACTTGGGTTTGACCCTGCAGCGATTTTAGACTGTGTAGCCCATTCGCTGGAAGCTTACTGTCCTCAGGCTAAACCAGAGACAGCAACGCTTTTTTAAGCACATGGCTTCCATTTCTCTCTCCATCTTGGACGGTCCTTGCAGAACTCTATTCTTCAGTCATGACTTGACTCACACACAGAAAGGGAGCTTCTCCCTGAATCTGAAATAATCTTTAGAAAGACTGTTCGCTCCCAAGTTCTTGCCAGGGAGGGAGGAAGTGTGTTTCAGCCACCTGCGTTCTGTGTTGCATGTGCAACTTCTGCGCTAACCATTAAGAATGGTCTGGCATGGCTTTGAACCTCTAGGGCTGAACTAATGCCCCATTTGCTACCTCTTCCCAGGGCCCTTCTTATAGAGCATCAGAGCAAAGATCACCCTCAGAGATAATCTGCTTCAATCTCTTATTCCGTTTTATACCCGGGGAAGACTGAGTCCCAGAGAGGGGAACAGGTTTGGCCAATGTCATCCAGTGGAAGAAAAACTGGAGCCCAGATCTTGAACTTCTCAAGTTCAGTGAGATTGCATGTCATCCAAAAGAGAAATTCTGAAGATACTTACGTGTCTGGTTCCCATGGTCCTCAGGGAGCTTTGTCCCCTGGAAATGACCTCTTCTTCCTGGGGTCTGTGGTTCCCCCAGGCTGACCCTGTGTATGCCCCGAGCCGAGGGGGCACAGCTCCCAACCTTGACCTCCTTCCATCCCCCATCTCTGGAACTCAGCACCTTCTTAATTCATGACCCCTCCAGGACTTATCCCAAAGGTATGATTAAAAGAAAATCTGTTAATATACAAGTAACTTTGCTAAACAAGCAACTCTTTCAGGGTGACTATTTATTGCTATTTATGATGACAGATTATCTTTCTGATTTTCCCCAGCACATGTCTCCAGAGGAAATTAGATACAGTACTTTCCTTAAGCAGGGCCAGGAGAAAATGTTTCTATAAATACTGAACAACTTGTCAGGGGAGATTACAAACATTGGCACGTCCTTCACAATGTCATGTTGGCTATTGAAGCTGTTGTAAGAAATCAGGATGGTTTATTTTCCTCCTGTTCTAAGGTAGTGGTGTGTTTTCTGAGGCCAGAAGAGGTGCTTCCAAAGGCAGAAGCTTGGGCTCAGACTCAAGGCCAAGGTGCCAGCATCCCCACAGGGCTGCTAAGGGCAAGGGCTTTGGGGTCAGATGTTTGGGCCCACTGGCTCCACTGCTCCCCAGCTAAGGGATTTGGGGCAAATCCCACAGCTTGAGACCACCTCAGTGATCTCTCCTGGGCGAGGACAATGTTGTGACTCATCTCAAGGTGTTGCAGAGATGAAATGATGTGACATGAAATCCCTTGACATATGGGTAATCTGCAAATACATGTTTTCTCCTCTTTCCAGCCCACTAGGAAGACCCCTTTTATCAGCAGACACAGAGTGCCCTAAGCCCTCTTGCCTTCTGACTCCCTGTGCTGCTTAGGAGAAATCCGACAAGAACAAGAAAAATAAATGCAGTGAATAAGAGCAAAATTTCAGTCTTTCATAATGTGCCAAGAATTATTCTAGTGGCTTCACATATTTCAATTATTTAATATTCAGAGCAACTTATGAGGGAGGGACTATAAGAATCCTCCTTTCAGAGGAGGAAACTGAGGCAGAATAAAGTGCTCAGAGCCACACAGGTAGAAGGAATAGAGCTGAGATTGGCCTCAGGCACTCAGCCAGCCAGCTATGTGGTCTCCAAGGGGGGCTGGCTCACATTCCTTCTAGTAAAACGCACTTGCAGTACCTTTAAAGATTTTTTTCTACGTGCTATATGTTCTGAGTTTTACCATCACGGATCCATGAGCGTTTATCACCATCTAATATCTTACACAATTACTTTCTTTAATGTAATTTTTTATTTATCCTACTTAAGACCTGGTAGAATTCTTAGATCCGGGGACTCATGGCTTATTTAAGTTCTGTGAAATTCTTGGCTGTTATCTCTTCCAGCACAGACTTTTCTGTTATCTCCATGTAACCCTCTGGAACTCGCATCAGACCTATGTTGGAACCTTTGGAGTCACTTTTCTTGTCTCTCAACTCTCCTTTCATATTTTTTAATCTCTTCTCTCCTTTGGCTATTTCTGTTTGATCTTTGCATTCCCAATTTCCTTCCTCAACTATGTCCAGCGTTCTGCCGTTTCCCTATTGAGTTTTCACATTTCATTAACTTTGTTTGGTTTCTAAGATCTCTAGTTGGTCCCTTTTCATAACCTCTTCCTTTTTATTTCATCATTTATTTCTTGTGTCCTAGTTACGGTCCCTTCTAGACCTCGTGGAAGTCTATTAGGCTGGTTACATCTGTTGTCCTTCTGGAGGGTTCTGTTTGATCTCTTTTCCCTCAAATGGAAGAGATTTCATTTGTGGAATTGGCTGTTCGCCCTTCATGATGGCGATGTTTCTGTTTTGTGCCTTCTGGTTTTCAGCTCACCTGCTAGGTCGTGAGCTGGGCTGGCCCCCATGAGGGCCCTCGGCGGCCTCCACCCCATCTCTCTTGGCGGCCAGGTGCAGGAGGTTTCGCTGCAATCTCGGGTGACAGGAAGTGAGTTTCTGATCCTCTGCTTCCAGCCTTCAGTCACAGGGGTCTGTGAGATTTTAGCTTCCACTCCCTCCGGCTACTTTGAAGAGCCCTGCTTTACAAACTATGGAAGCACCACGATCTTTTTTTGAGTGTGCATGGTTTTCCTTAACACCGAGTGTCTGGAGCAGAAAGTAGGGGTCTTAGCATCGTCTTAGTTCACCATCGTGAACCAGAAACACTTCTTTATTTGTAATTCTCCATTAAGATGAAATAATTGATATAGATAATAAAGCATAGGCAATTTTGGCTATAAAGCATAATAATAAATAATAATAAAACCTGTACCTGTGAATGGGTCCCCTGCTTAAGTACAGAACACGACCGGGGCTGTCGAAGCCACTGTCTGCCTCCTCCTCATCCCGTCTCCTTGCCTCCCTCATCTCCAGGTGGCTCTCCTTGCTGTTTACCTTCATCTTGGGTTCCCCTTCCATTATTTTCTACCACGTTATTTTATGCAGGGAAGTGTCATTATAGTGACTCTTTAGAATTGTGCTATGAAGATACAAAAATTATTAAAACACATTAGCACATAAATGGACTCACAAATCAGTGGAACAGAATAGAGAATTTAGGAACAGACGCAAGCCTCTAAGGAAATGTTCTATACGAGAGAGGAGGTATTCTAAATCAAGGGCAAAAGGGATCATCTATTCAATGAATTGGTGTCGGGCGATTTGTTATCTATTTGCAACAAAATAAATTTTAGATCCTATCTCACACCTTGCATCAAAATGAATCCTTAAATAAAAATAAAACAATTCATATTTTATTAATAAATATTTGTAGACAATTGTATTGTAAATTTTATAACAATTATATTGTAATATTGATAAAGTAATTATAAGATTTAAAACAGACCCAACTAACAATAGAACTATAATAAAATTTAGGAGAATAATTTTATGATCTTGGAGTGGAAATGCCCTTCTAAGTGATACACAAAATGTCAAAGCTATGAAGGAAGAGATTTATACACTTCCCTACATCAACATTTAAACCTTTGACACAGCAAAAGACCCAAATGAAATCTAAAGCCAAATACGAGAACGAGAGAGAATATTCACAATACATGCAATAGACTAAAACACACACGTATGTGTGTTTATTTATGTTTTAAACACAGATAATGGATTAAAAGTTACCATGCCGTAAAAAAAACAGAAGTCACCTATAATCCTACCCCTTAGACAGGACCACTATTTACATTTCAGTATATAGTGTTTTGGACACTTTTTTCCCCTTATACTTTTTTTCTTATGCACACTGCATCCACAAGCACATGTACCGCATATCTGAGGTTATGCTGTACAGATTATTTTTCTATGGCATTTTACTTGATATAGGGTAAATATTTTCTCATGGAAGTTAAATACATGCAAATTATAATTTCTGCAAAAAAATCGTAACATCTATTTGTTATTTATTTTGTAAAAGTGCTAAAAGTTGTTTAATAAATTAATTTAAAAAGCCTCATCTATGAGGGACTCCTACAGATCTATAAATAAAACGCAAACATACAACGGAACAAGGAATTGTGTAGACCATCGATCCACAGAAGATTGAAGAAGAAACACTGCAATGGCCAACACACATATAATACCAATTTCACTAATAATTTAAAATATAAATATAAACACATTTTTGATTTATGCCACTGAGAAAAATTTAAAAGGTAGCTAACACTTAGGCTTGGCAAGAATGCAGGGGAATGGACAGGCTCATAAACTCTTTGTAAATTGATGTAGTATTTGCCAGCTAACTTGATAGTATCTATAAACATAAAAAAGTTTTACAAAGGGCATGTCTGGGCTCTAAGTCAGTGATCCCACTGAAATCACAGCCTAAGAGATGTTCATTCCAGCACAGTAAAGGGTAGAGGAGAGGGCAGTATATGGGGTAGTAAGAGAGATTTCTAATTTTGGTTAATTATACTTAGAAAATACTCTTGTATTATGAGTATGTTTTTGTTTTTACTATTTGTACATTTTAATATTTCCTAATAAATTTATTGCTAGTATAATAAGATGGTAAACATTTAAGGAGAGATATGTTAATGAGCAACAATTCAGTGTTTGAAATGCTAATACTATATAGGCACTCAATATATGTCCCTCACAAAAACAAGAGCAGCAAAACAAAAAACCTAAAATAAGCAAGAAAATCCAAACCATAAGACTGCACGATGGACAGACTGGACCCCTCATTATCCACGGAAAACTGCTTAAAAAAAAAAACCCTGCTTGTACATCAATTTGCAAAAATGGGGTCCACGACACTGTATGTTATGACTTTAATTACCGCTAAAAATAACTGGCTCATTGGAAAGGCCCTGTGGAAACCAAGTCCTGGACAAAGAGATTTCTAAGAATCCTTAGAATTCTTTAGAATGTGCTACAAAGCCCTTAGGGATCTGGGTGTGCAGACTTCTCTCGTTTCCCAGCTCACGCTCTCTCCCACACATAGAGCATTTAAGTCAAAGCAACCCCCACCAGTTCTCTGGCTGTGAAATATTCTTTATTGACAGGCTCAGTGGACATGCTCTCCCAGCCTCCTAAGGGGTCTCTCCTTCTCAAGCATATCAGTCCTGGAGCCAGACACTGGCTTGGCCCAGCCCATCCATGTGTTTTCAGAACCTAGTGCAGGGACTTACACGCAATAGTCATAGGAAATATGTACTGAATGAATGAATAAATAAATCAGTGCATGACGCAAGGGCCCAGAGTTTTGGCCAGAGACAAACCCAAGATGTCAGTGAGGACGTGGTAGAGGCCGGACTGGATCTGGCTTCTTGCTAACGCGTGCTATTTCCCCCTCATCAGATCTCTCCTGCTTCAGTTACTGTGGGGAGAAAGTGGTAAGAACACAGGAGAGGTCTCTGAGGGCGGAAAAACAGCGTCCAAGTTCATCATGTCTTCCCTGCGGCTGGATCGCACTTACATCGCGAACCTCTGCCTGCCAGCAGCCCTGGGCTGCGGAACTCCCCTTCTCTGGAGAAGTCCATCCTGGCGGAGGTCCTAATTAAACGCAGGACACGACAGAGTCTGCGGGATGCTTTTGAAAGTGGGGAGAGCAGGAGTGGGGGTTGGGGGGCCAAGGCAGACCGCGGCCATTTATCATATGTACGTAGGTGCATGGCTCAGCGGATTTGGGGGCCACATCAATAAATCACTTTTTTATTTGAAAGCAGCTACAACTTCACAGCAGAGCCATGGCAGTCAGGTCCCTGTCCGGGACCTGGCTTCTGCAGAGCCTGGTTATTTTTAGCTGTAATTAAAATCATAGCGTACAGTGTCATGAACCCCATTTTTTCAAACTGATGTGCAAGCAGGTTTGTTTTTTTTTAAAACAATTATTAAACTGACTATAAAACCTTTTTAATTTGGGGTATTTTGAGTATTCAAGGGGAGAGCCACCCTAACATTCATGCCAGCTGACAGGTAGTCAATGAGGAGAGAAAAAAGTCAACGCTGGCTCTGTCGATCTCTCTGCCTCTTGCCGCATTAAATTACAGAATTAATAGGCTCTTAGAAAAGACTGACACACAGTTACTGGGAGAAAGACAATTAAATGTGGAAACCCACTTTTCTCCCCACATGTAATTTTCATGGGAGGCTTGGAGACTCAATAAATCTCTTTTCTATTTCTTCTCCACTTCCCTATAAGTTCTTCAGAAAAG
The DNA here is from genome assembly GCA_029783875.1 of Phataginus tricuspis. Lineage (NCBI taxonomy): Eukaryota > Metazoa > Chordata > Mammalia > Pholidota > Manidae > Phataginus > Phataginus tricuspis. Next base: position 8,545,789 of record JAQQAC010004778.1, on the reverse strand, counting down.
CATCTAGAACGTTCAAGAGCCTTCTCTGTCTTAATCCTCTCAAACTGCTCATTAACATTAGGTTTCCTTCCAGAAAGTTCCTTCTGAGATCAAGGAGAATCGTCAATACCCATATATTTCAGTTGCTTCCTGGATGGTCTTCCTTTTCCCGTCTACAACTTCCAAACCATGTAGGTCAGATTCATTCATTCATTCATACTCACTTGTTTACTCTCTTGGCAAGCGGTTCTTCAATCTCGACTTCTCAGGCACTAAAAAGATGGGTTGTTCTGAACTTGCTCTGATTCAGTCTAACAGAGAGACAGGCAGACGGAAGTGCATGATTATACACCCAGGGTGAGAGCCTCAGAGGCGGACACGGAAGCGTCAGGACAATCAGAGGAGGAGTTAGGTCACACCTAGGTGCCCTCATGCTCACACCATCTGACCCTGTGGCCTCCTCTGCAGGTGCTCAGCCCTCACCTGGTACAAAATAGGCACTTACTAAATGTGACCCAAACTGGCTCGATTTGCTAACCTTTCAGTTGAGTCCTCCCAAGGTCAGGCACCCAACTCAAATTCGGCTGCTCTCTGCCCCAGAGGCTCTCTCATGATTAATTGCAAAGAAAAACGCTTTTTAAGGGGAAGAGGAACTTTTGTTCAAATCCCACTTTTCTCCCAGCCTTAGCTGTTCAGCAGTCAAGCATCTGTCATACTTTAGTCCTTTAACCACTAGTCATTTCTGACTAATACCCAGTAGGCAGACATGGGGTACGATTTCCAAGATGATAAATGCTTCCCTTCTTATCTTTTGATATCTGGAAGTAGAAAATTTCAAGGAAAAAGGGTTTTACACCAAGACGACCATAAATTTCATTGTGTTCACAACAGAAGGCTGACCAGAGGAGTTTATTAAATCCGTAAAGGATTTGATGTATATCAAACGGTTACATAAAGCCAATACTTTGGAGAGAAGCAGACAATAAATACTCAGCAAGAGGCAATATTTCCATCAGGGGGAAGGCAATCGCATAAAGATTAGGGGAGCAATTTCAATATTGCATGTCTCTCTACAGTAAGGAGACACGTCTTGTTTCCCAGAATGATCACAGGGGAAGGAGTGGGGGTGAGGCAGGCAGCCTTCTGTCTAATCTCACCATTAAGCCCAGACTAGATGTTATGGACTGAACAGTTGGGTTCCCCACTGAAGTTCACATGTTGAAGCCCTAACCACCCAGTGTGGGTAGAGTTGGAGATCGGACCTCTAAGGGTGTAATTAAGGTTAAGTGAGGTCGTAAGGATGGGGCCCTGATCCAATAGTATTGGTGCCCGTATGAGAGGGGACACCAGAGAGTTAGCAGTCTCTAGTCCCTCTCCCCAACACCAAATAGAAGTCATGTGGACTTACAGTGAGAAGACGACTGTCTACAAGCCAGGAGGAGAGACCTCCCCAGAACCTGACATGCTGGCACCCTGATGTTGGACTTCCAGTCTTCAGAACTGTGAGAAAACAGACGTCTGTTGTTTCAACCACCTGGCATGGTATTTTGTTACAGCAGTCTGAGCCGACTAGCACACCAGGCTTTCTCGTCTTGGGAAGGCTGCTTTGCAACTGCAAGATACACATCTTCCTCAGCATCTGAAGGCCACAGCACAGACCCAAAACTGACGGGAATTCACAACTTTCCCTAAATCATGCTGTAGTCTAAATAAGTATAGCTGCTATACTCTTATGTGCTTTTCACACGTCAGCTCATTTAAGTGATTTCTTGAGTAAATCTCGTATCAATTTTTAAAATAAGTAACAATGATACTCCCATTTTGCATCTAGAGCCCCTGAAGCTCAGAGAAGTTGAATAACTTATCCAAGACCGGTCACACAGCTGATAATTGGGCTAACTGGGATGGAATTCAGTTTCCATATTTTTAAGGGTGGTCAAACCATTCTGCTATTCTGGATCTTAAAGTCATCCTTCTCCATTCAGTGAGATGTCTAAGGCCTGGAGTTTCATCTACAAAGACCAATAATCCTGAAGGGAAATAGAAAATTTAGTTAAATATCTAGACATGTTATCTATGCAACACTTTTTACCTCCCACCTTACCTCCCTAAAATGTAGTGTGGGTTCCACTTGTCAGTTAGTACCTTCTCTTCTGAAATCCCTCCCTCATAATCATGGAGGGGCTTCCAACACTGGACTTGACAAAAAGCACAAGGGATTAATGAGAGCGACAAGGTCACACTAAGGGATGGAAGCGGAGCGTGGGTGGGGGAGCGCACAGGACACACGTCACAGACCATCCATTCTCAGACACTGGCAGGGAAGGGCTTCGCCTATCTGCTCTTCCCTTCGCCACTCATGCTGCCTCCCCAGTTCCCCGTGGGGTCCTGTGCCACCTTTTGCCCGCACCATCGCTGGTAGAATCCTAACTTCAAAAGCAAAATCTTTGTATAAACGCTGCCATACTATAAGCATCATTTAAAAATATTTTTATTTTACTTTTTTCAATAGGTACATATCGATGCAAGTTTCTAAAACTATAAAAAGGGTCAGAGCAGAAAGTGTCCCTCCCACCTCCACTTCCCTGCTATTCTGGAGTAATCACTACCACCAGTTTTGTGTGTCTACTTCCAAAGGGATTCTATGGATTTACAACTTTGAGCCATATTGAACACTGTTTGACCTAAAACTGTTTTGTCAGTTTCATGTGGATTGACTGAATACAGCCATATTATGGATTGGGTTATAATAATCTGGATCACAGATTGCAAGACCAGTTACACTGATTGCTAGTCTTTCTGGTTCAGGATCTGGTGAGGGAAACATGTTTACTTTCGAATGTATTCCCTGTCCTTCCTCTGCTCTTTTCTCTATCACAGTGGGAGTGGGGGTGGGGGGTCGACCAGCCCCTGCAAACAGTGTTTCCTATGCTCCCTTGCCAACCAGCTTCCATTCGGATTTTGCCATTGGACCCTCCTCACCAGTGATGGGTGGGAGATGGGATGGGAGATGGTGTGGAGCCAGGGTATTCCTGAATCCCTCCTTCACTTCCCATGTCTGGAGCGTCTTTGGCAGTTTCCGTATCTCCTCCGTGGGCTCAGCTCCCACCAGGCAGCTTGCGTGGTGGTTCCAGCCCCCGGTGGGAAGTCCCAACTGCAGGGCTTTTGCTGGGGACCCTGGCTCCTGGGATTTGGAAACAACACTTCCCTTTCACATCCCTACAACCCTGCGATAATAGATCCTCCCTGTAGTTGCCAATCTCTGGGCTGCCTCACCTTCTGTTTGCTTTTTCAGCTCTTTGTTACCTTTGTAACGCTTCCTCATATCAAGGTCCTTCAGTAAGAATTCTGTTTTCTTTACTGGCTTTTAACCGATCCAGCTTGTGACCATTTAGAATTTGTACCTCGAATACAGGACCGCATCAGTTTTACTTCTCAAAAGAATAGCACCCGGTAGCTCCAGCTGAAAAGCCTTGACTCCTCACTCTGACCCAGGAAATCATCAAGTGCTGGAGGAATTTCCTCCGTGATATTTCTTGAACGCGTGCCCTTCTCTCCAATCCCAAAGTCAACCTTAGTTCAAGCCCCGTCTCTTACTCTCCAACCTGGCCCCGCAGCTTCTACTCCTGGTTCCTCGCAATCCATTTTCCACCCTAAATCTGGAGAGACTCTGATCCTGTGATTTGTAATAAGAAATATGTATTTGGGCTTCCTTACCTGCTCCTGGCACAGAGCTCCTAAAACCCTTGTAAATTCCTAAGTGATAAGAGCATGAGGAGCGTCTTTTCTTCTATTGAGGAGACTCTGGGTGGGCTCCTGGGTGGCTCCTGCCTGGGGACTGGTCGCCAGGAAGACCAGGCCATGATTAGAAGCTTGGAATTTCCTGCCTCACCTCCCATCCACCAGAGGAGGGGCACTGGAAATGGAGTTAATAATTGATCGTGCCTATGTGACGAAGCCTCCACAAAACCCCAATAGTACAGGGTTTGGAGGGCTTCCAGGTGGGAGCACATCCACCCAGGGAAGATGACCCAGCCCAGCTCCTCAGGGACAGACGCTCCTGTACTTGGGACCCGCCCAGACCTCACCCGACGTCCCTCTTCATCTGGCTGTTCATCTGTGTCCTTTATCATATCCTTTAATAAACTGGTAAATGTGAGCCCTTTCCTGAGCTTCAGCAGGTCGATCAAGCTTGAGTTGGGGGTTGTGGGAACCTCTAATTTATATTCAGTCAGTTAGAAGCACGGGTGGCCACGTGGGACTTGCCGTTGGCACCTGAAGGGGAAGACAGTCCCGTGGGAATGAGCCCTTAGCTTGTGCGACCTGGCAAGGACCCCCAGGTAGATAGTGTCAGAGCTGAGGTGAACCGTGGGACATCCGGCTGTTGTCACGCATTGCTTGGTGTGGGGAACCTCCCACCCAGGGGTGCTGAGTGTGACATGGTGTGAGAGTAAAGGAGACACAGGGTTTAACGGGGAGCATTCTGAAATGAAATCTGCTCCTGCCACTCTCCTGTTTAAACTGCACCCATGCCTCCCCCTTGTCTTTCTGGTGACCTCCAAAGCCCTCTCCACGCTGTGGTCCCTTCTGCCCTCAGGTCTAATCTTTGGATTCTTCTCCTTTGCCACCTGTCCTCTGGACTGTAAGCTCCAGGAAGGCAGGACTGTGCTGGCATTGTGTGTGGGGTCTGTGTACTCGGCCCAGTGCCAGCAAACCGTAGGGACCCAAAGGGCTTGTGTCCTTGACTGCGGGGTCCAACCACTGGTGAGCCTGAAGGTGCAGTAGACGACAGCTCCCTCGCTGGGTTTGGCCGCAATGAATCCTTGGCCTGTGTGTGGAGACAGGTCTCATTCGTTTGATTAAAATCGCTCATGCTCACCTGTGAGCCCAGGGAAGGACCCAGAGGTGATCACCCTTAGCCCCCGTCTCAGGAAGCAGTGGTCGGTTTTTTAAAGGGAGCCCTCTGTTTGCAAGTTTCATTAGGTGGTTCTTAAATTTGGAATGCACTGGACTGACCTTAGAAGTGACCTACTAGTTAGTTCTGAGGTAGGAATGTGGTGCTAATGCCCGTGAATTACTCCAAATTGTCAGGGTTTCTGGAGGCCATCTGTACACACTGGGATTTTTTGAGTGAAAATAACAGAAAACTCAGCTGGTTAAAGAAAATACCTTGGTACGTGCTAGAGCAAGTCTTCCCTGGAGGAATTTCCTCCGTGATATTTCTTGAACTCATGCCCTTCTCTCCAATCCCAAAGTCAATCTTAGTTCAAGCCCCGTCTCGTACTCTCCAACCTGGCCCCACAGCTTCTACTCCTGGTTCCTCACGATCCATTTTCCACCCTAAATCCAGAGAGAGTCTGATACTGTGGCCTCAGACGATGACGACATGATCAAGACCCCAGCGCTCTTTGTCATCTCTCCCTCTTCCATGATGCTTCCTTGCTCAGCAGGCACTTCCTCTCGTGACTTCATGATGCCTGCCAGTGTGGGAGACCGTGTGCTCCCTGATTTAAATTCCCTGGGGAAGAGGGTATTTTTGCCCCCCAGCCAGCAAATACAATTCTCAGGCTTCAGCTGGTTGGACCAACTAAGGTGTAAAATTTCGAAGAGGATAGGGCACAGGGATTCGTTTAGGGCTGGCCACGTGGCCCTGGGGAGGGAGAGTCAGATTCCTCTGAAGCACCCAGGATGTGTGTGGGAGAGTCGGTACCTGCATGAAAATCCCGTGCTGTTAACCCAGAGAAGGGAGTCTTGTGCTTGGGAAGCCCCAGACTTCAAGTGTCTAAAACGGTCACTTCTTCTTTTGCAGAAATGTCAGTGGTGTGTCAAACCCAAGACAGGGACGGGAAAGAAACCAGACTCAGTATCAGAGATCATCAGGTCTAGCACCCTCATTTTACAGAAGAGAAAAGAAAGGGTCTGGGAGGGGACAAAAAGGCCCAGGACTGCACGTCAGGTAGTAGCAAAGCTGGGATTAAAACCTGTTCTCTTGAAGCTCGTTGCAGCATTTTACCCTAATAATGTCCAGTAAGAGAGAAGGGAGGAGGAGAACAGAGGGGCTACTCGCCCAGATTTCTCGCTTCCTTCTCTTCTGGGAGGGTGGGTAGCCTGAAGCACAGTTGCCACATGCTTGCTATGAAATTTGCCTTGTGGAGTCAAGAGTGTAAAGCACAGAAGGTAACAGTAAAAAAAACAAACACTCCTGGAAAATAGGCTCAACACATGAATGGGCGTTTCATCAGAGAAGATGTACAGCTGCCAAATAAACTCACAAAAAGATGTTCAACACCATTAGCTATTAAGGAAATGCCAATCAAAAACACAACGAGATACCGCCACACACCTATTGGAACGGCTAAAATAAAAACGGTGCTCAGGAAAGGCTGGCGAGGATGCTGAGAACCTGCTGATTCATTCATATGCTGGTGGGAATGAACAATGCGGCAGGCACTATGGAAAACAGTTTGGCATTTCTTACAAAACAAGACCTGGAACTACCACACACTCAGAAAGTGCACTCCTGAGGGGTTATCCCAGAGAAACACAACCTTGTGTTCACACAGAAACCTGTACACAGATTTTCTCGGCTGTTTTATTTGTGGTGGTTGAGACCTGGTATCAGCTCAGTGTCCTTCAGCAAGTGAATGGCTAGATAAACCGGTGCCCCCGCACCGCGGAGCCGCTCGGCAATGAAAAGGAATGGCTGTTGGTACATGCAGCAACTTGGAGGAATCGCCAGAGCACTTTGCTGGTTGAAAAAAGCTGATCCCTGAAGGTTGCACCTTGTATTATTTCGTTTACATAACATTTTTGAAACAGCAAAATGATAGACACGGAGAACGAATTAGTGGTTACCAGGGGCCAGCCGTGGTGGTGGATGGAAGGCACGTACGGTTTTAAAAATCCTTTTAGAAGGAACATGCAGGTCAGTATCTTGATTGTGGTATCGGTCTGCACGGTGGTAGAACTGTATGAAACTTACTACACACACACACTGTGGCTGACAATTAAAACTGGAGACTCTGACCAAGATGAGTGGATTGCATGAATGTCAATATCCTGGTTGAGATGTTACAGTATAGTTTTGCCAAATGTTATACTGGGGGAAACTAGGCAGATACGCAAGTTTCTTTCTGTATTATTACTGACAACTGCATATGAATTTAATTATCTAGAAAATTTTTTCGAAGAGCCTTCTGTTTGCTAGGAATGTCTCATCACCCCCAAAGCTGCCGATGGATTTGCCTTGAGGACTTTGAGACAGGAACTCTGTCCTTGCCCAGCAATCTCAGGAGGGCCCGAAGAGCTTCCTCTGATGATTTTCCCTGTTTCCTGCAGCCAGAAGCTGGAGGGTCCCCCTACCAGTGGACCGCCTAAGCCGTGAGACACCTGTTACCAGTGATAAACTCGACCAGAGCAGCCCCGGGCTTCCCTCGAGGCCAAAACCAACAGTAAACACACGTTTGAAGAAAGCAAAGCCTTTCCTGAAAGAAAACCGGGATGGAAAGTCGTTTTGTTTTCCCAGAGTCCTTGGGAAAAAGGCTCTGACATGATCACTCCCGGGTCCAGGATAAATGAACACAGAAAGTGCTTCAAGAATGCAGCGAGTCTGATGGCTTTTATTGATCGGCTCTTCCCTGGGTTTCCTCAGGAAATGCTTGGGCTCCCTCGTCCCAGCCCGGCGACACAGACACGATTGTTTTGATTACAGGAGGGCATTTCCTTGGCATGAAATATGAAGCGGGGTGTGTTCCGACTCTCATCTCGGGCTGCTGTGGTGCCGGGGCTTCGACAGGCATTTCATTATTTCCACACAAATATCAAATATTGGTTTATATGAAACCAGAGTGTGATCATGAGTGCGTTTTGTTACCAGAGTAAAAGAACAATGAGCAGCCCAGGGGTCATTAATTTCTTCCCAGTAAAACAACCCTGTGTGTGTGTGCGTGTGTGTGTGTGTCTGATACAAAGAGCTAAGTGAGCAAGTCAGACTGGAACCCAGCCACCTTCTTATTCTGAGTCCTGATGTTTCTGTTCTCTTTTTCCCGGCGGGGTCATGGCCCTTGCTGAGTTTGTCCTCGTGTCTGGAGGGAAACAGAAATGTCAGAGGGGGTTCTGAAGACACTGTAGCAGTAGGTGGGGTGGTCTGGGAGTCAGCTCACCTGGAGCGTGGCATCTAAATAGCTCTAAACAGACCTGCTATGTGCCCCCTGCACACACACTGGCCCTCTCTGACTCTCCACTTCCTCGCTGGTACCGGGGCGATGCTAGCTTTCGTGGTCCTTAGGGTCCTTGCTCTGTGGCATTTATGACAGATTTGTCCCATAGGTGGTCTCCTTTGGTGAAGCCTACTAGGGCTAAGGGGTGGCCCGGGCTGAAGGAACGACACAGGAGGCCTCTGGGGCCACAGAAACACCTGACTCCTCTCAATCAACTGTTTTTCCGTTTCTGCCACGTCCTGATTTTCTTCCACCTTCTTTCAACCTTCTGTGGCTATCAGACTTCGGCTCAGATGCCTCTAGTGACGGGGTGCTCCTACCTTCTAGGCATCCCAGTCTATGGAAGTTTCACTTCTGCCGTCTTTCCTTAGGCAGAGCAAAGACATGGGCCCACTCGCCGTCATTCTGCCCCCTGCTATCACATGGGGTAAGGCTGTTTTCTCACAGAGGACAGCACTCAAGTGCCGAAGAATAGTGTTGGAGACCCCCTTCATCCATCCGCCTCCAGAGTATGTACTCCACATTCTGAATCATGCATGCAGGACAGTTGCAAGAGTCTTTATCCTTCTGGTTTGGTTCTTATAAATAAGTTACATTGCTGAAATCACCCTTTTCATGTCTATAAAAGTTGATCATAAAGGTAATATAATATCATTAAGAAGATTTGTTTGCTAGGGGAAAAGAAAAGAGTCATCGAAGTTCCCATTTTTAACCCAATTATTAGTCATATTTTGGTATAGTCTCTTTTTTCTTGGTCAAATTTCTAAACTTGAATGGTTTTTATATCTCTTTCTCTACCTCACGTCAGAACTGTTTCTCATGTTTCCTTGGAGTCCTTAACACCATCATTTTGAAAGGATGTGTACTCTTCCACCTATCGATGTATCATAATTTATTTAAACAAACTCATGCTGTTGGAGATTTAGATTATTTCTGTTTTTATGCTGTTATACCCAGTGCTGGGATGCACATTTTTGGGGGTGGCTACTTTGAGAAAATGCCCGTGAGGTGCATCATCGGGTTCGAAGGTTTGCATTGGGTTCGCTATGTACGATCCTGCTGCGCTCCTGGAGGGCTGGCAGGTGCCCTCTGGAGGAGAGAGTGCAGGCATCGCGGCTTCCCCAGCCGCAGCCCAGCTCAGGCAGGCAAGCTCTCAAAGCGGGCTGGGAAGCGCCGGGCAGTGGAGGCCCGTCAGCACGCTGACTCTGGGCCCTGGCCATCTAGCGACAGTGTCAGATAAGGGGCAAGCGCTCGGGCTTCAGAGACTGGCAGCCCTGGGTTGAGCCCTGGCCCCATGGCTTGCTTGTTGTATGACCTTGGGAATCTATGGAGACTTGGTTCCCTCATCTGCAAAATGGGAACAATCCTCCTTGGTATCTGTTCCTATCGTGCTCACCAGAGGCCCGTGTATTAGTTTCTTGTGGCTGCTGTAACAAATTAGCACAAATGCGGTGGCTTTAAGCAACGGAAATTTATCCTCTCACAGTTCTGGAGGCCAGGAGTCTGCAGTGAGTTTCGCTGAGACAATACCAAGGAGTTGGCAGAGCTGAACTCCCTATGCTCCCTCCAGAGGCTCTAGAGGAAAATCTGTTCCTTGCCTCCTCCAGCTTTTGGTAGCCGCCGGCGTCCCTTGGAGCGCCACTCCCACCTCTGCCTCCACGGTCGCATGGCTCCTTCTCTTCAGTTAAGCCTCCTGCTGGTTTGTTGTAAGGACACCTGCCATTGCATTTACGGTTTGCCTGCGTAATCCAGAACACTCTCCCCAGCAATTACCCCCGCAGAGACCATTTTTTACAAATAAGATCATACTTACAGGTTCCAGGGACTAGACCTGATATCTTTGGGAGCCACTGTTAGCCTGGCACCTCCTCTGTGCTGCTGTCTTTGAACATCGTTGTGCCTCTGGACTTAGGCCCTGGCCCTCTTCTCTTTCCTCTATACTGTCTCCTGGGGGTATCCCCCCGTGGTGGGGCCTTTGCCTTTCTGACTGTGGTCTCCCCCCAGTCTCATGACTTGAAGTTCAATCTGCACATTGATGACTCCAGCCCAGACCTCTCCTCTGAACTCCATGTGTTCTTCACATCTCCGTGGACAGAGGCTCAGCACACCCACGCCTGAGCTCCAGATAGTCTCCCCTGACTCCGCTCCTTCTGCTGCCTTCCCCATCTCAGACAGGGGCAACGCGTCCCTGCAGAACACAGGCGAGAGGCTGGGGACCCCATCCTCACTCCTTTCTGCCTGGCCCTCCACCCCAACCCATCAGCATGTCCGAAGACTGTACCTTCAAAGCAGATCCAGACTCTAACCCATTTCCCCACCCACTGCCTTCATCCACAGCCCAAACCACCATGACTTATTTCCTGGATGACTGAACAGTCTCTTAACTGGTCTCTCTGCTGCTGTCCAAGCCCACCTTCAGTTTCTTCCCGGCACAGTAGGCAGACTCAGTTTTCACATTAAAATCAAAGTCAGTCCCCTCACTCTTCTACTCAGGACCCTCAGTGGGATCTTATCTCATTCAGAGTAGAAACCAAGAGCAAACTGGCCAGAACTCCATACTAAAGGTACAAGGCCTTCCTGGGCTATATCCTCCACAAGGTGCCTGGGACCAGGTTCAGGATGGCTGGCAGGACAGAGAGGACAAGCCCAGGCCTGCTCCGGGCTTCCCCTGGCCGTCTCCTCCAGTCTGCCACGCACCCTCGGGCTACGGGACACCCAGCCCTCCACGGGTGACTGGAGGTGAGGGAGGCAGGGCTCTGGTGAAGTGCTACATAAATAAAACATGTCCTGGATAAGCCGCTGAAACTCAGAAAAATCTTTGGGCATCTAGGTAGAAAAGTCAAGTCACCTGCAATGGGAGAGAAAAATAGGCCAGGCTTCTGTTTATCCACCGCCCAGGGGTGGGCTGGCTCACATGGGCTTGTAGGAGCTGAGTACTACCTTTTCAGGAATTTTGTGAGCTGATTGACATCATGTCAGTACTTTGAAATCAGCATTGATGGGGGCATTTATAGCATAAAAATTGGCAAACACTATAAAAAAGTGCCTCCCCTTCCCAGAGAACCGATTGTTAAGTATTAGCAAGCACACCCCTGACGGCACATGACTACAGAAGGCAATGGAACCACATCTGCCAAGTGCTGAGGTGAAGAAGGTGGGTCCAGAGGAATAAAATTTCATTTTACCTCTGCATTTTTTTAATTTTTAGATTTTATTTTAAGACAATTTTTTTCAGAGCAGTTTTAGGTTCCCAGCAAAATTAAGAAGGAACGTCGATTTCCCTTATATCCCTTGCCTCCCCACGTGCTCACACCCCATTCTCAGCATCCCCCACCCCAGGGTGGCCCATTGTTTTTCACCGATGAGCCTGCACTGACACATCATTATCAGCCAGAGTCCACAGTTTGCGTTAGGGTTCGCCCTGGATGTTGTGCACTCTGTGGGTCTGGACAAGTGTGTAATGACATGAATCCACCATTGTAGCGTCATACGGAGTAATTCCCCTGCCCTAAAATTCCTCTGCGCTCTGCATAGTCATCCCTGTTCCACTCCAACCCCTGGCAACCAGGGGTCTTTTTACTTTCTCCATAGTTTTGCTTTTTCCAGAATGTCATATAGTTGGAATCACACAGTATGTAGCCTTTTCAGATTGGTTTCTTTCATTTAGTCATAAGCTTTTAAGGTTGCTGCATGTCTTTTCATGATTTGATTGTTCATTTCTTTTAGGTGCTGAATAATATTCCATTGTCTGGATGTACTACAGTTTATTCACCCATTCAGCTACAGAGGGCCTCTTGGTTGCTGCCAAGTTTTGGCAATTATGAACAAAGATGCTATAAACATCCTTTGGGGTAACTACCAAGGAGTGCTGGATCATATGGTGAGAGCATGTTTAGTTTTGTAAGAAACCATCCAACTGTCTTCCAGAGTGGTTGCACCATTTTGCTTCCCCAACAGCAGAGACTTTAGCCACTCTAATAGGTATGTAGTGGTATATCATGGTTTTAATTTGCATTTTCCTGATGACATAATGTGGAGCATCTTTTCATATGCTTGTTTTCCATCTGTATATCGTCTTCAGCCCTTTTTTTAATCGTGTTATTTTCTTATTGTTGAGTCTTAAGAGGTTTTTTTTTTTTTTTTGTATATTTTGGATAATGGTCTTTTATTAGATGTGTCTTTTTCAAATACTTTCTCTCAATCTCTGGCTTGTCTTCCTAGTCTCTTGATCATGTCTTTGCAGTTCCTTATATTTTTTGATGTTACAAAGTGAACCACCAAGAGAATTAAAAATAAAGTGATAGTCTCAGCTACTAAAAGAAAAAGGTAAAGATGAGAAGAAGTATGTGATAATTTTCTCATCTTTTAGAGAAGAAATTAGATATTCATGTAGAGCATGAAGACCCATGGGCCAGATTCGACTTGCTGCCTGTCTTTTTTTTTTTTCTTTTAACCACCTGTGTTTGTAAATAAAGTTCTATCGGAACACAGTTGCGCTCCTTCTCTTACGTGTTTCTACACCTGCTTTCATGCTACTGTGCCAGGAGTGACTAGTTGTGACAGAGACCACAGGCCTGCCAAGCCTAAAATATTTACTATCTGGCCCTTTATAAGAAAAGGTTTGGTGACCCCTGTTTTAGAGCAAGACATTAAGACATCTAAGGAGCAAAGATTAAATGTCATTCATAAAATTATAAACACAACTACCAGGACATTGAAACAGACCTTGAGCATTTTCCAATTCACAAGAAGGAAAACTTATACTTAAAAAAAAAACCATAATCTACGTAGGAAATAATGGGCACCAAGAAAGCATTTAAAGCAACAAAAAGGATAAAATGAGATCAGATGGATCTCTTATTTAAATAGAATAAATGAAACAAATTTGCTTATCAAAGTAAAAACTCATATATTTGGATAAAAAAAGCAAATTGAACGATAAGGTTACATAAGAGATGGGTTCAAACTATAGCGATTCAAAGATTCAGAGTAAAAGGAACGGCCTTGTAGTTAAAGCAACCAGACATTATCTTACTTCCTCCGGAGACCTACTAAAATGACAGCGAGAGAACAAGTTTGACCACGTCACAGAGGGCGGGTGAGGACCCAGAGGTGGAGAGGAGACGTCAACAAATTTCTTTAAGACAGGGCAGTGGTATCTGAGGGTGCCAGGTGGAGAGTGCCACAGAGTAGAGTTAAAGCAGGGGGCATGCCGAGGAAGGGGCTTCTCACTCACCTTCCAGGACCCAGAGAGGACTGGGATCCTGGGACCCTGGTAAACTGAGTGAGATAACCCGCTGGAGGAAGAGATTACCTGACCATCTCCGCAGGCAAGCCCCTTCTTTTCCGTCTGCATTTTGCCTGGCAGCCAGGCACCTCCCCCTTCTGTGGTAAACAAGACCCCGTTCTCTTTCAGATACACCGAAAGACCCCAGAGAAAAGGCCACCGCCTCTTCCTGTCATTTACGAACTTGCCATTGTTTTGGCCACCTCCCCATCTAAGCATCCTTAAAGCAGCACCTTAAGTGGGTAAGCCCTGCCCACATGCCTGTTCAGAGCTTCTCACGACTTTAAATACCCTCATTCTTGAAAATAAAATTCAACAAAACATAACCAGACATTTGAAGGAAATGTCTGTATTCATTATCTGTTGCGGAGGAACAGATTACCCCAAAACTTAGCAGCTGAAAAACAACACTTTTGTATCTCAAAGTTTTTGTGGGCCAGGTACTTGGGAGTAGCTTGGCTAGGGGGTTCTGGCTCAGTATCTCATGACTACGGGTCTGAAGGCAGGAGGAGGCCTCAGTTCCTTACCTGTCGGACCTCTCTATAGGTCTGCTTGAGTGTCCTCATGACATGGTGGCCAGCTTTCCCCAGACTGACTGATCCGGGAGAGACTAAGGAGGACCCTCATCTCGATTACTACACACCTTCTTTTCCATTTTTTTCTTTCATTAGGAACAGTCACTGAGTCCAGCCCACACTCCTGGCGTGGGTATGCTGGGTTAGGCTTCACCTCTTGAAGGAAGGCGTATCAAAGAATTTGTAATCATATTTTTAAATGACCACAGCCTCTAACAGAAGAAGAGAGAAAAATAAATAAACATCTGAAAATAATGTGAGAAAACTGAGTTAATACGGGTCACAAAAGAGAATCAAAGTTTAACAAGGGTCCTCAGAGGTATTTGAAACAATGCATTTATTAAACAAGCAACGAAGTTGATGCTATGGAAAACAGAATTAAGAGAACCAAAGGGGGATCTTGGGAATTAAAGTGTGACTGCTGACTTCTTTTCTTTCACTTGCTTTTTGGAAAACCTTAATTTTTCTAGTTGAGACGAAATTCACATATTATAAAACTAACCATTTTAAAGTATACAATTTAGTGGCATTTAGCACATTCACAATGTTGTGCACTGTCACCTCTATTCTAGCTCCAAAACATTTGTATCATCCCCGTAGAAGACCTGTGCTCATGAAGTGGTCATCCCATCTCCTCTCCCAGCCCTGGCAACCACTTACATGCATTCTGTCCCTATAGATTTGCTTATTCTGGTCATTTCATAGATGGAATTATACAATATGTGGCCTTTTTTTTTTCTGGCTTCTTTCACTTAGCATGAGGTTTTCAATCGCTGATTTCTTTTTTTTTAAATTGGTGGAAGTCTTAATTAGAAGAAATCTCCAAGAAAGGAGAACACGAAGAAAAAGTGAGGGAAATATGAGAGAACAGCAGTGCTCGGAGATCAGTCCAGCTGGTCCAAGGATCTACTATAAGTTCCAGAATAAACTGAAAAGGAGAGGAGAAGCTTATGAAATAAATAAAATGAGATCCCCAGAAAGAAAGGCCCCAATCTAAAGGACCAGCGTAGAAACGGCCAAAGGTCCACATTAACACAAACTATTATGATATTCCTACTCACGAGGGGCAGAGAGAACATATTAAGGTTTCTGGGTGGGGTAGGGACAAAGCACAGTAAAGCAAAAATGGAGGAGAATCAGAACGTGTAATTTTTTTCCTCACACACTATCTGTAGAACCTAATCCCCATATAAATTATTTCTTCATTGCCTAATTTGTGTTATCTGATCTTGATCCAATAAAACTCAAAAAGAAAATGAAGACAGTAGCATTTTTCACACATCAACTACCTGGAAATTAAAGAAAAACTCACAAAAAATCTCCTGGGTCAAAGAACAAATTAAACCTGAAATTGAAGAATATTGGAACATAAGAATATATGAGAATGAAAACACTAATGCTGAGAAATACAGCTTGGAGGAAATTTTGCTCTTAAAACACCTATATAAACCAACAAGTATAACCAGTATATTGAACAAAC
The DNA here is from genome assembly GCA_029783875.1 of Phataginus tricuspis. NCBI lineage: Eukaryota > Metazoa > Chordata > Mammalia > Pholidota > Manidae > Phataginus > Phataginus tricuspis. Next base: position 8,530,249 of record JAQQAC010004778.1, on the reverse strand, counting down.
AGCAGTCATTTAATTAGAAAACATCTTTATTTCTGACCATTCCTTTAATCTGCTTATTTGACTTATTCTTCCCCTGACACCCAATGAATATTTGAGCACAGTCATTACAGTTCTGATAACTCTCAGGTAGTTAAAATTGCATATAACTGCTTCAAAGCACAAAGTCTTAAGTGATTAAAAGTGTTTCTGACATGTCCTTTTCCACCCATTTTGGTATAAAGCTGAGGGAAAGTGGGAGAAGGAATAGGTGCAGAAAATTCTTACTTGACTAGTGTTATCCTAAGATGGGTTCACATGTCCTGTACCTGGAATATGTTTAAAGTGAACTCTTTGCCTTTTGAGCACTTTCCTCCATTCTTAAGAGGTTCCTCTGCTGTGTCCCTGGGCTAAAACTCTTATTTCTTGGTGTGGCTCCAGCAGGAAGGGTTCCCTGCCCAGGGAAGATTCCCTGTGAATTTGCTGAGACTGAATAAAAGCAAGGGCAAGAAGCTGGGAACTAAAGGGGTTTATTCTCTGGGAGAATATATTCATAGATGACATATCCGGTAAGGGTTGACATTCAAAATATATCAAGAGCTCACACACCTCAACACCCAAAAAGCAAATAACCCGATTAAAAAATGGGCAGAGGAGCTGAACAGACACTTCTCCGAAGAAGAAATTCAGATGGCCAACAGGCACATGAAAAGATGCTCCACATCGCTAATCATCAGGGAAATGCAATATAAAACCACAGTGAAGTATCACCTCACACTAGTGAGGATGGCCAACATCCAAAAGACAAACAGCAACAAATGTTGGCGAGGATGTGGAGAAAGGGGAACCCTCCTACACTGCTGGTGGGAATGCAAATTAGTTCAACCATTGTGGAAAGCAGTATGGAGGTTCCTCAAAAAACTCAAAATAGAAATACCATTTGACCCAGGAATTTCACTCCCAGGAATTTACCCTAAGAAAACAGGATCCCAGATGCAAAAAGACATATGTGCCCCTATGTTTATCACAGCACTATTTACAATAGCCAAGATATGGAAGCAACCTAGGTGTCCATCAGTAGATGAATGGATAAAGAAGATGTGGTACATATACACAATGGAATATTATTCAGCCATAAGAAGAAAACAAATCCTACCATTTGCAACAACATGGATGGAGCTAGAGGGTATCATGCTCAGTGAAATAAGCCAGGTGGAGAAAGACAAGTACCAAATGATTTCCCTCATCTGTGGAGTATAACAAAGAAACAAAACAGCAGCAGACTCACAGATCCCAAGAATGGATTAACAGTTACCAAAGGGAAAGGGACTGGGGAGGCTGGGTGGGAAGGGGTGATAAGGGGAATAAGGGATATTATGATTAGTGCACATAATATAGGGGGGCATGGGGAAGGAAGTACAGCACAGAGAAGATAAGTAGTGACTCTATAGCTTCTTGTTATGCTGATGGACAGTGACTGTATGTGGTGGGGACTTGATAATGGGGGAAATGTAGTAACCACAATGTTGATCATGTGATATCTGAGCATAAGATTGTATATCAATGATACCTTAATAAAAAGAAAATCCACAGAACTGAATAGGCCCCCCCAAAATAAAAATATACAGCTAAATAAAGGGGTTTATTCTCATGGCTCAGTCTCTCTTCGCTCACACTGGCAGCTCTTTAGTCCCCTTCCCCATTCCCACAGGTCCGAACCACGGCTGCCCAGCCGTCTCTCCCGCACCACTCAGAACTCCCTCTCCTGGGCACTGTCTCCTCCAGCTGCCCCTCGCACTGGGAGGAACTCAGTGGGCAGGTCCCTGGTGACTGGCAGATACCTAACCAATTATGTACCAGGAAAGGAGGAGAGGAGAGAATGGGTGTTTCCGCTCCACCCCTACCCTGGGCCCAGGTCCCAGTGACTGATCATCTCTCTGCCCCCTGTAAACATCCCATAGATGTGCAAACATATATATATGGACAATGGGTACTATTAAGGCCAGGTGGGAATCCTTGTCAGAAATACCTGTTTTCCCCATACTTGGTCAGGGCCTCTTCTTTGTCTGGCCTCCCTGGTCCCTCTCAGCCTCCTCTGATGGGAATGCTGCGACTTTCTAGGTGCGGTCATCTGCTTTGCTTTAACTTTCTCAGGGCAGGGGGTGTATCTGACACTAGTTCTCCCCAACTGCAGAGAACCCATAAACCCCCCTCTAATCATCCACTAGCTCAGGCTCAGGAGACTGTACTGTCCATGCTGCGCCCTTGGAATAAGGTCTGACTTCAAGCACGGCTATCTCCAAATAAGTGTTCTTCCAGATATATTCAAGTCTCATCACCCCGTCCTTATGGTGAGTATTGTGATCATTCTCTAACTAGTTCTTGACCCCCTTGCTTAAATGTTCTGCGTGGTGCTCCATCTCTCGTTTCCCTTTGGTATCTGACAACTAGAATATTTGCTTACTTCAGCCAGACCCTGCAGTTTAGGAGCAAGTTACATAAGAAATCATTAAAACAAATGAATTAAGTGTCCAATTCGAAAACTTAGAAAAGATCGACTGAATAAATCCAAGGACATTAGAAAAAAATATTAGTGAATTAGAAAATAAAAATGGTAGACTTGATAAATTTAAGAAGCCGTTTATACGGGGGTACCATAAATGATTGGGAGGTAGCTCAGATAAACTGCATTAGAAACAAACATGAGAAAATACCACAGATCCAAAAGAAATTTTTGAAAAAGACAGCAAAAAATTCAGTGGAAGTAAATTTGAAAAGGTGAGTGAAATAATATGTTTCAGGAACTATAAATGATCAAAATGGACTCCGTAAAAGATGGAAAACCTAAACAGACTAAAAACAATGGAAGAAACTGAGAAAATTATAAAAAAGCACCCTTCCCACAAAAGCTTCCAATCCAGATGGTCTTAAAAGTAAATTCAAATGTTCAAGAAACAGAGGAATCTGATACTATTTCAACTCTTATAGAACCTAGAGAAACAAGGGTGCCTTCCAAATTCTTTTTATAAAGCCAAGTGTAACATGGATACCAAAACTTGACAAAATTAGCACAAAAATAGAAACTTTTAGGCCAAGATCACCTAGGACAACCATGAAAAAAAGTAAATGAAAGAGTGGCAGAAATTTCCACAGCCTATTAAAACAATAAAATAGCACCTACACGTGGGATTCTTCCTCCAATTCAAAGGCCTTTCAAAATTATGAAATCTCTTGATATGATATACTGAGGTATAAAAGGGAAAACATCAGGTGACCGATTGAATAGATACCAAAAAGGAATTTTAACTGAATTCAATACTCACTCCTAATTTAAAACAAACTAACTAGCCTTACATAATGGGAATAGATGTGCACTCCCCAGTGTCCAGCCACCCCTTGTAGCCAAGGTCTGGAGTTGCACTGACCCCCACCCTGGTCTAAGGAACGCTCCTTGGCCCCAAGTTGGTTCGTATAATTCTACCACCGCGGGAAATAATCGATGGACAATAACTCAGCAAGCCATTTTCTTGACACAACGCCTCTTTCAAATATGAATAGAATGCTCTCATCAGAGTAAACCTCCCAAAAGCAGAGTTTTTATTTCTTCAGAGGTTGGAGGAAAAGAAGCTTTCCCTTCTGAGTTATATGGAATGCAAATACCAGGTCTAGAACTGGGCATCCTTTTTTTTTTTAAGAAGAAAGCCAACCAGACAGTAAAGCCAGCGTGTAGAGGAGTGTAGAGTCCAGAGTCACAGAGAAATGACAAGGGAATCCTGATCAAATGCACCTGAAGCTTATACTCTTATTGGGCTAATTTCGCATGAGCTGATACATTTTGTTTAAGGCAATTTGAGTGGGTTTTCTATGACTTGCAACTGAAAACACTGGTTCGGACAGGTATTTTCTTAGCGTAATTTAAAAAGTTGAGCTCAAGTCAAACAAATGATGAAAATCTAGAAGCATTCTCATTAAACCCAGGGCATACAAGACAAAAACAGTTCCTGCAAAGGATGGCCTAGGAAAAATCCTGGGTTTCTGGAGTTATGAGGTCAAGGAGGGATGGAATAGAGATGACGCTGAAAGGAGCTACAGCCCTGGGGACTCACATGAAGAGAGCAGGAAAGATAGAATCCCTCAGGTGATTTGCCCCAAACCAGCTCTTAGGTCAGAGAATCCAGTGACTTTCCCTTAGACGGGTGATTCTCAGCGTGGGGTGATTTTCCCTCCAGGGGACATTTGGCAATGTTTGGAGACATCTACACTTGTCAAAACTGGGAAGAGGTGTTATTGGCATCCAGTGGGCAGAGGTCAGGGATGCTCGCAGCCATCATGAAGTACAGAGATTCTCCCTCCACAAAGAGGAATTTTCCAGCCCAAGACATCCATAGTGCCAAGGTTGAAAGAGAAACCTTGCCTCTTCCCTCTCAGGGTCACTGGTTATATTTCTCCCATGGCCCCATGAGTGACCTCACTGCATAATTAACATTGTTCTCATAGCACAAGTCAATGAGATTCGTCTGAGATAAAAATACTGGAAACGAGGAGACCAAGCGTCATTATTTGCAAATGATGTGACTATATTCCTGCTGACTCTAAGTGAGCTGACTGAAAACAGAAACAAAAGAATTTAGCAAAGTGGTGGATTCCAACATAAATATTCAAGACCCACAAGTTTCCCTTATGCTAAAAATAGCCCATTGGAAGATATTATGGAAAATATAGAAAAGTGCAAAATATTTGAGTATAAATTTACTCTGAGCTGGTCAGTATTCTCAGTTTTAACTTCTTTGAGAGACACAGCTCCTTCAAAGAGAAGCCAGGCCTTGCTGTTGGATAGTAAAATTCAACATCACAGAGAGAGGAATGTGTTCTCAAAATGAGTTGATAAATGAAATTCCAATGAAAATTTTGCAGGATTTAAAAAAAAATCTGATGAAATAAAATCAAAGTTTATCTGGGAAAAAACCCTGCAAAAAATAACTGGGAAAATTCTAAGAAAAAAGACTAGTGACGTGTGGCCAGACTGATTAAGATACTAGAGCTCCTGAAACTCAGCGGTTAAAACATTCTGGTACTGGAGAAGGGGTAGACAGGTGGATGAAGACTACAGAGAATCCAGAAATAGACTCAAGTACATGTGAGGATTGGTTTATGGTAAAGAGAGCATTTCCAAATGGCAAGAATTTTCCTCTCAACCGTCCTGTCTCTTATATTTCCAATAAAGGATTCAATTTCAGAATATATCAATAACTCACACAAGTCAGTACAAAAAAATAAAAACGAAAAAATGGGCACAATACTTGAACAGCCACCTCACAAAAAAGGCTGTCCAAATGGCTAATAAGCATTTGAAAGGAGCTGGAGAAATGCAGATTAGAACCACAACAAGATGCCATTACACACCCACCAGCATGGCTAAAAATTAAGAGACCGTAGTACAAAGTGTTAAAGAAGATGCTGAGCACCTGAAACTCTTATACTCTGGGAGGAGTGTAAATTTGTATAGCTCTTCTGGAAAGCTTCTTTCTAAACTGTTTGGAAAAGTAAATTTAAACATAGCACACACACCATGAGACAGAAATTCAACTCCTACCGGTACAACCGACTTAAGCAACTCAAATACTCACCAACAGTGGAAAGTCATTTTGTTATGTTCAGACAGTGAACCACTGTCGGGCACGTACTGTTGAGTAAAAGACTGCATCCTCGACGACTGCATTGGTAGAAGGTCAAAACACAGGCAGAACTAATCTGTGATGGCAGATACCAGGTTACCTTTGGGGGAAAAGGAGGGTGTGAGTGGGAAGAAGCTAGAACACCCTTCTGGGTTGCTAACAAGGCTTATTTCCTGATGTGGATACATTCCCCCAGTGAAAATTCATTATTTATTTGGGCACGTAGGGGAGGAGAAGTTTTCCTCAATTCTCTTAGGATCCCTGACTGAGCCTGAAAATGGAACTGACAAAGACGAACAGGTGGAAGGCATAGGCATTTATTGAATGTAACTTTTACCTGACATGGAAGCCTTTACGAGGAAATGAAGAACAGAAGGAGCAGAGCTGAGTCCTTCCTGCTGGGTTTGATGAAGGGTAGACAGTTGCGGGGCACGTAATAGGCTAAGGAGTATGAAGGACGCTCAGTGACCTGTGGGAAACTTAGCAAGGCCCGTGTGTTGGGATTCTTCTTGGCGTCCCTTTGCAGGATAAGGATACGCCTCTCCTGTGGGGGTGGACAGGACACCTCTCACATGGGCGCTTGAGGACCTGGTTCAGGAAAGAAGGACGAAGGGGAGGAGGTCAGAGTGACTTGTTTCTGCCGTTTTCTGTCTTTCAGTTTAAAATATTCAATATACCAAGGTGCCATGTTGTATATCCTGAGCCCTATCAGGAGCTTTTCTGCATGTATGCCATTCATCAATAAAAAAAGTTAAACAGAAGTACAGAAACATGAAGCCTGTTGTAAACCAGCCTGGCCCCATGCGAAGGCCATTTCAGCAGGGTGTCTGTGACTCGTAATCTTCCCATCCGTACACAGAGAGAATAATGCTGACCTCAGATGGTTTTTATGAGAATTAAATGAGACAATGGATACCAGTGTTTGGTAATCTGTAAATGTTGTTATGATTTTTAGCATTACCCCCTGTATCAACTGCCGAGAAGGGCATGCACAGAATGATTAGGACCAGTGCTGTCTGGGCCTGCATGGCCCCCCCATCAGCTATTTGATGGAGAATTCTCTCTTTATCACTTAAATCTGCCCTGGCTTTCCTCTTTTCACTGCCTCATTGCCCCACTCCCAAGATTAATTCTTGCCCTAAACAATGGAAGATGGATGGCTTTCGTGGTCCTTCAGCTGATTACAATCATTTCCTTTCCATTCATGTGGAAACCGTGCTTCTGAATGTCAGCCTTAGATCTGGCCACATGCACTGGAATGGCAGCCTGTGATGTCTAAGCATTCCTCTTGCTTCCTGGCAGCATTTCATCGACTCTTGTGGCCTGGAGTGGTTGAGTGTTGATGCGCGCATGGTCCACGTGCCATGCAGATGTGGCTACAAACGCAGCACTCAGCCGGCTTTCCCTACAGGAGGCCCTGGGGTTCAGCTGGCTGTCCCCACCTGTGCCCGGAGAGGGAACATTCTGGGCTCTGGGAGGGGCACCCCTGACATCCAGCTTGACTGTCACTTGACCCCAACTGTACCTGCACTAAGGAGAAAGGTCCTTCCTGTTTTTCCAGCCCCCAACACCCCAGGAGGCCTTGCCGGGCCAGCTCAGAGGCAGATGTTTGGGGTGGAGAATCCAGACTACCAGGCCTGGAAGTCAGCTAGCCTGGCCCTGACACTGGTGGTTAGGACAATAAACTTGTCCAGCAGGACTTGAGAGAGACGTTTGGTGTCTGACTTTCCCTGGTAGGGGAAAGGCAGGGAGTCAGCGTGCGTGCCCAGAGTGGCTTGGGGTCAGGGTGGGGAGAAGTGGAAGACACTGAGCAGGGGTTACAAGTCATAATTGAGGGACTGCAGTCGAGTCTGGAGGAGAAGCATGTCCAGAAGAGCATGTTCTTGGTGTGGCCTGAAGGGTCCTCTTGACTAGGGGACCCCCAGGATGTCCAGGAGATGCTCACTGGGAGAAGTGGGAAGAACTGCACCAGAGCCCATGGCCCTGATTTGAAGCCATGGCCCGGGGTCTGCTGTCCTCTTTCAGGTGGGCTGTTGTTTTCCACTTAACTTGGGAATATAAAAAACATTGCTGGAATTTGTGTTTCTGTGAAAGGGGATAGAAGGAAACGGGGGAGAGGGGTTTATTGCCAACACCACTGACTTTTGGCATGTGGGATGTGGGACAAGGAATTCCTGGCTTTTAAAATGTTTGTGTGTGTCCCCTTCTCCTACCATAAGAATGGGCTTCACAGAACACAGTCTCTTCCAGGCCCCCTGGGGCCAGAGCAGGTTTGGGGAGGCCAGTGGGAAGACACAGAGTTTTCTCCACACCCAGGATCAGGGCTCAACTGTGCCCCAGGTCAGACATCAATCCAAGATCAGGATTGGAAACAGGGTCTGAGCTTAGTCTATAAGGGGCCAAGGTTGGGTGTAGGCCTGTGGCCAGGCTGGCAACCCCACTGAGGTCAGGATATGACGTGCCTGCTTCCAGGGGACACTCACGTGCTGTGTGCAGCTCAGAGACCTGTTCATGGATTGTAACTCGGGGGGGAAAATAATTTCCCAGCCTGGGACAAATTACCTTTGAAACCAAAATCAGTCAAAAGGAGAAATAAAGTGGGAGAAACCTCTTTATTGCTTACAAGAAGTTGTCCACTTCTGCTCACCTGTGTCTCTTGTGACCCAGCTGCAAAAAAGGGACCCCATCCGACCTCTCTGGTCCAGATATGCCTTCACTGGCCCATGTAATCACCTACTGATGTGGAGATGCACTAAGGCCAGGAGAGATTCTGGAAATACTGCAGTTTTACCCACAGGATTCAGCCAGTCTCCAGCCTCCTGGTGAGGTTCTGAGCAAACCAAACGCACAGTGACATGACAGCAAGTGACCCAGCCTGCCAGCAAGTGCCAGCCTCTTGGAGGAAGAAGACTCCCTGTAACAAACCTGCTTCTGGGTCCTTCCCAGGCCTGGGTGGCTCTGCATGTCCCCTGTAAGACCAGCACTGAGCCTGGCACTTTTGTAGGTGAGCTGCCCAGATCTTGAGAACAGTCAGGGGAGGTAAAAATTATTATCCCCATTTTATGGGCAAGGAAAATTGAGGTCCAGTTCTTTTCTGCATCCAGGAGTTTGTGTATTCCTTATGGCTGTGAGGTTGTTTTTACTCCTTTTGCTTCGGGATCAAGTCCAGTCCCACCAGGGTTCCCCAGAAAGAGAAGCCACCCTGATCATTAGCAGGCATGGCTTTTACCTGAGGGCTCCGGGGCAGGAAGCCTGATCCAGAGGCAGGGCCATCATGCCTGTTCTTGTCTCTGCTCGGCCTGGCTGGCCTGAAAGTTACTTCCTCACGGGAATTCCACGCTGAGAAAACTCCACCGTCAAGCAGGTTTTCCACTGTGTGGGAGATCTCAGGCGGCTCCGTCAGGGAGGCTGGGAGGGGGATGAGGACAAGCTCTCTAGAGGGCAGGGCCCCCCTGGGTCTAAGCCCCAAGAGGTTGTCCCGTGCTCTCCGGAGGGGCCCAGCACCATCACCCAGCGGGCGGCTGCAGTGGGCGGTCTGGGAGGGAGATGAGGAGGGGCGGGAGGGGCAGTGAAGGTGCGCACCCTGGTCTGCTGCCCCCAGCTCTGAGGCACCACCAAGGGGGGGCCATCTGCCTGCCCTTTCCCCTGCCCCTTAATTTCCCGCCCCGCCTTTTTCCAGTGGCTGATGAAGAGGACCTGGGCTGTGTGCTCCATGACCTGGGGCAGGTGCTAGAAGGCAAGTTATACCCTTTTGCAGTGCTGAGTCAGACCATAAGAGGGTCTCAGGGACTTTTCATTTCTGTTTCCTCCCTCAACATAGCCTCCTCCGTCTCCCAAGTCTCCAGGCCCCACCCCTTTCTGAAACCCATGCCCCCTTCCTTCACCTAAAGCCCACCACCTGGCTTTGCTGAACTGGTTCCCCTTGCTGGAAGGAGAAGGGAGGGCGTCTGGGCCGTCCATCTGTGTACAGAACAAAGAGGTCCATCGTTACTCCCTTCCCAATGACCAGCAGCTCCTGTCAGTGCCTGACAAATGAGTGTGGGCACCTGGGGTGACAGAGATGGATGGGGATCCCTGCGCGCGCCCTGCCCGTTCGTGGGTCCCTCCTCTTGGGATCAAGCTAATCAGATGGCCATTTACAGAGCCATTACTCAGTCATTTATTTGTGCTGGGAGGAGGAATGTGAGGTTTCATGTAGAAAACAGTTAGGACCCCTTCCTGCTGCCTGCCAGAGGGGTCCAAATGAGTTCTATGAGGGGGTAATGGTGATGACAACCTGCTGGTTCCAGTCAGACTGGAGGCCCACCTGTTCCTCCCTGGGGCACAGCCAGCCCCACTGTACTTGGACAGGAATGCAGACCCCAGGTACGGGCCACTGGGCTCTGGGAGCTCCAGTGCACGGGCCACAGAAAAAAGAGAACCTGGGAGCTTTCTCAGTCACCTCCCGCCTTTGCTTTAAACTGGAGACCTGAGTGTAGCACAGCGGTTGGTATGCGGGCAGTTTCCTGGGAAGAGATGCTTCTACATTTGTGCAGTAATATATTCTCTGTCCTGGGGCCTGTTATTGTACAATAAAACAAGAAGCCTGGGAATCAATACAGAAATGTCAGGAAAAAAATGCACTGAATCATTTTCATAACCAGCAAATGTGGTTTTCAGCTGCAAAATATTTTCTTTTCTATTCTGAAATGGTGGAGCAATTTTCAGGCCTCGGTGCTGGGTTGGAAACTCTTTGCTACTTCCAGGTAAATGTCACCTAGAGAGACCACAGCAGCCTGGACTGTGATGACCCAACTTGGCTGTGATAGTAATGGTATTTGTTGTTACCCACTTTGCAGGCATCTGTCATGAGCCGCCTCTGTGCTGCTCATTTTCATATTTGATAGGGTATATGTTTGAATAAATCCTTAGTGTTCATCTGTTCTGTGATAAATTTAAACATCTAGGAATTCCTTCTACACCATTCCCAACAGGTAGGCCTAGAAGCTTTCTTCAAACATTTGCGGTGAGAACAACTCACTAATTTCAAAAGCCCATGCTGTTTTCTTTTAGTAGCTGTTAAGTATTAAAAAGTTCTAACTTCTCGTCCTGGTGTTGAAGTGAGCACATGGTGCTCTACTGTTTAAACACATGCCAGAACACAAATATAAATGCCATGCATGTACAAATAGGATTCTGTCTTATTTTTGATAGGATCAATCATATTAAAAAACAAGGTAATAATTTCTATAAACTAGAAATGAAATGGAGATACTGGTGGGTAGGAGTTGGAACTATGAAACCATCAGTGCACCAACGCTGGAAATGGCTTGTGAGCCAGGAATTCACTCACAAAGAAACAGGAAAAAAAATCCAGTTAATAGAAACTTACTCTGACATGGCCCAGTTATTAGTTTTAGCAGACAAAATCTTTAAAGAAGATACATAAAATATGTTCAAAGCACTGAAGGACAATGCAGCCAACAAATTAGCAGATAGAGAATCTCAGCAGAGAAGTAGAAATTAAAAAAAAAAAAACAAATGGAAATTCCAGAACCGAAAACTATAATAATTAAAATAAAGAACTCACTGGATGGACTTAATAAGCAGATTAGAGGAGACAGAAGAACAAGGAAGTAAATTTGAAGATAAATCACTAGAAATGATCTAATTAGAAATGATCCAAGCAGACAGGAAAAATATTAAAGAAAAATGAACAGACCCTCAGAAGTTCATGGGACAATATCAAATAGTATAATATTATGTGTTACAGAAGTTCTAGAAGGAGACTAAATGGAAATAGACCAGAAATAATATTTGATGAAATAAATAGCTAAAAATTCCCAACATTAGATTTAAAAAAAAAGAGGGGAAAACATAGACTTAAAGTTCCAAAAAGTTTAGAGAATCTCAGGAAAGATAAACTCACACCTACCCATATCATAGTCAAACTGCTTAAAACTGAATATAGAGAAAATATTGAAAGGATCCAGAGGGGAGAAAAAAGACGCATTCCATATAGGGTAACAATAAGAATTATCATGGATTTCTCAGAAACAATGGGGCCAAAAGACGAAGGAATAATATCTTTAAAGTAATTAAAGAAAACAATACAAAAACCTGTCAGCTCAGGCGGTTATATTGTCTATATTCAGAAAAACCATTCTTCAAAAATAAGGGTGAATTAGAGTCATTCTTAGACAAATGAAATCTGAGAAGATGTTTTGCCAGCAGACCTGTGCAAGAAGAGCTGTTAAAGGGTGTTCTCCAGGCTGACAAGAAGTGATAACTGATGGAAATTGCACCATCAGAACAGAAAGAACATACTTATGTTTTTCTCTCGTAATTTTGAAAACACAGTTGTCTGTTTAAAATAATGACATTATAAGCTATGGTTTAAAACATATGTAAAAAGTGAAAAATATGACAATAAAAGCAGAAAGGAGCTGAGGATGTTACTCATATAATATAATTAGGCTGCTGTAAGGTCATCATGTTTGTGAACAGGAGAAAGAGGAGAGAAGGAAGTGTGAAGGGTCGTGTGGGAGGTGGAAAGGGGTGCAGAACTGATTAAGGATGCCTGTGGTCAGCCCTAGAGCACTACTAATGCAAATTATAAAAAGAGCTATAGCTAAAAGCTAACAGAGAAAATAAACCAAGTATGAAATATTTGATTAGCCTAAAAAAAAAGCAGGGAAGGAGCAGCTGAGGAACAAAGAACAGAAGAGGCAAATAGAAAACAAATATGGCTTCAATGCAGTCACATCAGTCATCACATTAAACGCAAATGGGCCACGTGGCCAGGTTGTGGATTTAAGACAGCATAAAAAAATGTCCTTTGTATTTCCATATACTGGCGCAAACAATTAGGTAATGAAATTTCAAAAATACCATTTCAATAGAATCAATAAAGATAAAATACTTAGGAATAAATTTAATGAAAGATGTACAAGACCTGTATAATGCTGAGTTTAAAGATGATCCGAATAAATGGAGAGATACACCATGTACACGGATAGGAAAACTCAGTTTTATTAAGGTGTTCATTCTCTCCAAATTTATCTGGAGACTCAGTGCAACCTCAAGCACCGTCTCACCCCAGTTGGCCTTATCAATTTTCTTTCTTTCTTTTTTTTTGGTAGAATTTGCGAGCTGACTTTAAAAATCTATATGGGAATGTAAAGGTCTAGAATACTAAAAACAAATTTGAAATTCATATTTTGTCTAATATAATTACCTGTTATCTGAATAACTGACAGTTTACCAATCACACTCACACACACAGACACAAATACAGAACATGAAACCCATGGACATTACGGTCACACTTTTATTCATCCATGCAAACAGAACACATGTGGACCCAGACATATACATGCACGTACACATGGAGGGACACAGACACACATGCACACACATGTTCACACGGACCCAGGTATCCATGGACTCTTGGTCTCTCAGAGCCCACAATAAGCGTGCACACAGATGCATACTGGTGTGCTCAGTGTCACACACTCATTAACGTGCAGAGGCACATGGGGGTGGAGGTGCATGCTCAAACATGCAGAACTGGTGGGCAAAAAGGCTTGACTCAGAGGGAAGGCAGAAGGGTAGGCAGGGACAGGGGTCCCTGGAAGAGGGCCTGGATCTTGAGGGCAGCTTGCAGGGGTGTGAGGCAGAGGGGTTGGGAGATGGCAGAAGCAGGGAAGCCAACAGTGAATGAGGCCCATCTTCATAGACGGGATCTGAGGGACACCCAGGGTGGGCACACCTTGGCTCTGGACCCCAGGGGAGGAATAGAAGACTGCTGTGCAGTTCTCCTGACGGAGCTGTGCCCCCACAGAGTGGGGGTGTGCAGAGACAGCTGGAGCCTGGCATTAGGTGGCCAGGGGCTGGGCCTCACCAGCTACCACTGGAGAGAAAAACTCAGCCCAGGGGTTTGTGTGAGAATTTGCCAGTGGGTGCACTTGGGTTCAGAGTAGTTGAGGGAGTCCTCCCTTAATCAATTCATCTTTAAATGACCAGTGCACCCCAAGTCAATGATAATCTTCCAATCCCACACTGGGACAGAGTGGAGCAGCTAATATATAAAAAAAGCACTTGGGCTGGGGGTCAGGCACCAATAGATGGAGGACTATGGACTGTGCGCAGCATCTCAGAACCGGAAGGTCCAATTCAGACTCTTGACAGAAGGAGAAGCTGAGGCCCAAAGCTGGGAGGACTGCTCCCTGGGCAGCGCTGCTCTGCCCACCCACGAGAGTTTCAGAGGGAGGCCAGGGCATCTCAAGGACTACTGTCAAAGCTGGATCTGGACCTTATCCCGGTCGGCTTCTGCAGAATCTCCCTCCTGGCCCCTTCGCCAGGGCGCCCCATGGGGCTGCACCAGCCATTCCCTTAGGGGCTCTGATGCCGCATTAGCATTCAGAATAGAGGCTGGAAAGGAAAGAGAGGAACAATATCAGGGCGGCAGGAAGGAAATACCTTTCTTCACAGGTCTGGGAGAAAAGGGAGGAGAAAGAGGAGAAAGAAGGGCGGACAGGTGTTGCTCCCAGCTGTTTGTCTGTGGGTGAAGCAGCAAATGGCCCTCAGGAATAAGGCCACTAACGGGGAGCTTCCTCAGAGACAGGCACTTTCCATCCACTAGCTCACTCATCCCTCAGAACATCCAGCTGGGCTGTTTACGTTTCCCCATTTTACAGATGAGGACACTGGGGGCTCAGAGAAGTTAAATCACTCACTCAAGTTTATTGGGCTGGTGAAAGGTGGGGCCAGGGGTTTGAACTGAAGGGTGTGTAAGACTCTTAAGTAGAGCCAAGGCCATTCTGCCTGCAAACAGCTGGAAATGTGTCATGTGGGAGGGCCTTGAAAAGCAACTTTAACTGGGTTCTGTCAGCCTGTCATGGGCAAGGGGTGTGCCACAAGGAGACTCTGTCCTGAGCCTGGGACAGGTGGGGGAACCAGGAGCCTCAGAAACCCAGGAAGGGTACTGGCTTTGAGCTAGACAGACAGACCTGCTTGGGACAAGCTCGTTACCCGGTGGGTCAGAAGGTGCACAGAGCAGAGAGCTCCGTGAGCTAATGTGGAGTCCCTTCCACTCAGCCCTGCAGAAAAAGCATCCCTGAGACCCCAGTGCTGACTTCTTTGGATGCCTCAGTAACCCACTCCCAGCATCTGGCACAATCATCTTGTGGGGTAGCTGTTTTCATTCCCATTGTACAAATGAGGAAATTGAGGCTTAGAGAAATTAAGTGCACTTTAGGTGACCACAAGAGTCCGGCTTCTCAGGGTTCCAGTCCTGTGTGTCTGGTGCTGCTCATGGCAGGCTATTTCATGCCCCAGAGCCTTTCTATATGGGTTTCCTGGGCCTACGAGAGTCAAGGCTTGGACACCTTCTATAATTGCATGGGTGCCCTCTATGCTCGTCTCTGCTTCCCACGTTCCTCATTCCCAGGCCAGAGGAGAGTCCTCCAGAGTGGAGGAGTGCTACCCAATCCCAGGCGCTGGAGGGCGGGACATTATCAAGAGGGCCAGAGACCTGGGGCTTGCACCAGCTCTGCCTCAATCTGGCTGTGTGACCCTGGGGAAGACTTTTCTCACCTCTGCTCAAGACATAGCCCACTTGTACAGTGAGGGTCTGGCATCTCTCAGCTATCTCTCACTCTGGACCAGGGGTTGGCCAACTTTTTCTAAAGGCCGGATAGCAAATATTTTTGGCTTTTTGGGCCACACAGCCCCTATTGCAACTACTGAATTCTGCCTTTGTAGTGGGAAAACAGCTGTAGACAGCACTGTAAACAAAAGGTAAGGCTGTGTCCCAATGAAACCTTATTTATAAAAATAGGGGGCAGGTTGGATTTCACCCACGGACCCTAGGTTGTTGTTCTTTGCCCAGGACAATCTCAGATTTCTGGGTGCTTGAGAGACAGGGATATATCACAGTCAAGGAGAGGAGGCATGCACGTGTGACCAAAATAACAGGGTAGCGTGAAAATAGAAATGGTTTGGAGCAGGGCCCGGGTGCAGCAATAACTTGGAGGGGGGTTAGGGGACTTTGCTGGTTAGGCTGTGCCAGTGGGCAGCACCTAGGAGGGTTTCGGTTGGTGAGGGAAAGGGCACTCCAGGTAGATGAACAGCACATGCAAACACCCAGGGGCAGGACAGTGCAGGTGTCTCAGAGAAAGTGCTGGAACTTGACGGCTGGAGCATGAGGCAGAAATGTGATCAAGGGGGATCTTAATTGCTGTGCTACGGAGCATGGACTTTTCAGCAAATAATTCTGAGTTATTTAACTTCTTTTCAATGACTAACATTTTTCTTGGAAAGGGTTCATTCCATAACTGCCAATCTCAATAAGGGGTATTGGATATGCAATTTCTCCTAATTACAAGGCAATACTGGTTGTTTCTTCTCTGTGGGGGTAGAGGCCCTGGGGGCAGTGATGGATGCCCAGGGGAGGCAGAAGGGGTGAGAACTGAGCGTGGCTGATTTGCAAGACGGCAGAGCCCTGGGCTCGGATTTCACACTTCGCCTCAGGCCAGAGTGATTCCGCCTGTGTCATCATTCTGCTCATCAAGGGATGCTTTGTCTTCCCATGATCGGCCTAATTGCTCACCTCATTTGGACAGCCCTGGAGTCACTTAGTAATGAAAATCACCCTGTGCTAATATGGCATCAGGAGCTCACCTGCTTGTTGGCATTCGGAGCAGCCAGGGAGGGAAGGCTCTGCTTGTCGTTACAGGTGCAGAGCCTTACTGAGCTGTTCATGTGCAATTACCACCAACAGCCTGGAAATTACAGTCCGGTTACAGTGGCTGCTAATGAGGACTAATTGCACCACCACAGAGATGCCCTGGACACTTAAAACAAATGGCCGCTGTGGGAACTTGGTGATGGGCAGGGAGGATCCCATACAGGTGGAACAGAGAAAAAGGCTACTAGGGGTTGGAAAGGGCTCAGCTGGCGATTTCTGAGCATTACAGATTGGTTTCCCAATCAGTGTTACCAAACTAGAATTTCCTGAAGACATCCACCCATCCACCAATTCTCTACCATCCATGCATCCATTCATCTATTCATCCATCCATCTATCCATGTGTTCATCCATCCATTCACCCTCTATCCATCCTCTTTCCATTCATCTTCCTCTGTGTTTTTCAATCTGTTAATCTATCCATGCATGCATCCATCCATCCACCTATCCATCCATCCTTCCATCTACTCATTCAGACATTCATCTATGCAACCATTCATCCATCCATCAGGTATCCGTCTATCTCTCCATCCATCCAACAAACTTCTACCAAGTTCTTACTTGGTACGAGGTCTACACTTGATGCTGCAAGTCAGGGAGGAGTCAGGAGTGACCCTGCACACAAGAAAACCTAATAGGTGCCCCCAAAATATATTTGAATGAATGAAAAAAGAATGAATATTTTCTCAATGGAGGAGAGAAAACTAGTAGAGGCTCAGCTAAGTGGGAGGGTGAAGAAAGCGGTATAGTAGATACAAGGAGAGAGAAGATAAAGAGTCATCTCTGGCAGTCATACATGCATGCGAGCAAAAAAGAAAAGTAAGAGGGATGGGATATGTGTGTGCTCTGTGTTAGAGTGGGTCAAGTTACTTAATCTTTCTAAGCCTCAAGGTCCCTACCCATAACATGGGGATAAAAATAGTTCCTACCTCATAGTGTAATTAAGTGGATTACATAAACATTCTTAGAACAATGTCTGGTACGTTGGAAACCTGGTAAGTTAGGACTTCACCATAATTTTGAGCTGTCCTATGCTGCTGTTCAGATGCCCCACGAGGTCCTACGCCCTACTACGGTTTCTCCCATCTTGCTACCCTAACCTGCCTAGAAAAGACCATCCTAGAAATCAGAGCCTGGTGTTAGAAGCATATAACACAGGGAAGTTTTTGAGGTTTGCAGAATGTGAAATCTGCACCTTGTGGTAGGAGCCCAGGGAGTGAGGGGCAGGGGACAGGAGAAGGACATTAAGACCAAGGCCGTGTCAGTGCCGGAAGAGCTGAGAGGTTTTGCTGTGGGCAGATGGGAAGCCACAAGGATTTTAAGCAAGCGATTTGTATGTTTTAATTATTACTCTGGCATGGGGTTTGATTACTATTAACTGATTATTACTCTGGAGTTGACTGGATGACCAATGGCTCACAGTAATTCCAGGGCAGAGTCTGGGTGGTAACTGGCCCAGTCCTCTTTCCTGGTCCCAGCTGCTAGGACCCTCGCCTGAGGGCTCTCTGCCCATTGTTTTCTGGCCAGGAGCTCAGAGTACGGAAGGAATTACAGAGCTGCGGATTCCTCTGTCCTGCCAGGGTCTGTGCAGGGTCTCTAGGTCCCCATGTTCCCCTTAACCACACACTCAAGGACTCTGCTAAGTGGCCACTCCAACTCCCCTTACGTACCTGCAGTGACAGGACATCGCTCCTTCCTGAGGCAGCCTGCTTCCTCTCCGGGCACCTCTGACAAAGTCCTTGATTGGATTAACCTTCAGCCCATCTACCCACGGATTCCCAGGATCACCCTCACCCTGCCCCTGAGGGGCCGGGCAGGGTAGGCTTCAGCTGCAGCCCAGAGGCAGTGCCCATGCTGGGGCCAGGACCCAGGCTCAGTCCGCTATCCGTGGTCAGGGCTCAGCTGCAGCTGGGTTCAGGGGAGCATTTCCCAGGAGGGGCTGAGGGGAGCTGATGGTCACCTTGATGGCCCCCTGGGAACCCCCCCTGCTGGAATGCATGCTCTGGTGTAGTTCCCTCTCACACTGATGCCGGGTTTCGCCAAGTGATTGATTTCAACCAAGATAATGTGTGGGAGATGATGCTATGCTATTTCAAGACTTGCCTTGATGAGGCCTGGCAGCTTCTGCTTTTGCCCTCCTGGAACCCAGCCTCCATGAGCGAGGAGGGGCCACACAGAGAAGACCAAGAAGCTGTCCCAGACATTCCAGCCCCACTTGAGCGCTCGTATGAATACAGCCACACGAGCGGCCTCGGTGCATGGAATGGAAGTGCCCCGCTGAGCCCACCTGCCCTGAGAATCAGGGGCAGTAGCTTATCAGAGTTGCTTCAAGCCGCTGAGTGCCGGGGTAGCTTCTGCACTGCAATAGATCATCGATCCTGGAATCCTGAGATTGGGACTGCCCATCCACTCCCAGAATGAAGTCAGGTCCCGGCCGTAGCCAGAGTGTGAGTTTAAACCAGGCCCTCAGCATTGATTCTGCACAGCCCAGGCTTGTCACAGATCATCACATAAAGTGAAGAAATTTATATGGAATCATTTAATCTCTTCTAGCCTTTCTCTGATGAGGCTGGGGACTCTGGATGAAGCAAGCAATGAAGCCTCGGTTCCCAGGCGGACCCTTTCTCTAGGCAAGTCTCTTTCTGGCCTGCCCACCTGCGGTTATGCACTTCTGCCTTGTCTGTGCTAAATCCAGCCCCATGATCCACACGGCACCTGAAAGGTGCTGTCCCCCGGGGGTGGGCCCTTGGCTAACTGGGCGTGACAAACCACAGACTGCGCACAGCTGGTCCCCTTCCTCTGCTTTCTTGTTCCTTGTTAGATTTTGGCAACACATGACTCACTGAAAAGGTGAGACGGGAGCAGGCAGTGAGGTCTGAAGCATTTATCCCAATTAACAGAGTTTCTCCCATTAAGTTTCTCCCACTTAACAGAGCTCTCCCAAACTTATATGCTATTGGCAAAAAATGGTGACATTTAGGCAAATCCTGTTTGTATAATTACATCTGAAAGAGTCTGTGGCTCAAGTTTTCCAGCCAATTTCTCTAAATATGAGCTTTTAAACTTTCCCTTTACCTTCCACAGAAGTTGCTTTTAGAGATGGTGCAGTGTCTGCCTCAGGTAGTGAAGGAGTGGAAGGTGAGGGGACACCACCCCCTGTTAAGGCATGACTGAGGGCGCTGGGGGCTCAAACCAGTCAAGCAGAACTTTCTAGAAGGCTGAGCTGTCCAGAGAGGAAGCAGGCTACCTTGGAAGGATATGCAGTCCCCAATATAGAAGGACACTGTGATCCAGAGAGGGAAGCGCCTTCCCCAGGTCACCCAGCTGGGCAGAACTGTACACAGATCTGAGAGCCCAGGAAGGGCGCTGAGGTGTGTCCTTTCCCAGCCAGAATCCCTTTCCCTCTGCTGCTCTTCCCTGGATGGTGAGAGGGGCACACACAGGACTTGAAATCAAAGCCTTTCTTGACTGCCAAGCAAGCGGAACGCATCTGATGGGCTCTTAAATATTTATTTTCCCAATAGACCCGAACAATTCTGAAGAGACACAATATTACATTTCTTAGAAATTCCCCTGAATGCATATTTATTAGGGAAACCTGGATAAGCCAAGAAGGGCTCAGATCTATTTATTTATGTATTCAGTCATCTCCGTTGTGTGGGTTACGCCGGTGTGAACGAGAAGACACAGTAGTTGGACTGCACATGGGCTGAGGCCCTGCTCCAGAGAAGGGATCAGGGCCGCAGGTCTGTGCTCCCACACTCAGGACGCTCCTCCTTCAAGTTTGCACTGCCGGGGATCGCCGGTTCTTCAGCTTGGCTCCTGTTGGGATCATCTGGGAAGTTTTGAAAACTACTGGTGCTTGTGGCCCCTGACACAGAATCTGATTTGATTTGTCTGGGAGCCTCCTTGGCTTTGGGACTTTTGCGAGCTCTCCAGGCCACCTATCGTGCATCAAAATTTGAGAATGATTCAGATCATAACCCTGCAGGGACAAACTATACTCATGTGTCATCCTTTCTCCTTCCCCAGTTTTTACCAAAGATGGACTGTGCAGGTGGAAAGGGAGAGCCCAGGGCTGAGGGTTAGGGGCGGGGCCAGCTTCATGGGTGTGCAACCTGGGCGGTGGCAGAGCGGCCCAGGCTCCGTGTAATGCTCTGCTGTAGCTGTCTTGAAATTCTCAATAATTTTTTAACAAGGGGCCTTGCATTTTCACTTTGCCCTGGGCCCTGAAAATGATGTAGCTGGTCTTGGGCCCTAGAGGACCTGAGAGCTGAGCCATCCCTGGATAACTGACTTGCTGTGCAGCACTGGACACATCTTTTTTTTTTGTCTCTGGACCTTCATTTTCCTCTCTATTCAAAAATAAAGTCAGTCAGCCCCAGGACTTTCTAGTACCCCCTATGTCTGTGTCTGAATATACATTTACACAAGGCCACCTAAGAAATAATTGGGCTGCCTCCGTCAAACATAGCAATAACACATGAATGACTGGTTGTTTCCAAAATCACATGTTTGACTGAAGTCAACTGGACCCTTCCTCCCCCACCTCCCAACAGTTCTGCGTGTTTAGAGCCAGGCCGCCTCTGACAGGGACAGAAATGACTCACATGTGAGCATTCCTGTTCTCCCTCCCTTCCCCGGTAGTTGAAGAGGATTCTTTCTTTGCCCATCAGTCTCCCAGCAACCCTGCCTTCTAAGCAGAGCTCTGCCTTTGCCAGCTTAGTGGCTCCGCTTTAGAATGCAGATTGGACAATGGTAGAAAGGCTGAGAGCTGTGGAAGGGAGAGATTTGCATTGGAGAGGAGAGTTGTTCCCAGGAGAAAAGAATAAAAGAGAAGAAAGAGAAAGCGAGGGTGGGAAGGGAAGGCAATTGGGAAATTTTTCAGTTGGAATTGAGAGTGGAGAAGGAAAAAGATACTTGAGGAACAGCTGCCAGAAATGTAAATATTAAGAGTGGCAGATGGAAGAGAAGGAGTTTTTTAGATATCTTGCTACGCATTGAGAATATACTCTGACCTCTCCAAAACATATATGCACGCTGTCCATTTAGAGGTTTCTCAAGAGGGAAAACATCAATTGCAATTGCTTTTAGTTATATTTATCTGTCAGACTACAAATACCTTGAATCAATCCTATGCAGAGACTGGTCCATCTGGGAACCCATCTATCTGGAAGACACAGTTAAACCAGGGTTGTGTGGAAATGACAGCGGCTATAAGATGAGAAAACCCTTCATCATCTGGTGCAGGCATTTCCTAGACTCATGAACTGTCAGAGTGGAAGATCTTAACAACAGTTGAGTTCAGCACCTTCCCCATTTGAACTTGATTATCTAGAATATCTCCACCATGTCCATTCTCTGCTTATATACTTCCTATGGAAAGGAATGTACTACCTCCAGGGAAAGCTTTTCCAAATATGTGTAGATCTAGCAGCTCGAATGGTCTGTTCTCATTCTCAAACATTATTATTGGTGGTATAAATTGCTACAGCCTCACTGAACACTCTGTCGGGGCGGGGGCGGGGGGAGTCTTACTACAACTTAAAATGTTCTCATCTTTTGAAAGAGCAATTCTACTTCTAGGAAATCTGTAGCACTCACACACAAAAATATATATGAAGGATGCTTAAACTGAAGCATTGCTTGTGACAGAAAATTTGAAGCAACTTAAATGTGTAATCCACAAGGGACTGCATAAAAAAGTATGAGATACCCATATTGTGGAATAATATAGGTGTGTGTATTAATGGAGAAAGATTTCTAAGACATATTAAGAAAAAAGTAAGTTGTGGATAATAAGGAAAGGATGAGCTTATGCGTATATACATATATATATAAAAAACATAGCTCCATACACATACATCAATATGAATTAAACATATGAAAATATATGGAAAAGCGGTTCACAGAAAATTGCTAACAATCAGTTGTTGGGAACTGCAAATCAAAACCTCAATGAGATACCACTTCACACCCATTGCAATGGTTATGATTGAATCAAAGAAAATAATGGGTGTCAGTGAGGATGTGGAGAAATTGGAATCCTCATTCATTGCTGGTGGGAGTGTAAAATCGTGTAGCTGCTTTGGAAAACCGTTTGGCTCTTTCTCAGAAAGTTAAACATAGAGTTACCATATGATCCAGGGATTCTCCTCCTGGGTCTATACCCAAGCGAAATGAAAACATCTAACTGCACAAAAGCTTGTACATGAACATTCACGGCAACATTATCGAAAGTAGCCAACAAGTGGAAACAACCCAAATGCCCATCAACTGATGAATCTATGAATAAAACATGGTATCTGTACAGTGGAATATTATTTGGCAATGAATAGA
The DNA here is from genome assembly GCA_029783875.1 of Phataginus tricuspis. Lineage (NCBI taxonomy): Eukaryota > Metazoa > Chordata > Mammalia > Pholidota > Manidae > Phataginus > Phataginus tricuspis. Next base: position 8,507,530 of record JAQQAC010004778.1, on the reverse strand, counting down.
ATTGAAGTACTGACTCATGCTACAACATGGGTGAACTTTGGAAACTTTACACTAATTCAAAGGAGCCAGCCACGTATTAGGATGTTTGGACCACATGTTGAATGATTCTCCTTGGGTGAAAAATCGAGAACAAGCAAATCTGTAGAGTTGGAAATTAGATCAGGGTTACTTAGGGCTGTGGTTGGAGAGGGTGGAACGGGGAGTGGGTGCTCGTGCACATGGGGTTTCATTCTAGGGTGATGAAAACGTTCTAGAATTAGATTGGTGGTGGTCACACAACTCTGTGAATATACCAGAAAATGCTGAATTCTTTAATAGGTGGGCTGTATGATATGTGGATTGTATCTCAATAGACTTTAAAAAGTTGCTAACAGTGCTCACTAAGGGGGCGGTGGGTGCTGGGTTGAGAGTGGGGAGTGACGCACTTGCCTTGTCCTGGTGATGGATTTCAAGTAGCCAAACACAATGGTCCCTGGCATTCCATGGAAGCACACAAGGCAGATGGCTAGTGGACACCCGGCCCTCTGACACAGTGGGCAGCATCAGTTTTGTGCCCCTGGAGCCAATGGCTGCCCCTCTGGGGCAATCCCAGGCCCCAGTGTGCAGTACGCATGCAGGATATGTTCCTTCTCATGCTGGCCCCGGTGGCCAGGATCTGGCAGGCAGTGCCCTTGCGGTGCCTTCCTGGTGGTTGGCCTCCCGTAGACTCTCCAGTGTATCAAGACCAAGAATGAGCTGTTTATCCTACCTGTTTCTGGGGTTCCCCTCTCCCAGGGAGGACTGCTAGGAGGGAGGGGTGCCAGGCTCAGCAGCTATTCAACTGACAAAGACCGAAAACTCAGAGATGCCTTGTCTCCACTTTAGATGAGCTGAACCCAGAGGCCAGGATGGCCCTCCCACCCTATGGCACACAGAGGCAGAGGCTGGAGCCAAGGTTGGCCGGGGCAGGGCCAGAGGCCAAAAGCAGTCAGTGCAGCCGGGCATATCTGCTAGCAGGAGTCTGTGCAAACCACCCAGTCACTCCACCCACAGCAAGCTGGGTACACCTGGTTTTATTTGCCTGAGAACGGCAGACCCTGCAGCACGGCCCCTGGTACACGGCATACAGACATGCTGACATGTCCTCAAAACCAGCTAAAGCACAAAGGTCATGGGCCCACAACCAAAGGCATGGTGCAGGTCATACAGACAGAACCACCACCAATCAAATGCACACAGACGATGGATGCAAAGACACCCACGCACACAAACAGAACAGTGCGTATGTGGGGACATTACAGAGCAGAAGAAACAAAAGGCTCCACGCGCAGGAAAGCGCCGTTCGGGTTCGTCCACCTGGCTCTCACAGACTGCCGAGGAGAGCTGGGGCACCCTTTCCAACCCCCATCTGGGCTAGGTGCCTTGTCTGAGTAACCTCCCTGGATCCTTCCCCTTCCCCAAGTCCTCTGGGCCTCTCTGAAATACATGATCCATTCTAAACTGCTGGTTCATTTCATTTTCCTCCCTGGAGACAAGATCCTGGAAGGTAGGGACTGTGTCTTATGCGTGCCTTAGTCTTCCTCACTCCTGGCAGGTAGGATAGGGTTAATGTGATGCTTTAAATGAACAAACAAATGAATGAAGCAGTCCAAGTGTATATTTATTAGAGAAAGCGTTCAACCTTCATAACTATCAAAGAAATGCAAATTAAGATGAGATTCAATTTTACACCTATTACATTAGCACACATTAAGAAATATAATCATCACACCCAGGACTGACGCAGTCGCGGCAGAACCCTGGCACCCACACATTGCTGGTAGCTGGGTGTACATTGGGTGCAGCCCTTTTGGAAAGCGATTTGATAAAATGTATCAAGAGTCATTAAAAGGCTCACACCCTTTGGGGCACTGATTCCACTCCTGGGAATTTATCCAAAGGAAATTGCACGAAAGAAGGATACTTGCCGACTATTGATGGAAATGTAATTTATGGTCGGGAGGCCCTGATTTCAGAATCAAAAATTGGAAAACACACTCTGATACATTCCACTTGAGATCAGGCAGGAAGAATAGTTCCAGAAAACTGAGGACAGGGGCTGCCCAGGGCTGAACTGGGAAGAGTGATGGAGGGACTGTGCAGTCCCTGAGGGCAGACAGCTTGTGTGTGTTGCTCACTGCTTTATCTCCAGATCCTAGCCGGGTGCCCGGTACACTGTGGGGTAAATATAGTCAAATAAAATACTAAATAATGGTTGAATAATACATACTTCAATATATTTAGCTACTGTGTATGTTGTTTAGCATCATATATATTATTTATCTATTTATATTTTAATTTATTTTATAATTTATTTTGGTATCATTAATCTACAATTACATGTGCAATATTATGGTGATTAAACTACCCCCTTCATCAGGTCCCCCCCACCAGCCCCATTACAGTCACTGTCCATCATAGCATCATATATTTTAATTTACATATGTATATATATAAGCCATCAAACACACACACTGAAGAGAATGCTTTGTAGCCATTAAAGGTGAATAATGTGCAAATGCACTTAAGATGAATATTATGGAGAAATGATTTTTTAATTTTGCATGAAAAGGACTTATATTCTAGAGAAGAAGGTCCTTTTGGAGACAGGGTTGTGCATGACCTAGACCAGGGGTTGGCAGACTCAGTATATGGCCTACCACCTGTTTTATAAATAAAGTTATATTGGGACACAGTCACACCCATTCATTTGTATATAGTGTAGAGCTACTTCTGTATTACAGAATAGGGTAGTTGTGAGAGACTGTATGGCCCTCAAAGCTTAAAATATTTACTTTCTGACCCTTTACAGGAAAATTTTGCTGACCCAGGGCCCGAATCAAAGCAGGACAAAAAGGTGTGGGTTCCCAGGCCCTCCCGGACAGTGTGGTTCTTCAGATTAAGTGTTAGAAAAAGAACAGCCGTAATAGAACCTAGCATTGATGGAGTGTTATCTAGGTGTCAGGCACAGTGTTTGGGCCAATGAAGTAGTTATTTCTATCATTCCTGTTCTGTGAAGGGAGATGGAAGGCAGGCGCTCAGGTGACTTGCTTACATCCCAAGCCACACGTGGGGCAGCTGGGACTCGCATGCAGGCCTGTGCGACTCCACCACAGCTGAGCTCTGCTGCCTTCAGAAAGCCAAGGGTTATTTTAAAGATGCCGAATCGGAAGCTCAGAGGTTGCTCCACTTGCTCAAAGCTGCACTGTATTAAGGGACAGAACCAGGATTCAAGGTCTGGTCTGTGTGAGTGGGTAATATTCCCTCCAGGAAAAGTGAGCCAGTTTAGGGGACAGGTGGTGGGACTGGGGTGATCCTCGCTAGAATGTTATTCTAACAGCGTTTGGGGCCTGTGGCCAGCAGTGGCCATCCCATTCTGCACTGTTTGAGTTCGGGCTTTGCTCCCGATTCTCTCTTTGACCTTGGGTAAGCTCCTTCCCTTCTCTGGGTCTCAGTTTCCCCATCTGCATGATAAGGTGGCTAGAATGAATGGACAGGTTTTCTGGGCCTGTCCAACAGAGGGCAGGACTTAAGCTTCACCAGGGAGGATGAAACACTGCCTTTCCTTTCGAGAACATGGGCGTGCTTGGGGCGACTGTCACCAGTGACGGGAGGAGACATGAGCCTCTCTCTGCTCTCATAAGGTCACTGGAAGAAATTGCAGAATGCTAAGGGGGAGATTCTGCAGCCATCTCTGGGGAGAGCCTTTCTGCACTCCAACCACCAGTGATATGGGAGAAAGTTGACTGTCCAGCGTAAAGAGTGGGATGGGTGAGGAGGGCTGGCCAAAGACAGGACTAGAATGTGGCAGGTGAGGCACTCGTGTAGAGCAGAATTTGAGGTCACCAAAAAATCCAAGATAGGTGATATTTTAATGCAACTTTAAAAAAATCAGAATTAATGCAAAAATCCACAAACGATCGAAATTTTAAATGAAAAGTCTGTCTGTCTCGTGAGCCTGCATTACTGTGCAGCCAGAAGAGTTGCTTCTGACCAGCCCACCTGCTGACACCCCCTCCCTTGTGGGTTTATGAGAGTTGACATGGCTCGCAACACAGAGGTTCATATACGGTCATGTTGTTTGATGGCAGAGTTCTTTTAACTTGTCTCAGTTGGTTTGAGATACAGGAGGATGTTTTGGTGAAGGTATGCGTGGGTGCACATTTTCCCCTCGCCTCAGACATCAGGAAGGCTGTGAAGGTCAGGCAGCCAGGAAACCATCTGCTCCAAGGTCCAGGTTCTCTCCTTCCCCTTTCCCCTTTCCCTGCCTCTCCGGGGAAGGGCTTTGTTCAAAGTTACACAGCAATTTGGAAACCCTGCGGGGACACAAACCCAGTTCCCACATAGCTTCCTTGGAGGGTTGGGAAATGATGAAATGTCGCTTGCTCTTCATGTTTACATTAGGCCTGTGATACGGGTCTTGTTGTCTCCGTTTTGTAGAACACAAAGCTGAGGTTCGGGGAGTGTGAGTCTTGGCCCAAATCTCGGCCAGTAAGAGGCAGATCTGAAATTTGAATTCACCTTGTCCCTCTCCGAGCCCCACCCTTTACTTCAAAGTGCCTCTCATTTGTCTTCTCTTTGGAAAGGAGCTGCTGGTACCTGGGGGAGGAGGGGAATGCCAAGCCCACGTGGTGGTGAACGCTCATCTGTTTTAGAAGGACTGAGGTCTCCCTGGGGGTTGCTGTATCTGCAGGTGATGTCTGACAGGCGATTTGCATGCTTCATAAAAACATAATTCTATGATTTATAAAATTTTATGTGATTTATAAGACTTGTTAAATATATGAGGGAGCTGGCAGGGTTCATGGATCCTTCTGCTCTCTCCGGTCTGGTCAGTCAGCACCTGATGCCTTCTCGAAGGCTGCTGTGTGTCACGCCTCTGCACCATGTCCTGGCCTCATGCTGATGAAACTGCCACAGTCCCAGGGTGCCGGGGTGGGGACATGAGATAGGCACCATGAGATAAGGAACCATAAGGTCAGGGTGTAATCAGAGATGCAAACCTTGGAGCATCGTGGAAAGCTTCCTAGAAGCAGTGGCACTGGAGAGGAATTTGAAAGTGGATGGGATTTAAGCAGATGAGGGGTGGAGGTAAGCGTCAGTTGCAGCGAATGCAGGCTGTGGGAATGGAGTGTGGGTCTCTGGGCTGGAGAAGGGAAGGAAAGCTGGGTTTCTCATGGAACTGAGGCCTTGGGTAGGGCTGGGCAAAAGCTCAGCACACCCCTGGGATATATAATTTGCAGATGGGGAGGAACCTGGAGACGTGGCTGACTGTGGCCAGCCGGGACCATGAGGCATCCTGAATCAGTATCGGGGCCTCCCACACCTGTTAGGGGGAAGAGGAGGGTTCAGTTTGGGGAAAAAAAGAAGTAGATAGGGCCACCTGACATCCCCCCGGACCCCAGAGGATTGGGTAGTGACGAATACTCCGTCGGTAAAGAGAAGAAAGAAGTGGGTCTAAACACATAATAGGGGGATTGGAGCTACATGCAGGAGTCTTTCCGGAGGCAGAGAACAGTACTAGGCCTCTCAAAGCCCGTCCAGATAAAGGGTTATGGCAGCTTTGACTAAAAATGAGGGGGACAGGAGACAAAGCACTCTGTGGCCCTCCTGCTGGAGTGGAACAGAGGGGGCCGTTGTCATTTCAGTATGTCCTATTGGCTTTTAGGCCACATTTTTTAGTTCAGCCACCCTGTTCAAAAGCCTGAGCAGCCCGCTGGAGACCTTCCCCTCTGTGCCCCCGAATATCCACTTATCTGGTTCCCCCTCCCAAGACGTGCCACATGCCACACGACCTCAAACTCCACGTGTCCACAAGGAGTGAGTCACCTCCCCCAACGTCCTCCTGCTGCCAGGCTCTTGGCTTAGACGTGGCCCCTAAGCCAGAAACACGGGGGTTTCCCTGGACTCCCTTCTCCCTCATCCCCCATATCCAATCACCAAGCCCTTTCCTTTGCCCCGTCAAACATCTCTGGCATGGCCTCCTTTCTGTCCACCATCACCAGCAACCACGTCATTTCTTGCCTTGACCATTATGCAGATAGCGTCCCCATTAAGCTACTAGACAATCCCCACACCCGCTACTAGCCAGTCCCCTACACTGTCACCCACGCAGTCTTTCCAACTCACAACTGACCCCGTGTCTCTTGTCTGCGTACAACTCTTCAGGTGTTCCCGAGTCGCCTCCAGCCTTGAGTCCAAGCCCCTGGGCCTGGCATTCAAGGGCTTTCAGACTTGGCCCTGCCACTCCTGGCAGGTGTATTCTCTGTCTGCCCTTCCAGCTGCCTGTTCTACACCAATAATGCATCAGATGTACTTGCCAACAATCCCATGCTGTTCACAACCCTTGGCTTTTCCAAGTGTAGTGGCCTGTCTCTAGAAGTGGCATCTCAGTTTGGCTCCCCAGAGAACTCTTATTCACCCTTCAAAACCAGCTTTTGTGTCACCACCTCTCTGAAGTACTCCTTGACTTACCTCAGATTGGAGCACTCTGCCCTCTCTACCATGGACCTTAATGCATATTGTACTTCACTGTGATTATTTCTTTGCACATCTAGTCCTTGAGAACAGGGACCCGATTTCTTTCTCTCTCCTTTTTTCCTTCTTCCCTCTCTCCCTTTCCCTTTTTCTCTTCCTCCCCCTACCACTAATCTTAACCTTACAGCCACCATATCTCCCCTGAGTGTCTGCTGACGTGCCAGGCTCTGTTCTAGGGTTTGCACATACTCACAGGGGTGCTTTTTCAGACCTTCCTCACTTCAGTGGAGCTCACATTTCCCTGGGGATACAGAATTTAAATATAGAGTCATATAAAGCAGGACAGTTGTGGGATGGAAGAAGGACTCTGGAGAGAAGAGAGCGGAGTGTTGGCATCGATAGTAACGTCTGGGTGGGGTGAGGGCTACTGACTGGATGGTCAGGGAGGTCTTCCCTAAAGAGGAAAAATCTGAGCTGAGACCTGGATGACAGGGAGGATTCAGCTATGCAAGGAGAGCAGGAGAAAGAGTCCTCTAGGCAGAGGGAACAGCTTGCTCAAAGGCACTGAGATAAGAATGAATATGGTGCACAGAAGGAGTGGCTTGGCCACTCCACAAGGGATCAGGAGAGGAAGGTGGGGCTTTGGGAGGTGAGGGCGCAGGTCATTCCTAAATCCTTACTTAGTAGGGACCAAGTGTATAGTTGCTGGATAAAACACTAAACAATGAGAGACAAGCTCTGAGCTCAGTGGGAAAACTTTTGGCTTGAAGCTGCTGACCTGAGGCTCTGGTCTTTAATCTGTGCCCCATGGGGTCCCTCATGCAGCTCAAAGATGGCCCTGGCATTGCTCACTCAACCTCAGGCACCGTGGCAGTGTAGGGGATACAGGAATGAACCTGACCACATCCCTACTCCCATACCTCCAACCGCCCACTGGGGACCACGGTCCCTGCATGGCTGACAGCCAGGAAAGCAGGGTTCCAGGACTCAGCTCCTCCTCGATGAGGCTCTTCCCACCACATTTCCCCTTCCTCTGTCCTCCCTTCTCTGCAGCTGAGGTCCTGCATGCTCAGGGAGTGTCCAAATCATGTTTTTCTCTGGAGCCCCTGTGATGGCAAAGGATTCTCTTCTACACATGCCAAGTCAGCCAAGCTCAGCTCAGAGACTCTGGCATCCTCGGGAGACTTCTGCTCCGTTGGCAAGGGAATGCCGATGCGGCACATTCCCATCGCCAGGTGTGCACTCTTGCGGGTCCTCTGTTCCCAGGGCTCTTTCTGCAGCTATTTGCACAGTTACTCCTGCTCGTCATTCAGCCTTTGCCTCAAACATCACCTCCTCCAAGAAACCTCCCTGATTGCCCTTTCTGACATAGCAGTCTTGATACTCTTCATGATATTTTTTTCCCTGATTTTTGCTCCATGCTTAGTCATTGGCTGAATCCACCGTGAGAAGGCAAACGCCCTGAGACCCAGGACTCATCTTTTCCATTTATCTCTAGGGCCCAGAACAGTACCTAGCACACAGCAGAGCTTGACAAATGTTTGCTGAGTGAACAAAGGTGATTTGCTATTCTTTTTCCTTTCTAGTGATTAATATGCATGGGTTTTACTTCAAAGAGCAGATTGTGTCAAACTCATAGAGTGGCCACCTCTGGTGTGGCTCAGAACTCATTATCTTCCACCGTCAGCGGAAAGATTCTTGGACAGAGATTTAAACAAACACTGAAGTTCCCTCTCTGACCTAGCCGACCTTCCAGTGAGTTCAGAGTCATAAACCATTATTGTCTCTGCACCTCTTGGCACCAGGGGCACCCTCCTGAGTTAGCAGCTTGGTCTCCAGATCTGACGCTGGGCCAGGATAGAGGGAGCAGCCTCTTCCCTCTGAGAGGTGCTCTTGGCAGCTGTCATGGTATCCTGTGACCACAGACGCACACTCAGAATCAGAGACTCGGGGTATTTGTTTTTAGAGCTCGGAAGAATCAGTGAAGGAACAGGACGTGCCCAGGGTCGTGCTGAGGGTTTTTGGCAGAGCCTGGCCCCTAGGCCGGTACCTAGATGCCTGCCCTAGGGCTGTCCCATCGCTCTGGCCGTCTGGAGTCAATTTGCCATCCTTAGTGATGCAGTTTCCTTCCCTGCCACTTGATAGCTATGGAAATTTGTGAAATATACTCATGAAATCCATGTCCCTCCAAAACAGTTTTTAGTTGCGGTAAAATACACAAAACATAAAATTTACCATCTGACCTTTTTTTTTTATTAAGGTATCTTTGATATACACTCTTATGAAGGTTTCACATGAAAAACATTGTGGTTACTACATTCACCCATATTATCAAATCCCCCCCATACCCCACTGAAGTCACTGCCCATCAGTGTAGTAAGATGCCACAGAGTCACTACTTGTCTTCTCTGTGTTACACTGTCTTCACTGTGATCCCCCCACACACCATGTGTACTAATCATAATACCCCTCAATCCCCTTCTCCCCAGGTCCGCCCTCCCAGCCCCCCACTTTGGTAACCACTAGTCCCTTTTTGGAGTCCGTGAGTCTGCTGCTGTTTTGTTCCTTCAGTTTTGCTTCGTTGTTATACTCCACAAATGAGGGAGATCTTTTGTTACTTGTCTTTCTCCGCCTGGCTTATTTCACTGGGCATAATACCCTCTAGCTCCATCCATGTTGTTGCAAATGGTAGAATTTGTTTTCTTCTTATGGTTGAATAGTATTCCATTGTGTATTTATACCACCTCTTCTTTATCCATTCATTTCCTGAAGGACACTTAGGTTATTTCCATATCTTGGCTATTGTAAACAGTGCTGCAAGAAACATAGGGGTGCATATGACTTTTTGAATCTGAGAACTTGTTTTCTTTGGGTAAATTCCTAGGAGTAGAATTCCTGGGTCAAATGAAATTTCTATTTTTAGTTTTTTGAGGAACCTCCATATTGCTTTCCACAATGGTTGAACTAATTTACATTCCAACCAGCAATGTAGGAGGGTTCTCCTTTCTCTACATCCTCACCAGCATTTGTTCTTCCTAGTCTTTTCGATGTTGGCCATCCTAACTGGAGTGAGGTGCTATCTCATTGTGGTTTTAATTTGCATTTCCCTGATAATTAGCAATGTGGAGTATCTTTTCATGTGCCTGTTGGCCATCTGAAATTCTTTGGAGAACTGTCTGTTCATATCCTCTGCCCATTTATTAATAGGGTTATTTGCTTTTTGGGTGTTGAGGTATGTGAGTTCTTTATATATTTTGAATGTTAAATCCTTGTCAGATATGTCATTTACAAATATATTCTCCCATACTGTAGGATGCCTTTTTGTTCTGTTGATGGTGTCATTTGCTGTAAAGAAGCTTTTTACCTTGATATAGTCCCATTTGTTCATTTTTGCTTTTGTTTCCCTTGCCCGAGGAGATGTGTTCAGGAAAAAATTGCTTATGTTTATATTCAAGAGATTTTTGCCTATGTTTTCTTCTAAGAGTTTTATGGTTTCATGACTTACATTTGGGTCTTTGATCTATTTCAAGTTTACTTTTGTGTATGGAGTTAGACAATAATCCAGTTTCATTCCTTTACATGTAGCTGTTCAGTTTTGCTAACACCAGTTGTTGAAGAGGATGTCATTTCCCTACTGTATATCCATGGCTCCTTTATTGTATATTAATAGACCATATATGCTTGGGTTTATATCTGGGCCCTCTAGTCTGTTCCATTGATCTATGGCTCTGTTCTTGTGCCAGTACCAAATTGTCTTGATTACTGTGGCTTTGTAGTAGAGCTTGAAGCTGGGGAGCATAATCCCCCCAGCTTTATTCTTCCTTCTCATAATTGCTTTGGCTATTCAGGGTCTTTTGTGGTTCCATATGAGTTTTAGAACTATTTGCTCTAGTTTATTGAAGAATGTCATTGGTACTTTGATAGGAATTGCATTGAATCTTTAGGCAGGAGGGCTATTTGGGCAATATTAACTCTTCCTATCCATGAGCATGGGATGTGTTTCCATTTATTGGTATCTTCTTTAATTTCTCTCATGAGTGTCTTGTAGTTTTCAGGGTATAGGTCTTTCACTTCCTTCATTAGGTTTATTCCTAGGTATTTTATTCTTTTTGATGCAATTGTGAATGGAATTGTCTTCCTGATTTCTATTTCTGCTAGTTCATCCTTTGTGTATAGGAATGTCACAGATTTCTGTGTATTAATTTTGTATCCTGCAACTTTGCTGGATTCAGTTATTAGTTCTAGTAGTTTTGAGGTGGATTATTTAGGGTTTTCTATATACAATACCATGTCATCTGCAAACAGGGACAGTTTAACTTCTTCCTTACCAATCTGGATGCCTTTTATTTCTTTGTGTTTTCTAATTGCCGTGGCCAGGACCTCCAGTACTATGTTGAGAAAAAAAGTGGGGTGAGTGGGCATCCTTGTCTTGTTCCCGATCTTAAAGGAAAAGCTTTCAGCTTCTCGCTGTTAAGTATGATGTTGGCTGTGGGTTTGTCATATGTGGCCTTTATTATGTTGAGGTACTTGCCCTCTATACCCATTTTGTTGAGAGTTTTTATCATGAATGGATGTTGAATTTTGTTGAATGCTTTTTCAGCATCTATGGAGATGATTTTATGTGGTTTTTGTCCTTTTTGTTGATGTGGTGGATGATGTTGATGGATTTTCAAATGTTGTACCATCCTTGCATCCCTGGGATGAATCCCACTTGATCATGATGGAGATCTTTTTGATGTATTTTTGAATTCTGTTTGCTAATATTTTTTGAGTATTTTGCATCTATGTTCATCAGGGATATTGGTCTGTAGTTTTCTTTTTTTGTGGTGTCTTTGCCTGGTTTTAGTATTAGAGTGATGTTGGCCTCATAGAATGAGTTTGGGAGTATTCCCTCCTTTTCTACTTTTTGGAAAACTTTAAGGAGAATGGGTATTAGGTCTTCACTAAATGTTTGATAAAATTCAGCAGTGAAACCATCTGGTCCAGGAGTTTTGTTCTTAGGTAGTTTTTTGATTACCAGTTCAATTTCATTGCTGGTAATTGGTCTGTTGAGATTTTCTGTTTCTTCCTGGGTCAGTCTTGGAAGGTTGTATTTTTTCTAGAAAGTTGCCCATTTCTTCTCGGTTATCCAGTTTGTTAGAATATAATTTTTCATAGTACTCTCTAATAATTCTTTGTATTTGTGTGGTGTCTGTAGTGATTTTTCCTTTCTCATTTCTGATTCTGTTTATGTGTGTAGACTCTCTTTTTTTCTTGATAAGTCTGGCTAGGGGTTTATCTATTTTGTTTATTTTCTCAAAGAACCAGCTTCTGCTTTCATTGATTCTTTCTATTGTTTTATTCTTCTCGATTTCATTTATTTTTTTCTCTGATATTTATTATGTCTCTCCTGCTGACTTTGGGCCTCATTTGTTCTTCTTTTTCCAGTTTCAATAATTGTGACTTTAGACTATTCATTTGGGAATGTTGTTCCTTCTTTAAATAGGCCTGGACTGCAATATACTTTCCTCTTAGAACTGTATGGATATACCATGTTGTGTTCATCCATTGATGGACACATTGATGGACATTTCCTCCTTTGTCTGCTGTGAATAGCACCACTGTGGGCACAGGTGTACAAGTGTGTGTTTGATGCTACAATGTGGATGAACCTCAAAAACCTCATGTTGAGTGAAACCAGACCCAAAAGGTCACATATTGTATAAATCCATTTATATGCAATATTCAAAAAAGGTAAACCCATAGAGACAGAAAGTAGATCAGTGGTTGTCAGAGACTTGGAGAAGGGAGCTGGGGAGTGACTGCTTATGGGTGCAGGGGTCTTTTTGGGGAGTGATGGAAATGTTTTGGAATTAGATCGAGGTGACAGGACAATATTGTAAATGTACTAAATGTCATAGAGTTGTATACGTTAAAATGGTCACTTTTTTGTTATGTAAATTTCACCTAAAAAAATTTTTGGCGGGCAGGGCCTCAAGATGTTTTCACTGTGATGCCGACTCTGAGATTTGCCCAGATGGTGAAGACCTGGGTGGGCGGAGGCAGTCAGAAGCTTTGGAGTGTGTTCCTTTGACTTTGTCCTTGTGTGCTTGGGAGGATTTGTGCTCCAGCCTGCTCCATACCTGGGGCCTGATGGGGACCGAGTGCTGTCCGGAGCTCACTCCCCTGCTGCTGAGCACAGAGCCCTGGCATTCAGAGGACTGGGGTTATCAGAAGGGAGAGCAAGGTTCTCCGGTGTGGGGTCATCTGCAGGTGAGAGGCGTAAACTCTTAAAAACTCAGTTTGTGGCTCTCCACCACGTTTTCCAACATCCAACTAGCCAACCTAAGGGAGGGGCAGTGAGGAGGTAGAAAAGACATCATCTCCCTAATATATGTCAACTGGGGAGAAAGTGTGGCGTCTCAACCTGGAGCCAGGGTCATGGGTCAGCCTAAAGCTGGGGCCAGTTTTACATGTAAAGACTTATCCACGGTAGGCTTAGCCTTTGACGGGGCACAACTGCCTCAGGCAAAGAAGCTGAAAGCCGGAGGATGGAGACGGACTTGTTTTTCTTCTGTATGTCTCAGTGGACAGAGGGAGCAAGGTGGAGAAAGCATTGACCTGCTAAGACGTCAGTGAGATGGCAGGTGAGGAGGCTTCAGCCCCATGGGAAGGCTGGTCCTGCCAGGGGGTTAGTAATTTATTTGCTATCAAACCCCTTCAGGTGCATTAATGGCTCCTAGATGTTAATACCTGCTAATTTACAACCAGCCAGCAACTTCTGCTGGGGGATTGGCACCTGTGCTGAGATACCATCAATCCCAGGAGAGAGGGAAGCTTTTTCCAGAAAGCCACAGGCTGACATGGAAACCGTGCAAAGAATTTGCACCCTCGTGTGGAGGGTGAGAAGTCCTACATCATCAGAGTGAGGCTGCAGGAGGAAATGACACACCACCGTCATGGTGAGGGTTCAAATCCAGCTCCACCATCTAATCATGTGATCTTAGACAAGTGCCTTCCTTCTGAAATGGTTTCTTATCTCTGCCATGGGGCTGATATCTCACAGAGCTGTAACCTTACATGAGATGATCTGGGTGTGGGGAAAACCGAAGTTCCTATGGCCAAGATCCTCACCTGACCCTAAACTATTTGATGATGTACTTGGCCCACTGCTAGGTTAATGTTCCCACACCCTTAGGCAATAAGCTATTATTGACTGAGTCACTAAATAAAGACCTCTGCCCACTGCTCTGGGCAGAGGCAGAGACGAGGTGGATTACTGACCTGCAGACTGCTGTATGCAGACGTGATTCTAGGGGTCGACCTACCGCAGTAAGAATAAAGCTGGGAATAAACCCTTTTACCCTAAGAACGTTCCGTTGTCATTTCCCAGTCTCACTGAATCCGTAGTGAACTTTTCCAGGGCTGAAATCCTCAAGCAAGACACTGGGTCAAGAGCTCAGCGCAGTGCTGCCTGGCTTATTGAAATGCTCAGTAGTTGGGTGAGTGGTGTGTTTGAGGCCACAGTGGGGTCGCAAATCTGGTGCTCCTGGCTGCATGTCCAGCCTGCCTCAGTTTCTCTCGGTGACCTTGGGATTTCCTGATGTCTGCACTAGAGGCCAGTCTTTCCCCAGGGCTTCAGCCCACCCTGGCTGTGTGTTCTGTTCCCATCAGTTTGGAGAATGCTGGACTGGTATAAGTAATTCTCTGTCCATGGTGCTAGGAAACCTGCCATGTGGCTCTGCGGGGATAGGGAGGGTGCAAGCAGAGGGAATGCGCCATCGGAGTCTGGTCGGGCTTCTTGGAAAAGGTGAGCTCTGAGTCTCGGTCTGAATTCCCAAGGCTTACCCACAACACTGCTCCCACGGCAGCTCAGAATGAAAGGTCAGAATACAGGCAGTAGCAAGAACAGTAGGAATACAGGGTCTCACCATCTCCCAACACCTTGCTTTCTGTTCTAGGCTCTATTTGATCCTTAAAATAACCCTGTGAGGTACATGGACAGAAATCCCAGAAAGGTGAAAGGATTTGTTGTCAAAGGAGCAGAGGGAGCTCCTGTCCCTTTATGGCATTATAGTTCAACTCTGCTTTTGTCTATCGGCCACTCAGCATCCTCCCTGTAGATTCCTGTTTGGTTATATTAGAGAAGCTTCTGGGGCTTGATGCACACACAGAATGTCAACTGACAATCAGGAGTAGGAAATCATGTGACTATTCTGAAAGAATCTTTTTGTGCTTGCAGCTGCAGGGCTGAGATTGCTAAAACCAGAAAGGTGAGCATTTTTGTTGCTGAATTACCGTATCCCACCAGCCCTCTTGAAGCACAGGACATTATGTGAGACCCACTAAGAGGAGGAGGGAGGCTTGGAGGTCCTCTTTGGATTTTGGAGGTGTCACACCCAGATTGACTCTCCTATCTTGACCTGTTTCTTGATCTTTCCTACCAGCTTTGCATAGACCCCAGACAATGGAAAAATTCTTGCACTCATTTCCTGTTGCTGCTGTATCAGATTCCCATGAACTTAGTGACTTAAAACAACACAGATTTATTGTCTTATAGCTCTGTAGGTCAAAGTCTGACCTGGGTCTCACTTGGCTAAAATCAAGCTGTTGGCAGGGCTGCATTCCTTTCTAAAAACTCTGGAGGAGAATCTGTTTCCTCCTCTTTTTCCAGCTTTTAAAAACGTGTGGCCCAGCAATGGCTAGTTGAATCTTTCTCACACCATAACACCCTGGCACTGCTCTTCTGCCTCCGTCTTCTACTTTTAGGGGCCCTTGTAATTGCACTGGGGTCACCTGGCTTATCTTTCTATGTTAAGGTCAGCTGACTAGCAACCTTAATTCCATCTTCTATCTTCTACTTTAATTCTCTTTGCCAAGTAACTTAAAACTTAAAATACTTAAGATTTCAATAGCAAATTAGGATACTCTATGACACATAGGATAAGTCCTGATTGGAATAAATTAGTGGGGCTCTTTATATTTTTTAGCATTAGCAAATAATTAAACTTCTTTTGAGAAATAGATACTGCCTTGCGACTTGGTGGACACTGAATGTATACACCAGTCAGGGGATTAGGTAACCATGTGTGGATAAAGTGGAAGTTCCTATGGCCAGGATCCTCACCTGAACCTAAACTACTTGATGATGTAACTGGCTCCCTGCTAGGCTACTGCTCCCACACCCACAGGCAATAAGCTATTATTGACTGAACCACTATATAAAGAGCTCTGCCCAGTGCTCTGGTGGAGGCAGAGATGAAAGAGGATTACAGATCTGCAGACTGTTGGATGCAGACATAATTCTAGCGCTCGACCTATCGCTGGGGAAATAAGCTAGGTAATAAACCCTTTCACCCCAAGGACATTCCATTGTCATTCCTCGGTCTCACTGAATCCATAGTGAATGTGCCCAGGGCTGAGACCCATTGGCAAGACACCATGTGATCTGAGCTGCCTAGGAGTTATTGATTCACTTAGCCCTGGAGTTATGTCAGGGGGAAGTGATTTATATGTGGGAGCCAAACTGCCTCAGTAGATGTTGGATAAAGTATCTATGAAGGCCTGGAAAGAAGTTGCGAATGGGTTCAGCAGTATGGGTCAATGTTGTCCTAGAAATCACCCCTGCTGAGTCTAATTTGCCAGCAAATAACAACCAACTTTAAGTTTCTGGTTGTCATGAACTCTGGAAGGTTAGAGATTTTGCCTTGTTTGCAAGCTAACAATTTAGTTTGCTATAGTTTCACTGCTAGATGCAGTTATAATGCTAGAGAAGACATGAGACTCCTGGATCAGAGACAAAGACTTTATTACTCACAGTGCAACAGGCAGCATGAGCCTCAGGTTTGCACTGGTTCCCCTTAACCCCCAAGTTCCATGGTGTCTTGCCAATGGGTTTCAGCCCCAGGCAAGTTCACTATGGATTCAATGTGACCAAAGAAATTGACAGCAAAACATTCTTGGGGTGAAAGGGTTATACCCAACTTTATTTCCACGGTGGCAGGTCAGTCACTAAAATCCTGTTCACTCAGAGCGAGTCTACATGCAGCAAGTCGGTCTCTGCCTCTAGGCCCTTCTGTCTGCACAGCCATCCTCTGGGCCTCTCTGCTTGCACAGTCGTCCCGCACAGTTGTCCCACACAGCCGTCCTCTGGGCCTCTGTCCTTGGCACTACCACCACTCCAGCCTCTGCTCTGCTCTCCTGCTGCCTTAGAGCCATGCCACTGTGTCATGCCCAGAGCACTGGGCGGGGCTCTTTATATAGAGTCAACAGCCATGTATTGCCCACAGGTGTGCAGTGAGCTAGTCAATCAGGGCCAGGTGAGAATCCTGGCCACAGGAACTCTCATTTTATCCACACATGGATGATGTAGCGTGGCCCAGGTGGATGCTGCATCTGCATATGCAGTGGGTTTGGACTGAAGTTGAAGAATCTGAGCTTAGGAAACTCACAGTATTTTATAATAGGCTGCAAGCAAACCTCCTCAACTTCTGCACCAGAGGGAAACCTTCTCCTTACTATCTTGGACAGCAATCAAATCTGCCCTCTGCCCGGGAGAAAGACAGTATATCTTCCCAGGCTGTTTGCTACACAGACATCACTGGAAACAGTCCAGGACAAAAGCTGCAGATGACCTTGCAGAAAGGTGAGAGACCCACAGAGAACTGTCTTCCAACCCTGCTTTGGTAGTAGTGACAGCAGTGCATAATGCCTTCAGAAGCCTACTAGTGCCAGGATACACTAGTTACATGCGTTAATTCATTTAACCCATAGTACAGTCTATTATTTTCCCCATTTTCCAGATTAAAAAAATGAAGGGTCAGAGAAGTGGACCCACAAATGGCAGACCTGGGAGCCCCAAACACTGGCCTGCATGCTGTACCACATTCTGAGGGGATCAGCCAGCCACTTAGTGGCAGCCTGATTACACTGGGCTGTTTTATTGTGTGACCTCCCCAGAATGGACACCTTTTTGCAGTTTGAAGCCTTGTGGCCCCCTTTGATCATGCTTTGGCCAGCGTGGAGTTACTGAATGGCTTTTACAGCACATATATCTCACACAGCATCACCTTCTATTAAGAAAGTCATATTACAGCAAAAGAAATGAAGCACTGGACTCGTGCTCATGCAGGTCACTGGTTTTATGCTGCACCCCGATTGCAACAAGTGGAATTGTTTTAAAAACAATTTCTTTAAAAACATCCCAACATTCTATGGAAAAATCAGCCCCTGCTGGAGAGAAGAGCTTATAAGCTTATATACTGTCTCGCAGGATCTGGGATATATTCTGAACCGATGTCCAATATATAGTAGAGAAAGGGGTGTCCCCACTAAGGATCCTCTTTCATAATATGTCCTCACTTTCCTCAGGTAACTGTTTATAGGTTTCAGGGCCCAAGGGAGAAAGGCTTTCACCAAGGATCAAAATGAAATTTCATCAAACCTGGCTTGTCAACTGGTAATTTTGAAGGTTCTCATGTCCTTGGTGAGGGGTGTATGGTCTCCTGAACTGACTGCTCTGGGATAGCACAGGTTCTGCTCCACAAAAGAAGCTAGAATGGAAGTTCTCCTCCTTCTACCACTGTCCCCAGTGATGTAAGTTAACAGGGAATGCAGGCAGATCAGCAAGAGATAAGACATCTGCGGATACAATATTTGTGTTTCTTTACCATGTAAAGAACTCCAGTCAACTAAGGTGCTATAGGGAGGGAAATTAGGAAGGGTTAGCTGGGGTGAGAAGTTGTAAATATGAGCTGTGTGATGTGATAAAGTAGAAACAAAGACTATTGCCTTTACTTGCAAGTTTTGTTTTTTAAAATAATTTTTCTTAAGTATCTCTTTTTCTCATTAACATATATATAAGGTGTAGGAATGGTAATTAAGTTTCCTGTAGGGTTCACAGGTGGCAGGGTATCAAGGCAGAAGATAATGATAGAATTTGAGGACAAAGGGGCATTTTCTGGAGAGCCTAGACTTTAAAGCTTGATATAGTAACTGGACATGGCTTTGGGTTGACACCTTATGGGGAATAGGGAAGGATGTGTTTCTGGTCATTCATGAAGTGGTTCTTTCATGTCAAGCTCCTCCAGGATCCTGACATTAGGAAAAATTGCACTGTGCTGCATGTATATGTATGTGCAAGTGCACAGTGGTAAGCCAAGCAAGCAAGGTTTTGAATGTCCGTTTATGGCCTCCCCAGCATCCTCCTCCCCTCTCCTGTCAATAACAAATCATGATTTGGGGGGAAAATTGCCCCTCCCCAATTGCAATTGGAATCTAGCCTCTCATTCAGAGTTGGCTGGTTTCAGCTGAGAGTCACTGAGACGGATGAGACATTCTGCCACTCTAGTCACCTTAGAAACTGCATAAAATACAATAATACAATAAACCCTTTCTGAATCAGAATAGTATGTGAAGGCCAGCTTCATGCCCTGATCTCTTTAAATATCAGAATTTTTTTCCTCAAGAAATGCAGTTTTAGCCCCTATGGACAACAGTATGGTGGTTTCTCGAAAAGTTAAAAATAGAATTACCATATGATCCAGACATTCCATTGCGGACATGTACTCAAAGAATTGAAAGCAGGGTCTCGAAGAGGTATTTGTACACCCATGTTCATAGCAATACTATTTACAATAGCTAAAAGGTGGAAGTAATCCAAGTGTCCATCAACAGATGAGTGGATAAACAAAATTCAGTCTATGCACACAGCGAGGTATTCACCAGAAAACGGAAATTCTGACACATGCTGTAACGTGGACCTTAATGACATTATGCGAAGTGAAATGAGCCAATCACAGAAGGACAGTGTCTGTTTGATTCCACTTATCATTGGTCCCTAGAGGGGTCAAGTTCATAGACAGGAAGTACCATAGTGGTGGCGGGCCTGGGGGAGGGGGGAACGGGTGTGTTTAATGGGTACAGTGTTTCAGTTTTGCAGAATGGAAAGGGTTCTGGAGGTGGGTGGTGAAGACGGCTGCACAAAGACTTCCCTGTACTTAGGGCCACTGAGGTCTACGCGTAAAAATGGTTAAGATGGTAAATATTACGTTTTGTGTGTTTCACCACATTTTAACATTAATAAATAAGAAATGCAGTTTGGTAGTTTTCAAATGTCTTCAGTATGATGGAGAGCCAGTTTTTAAAGGGTAACAGGGCCTACGTGAAGGAATAGGTTTTCTAGAAAATTGTAATTGGCGCAAGGTTTTAAAATTGATGATGCTTAGTTTTAAACAGCCTCTGATATCTGAGAATCGGATGCGAGCTTTCACCCTGTGAGAGGCTGATCTGTGCAGAGATGTTTCCTGCCCCATAGTGGCACAGACCGCCCTGGGCCCTGTTAAGCTATTTAAACAATGAGGCCATAAGGCTGGGGTGGCTCGGGTGAATGAACTCCCTCCCAGGCTCCTTCCCAGTTATCACAGCAAAGGCTCCCGTTGCTTTCCTTCCTGTGCTGAATCAGGAAGCTTCTTATCTTATCGGAACCAGATACAGTCCCTCCCGGGAGCCATCAGACTCCACAGACAGAACACCGCAGAGAACACCCTAAGCTGGCGCCCTAAGCATCCATCCTCAGGATGAGCCGCAGAGAGCCGGGGAAGTGACACTGGCGAGCAGCTGATCCCAAACGGCCAACTAGGCTTCCGCAACGGCACCGGCTGCTCCCAACTCAAACAATTGCTTTGCTTCTGCATCTTCGCCATACAAACCACTCCCCGGCTCCCGCTGGTGGAGCGCTGTCCTAACCACCTTAGGTTTGGTGCTGACAGATCTGAATCCACATATGCTTAAATAAACTCGTGAAAAAGAAAAAATTGTACTGTGCCTCAGTTTACCTTTGACTAGACCTTGAAAGGAGTAAGCTCTGCCTTTCAGCGTGTCTGCAACACTGAGGCTCTTGGGACCTGATCGGGGAGGCCTCAACGGACCGGTGGCACCAGTCTAGAGCAGCACAATCCAAGCCCCTCCGCTCTCCAGGCTCTCTGCGCTCTGACCTGTTGTGTCCGCAAGGGGGCACTGTTGGGAGTGTCTGGGGACCCACTCTGGGCAGCACCGGCCTCCCCCCTCTGCCCCCACAGGGCTTTGCCCTTCATGGGGCTGCAGGGGCCGAGGGAGGAGCTATCATTCTATTGCTTCTGTGTGGCCCATCTAGCATTTTGTTTATCAAACATTTACTCATTTCATATTCCTGTGAAGCACTTCCCTTTTCCTTTCAAGGGTCAGACCCCCGGCCCTTCTCCTTGGTTCAGGATGACATATATACCTCATTCTACCTGACTGTCTTTGGAACAATCTTTAGTTTTTTTTACTCCTGTCACTCTATCTCACCTCAATTTGATTCTTAGACCAGAGAGAATAACCTCAAGGGGTAGAGGAAATTTCTTCCTCTCCCACAGGGCTCTTCTCTAACCCCCAAGGGAGACCCCCGTGGGCTATTGCGGAAGCTTGATTTGGAAGCCTACTCCTCTAAGAGCTCATGGAGTTGTTTATTTACCATGGGCCTCATCTTTCTGTCTGTAAAATGGGGGAGAGCAATGACTCTGTTGTAAACCAGACAGGGACAATGGGGGCAGAGGGGAGAGGCTGCAGAAACGGGGGGAAAAGTGGAGTGGGACTGAGGTGTAATGGGTTGACTCTTATTTCACAAACTCAGGAGCAAAAGAAGTATTTCATCTCTTAGATCTGTTTAGAATTGACTTATATCTGGGCAGCAGCATCTCAGCCACCTGGTGGGAAAGTCAGGTTCGTTTATTGACGGGCTCCTCGTCCTCCTCCCCATTTCTTGAAAATATCAGGGGTCTGAGGGGCACCTGGAAGTAGGGAGGGTTTTAATTTCTAAGTCATTTTGGGAATGGTTACAGACATTCTAATTTCCCAACGTGGTCCCTTGAAGTCGAGCAGCTTCCTGATGTCTTGCCATTCTGGGGCATGTGGATTTTTGTCCTAGCCGGGAACTTCTAGAGTTCAGCCTTGCAGAGGTGCCGTGCAGCCGCCCCTCGTCCTCAGGGTCATGCCCTTCCCAGGACACTAACAGCAAATGGGCGCAGCTCCCAGCTCCTTCTATTTCCAGTCTGGTGGAAATCTGTTTCTATGGAAATCTTGTCACCCTCCAAAGCCATTTTTTTCTTTCCCCCCTCAGGGACATCAAGCCTGACGTCATCAAAGAGTTGAGGTTTTTACAAAAGACTGGAAAATCCTTTGACTTCGGGCAGTGTCTGCACTCTGCCAGGCAAAACAATCCCTGACGCAAGGAGTTGCAAACTGGTTATGGGCCTGAAACCGGAAGGGGAAGAGATACAGAGCGAATGACACAAAGTATCATCTCAAATAAGTATTTTCCAGTCTGAATGAGCAATTAGCAGATTATGATTAGCAGTTAAAAAAAGTACACAAGGTGTCAGAGTATCCCCCACTTGGCAAGAGTACGTGTCCTTTCAGACATTCAGATAGGAGTATTCTGGGCTGTGATATAAAATGTACTTCTTCCTAGGGATGGCAGGTGGAAAAGGTTTAAACTGTCCTGTCAGCAATGAATGGGGTGGGTGGGTGGGGGGGGGTATTGGACCCTGGGCATCTGTACTAAAAACAAAGCAAAATTTACCTGTGAATCGCTGCTAAGGTTGAGAATCACAGTTTAAACTGAGACTAACCAGGTGAGACAGGCAGAAACCCAAATCCTGACATCTGTAGCCTGCCTAAAGACATTAGCCAAAACAAAAAAAGAATATATTGGAGGTGGGGGGGAAAGGAGGCGGTGGAGGCAGGTAATGCACCGTAAGGAAAGACTATATCTGCGCACAGTATAGGTAAGTGGAAACGTCCACTCTCCCTGACTCACAGACGGCAGGTGTGTGGGATGCTGAGCGGGAAGGAGCAATCAGAAGCTTGGGCATCCTTGGGGACAGGTCTCATTCATGTTTCAGCCACCATCCAAAACCACTGAGTTCAGGGCTTGAGTTTCTCTACTTGGCTTTTTTGGCAACCTAAATTTTGGACACCAGAAACAGCCACACTAGCTGTCATTTGTTCCCACCATTCACCTGGAAGCTTATCTTTGCTCCTGTATTGATTTCCCCGGACCTCTGCAGCGACCTCCGTCAGCTCATCATGAAGACGGATGCTTGCCGGCCTCCAGCTTTGGTTGGTGTTCTGCCTGTGGAGTCTGATGGCTCCCCCGAGGGGCTGTATCTGGTTCCGATAAGATAAGAAGCTTCCTGATTCAGCACAGGAAGGAAAGCAACGGGAGCCTTTGCTGTGATTACTGGGAAGGCTTCTGGGATGGGGGTTGGAGGGATTCACTTGAAAAACAAATGACTGTTTTTGAAGATGAGGGTGAACTTGCCGAAGTGTCCAGAACTGGTGGTGTGGAGATACCAGGAATAGACGGACTGTTGGCTCTTTGCCAGAACTCAGTTCTCAGGGGTTCAGTGACTGTTCACCTGAAATCAGATCCACGGTGGTAGTAGTGATTGTTGTATCCATTAGGAGTCTTTCCATTTCGAGTGACAGAAAAACCAGACTAAATTTATTAAACAAAACCCCAAAATGTGTTGTCATAAAACTTCAGTGTGCGGAGTAAGCGTTGTGCATGGCTGACCACGATGAGTGGTCCTGGCTTAGAGCACCTGAGAGTCTTCATGGTGGAGAGCTAGGGGCCTGCACAGAAGCTGTAGCTATGAAAAGCACAAGCTTATAGTCCCAGTTTCAAATCCTGCCTTTGCCACTCATGAGCTAGGTACCGTGGGGCAAGCCCTCTAGTTGTGCTGACCCTCAGTTTTGTGATCTATAAAATAGGGATTGTGGTGTTGATAGAGTAAAGGAGATACGGCATGGGACATAACTGGACGTGACATGCACGCAACTGGATCTCACTGAATATTAGCAACTGTAAAGGACAATGGCTGTTTCCTCTTGCACCCACACACTCCCACCCTGTTCTCCCAGCAACAGCCCCCGTTGTGTTTGTGGACTATTCCTCCCTTGGTCTCAGCTGTGTGCCAGGCTTGGGCATACAACCCAGGCTTAAACCAGTTGGTATACTGCATTCTCTGGACACCAAGGATGGGTTCAGGGCTGTCTCCGACGCAAATAGTCCAATCAGAGAGATCATCTGATTTTGCTGTGAACGTCAGGACAAAGATGTCTTCTCTCTCCCTTGCTCACTGGGTTTGAACCCAGAAGTATGTGGCTCCAGAGGCTTCTGGGGGTCATTTTTCAGCCATGAGGGAAGAGAACAAGTAAGAAATGAGTGAACGCAGAGAAAGCAAAAGCCAGACACTGAGAGAAAGAGGTTGCTGGTGACATTGTTTGACCTCTGGATCAGCCCATGCCTGATGGTTGGTTTAGATTCTTTAGTTCTGTGGCAATGACTTTTCCTTTTTGTCATAATGAGTTTATTCTGGGTTTTCTGTCACTTGCAAGTGAAATCAATAGACTTGACTTGAGATATGTTTTCTGGAAAGCATGGAAGAGATTCTTTAAAAAGCCTGAGCCACTTTTCCTAATTCTTGTCCGACTGTTAAGTAATTAGGTCCCAGTTGTTGTATTGGATTAATTCCTTTCTTCTGTGCATGGGGCTTCCTGCACCTTGTGGGAGTTTGCTGAAAGTAAAAGAAACTGTTACAACCACCTGTCACTTTGAGACAAGATTAATTACCTTCGCCTAAAAGAGCCTCTGTTACAACAGGAAAATTATACTTGTAAACCATAGGCCGGGTCCCAGCCACTGGTTACTATCTCGGGCCACTCTCTCACCATACCCTCAAACAAACAAAGCTCCCTTTACTGTCTGTGCTGCTCAGGCATCCTGGATACTTCCAAGTACAGCAGGAAAGAGACTCCGAGGCCAGAAAGTAGGGGCTCTCGTTTCTCCGTATTGATCGTGACTCAGTCTCTTTATGGCTTGGTTTGATGGTTTCTGAGCACAGGAGGCTAGCGTGCAAAATGGCTTCTTGCTATTCAGCTCTTGCTCAGTCTGAACAAGCCATCCTATCACTCTTCCAAAGAGCAGAAGGGCAGTGTCCTCAGCTGCCCCCGGGGTCTGAGTGTGCAAGGAGGATTGGGGTTGGTCGTGGCCATGTTCGCACCTCTGACTGGTGTCACAAATGGGGTGGAAATGAGGGCACTACTGGGGGCTGAGATTCAAGGATTGCCCAAGAGGGTCTGCGTGGGCAGCAACCTCCTCCTTCTCCTTTCGGAGAGACTAGCTGTTAAGTTGTCTGGGTTAGTTGAGAAGCAGAGATGTTTTTCTGGTTGCAGAGACGCACGAATTAAGGCAGAGAGGATGCAAATGCTCTGTCGGGCATTCAGAGGGCTGGGGTCAGGCCGGGAGGTGGATGGGCAGGTACAGGGGTGCCCGGCCCCCACCGGGAAAGGCTTTGGGGATGGCTGCTCTGCCTCCATAAAGTCACTATGCAAAACCTCGCTCCCTCATATCAAAACATGTGGGTTTGTGTCCTTATATTGGGGGTGCTAAAAACAAAGTCAAAAAACTGTCACTAAGGCACATGGAAACGTACATATTTCCCAGGGCACAGTCAGAGTGGGGCTCTAGTTCTGAAAGACCCCATGGAACAGGAGGGAGTGCCGGCCTTGGCTGAGGGCGAGGCCTGATAGATGAGCCTGGGGAGGTGTCCCTGTCCCCGCATCCCTGTGTGTGCTGTCCAGGGACCCAGAAATTCTGGAGCTGTAGAGAACAAGCCAGTGAGGTCATGACGCAGCCCACGGTGTGCATGCGGCTGGGGCCCCGTTCCAGGGAAGTGCCAGCGTGACTCCCCCAGAGACCGGATGGTGTGCCTGGCCACTCTGAGACAGAGACCAGGATCACCCAAAGGATCCTCTGAGGCTTTAAGGTCCTTCTCCTCTCAGCCACGAGGACACGTGAGCCCCCAAACACCTCAGACACCCTTTCAGAGAGAAGCAGAGGCAGGGGAAGAAATCTGGGAGATGAAGATTGTATCAGAAAGGGACTGAGTCATTCAGCAGAAAGCATCGAACCGTCAGAGACCAAGATACTGTTGACTGTTTAATGTCTGTCCATTTCCCCTCTGTTCCCAACCTTCCGTGAGCCAGAGGGCTGACGGGTGGAGAGGGAGATTAGATCAGCTGAAAGGAAGGAAAGACGCTGCCTCTCCTGGTGCCTTTGAGCCAACTTGGGTGGATCTGCGGTCCTACGCGTTTAGTTAGAATTGTGTGAGACTATCTTTAATTTATCTTAGTCTCACAAATGATATGTTCATAGAAGACATTCATTTATTCTCAAGGTAACAACTAACCATACAGTTGAGTGAAGTCCCCTTTGTTCCAGCCATGTCGCTCTCCTCACTAGCAGTAGCTGTCACGATCTGTTTGGTATAAACCATTTTCTATGTACTTACATATATAAATTCACATTTTGAAAATATGTATATTCTATAGCCTCTGATTTTTTCATAAACAGCATCATACTATGCGTACAGCCTTATAACTTGATTCGTTTCCCTTAGGGATGCGTCAGTGAATACGTATCCGCCTTGCTTAACAAATACTGGGTACTATCCTCCTATACTATGAAATCGGATAGGTTAACTATTTTCTTACTGGACATTTAAGTCTCTTCCATTTACGCTTTTCCAAATGATAACACAATAAACCTCCTTGTACATGCTTCTGCATACACAGATGCAGGACTTTCTCCAGGCTATGCCTAGAAAATAATTTAATTCGCTTTTATCTTTATTTATCTATTTTTTTTAAGTCTCGGGTTGTAGTCCTTGCAAACACGGGTGCTATGGCAGAAAATGGCTGCTTCACCCTATCCCCACCCCCACACCCAACTTGTCCAGGCAGGCACCAGAGTTAGTCCTCTGTGGTTTAGCCAGGAAGGAGGAAGCGATAAAATCCGATACAGATTGGATCTGAGACAGTCAGAAATGGGCAGCGTCTGGTAGTGGTTGCCTCTCACTCTGGCAGCAGCAGAAGTAATATGATAATGGGGACACTGAAGAGGCAGGTATGGTCACCAATTTCTAGTTTCCTGTTGGCTGAATTGATTAAAGTAACACACTGGATGAAAGTCTAAAGTTATATTCATAAGGCAGATGGCAGGGGGAGGTCATTTTAATCTATTAGTCTGCTATAACAAAAAATCAGACATGGGGTGGCTTAGGAACAACACACATTTATTTCCACAGTTCTGGAGACCAGCTAGTTCAAGATCAACGGGCTAGCAGATTCAGTGTCTGGTGAAGCCCCCTTTCCTGGCCCATAGACGCATAGACATTGTCTTCTCTCTGTCTTCATGTTGGGGATGGGACAAGAGAGCTGGCTGGGGCCTCTTGGAAGGGTACTGATTCCTTTCGTGAGGGCACCGCTCTCCCGACCTGATCGCCTCCCAGAGAGCTCGCCTGTTTCCATTAGGTTGGGGATTAGGTTTCAACGCATGAGCTTGGGGGGGGGACACGAACATCCAGCTTAGAGCGAAGGGCTAGGCTTTGGAGTCTAGAAATATGAAGTTCTTGATGTTTACCTTAAAATGGCTAAGTGTCTGGTGCATCAACATAGTCTTTCTGTTCCATGACTGAGGGTGAAAATACCAGTTCCTGCCCTGCCCATAACAGGTAGCAGCTTTTTTAGATGCCCCTGTGGTGGCCAAGCCACCCACTAGGCTCTCTGCCTGAATTTCTTATCTTCGGTGAGGACAGAGGTTCACTTAGTCCTCTACACCTCAGGCACCTGGCTAGGCTGCTGCTCATGTTGACCACCCCAGGCTCTCCCCAGAACCACATTTCTCAGGGTCGGGATTCTGCCTCTGTTTGCCTCCGTATTGTTTGGATAAAATTCTTGACATGGCTCAACTTGGCGTTTGCCTTTTGCATGGTGGGATACGTTTCAAAAGGGGGATATTCAAAGGAAATTGGGATGAATCCTATTAGGTTCCCAGCTTTGGAGGCAACGATGACTGAGTAGAGAGCTCAAGTTCCCATTTAAACTATGCCTTTGTGATGATTAACTCACAACCTGGTAACATCTTCCAAACTCTTTGCATTCTTAGGATTTGAGTAATATTAGTGCTTCTTGGTCATTTGGGAGAGTTGGAGCCAAGATAGTGAATGTGCCCACATTCTCATCTCAATATTTGTGGTAGATACTCCCAAGAGGCCAGAGGAAGACAAAACCAATAGAGTCCTGAATAGATGCTCCACCCATGTATTTAGAGGATATAGGTTGTTATGGTAATGGCAAAGAGATTAAACTAGAAGGGAATCATGTGATGGCTCACATCCAAAGCGCTATCAAAGTTTATTCCTTTGAGCTGGTCTTGAGACGTCACATTGCCTCCTCCCGCGTCAGTGATGGTCACTTTGAAGTCAACATAGAGGCTGAGCCCACTCTTTCCACCATGTTTTCCCAGGACTCCAGGAAAGCCAGAGTCATCCTGGAGGCCAGAGGCAGACCCTGGTGCCTGTGGCACTTTTAACATCTAGTCCACACTTCCAAAGCTGAACTCATATTTTTCAGGCCAAACTAGGTGCCAACGGATAGCTGTACTTAGTAATTATTTACTATGCTCATAACTGGACAGTTTTTTTGACCACCAGCAGTATCGGGCAGGTGGGGGAAGAATACTTCCTAAATAATTCATCTCATACAATCATCACATTATCTTATTTTACAGTTTAGGGAACTGACGCTTGAAATCATTCATGCTGTTGTACGATCATGCATATATTTGAACTTATCTAATAACCAAAATGTTGGAGCTTAAAACAACCAACATTTGTTATTTCATAGTTTCCGTGGGCTGGGGATTCAGGAGTGGCTTAGCCAGGTTGTGGCTCAGGGTCTTTCATTAGGTCCCAGTCAGGATGTTGGCTGGGGTCACGGTCATCTGAAGGCTTGACTGGGGCTGGAGGAACTGCATCCATGTGGTGCCCCCATGTCTCTATTGCCTGGAGGCCTCAGCTCCTTACTGCCTTGTGGCAGAAGAGTTGAGTCCCTCACCGCAGGGCTGTGTGAGTGTCCTTATGGCACGGTAGCTGGCTTCTTCTAGAGCGAGTGATCTGAGAGAGAAAGCAAGGAGTTGGCTGTAATGTCTCTTATGACCTAGACTTGAAAGTGACATATTCTGTTCATTAGAAGTAAAAGTCACCATGTCCAGCCACACTCAAGGGGAAAGGATTTAGACTACCTTCTGAAGGAGAGTATTGGAGAATTTGTGGTCATATTTTAAAAACACCACACAGACTATCTGACCCTAGAGCCTGCACTCTTTTCAAAGATGCTGTGCTGTTCACAGAAGAATGTGCAAACTGTCTACTGCCTTTCGCCATGGCCATCCTGCCCCTACATCCTAGCCCTCAAGAAGTCTTGTTTCCCTGCATGGACTTGGTGAGGCTCTGTGAGACTGGGCACTGGGTCCCATGTCGCTGTCTCCTTTAGAATCACCCTTTACTTCTCTGGGCTCTAACATTCTGCCTGAAGCCATGGATGCCGCATAGGCATATATTGTTAAATTGTTGTCAAATGCTTATGGTTATCTGCACCATAATGATCTAGTGATCAGATCGTACATTATACACATATCTCAGAAATGGCACAAAAGCTCATTTTGATTTCCTTGACCTTCTGATGTTTTGAATAAAAGTGTGGAACCTGCAAAAAGCCCCTGAAATATTTCCTAAATCCTTCCATCCAGTCTTCTTTCATTCTACCCACTACAGAACCCCCAGAGTTCTCTTTCTAAAACTCATATATTATCACATCACACTTTGCCCAAAAGCTTTTAATCACTCCCCATTTCTCCAAGATGATTTCTGCTCCAGCTTTGAGACCCTTCAGACAGACAGGCTTCTGTCCGCCTCTCCCTCTCATCTCTGAATCACTGTCCAGGCAAACTGGACTATTTGCTATTCTGGGAATGTGCTGCGTTCTTTTACCTCTCTTCCACTTTTCACATGCTATTTACTCTTCCTGGAACGAGCTTCTCCCCTTTGAATTGTCAAACTCCTTCAAAGTCTGGTTCAAACACTGTCTTCCCATGAAGCTCTTCCAAGCCACCTGCTCCTTTCCCTGTGTGTTAGCCAATAAAAGATATGCAGATGAAGGCATCTGCCTGAATCATAGCAGCTACCTGCTGGCTTAACTGGGTTAACACTAATTAAAATCACAGGACAGCTAAATTTAATTCTTGACACTTGATAAATGCCAAATATCAATGGATTTTTCATTAACATACTGAATAGCAATGTCTTTAAGTCACTGTTATGAAGACACTTGCCTCATATCTTTGAGGTGGTTAATCTTCTGTGTAGACACCGGAAAGGATTGAATTTCCTGACTCTCTTGGCTCTTGTCATGTCCGTGGTGTAAAATGATTTGAAAAAGAGTAATTGCCTCGGGCAGTCATGTCCACTTCACCTTTATCAAAAAATGCCTAAGTGAGATGGTGCAGGTGTCATGAATGGGGGTGGGTCACTGCCCCACCCTCTTCTCTCTCCTAAGCAGATCAAAGGAGAGTGCTGACATGGGTGTTGGACTGCGTTTCATGACTGCATTTGGGTCCCTCCTGAGTTGCCACAGATGTATATTGGATTTCTCAGGTCATATTTTTGCATCAATAAAGGGCCATGTTGTTGAATTCAACTCAGCCCTGAATAGTCTTACATTCATGACATTCCAGGCTGAGAATAACATGCAAACAAAAGCCCATGTTCAAAAAGAGGCCTGCATGTGCAAACCGCCTCTGATGTTGATTCTGGTCATCTGTCCTTGCCACAGTCCTTCTTGGATCTGTGCTCAGCCAGTAGATAGATGCATATCACATCAGCTGGGTCCTCCAAAGAAGCAGGGGAAGTAAGTGGGAAAGGGGTGCACTCAGAGTGCACATGCCAAGAGAAAAGCAATCAAGGTATTGGCAGCCCTGTTCAGAAGAAGCCAAGCGGGACAGCACAGACCTGAGGGTGGCTGGGGGTTATGTTAACAGATGGTGGAGAGAAGGCAGAACACTTCACCTCCCATTTGGCGCTTGTCACCCAGCTGCGAAGACTAATCTTCTCCGGTAAAAGAGTAGTGCAATCACTTTGTTCAGAGGAAATTGCAGACTAGGATGTGAGAGAAGTTTGGACAAGAGCCTAGTCTCTGGGTGTTTTTCTGAAGGATAGGTAATTTAAAGCCCGTCAGGCAGCAAAGTGTTAATCCACTGTTAGTCAAAGGTTAGAGGCTCCAGTATACAGTGCCTGCAGTTGTTAACATGTTTGTTCTTCCATTCCACAAACTTCCTTTCAGTCTCTATGATCCCAGGGAGGTGTTGTGGGGAAGGCACTGGTCTTGGAATAGAATGACCTGGATTCAAACCTCTGCTGCATCCGTTACCACCTATGGGCAAGTCACAAAGCCTTCCTGTTACAGCCTAAGGCCTGAGGGTTGCAAGGAACGGAGACTCACTCAGGCTACCTCGGGAGTATGGGTGAGTCAGTGTGGAAAACAGAACTCACACTAGGTATTTCAAACAGAGGGAATTTCATGTAGGAAACTTGTCACCTGGATATGGAAAGACTGAAAGAACAGAAAGGGGGACGCTGAGGTGGCCCTGAGATGAATAACTGCAAGAATCAGTGACCTCCCCACACCAGAGAAATACAAGGGAGGACGTGGTATTGCTGGAAGCTTGGTGGAGGGCTGCTGGGAGGCTGGTTCTCAGGACTGCGGACGCGGAAGTCTCACGTGTGCTTCTGGCTCCATTACCCGTCATCAAGGTGCTCATCCTTTTGGCTACATTTCTGACCACTGATAATTTCATACACTATGAAAAATAATAAAGGGATGAAGGACTATAGCGCTAGGGTAGGGCCGGTGTGGGGAGTTTTTGTGGAAGAGCTCGGAGATGATTGCTGAATCTGGGTCACTCACTTAAGTTGACAATAAACTCAAGAAGGGAAAGGGCACAGCAGGATGAGAGTCAGGTGACTGCTGTACTACTCCAGGTGTCCTGCTGCTGTTTGATAAGTGACCACACACTTAGCAGCATAAAGCATCATATATTTATTATCTCATAGTTCCCATGGGTTAGGAGTCTGGGCACAGCTGCCCTGGGTCCTCTGCTCAGGGTTTCACAAAGCTTTGAACAAAGCATCAGCAGTGCCTGGGGTTCCATCTGAGGCCAAGTTCCTCTTCCAAGTTCATGTAATTGTTGGCAGAATTTATTTCCATACATCTATGCAGTTTAGGTGCTTGCTCCTTCAAGGCCAGCGGGAGAGAGAGTCCCTGACTTTTCTGACCCTCTTTTAAAGGACTTGCCTGATTAGGTCAGGACCCCCCTGATAATAGCCCTTTATGACTGCATCAACCGGCAGAGTGTGGCAGAAACGATGCCATGTGATTTTAGAAGCTAGGTCACAGGCGTGCCAGGCACTCCCTCCTGGTTCTCCTGGAGTGCTCACTCTTGGAACTTACCCACGTTTCCATGAAGGAGGATAAGCATTTCACACAGAGGCCCAGACGGAGAGCAACTGAGGCCCTTGGCCCACAGCCTCTGCTGATCTCATCGTCAGACAGCAAGACCTGTCAGCCGTGTGCGTGAGCCATTTTGAAAGTCGATTCTTCATTCCTCATCCACACGGAGCAAAATGAGCTGCCCCCACTGAGCCCCGCTCTGATTACAGATTCATAAGCTAAACTGTTATCAGGTTAATTTTTTAAGTTTGAGGTAGTTTGAAAACCAGAGGTAGATAACTGATACAAATAGGTGAGATCATTTGCCCAAGATCACAAAGCTTGTCATTTCCAGAGCTGAAACACACATCCATGTGTTTCTGCCCCAAATCTGTGCCCTGGCCAGTATGCCCAACTATCAAATGCTCGTCTCAGGGCCTGTATCACAGGAAATGACCAATAAAATACTTCCTTCCCTCTCTCCTTTGTCCCCCAGAGGTGCATAGGAGGACGTGATTCCGTGACCCAGCCAGCGTGGCCAGGATGGTCATGTCCCAGCTGAGCTACTCCCTTCTGCACAACACATTCCTCTTAGGTGGGGCTGCATCTTCCTGAGTGTGGGGAGCAGGTGATCCCTAGTCAAACAAAGCTGTTTGTTCACCTGGACAGTATTGACCTGGGAAAGCATTTGCCAACACTGTCAGTGTCCAGGTGCCCTCTGAAGGGCCTCCTGGGTGCCCACAACAGCAGTCAGAGGAAAGGTGAATTCCACGCATGGCTGGTGGGTTTTGGGCAGTGTGGATGCCCCCAAGGGACCTCAGATTGCTCTTTTGTCTCCATAGGAATCTCCAACAAAGGGTTTCCTCCCACCTTTTACTACAGGTCCCCTGCATTAGAATGCTATTCAGCAGCAGCTGAAGAGAAGCGACGGGGAGGGGGCTGATCTGATGCCTGTAGCAGGCTGTTCAGAGCATCCCATCTGAGTCTTCACCCTCTGGGCCTTTCGGTGGTGCCTTGACTTCGGCTGCCCATGGCTTGGCTGGGACAGTGTGCTGAGCTGACACATTGGATGGACACAGGGGACCGACACACCTCTCCTGGCCACCTCATCTGCAGCAGCCACAAGCCAGCCCCTTAGCAGGTTGCCTTCCTGAGGTTCTGCATATGCCTTTAGCCTGGACAACCTGGATGTAAGGTATTAATGGATTCATTTGTTCATTCACTCATCTGTCCACACACCCACCTGTCTATTTAGTTACCCATTTATTTACAGGAATGACATAGCAAGTAGTTCAGGTTATGGGTTTTGGATTGTATCGTCTGGATTCTGATCCTGTTTTTATTGCTCACTAGCTAGTCCACTTCACCCATCTATGCCTCAGGCCTTGACATGTAAAGTGGAAACACGGTACCAATACCTGCCTTCCAGGGTGGTTGTAAGAACCCAGTGGATGAACCTGTGAAGCACCCGCCGGGGCACCAGGTAAGTACTCTGTACCTGTTAAACCATTTTCTTATTGTTTGTTGCTGGTTCTCATCAGTGTGTTTGGGGGAAGCATAGCAGATGGTCTTTGTGAGTTTTAAGCAAAGGCGCAAAGAAAACACCAAGTTTACTTTTCTATTTCCAGAGGGATCAGATTCCTAGGGGAAGCAAGATCCTTCCTTCGCTGCTGTTTCAGTATTGGTTAAGGACTTATTATGTGTGATCTGTGTGCTTGAAAACTTTGTTTCATTTGTTTAATGCCCCCCAATTCCTTTGAGGTACACTTTGAAGATTCTCACTCCATATGATGAGGAAATACTCAGAAAGTTCTCAAATCCCTCCACCTCTTGGCAGGTGTGGTGAGAAGCCAAGAAAGCCAGGGAAACAGGGTTTCTATTGAGGCTTCAGAACTATAGAGGAATCACAAGGTGTTTGGGTGCTTGGGATTGAAACAATGTAACAATGTATTCCCCCAACCCCCACCACGCGGACTCAGTGGTATGAAACAGCTTGTTAATCATAGCCACGGAAGCCCATTAGTTTATAATAGGGTATACCTAATAGCTCCCACTGCAACACTTTCTGGGTCCTGACTCCCCCCTTAGCTTTGTAGGAAATGCGTAAAAGACACGGCCCTGCTGTACTTGGGGCTCAGACCTTTGAAGATCGCTCTCCTTTGAGCCCGCCAGCGTAAAATAAACCCCCACCCTCCAAGACCTCAGAGCTCCGCTTGGTTCTTCCATCAGCCATCCAGTCCAGGTCTTCTGGCTTTCTGTAATACATAGAGGAAGAACTTCAGGTTCAGAGAGGGTGTTTACTTTCCCAAGTTTGCACAGCTGAGGTGGGGGTCATACTCCGGTCTGCCCACAGCCTCGCCATCCCACGCTCCTCTTGGAAGTGACCCCCAGACCTCCTGGGAGGCCGCAAAGCTGGCTCAAGTCTGAGGACATCTCACAAAGCCCCAACTGGGACTCAGCCAGCACTGAAAAGTGCTTCAAAGCCACAGCTGAGACACACGCTCTCTGGGCTGCCTTTCAAACACGGGCTTTCTTCCTGTGAACCCAACCGGCAGGGGCCGAGGAAAACGGAAAACCTCAGGCTTGACTAGCTTCGAAGAACACGCTTGATGCCATTTCCTCTCCTTGTTTGAACTATCAAAAGAACTTTCAGGTTTGAATAGCGACTTCAACTTTCTGCCTTATTCTGGGAGAAAGAAAAGCATTCAGTCAGAAGTGGGGTGATTTCATCAGCATTTTTCAATTTCAAATGAATTTTCAAAAGCTGATGGCTTCCTTTGGTGGTCACAGTGTGTTTGGTGCCAGAGCTGTGGGGTTGCATCAGACTTGCTGATAGAGGATAAGCCCTTGTTTCTGGGAGGCCCCAGGGCACTTCCCGCTTCCTGAGCGGAGGCGGTGATGGGCAGCTTTGGGCCAGGATGGGTAGGGCCTCTGGGCACATCTGAACGAACCAGTTTCTGGAACATCTGCCCTTCATGTGTGACCTTGTCAAGGTGAGAGTCTCTTAACCTGGTCCTGGCAGAAACACCCTACATACAAGGGGATTCTGGGAAGCTATCAGCAATAGAAAGCAGAAAGCAGGTCTCCTGTTTATCCTGCGGTAGTGAGGTTGTCCCTGGTGGAGTCAGAGGGAGAGAAAGGTCATCAATATGCCTGACATCTCAGAACAAAGCCAGGTTTAAAGATCGAAACAGAGGTTAGCAAACATTCTCTGTAAAGGGCTAAAGGGTAAATATTTCCAGCTTTGCAGGTCAGAAGGCGTCTGCTGAAACCGCTCAGCTCTGCCAGTGTGTGGTGTAAAAGCAGACTCAGAGAATATGTAAATGAATGAGAGTGGCTGTGTTCCAGTAAAACTTCACTGGACCCTTTATAGATGCCAAATGTTAATTTCATGTACTTTTCACATGTCATGAAATATTTTTCTTTTGACTTTTTTAAACCAATTATTTTAAAATGTGAGAAGTATTTTCATGGATCAGGCAAGAGCAGGGAGCATGCTGGATCTGACCCCCAGGTGGTCGCTAGACGACCCCTGACCTAGATGCTGGGCATTTTTAAAGACAGGGGCATGGTTCCTTTTTTGCCAAAGGCTAACCCAGATGAGCAAGTCAGTCGCCTAAACACCCTCTCGGCCCCCGTCCTTACGTGATACTTTATGCCATGAAGAACCGACTCCCAGGGATTCTGCCGTGCAGGAGGGAGACCCTGGCACCCTCTCCAATCCCCAGGGATCCCTGAGGGGATTGTGTGTCTCCTCCTTTATGTCTTGACTGTTAGTTGTTACCATCCTTCTATCCTCATCAGCTTCCTTTTCTCGCTTTTCTCCACAATGCTGTTCGCCGAGAAGCGTTCTGTGTGGCATGAACAGCTGAAGACTTGGGCTTGGGTATCCTTTGGCCGTCCTCACTGCTAGGACTCCTTTAGGGTCACTGTCCTACAGAGTGGCAGACAGGGACACAGCACCCTGCAAGACGTGCAGGGGGCGCTGACCGTGGCGGAGGACCACCGATCCTGCTAAGTGGAGAGAAGTTGGGGAAGGCTTCCCAGAGGAGCGCTGTGGACATTGAGAAGGAAATTGTGAGCAGAGAGGAAGGGGATGGGCATTGGGGCAGAGGGGAGAACTCAAGTAAAGCTTGGTAAGACCTGGAGGAAGGAGTCTATCCTCCTGGATGGATTTCATCTGTCTATTGATTAAACGTCTTTTCTTTCCTTTCCCAAAAGGAAAGCTATAATTAGGTTCCTCATCTTTGTTTCCTCGGGCCAGTACAGTATTTTGAATCAATGGTCTTTAAACATTAATTTCCTTGAAGTGTCAGAAACAAAAATAAAATATTTTATTTAACTAGATTTGTAAATGAATGGTAAATCTTTGCTGAATAAAACACTGCCGTTGAACCACCCATAAATGTTCCTGTAGTTAATATTTGCAAGGCAACTTTTTAGATATACTCATATGTAAAGGAATGTCAAAGAACAGTTTTCCCATCGTGGACATTAGTGGGAACCTCCTGGCATTCATTTTCCTCTTTCTAGTGGTCCTGATTGCTGTTTGGGGGTCCCTGTGGTTCTGGAGAAACTGACTCCGCCCCCCGCTCTAGTTCAGGCACTTGACGGGTCTAAGATAATCAATACATTCCATTCCTCTGGTCACAGTCGGGGGTCAGCACCTGAGCAGGACTGGTCTCATCAGGGCCGGTCTCGGCATTGTGCCGGGGACGTCAGAAGTGTGGCATCCTCTTTACTTCTGAATGGGGCCCTGCGGAGAGAGGCCCGCCCACCTGAGCTGCTGCAGTGCTGAGAGAAGTCAGCCTGAGGCTGAAACGGAGCCAAGGAAACACCCGAGAAAACACGGGGGCCCTGATGCCAGCACAAACCACCGGATCAAACTGCCTGAAGCCTGAAACCTCTGGACTTTTTGCTTTGATGAGGCAGTAAGTTCCCTTTATTGTTGAAACCGAACTGAATCAGCTTTTCTATTCTGAACTGAGACAGTTCTCAAAACTGACCTGGATTTATGCCCACCCTTCTGTAGAGACGGGTGAGGACCTGAACTCAAGAGTCTGAGAACACCGATCTTGGGTTATACCAGTAACAATCTGGATCTATTAACATTTTGCAGGAAAAAAGATATTGGCAGTGCAGAAGAGAATCAAAATCATGGGGGAAGATTTCTGTTCTGCAGTGATGAGAACTTACAAGAAAAGCAGCTGTGGTTTTTTTATTGGGAGTTGGAATTAGAGCCGAACACGCAACTTTCATGCTGGGCTGTGCCAGGCAAGGGCTGGGAGCGGTGGAACCGGCTTCCTAAACTTCAGTGGGGTTAATGAGGGATGTACATTTCAGGAAATCAACTCTTCAGGGGCCTGAGAAAGGCAGCAATTTTTTTTTCTCTCTGATTCTAAAAGTAGCATGTGATCATTGTGGACAATTTAAAAAATGTAGAAAAGTCTAACAAAGTCTTTTTTTTTTTCTCCCAACTTGGGTATTCCTTGTTTTTTAACGCATTTTTAGGTCATGGGCATTTTATCTGTGCAATCACTTTCAGTGGCTGTATAATATTTCACTATGGGGATTTTTCTGTACACAACCGTTTTCCCACTGTTGAATGTTTAAGCAATCTGTTGGTGGTGGTTTTCTATTCTAAATTATGTCGTGATGAACTTCTTCGAGCAAAGTCTTTGTCCCTCCCTGTCTCTGGTGATACTCTTCGGTTAGGTTCCCAGAAGGACAATTACCAGGTCAAAAGATTTGAATATTTTTAGGGTTATTAATGCATTTTGCCAAATTGCTCCCACTAGCCATGCATAAGGGTTTACAATGGCAAAAATCCAACGTGTATCAGGTCTGCGGTTGGAGGTGGGTGAACCAGTCAAAATCAGTTAGATTCAAGAGTTGAGTCATTGACTGAGCGTCAGCTCTGGGCAGACACTAGGATGTGAGTCACAAGGTGGCCTCACCAATGGGCTGGGGTAGTGGACGGGCCACATGCAGAATATCTACAGGGGACAGGGCCTCACTCTCAGAGCAAAGGCTCACTTGGCCCCATTTCCCCAACCTTCTTCACCACCATTCCCAGCACCCCTTGCCTTCATTCAGCCTCACTCCCAGTCCTTCCCTAGGTCCGCCTAAGTCCTTTAGATTTGCGAGCAGCACTTGTTTCCTTGGTTGTGGCCCTCAGTAGTCTCTGGGACCTGGTTCGTGGCTCTGCCTACTTCTGGTTCTCCAAAGTGCCTACCTAGCCCAGCCCAGGTGTGACCCAGGGTACCTCCACCCTGGCCTGCCCTCTCCCAGCTTGCCCAGCTTATTTGGAACGAATAGGGTGAGTCTCAGGCCCCTCAGGAGTCTAAGGCACATAGTTCCAAGACACTTTGAACAGTAGCTCCAGGTGGTATAGAGGGCCCCTGACACCACTGGGTCCCAGAGGGAGGAGAAGAGGCGGCGGTCCGCGGTCCTGACTGCATGCAGGCCTGTAGCCTGGGTCACAACCTTGAGGGGCAGTGATGTGTCCCCGAGGGATCATCTTCAAGGCCAGCAATGGTGGTTTGAATCTTTCTCACACAGGCATGGCTCTGGTTCTGTCCTCTGATTCCCTGTGCACATTTAAAGGCCCCTGTGGTTACACTGAGCTCACCTGGGTCATGCAGAATGATCTCCCCGTTATAAATTCACCTGGTTAGCAACCTTAATTCCCCTTTGCTCTGGAACTTAACATATCCACAGGCTCTGGAGATTAGGATGTGGGCATCTTTGGGGCCATGATTCTGCCTACCACAGGGTGTGACCACACGAGGGGAGAAGGGGCATCAAGGGGTTGAGCCAATAGAGTCGGGTGAAAACCGTGGTCACTCAGACCAGACGGGGAGATTTTAAAGGGTTTGGGAGGGAGGGTGCCACACAGGATGACATTAGGAAGAAGAATGCAAGTAAAAGGGATAACTTTAGCTGACACCCCCAGAGTTCCAGGGGCTGGGTTCTTTTCCCCCCAGCTTGGGTCAAGCCACTGTAAGCAATAAGCCATGCATGCCCACCTCGCCTCTTCTGTTATCTTCTTGACACTGCTGCTTGGAAGGAACCCCTGAAGCCAGCCACTGGGGAGGGAACGGGTG
The DNA here is from genome assembly GCA_029783875.1 of Phataginus tricuspis. NCBI lineage: Eukaryota > Metazoa > Chordata > Mammalia > Pholidota > Manidae > Phataginus > Phataginus tricuspis. Next base: position 8,468,540 of record JAQQAC010004778.1, on the reverse strand, counting down.
GCCGTGAGAAGTGGAGGATGCTCTGGTGCCCTGAGAATTCAGCAGTCTAGCAGCACTGGGACTTAGCACACTCTCCTCATTGCTGTGGTCCCACGCAGGAGGCTTGGGCAGGACTAAAGAGGCGACAGTGGTAGATGTCACAGGGGGTCTTAGCACCTTCAGAAGCTCCAGCTCAGAAAGGTGCCCCCTGGTGCTGGTCCTTGGGCAGCCTTCTCCTGACTGGTGCCAGCCTCTCTCCCAAGCTATCACTTACATCCCCAGCTGTTAATTTGCCAAATCATTCTAGGACATCTCTTCTGTGCCACAGTGCAGGGTGTTTGATGGTGAGTAGGACGGTGCCTTCGCTACAGATAGCTCACGGTCTGGGGAGTTAGAGGTAAGTGAATATAATTACGTTGGCGTGACAGGTGCGGCACAGCCACGCCCTGTGCGGCCCACGGGGCCCGAGGTGTACCACCGGGAGCCAACTCTACGGACTCCTGCCTGTGTCTACAAAATGCTGTCCTTCAAGCCCTTGATCAGGGTCTGTCGCCTCCAGTTACAGCTTTGTTCCTGCCTGAGTGAAAATCGGAGGCGCTCACATTATTTTGACAAAGGGCCCCTTTCCAGAGTTCAAGGACTCATCCAGCCAGGGGGCTGGTTTTTGTAAATGGAGAGGCAGCATCTATGAAGCAAAGCGCTTGCTGGCGGGTGAGACCAGGTGGTCCCCACCAAGGTGCCCAGGCTGCAGGGTAGCATCAGACACCCACTGCAGGAATCAGAATTTCCAGGCCGCAGTTTGGCGAGGTCCTTGCTGGGATTTAACCAGAGAACAGAATAACTTTGCATAATGAATGTGAGCTCTGCAGAGGGTAAACTGTAAAGTGCTCAGCACATATTAGCTTGTGTGCCTCCTCCTGCCCTGGCCTCACCTGCCAGGGTAGCCGAAGCCCTTGAGCCCAGGTGGGGAAGTGGCTGGAGGTTGCCGAAGTCTGCTGGGTGGGGGCACCCAGGATGCTCTGCTGTGGTACTGCCCAGTTTTCCCTGGGGCCACCTAGACACATGCACTGGGGGGACAGAAAATTCAGGCCCTGGCAGAAAGGAGTAGAAACAGGATGTGGAAATCAGTTCTGTCCTTGTCCTCAGGATAATCAGTTTGCAGGGGTCTCCTTACTCTGGGCACACAAGCCTTACTCCTTCTCCAACAGCCCCGAACCCCTCAGAGGAGCTGGAAGTCAGAGGAAATTAGGCCTCTGCCCCACAGTGGGAACAGCCTGCTCGCAGTACGCCCTCCATATGGTTTAATAATTTGAGATTTCTTACACGTCTCAAGGGAAGGCTGGAGGGGTTTTGATGTTCTTCCTATGGTTTTCCAGCTTGCGTCTCTTCTCATCAATAAAAGATTGGGTTTACTCACTGTGGTAAGCCGAAAGTGAAAAACAGGTGCAGCTATATAATATTTCTCTTTAATTACTGTTTATGAAAAAAAAGCACACAAATGTGGAAATTAATTATTCCATATTGTTAGACCAGGTGAACTACTTACTAATTTTAACTGTGGCTTTTATGTAGAGGCTGTTGCTCAACATCTTATTAATTTAGGTAAATAGTAACAAACAGTTCCCACACCTCCCCCACTGTCCTCTGTCTTCCCTCCTTCACAACCTCCCTACCCCAGCCCAAATAGGATATTCTCCTGGGGCAGGTGTGGGGTCCTTTTTCCTTCACTGTGTGGTGTTGGGCCTGAGTAGTACAAAGCTTCCTCTCAAGAAGAAAGGCTTTTTGATTTCAGTGTTTTCCTCCCTCCACTGGCAAGCAGTCAGGGTGCCCTGGGACTCACATAGAAATGCAAAGAAATGCTTTTCTATTATTTATACCTATTTCCATGCCAGGCACATTTGCCCCGTCAGCTTGCAGTCCGCCTCTCTCTGCTGTGCCCCAATGAAACGCACCTGTGGATGGCTGGTGGCCCACTGGGCAGATGAGCAGGAATGAGATGGGGCAGGGAAGCTCGCAAACGTCCCACTGTGTGCATGCTCCTGCTCACGGACTAGAGATTCTGCCCCTGAAGTCATGGAGCCTCTCGGCAGCAGAGTAGGGCGGGCAAGGCGGCGGGTGCTGGCCTTAGCGCATTCCCCACAGACTCCATACGGGGGGCTTGAGCCTTACTTAACCCTTCTTGAGTTGCAGGGGGAAGACGCAGGCTCCCAGGAGCCTTTTGGCTGGAAGCTGTTGGTGGTCTGTGACGCTCAATTCAAACTATCTATTGTTGCATAACAATATATGCAAAATATAGTGGCTTAAGACAAGGACCAATTTATTACATCTCATCATCGGGTGGGTCAGGCACTAGAGCAGGCCTCAGCTGGGAATTCTTCAGCTCCACTCGGGGTAGTCGGGTGAGGCCCAGACAGCTCCACTCCCTTGTCTGGCTCCCTAATGCAGAAGGCTGGAAGGCTGGCCTCAGCTTGGTTGACCAGGGCACCTTCACATGACCTCTGCGGCGTGGTGTTCCAGGGAAGCTGGGCTTCTTACACAGCGGCTCAGGGCGCCTCAGAGTGTCCGAGAGGCCTCTCTCTAGGCAGAGCTTCAAGACTTCTTCTGACCTAAGCTCATAGTCCTAGGACACCACGTCCATCTCATTCTGTCGGTCAAGCAGATCATGAAGGCCAGCCAGGGTTCAAGAGGAAGGGAATTAGACCCCACCTCTCAAGGGGGGAGCAGCAAAGACCTCGTAGCCATCTTTAATCTCCCCTAGCACACCATTCAGCTCAAGGGCTCACCAGGTCCAATAGAGGGAGTGTGATGGAGAATTCTGTAGGCCGATGGTCTGGGTTAACTTGGAATTTGGTTAATGTCTGATCTCTATCACGGATCCTCATTTTCCTTACATTTTAAAAGTTATTCTTTATAAGTTTCTTATTCCTTATATTTCCTTCCCCAATATCCTTTTATTCCTTACAATAAAAACAATAGCTCCTACCTTCTAGGATCATTGTGAGGATTCAGTAATATCACACATAAAAAGCCCCAGCAGGTGCACCATCTATGGAGCTCTCGCTATAAAGATGACTGTTCACTGAGGACAAAACGTGTGAAGACTCACGGGGTTGTGAATGTTTATCCACATGTGGGTTCAGTCTCATTTGTGGGTCATGAGGCAGTTTTAGGGGCATTAGAAAAACAAAGTGGGAAAGGAAAGATCAGAATAAAAAACATCAAGTTGCACCATGTGTAACTGAGGCAAATACAGTTTTTCAAAACCTGCTTCAGTTTGTATATAGGGGTGTGTGTGTATGTATTTGTGTGTACATTTCATGATGTGAAATGTATTGTTTTATTATGAAAAATACTTTTTACTGAGGTTCGTGGTCAAAGACATTTGAAAGTGTTTTTGACACCTGCAGTACCCTGTCACTCAGAAGCATAGTCCTGACCACACTGGGGGTACCTGAGAACTCAGGGCTGGTACAGATGAGGAGCAGGTTAGTAAATGTGTCAAGTCCACCAGGATCCCGGCCTCAGGGTTACTTGACCGGCAAAATCAACAAAGTCAAAGTGCCTGGCAGGCCCAGCTTTTGTCTTGGTGTCCGTTCTGAATGTGATTAGTAGGAAGCAGCACAGAATCCCTCTCAACCTCCAAGCTCTTATTCCCTGGGTGTGTTCAGGGTCACGAGTGGGCTCTGTACCTCGTCCCGGTACAGGAGCCGAGTCCTTGGGCTTGGGGGACAGCGAGGACCAAAGATCATCACAGTGAATACGTGCTGCCCTGTCTGCTAAGGACACTGACCTTGTCCCGGAGAACTGCCCCTCCCTGATGCCAGCCGTGGGGTTCCCAGGGGCAGTGTCTTCACTGCCTCTATGCTTCGTGCTGTAGACGACTATGTTGGTTAACCCGCAGGGGTCAATCAGAGCTCTTCCCTGGGAGATTTTGTTTTTTTTCAGTGTGGGGTGGGTTAGAAAAAGCTTCTCTCAACCCCTTTCTAGTGCAGGAAGCCCTGAGAGGTAAAACCTGACAGCTATCATATCCCAAGCGTGTCTACAGGGAAGCAGGACAAAGCCAGCACACAGAGGGAAGCACGGAGAGAAAGAGGCAGCTGGCTTGTATTTGGTTCCCGGAGACACTTGCCCATGAAGCACAGCTGTGTCCCACCTTGCCTGCAGCACCGCTGTTCAACCTCACAGTCCAGGAGGCAATATAGCCCCTTTGCTTACTCTCATTTGAGATCACTTGCTGTCTCTTGCATCCAAGAGTCTTTCCTAAATATCTTAAAAGGAAGCGTGCTAGTGAGACCAGAATGAGCACACTCATTTCTCCCGGGCCTGCATCAAGCTCGAACAGAGGCTGCCACCCCCCAGCTCTCTCTCTTGCCCAGGTGTCTGCAGGGTACACGCTCCCCGAACCAGGGGCAGCCCAGCCAGTGTGCACACCGGATTTGCCCCCTCATGCTCCCTCCTGACAGGAACAGTCAAGGGCAGCCAGCCCGCCCCCCATGTGGGTCCTCCAGCCCCTGGGTAGTTAAATGCCATGATCTCCACTGTGCCAGGGGCTGCCACATCAGGAGACTTGGATTAAGTGATTTGTCTCCCTCCAACACAGCTGCTCTCTGGTTCCTGTCTGACAAATGCGGTTCATTAGGGCTGACAAAGATGAATGTCCTTGTTTATGGAAGTCGGCTAAGTGCTGTTCCCAGGGAGCCTCCGGGCCTGGATCTGGAGTGAGATGCGCTTGGGGTCGGCTCCCCAACACTCCCTCGGCCATGGGCTGCGCTGGGGACCTGTAGGCCCATCATATGCCCCCTGCCGGGGTAGATCTCAGGAGAATTTCATGGTTGGGGTTCTGTAAAATTCCGCAGCTGATGTCAGCTTCTCCCAGCACCACCAACTGGAGAGTCAGCCTGGTTTTTTGGGGTGGATGCCCTGTGCTGGACTGGCAGGATGACAGACACACGTCTGGGCCACTAACATCCACCACGCACCTGCCACAAGCTGTGTAAGGGGATGGTTGAGGGCTTGCGGCTGTCAGTCTGCTTGGGCCGCTAGGACAAAACTACTACGGACAAACATTGACTTCTCACAGTTCTGGAGGCCGGCAGCCCAGGACCGGGGCGCCGCAGATCTGGTGTCTCCCGAGGGCTCTGGGTTGTTTGCAGAGGGCTGTCTTGTGTCCTCACACGGCCGAGAGAGCCCCGGCGCCAGTCTCTTTCTCTTCCTATAAGGACCCTCACTAATCCCGTCAGGCGGCTCTACCCTTACCACCTCATCGAAACCGAATTTCCCACTACCGCCCACGGGGGATTCGGTTTCAGCATATGAGCTCATGTTGAACTGGGGGACACAAACATGGACTGCCTAACAGGGGCTTGTCTAGAGAGGGAGAAGACCCAGAGATAGAAGCTGGGCGTGAAGAGAATGCTTCGGCTGCATTCCGTGGGGAGCCTCAGTGAATGCTGCCACCTGCTTCCTTCCCGTCCTTCTGACCATTTATTTCAGTCAATGACTGCATGGCTCCGAGCCCTGAGAAACTGAAGCGACGGTTCTCAGCCTGGCCGGGCAGCAGAGTCACCTACTGAGGCGGATTTCAAAGTTTTGGGCCGTCATCCACAGTCAGAAACACATTTTCCATCACGACCCAGGGGCACATGTGTATTTCACACACACAGTTTCATCAGAGTTTCACCAAATGATTCTTACCTTTGCTGAGTGCAATGTTTTCTATTCTGTTCCATTTTATATTTTTAGAAAATGCCAGTTGCAACCTAGTAAGGCGGTTCCATGATTGCCAATGCATTACAACCCTTGGTTGAAACACCACCACTGACCGATGGTGCTTTCTCAGAATCCACATTAACTGTGTTGGGACGAGGCCTCCTGAGGAGGGGACACATAGCCGAGACTCAAGGGGTGGATAGAGGATGGCAGGGTCTGTGCGGGAAACGGCGTTTTGGCCAGAGGAAATAGTCCTTGCAAGTGCCAGAAGGGAGGGCTAGAGGGAGCAAGCCCTGGCCTAGGAGAAGCTGGGCGTTCAGCTCAGCTGGAGCCCAAGTGTCAGGGGCAGAGGGTGAGAGCCAGGCGAGGCCAGCCCTGGGGGGTTTCTGAGGCCTGTGGAAGAGTTTGGACTCTACGCTGAGGGCAATGAGGAGTTCTTAAAGGATGTTAACAGAGTCGCATGGTCAGATTAAGGCTTTTTGAAAGACCACACTGCTGTGTGGAGAATGGGTTTGGGGTGCAGTGGACAGGGAGCGCCAGGCTGGATCCCGGGAGCCAAGCTGGCAGGGCCGTCCCAGCACAGGTTCCCCCTGTGGGAGGACAGAGGGACGGGAGGGTCCTGCGGACGTGGGGCTGGGCTGGTCCATCCACCTCCGGCTGCTGTCCTTGGGTAGGGTGGGACCCATGCGGCTGGAGGTGACAGCAGAGGTTCAGGAAAGGGATGATGATGATGGGAACGGGGACAATGGCACATTCAAGAACTATTATGGTGGGACGATCTCGGGGGTTTCTTTCGGCTCTAAGCCTCTGGGATTCTGACTCTCCCTGCCCGCGTCTGCTCTGTCCTGCCTCTCGCTTCAACGTTGCCTGTGCTTGTCCAGGGCTGAGCTCTGTGCAGAGGTGGCGCTGGGGAGAGGGTTTAGGGATGGAGGTCTGGAGCCGGAGCCAGAGCGGGGGAGGAGAGGTCAGGGAGGGGGCGAGGGAAGGGGCCGACCTCACGGCCCCATTTCAGGTTCCCAGAGCGCTAACCCTGGCCCGCTGGCGAGGGAAGGGAGAGCTTTGGGTCAAAAATGAAATGTGAGTTTTAAACCCGACAGTCTTTCAGATGCAGAAAGTGACCAGCAAGTTCTGGGCTGTCTGTGTGTGGTGGGGGGTCAAGGCAGCATAACCACCGTGGTTGAGGAGCAGCCCTGCCGTTTGCGCTCCCCAGGGGTGTGGGGGTCCTGTGATGAACCCCAGCGGTGCTGCATCTGTGCTCTGGGCCCTCTAGCTGAGCCCCGAGCCCCACACATCACATCCTGCACTCTGCTTTTTACTCCCAGGTAGGGAGCTCCTCCGGCCGAGCTCTGGGGGCTCTGAGCCCCACCCCAACCCCAGACGGGGAGGCCAGTCACTGTGCCCTGACTCTGCCGGGACCAGGGTCAGTTTAATCAGGGAGAAGGAGAGAAAGGCCTCTTTGCCCCTCTGGTGAGAGTCGTGTTCTCCAATTCGGCTTTACAAGTACCCCCTGAACTCTGGGCAGCAGAGCAGACCCTTCAGCTGGCGCTTATTTTGAGTTCTCAAACTGGTCAGAAACCCTGGGGACCTGGGTGGGGATGTGGCCTGAAATACAAGTCAGGAAGCCTCCCTAAACTCCTCGCTCCCTGTGTTTGATGATAGGGCTTGCAAGGCTCCCCTGAGGCCTCCGTCTAATGCCTGTCGCCTGGCCCACATGAGGGCCGTCTTGACAAATGCACTCCCTTTCCAGATTGTCAGACTGGCCTGTGGGTCAACGACTCGAGCAGCTGGCCAGAAAGGTCGGAAATGGGGAAAGTCGGGGATGCATCTCAGCCGGCGTCCATGGGGACGGCAGGGGTAGAGAGACACAGAAAGCGTGCAGAGACCCCGAGGCCACAGGACAGCAGTGGCAGAGACGGCGTGTTCATTCTCACAATAGATGGTTGCCCTCCTGGGGAACTGACTCCCAAAGAGATAAGCTTCTCCACAGCTAGGCAGCCGGCAAGTGGGGTGCCAGGATGCCGAACTGGGCCGTGGTGGCAGGGACACAGACAGAAGGCACTCCGTCAGGGCGGAGGGGGGGCAGGGGGTTGAAGCAGAGGGGGCCCAGGGTGAGCACGTGGACCCTACGGGGTCTGCTGTTCACCGTCAGCACTTGGGTGTGTACTCTCAAGCTGGTATGGGCTGCAGAAGTTTGGGAAAATAAATTATTCCTCCAAGGCCGTGGTGTACGATTTCAAAAGCGGTGGGCGCTCCTTGTCTCTGACTTCCTGTGCATAAACCACCCTCCCTCCTCATCCTGCATTGGAGGTTTTCTTCCTTCTTGCTTAATTTTTTTTTTTTTTTGGCTTCTGTTTAAAATTAATTCCACAACACTGAATAACCTTCCCCCACAAGGTTGGAGTTAATCAGGCTGAATTTATTAAGATCTTTACAATTAAATGAGCTCATACCAGAAGGAGGGAAGTTACCTTATTATCCCATTTTAAGAGCTTGAATAATTTTAGTCCCTAACTTACTGTCGACCCCCAATGACTTCCGTTGCAGTCGCCAATGATTTTAGAGGCTCCGGACTACGGGCTTCTCCGTGTTTCCCATCCCTGAGTGGGGAGAAGCGTGTTCAGACCAGTGAGTCATTGCAGAGGAGAAGCCAGGGTGAGAGGAGTGTGCAGTCGGCAAGGAGGGAGCCTGTCCTAGTCTGACAGGCAGAAATTGGGCTCAAAGGGGGACATTAGGAAGGGATGCTCTCCTCCCAAGAGTTCATCATGGGGGGGAACTGTCAGCCTTGCCTGGACCCCTGCCGCCTCCTGTCCCCCCCTTCTGGCTCCTCTCTCAAAGCAGGAACATCGCGCCTGCCACCCACAAGATTAGACAGGCCCAGGCAGTGGGGTTTTCTGTAGCCCTGAAGAAGGGACTCAGCCCAGAAATGGCCCTGATGCCGGTGCCAGGCTGACCTGCACCCCCTGTGTTGTTCCGACCTCGATGAGTCACCCCACACTCTGCACACTAAGGTCAGGGGTCTCCCTGCTTTGGCCTTGCCAGCCTTGCTCACCAGAACCCACAACCCGCCACGCGCCGGGTTTGGTTGATCATCGTTGGTGGGACGGACACCTGTTTGGATTTCTGGCTACCACGCTCATTCAGCTACCTCATATATAGGCTCCATTAGGTTGTAGAATTCACAACTCTGTGGCTGAGGCCTGTTAGGTCCCCCAAAATTGTTTTATGTCCCCCACAAACTGACTTATGTCTCCCAAAAGGATATGTTCAAGCTCTAACTCTAGTACCTATGAATATGATCTTATTTGGAAATAAGGTCTTTGTAGATGTCATCAACTTAAGGTGGGGTGATTTGGGCAGACCCTAATCCAATATGACCAGTGCCCTTATAAGAAGAGAAGAGGTGCCGGGAGATACCTGGGGAGAATGCCATGGGAAGATGGAGGCAGGGATTGGAGTAACATATCTACAAGCCAAGGTGTGCCAAGGATTGGGGGCAACACCAGAAGCTAAGAGAGGGGCATGGGACAGGTTCTCCCTCAGGACCCTACAGAAGCAACCAGCCTTGCTGACACCTTGATTTTGAACTGTGCAGGAATAAGTTTCTGTTGTTTTCAGCCACCTAGGAAACTAATACAAAGCCAATATGCCCACCACTGCTAATAACCATCTGGGTTCCAACACCCATACTCTCGGGTCACCGTGTTCTACCATGTTTGAATTCCTTCCTGGTGTTTCTCCTGGCTCATGGTTTTCCATACCAATTTCTAATTACCAGCCCGGCCTCTGGGGTTTCTCTGGTCTGACAACTGAGCCCACATAGTTAACCCCCAGGTGGCATTGCCCTGTTCTAATGTGACATATACAGGAGGCAGCCCTCAGATTCCTGTTGTTGTGGTAGCCAGCTGCCGCTCTGCAGGTTTTAGCCAGTGTTCAAAGCAATTGTCCAAAGTGAGCCCTCTTCCAATGGTCGGCCAGCAGTTTGACTCTCACTAGCCCCCTTGAGCCATAGGAAGGACAAAAAGCAGAACCTAGGCTGCTTGCTCAAAAAATGCTTGGATCCCTGGACAGGGGATGTTGAGCACCATGCCCTGCCTCCCTTCCGGTTTCATCCAGGCAGTGATGCCGAGCTGAATGGAGAAAACAACCCAGCTGTGCAACCCCCTGCCACACACACTGACTTCAGCTGTAGTCAGGGCAGGTGTAATGGGCACCCTTAACCCTCAAGATCAATTAACCACTGTATGTAACTTACATTCTTTTCCTTCATAACCTTATTATTCATCTGGGGCACAACTCCACTCTCCCTGCTACAAATACTCCCTGGATCTTTCCCCCAAATGGAACCAACTAGACAGCATGTAATCAACTTCCTATATATGTTTTTTTTCCCCCTTCATTATAATGTGATTACCCCTGGGAGTGGCTCCGTCAACAAGGCAATCAAGAAGTGGTAGAAAAACAGTACAGCCTTTTGTGAAATCTTGATCAAACCCGGTGCTCTTGACTCACCTCATGCTTTCGGTCATTAAAATATAGATATTCTACAATTGTGTGTGTTTCCCTACAAGGTTTTAGAGATGTGTTCATGTTCTCGAGTACTGGTACACTGCATTTCTACTAACTGCTCCTAGTAACTTTCCCATTGGTCAGTTCTGCCTACTGACCTCACCCATTTTGCTCTGACCTTTGACTCTGTCTCCTGGCTGCAGTCTTACTCCAGCCTTGCTTACTGGTCCCCTTTTGAACTTACAGTTTCCAAAATCTGTGTTTTCTGCTTGCACATTATGGACTCTGGCAACACATATGCACCTACACACACACCATGTTCTCCTGAGGACTCTCTCTGGGCTCTCCCCGCTGGCTTTCTCCCTGCTGTAGTCCATCTCCCTGGAAAACTCCTTTGACATCAACTCCAGTCCTGGCCCAAGAGGGACTGGGTGAAATGTGGACAATAGGTGGGGTATAGTGCAAACAGGGTTTGAAAAAAGGATGGAATTTTCATAAGTAGAGGAGAATGGATGGACATTTCAGACAGACAGAATAGCCCATGAAAATGGGCCAACTTTCAGATTTTAAAATTCAGGAGAGCAAATTTCAAAATGTGGTCTAGGGCTGTTGGGAATCTCTGAGACCATTTCAGGGGAACCATGAGGTCAAGGCAAATTTCATAAAAATATTAATATTTTATTGCTTTTTCCACTGTCAGATATTTGCACAGATGTTCTAAAGCAATGGTGGGTAAAATGGCTTAGCATGAATTAAGGCAAAGACACAAAACTCTACTAGCAGTCGTTTTCTTCACAACCAAACATATACAGAAAGAAGCATCTGTATCATTTATGAATGTCTTTAATAAGCAGTAAACATTGTTAATTTTATTAGTGCCTGATTCCTGGGCAATCATTTTTTTCAATATTCTGTGTGATGAAATGGGAAGTACATGAAAGCCCTTCTGCGGCATCCCAAAGTAGGATGGTTGCCTGGAGGAAAAGTCTTTGTGCCATTTTAAGTCGTAAACTGGGCTAGCTCCTTTTCTCATGGAACTAAACTTATCCTTGAAAGAATAACCTATAGTTGAGTTATGGTTAATTCAGACTTGGGTATTTTGCAGACACGTATTGACATGAACAAAGCAAATGTGTCACTTTGAGGAAAACAATTGGCGGTATTTGTTGCCAGTGATAAAAACTCAAGTTTCCAAATGAAAATTCATTTTGGAGAGCTTATATTTCATTTCGGCTTTAACTCACATTTCCCCTTGACTCATGATGTCGAACATCTTCTCATGTGCTTGTGTGCCATTTATATATCTTCTTTGGCCAAATGTGTCTTTGAATCTTTTGCCCGCTTTTTGTTGTGTTATTTATTAGGGTTCTGGATGGAAGTCCTTTATTGGACAGGTGTTTTTCCAAATATTTTCTACCAGTCTTCTGACTTTCTTTACAATGTCTTTCAAAGGCCTGAAGTTTCTTTTTTTATTTTTATGAAATCCCACTTACTAATTTTTTTCTTTTATGGTTTGTGTTTTCTGTGTCCTAAGTAATCTTTGCCTAATTCGAAGTCACAAAGATTTTTTTTCCTGTGTTTGATTTTACAAGCTTCAAAGTGTTAGTTTTTAACTGTAGGTTTATGATCCATTTCAAGTTAATTTTTGCATATGGTGTGACATGGTGGTTGAGGTCTATTTATTTATTTCTTTTTCATATGTATGTTCAGTATTTCCAGCATTATTTGTTGAAACAGGTATTCTTTCTCCATTGATTTCCTTGGTACTTTCACTGGAAACAATAAACCGCACACATGCATGTTTATTTCTGAAGTTTCTATTCTTCTGTTCTATGGATACGTATATCTTTCCTTGTGCTAATGTGCACTGCCTTGATTTACTATGATTTTATACTCTTGAAATCAGATACTGTGCATCTTTCACCACTGTTTTCTTCCTCAAACTTATTATGGCTATTCTAATCCTTTTCTATATAAGTTTTTCCATAAATTTTGATAATCAAGTTAATTTTTTACCAAAATGCATCCTGGCATTTTGATTAGGATTGTGAACAGTTTGGGGAAAATTGACTTCTTAACTGTATTAAGTCTTTGATCCATGAACATGATACATCTTTCCATTTATTTAGGTTCTCTTTACATTTTTCTCAGCAATGTTTTATAGACTTCAGAGTATTCCACCACCAATTGCATTCACTTGTTAACATTTTATAAAATCTATGAAATTTTATATAAAATTCAGAATTTATAAAATCGATAAAATTTTATATAAAATTGAGATTTTTCCATATAGACAATAATGCCATCTACAAACATAGGGTCATAGTTCTTTCTTTCCATCTATATGCCTTTTATTTGTTCTTCTTGCTTTTTGCACTGATAGAAAATTTCCAGTATAATATTGGATAGGAGTGGTGAGAGAAGACATCCTTGCTTATTCCTAATCTTAGAGAGAAAGCATTTACTCTCTCACCATTGGATGTGAGGTTAGCTGTAAGATTTTTCACAGGTGTCTTTTATTAGGTGGTGGATGTTTCCTCTGTTCCTAGATTGTGGATAGGTATATATATATTGCCAAGTTCTTTTTCAGCATTTATTGATATGATTATATGATTTTTATATTTTAGTTTGTTGTTATCATGCATGACATTGGTTGGGTTTTGAATCACTCATGAATTCTTGGAGTAATCCTCATTTGATTATGTAATATTATCTTTTCAATAGATTTTTAAATTCAGTTTGCTAATATTTTGTTAAAGATTTTTGCATCTATGTGCATTAGGGACATTGGCCTATAGTTTCTTTTCTCTTGTAATTTTTTAACTGGCTTAAGTGTTAAGGTAATGTTGGTTTCACAGAATGGGTTGGAAATTCTTCCCTCCACCCTACCTTCTGTTTTCTGGAAGATAGTTTAAGTTCGTGTTCTCTGATTCTGATGTTTAGGTTGTTTATGTCCCTACTGATTTTCTGTCTACATGTTCTGTTGATTATTGAGAGAATGGAGAGGTTTCCAACAAAATTGTGGATTTCTCTTTATAATTATATTAATTTTGCTTTATTTATTTTGGAGTTCTGTTGTTAAGTGCTTACACATTAAGGATTTTTAAAGAAATTATGTAGTGTTTCTCTTTATCCTTGGTAATATTCCTTGTTCTGAAGTCTAATTGGTTTTATATTAATACAACCATTCTAATTTTCATTTGATTAGTTTTCATAGGATATCCATTTTTTCCATTCTTTTCCTTTTAATGCACCTTTGATCTTATATTTAAAGTGCTTTTTTTAATAGATTTCATAAAATTGGGTCTTTCTTTTTGTTAATCGTATCTGACATTTCTTTTTTTAAATCGAGCTTCATAGGCCATTTACATTTAATTCAGTTACTGATCTACTTGTATTTACTATGCATATTTAAATATATGATTTTGCATGTTTTTCTTTTTTCTTCTTTCACTTTTTCAAAACACCTGATTGTATCCTGAAAACGTCTCACATTTAAAATTCCATTTCAGCCTGGAAATTTATGGGAGCTCTGGGATGAGGAGCAGGAAGCGAACAGTAAGGGGAAGGGAGGGTGTGCAGGTCTTGTTTCCCAGGTGACATTTCACCTGCTAAGCATCTCTGAACAGGCCTATCTTCATATAACAGCCTTGACTCTGATCCACCCGTGATCAAATCAGTAACCTTTTGTAAAGAACCTTTAGAGCTTGTCACTTTCTGTGGCTGTGAGAAAATGGATGAAGGAGGAGGACCCAGTTTCCCCCACCAGTGGCTTTGGCCCCTTCAGAAAGAACACACAGAATGCTGGGTGTTGATTAAAGAGACTGGAACTCACAAAGAACACTGCATTCTCACTTAACTATTAAATCAGACTCAGGAACAAAGCTTAAGGAAAAAATGTTCTTATTAATCTTGCTGGTTGCTTGCTGTTTGTTATAGCTGGGTTTTTTTTTGTTGTTGTTCACCTTTTTCTTTTTCTGCCTTCTTTTGAATCACTTCCATATTTTTCATAACTGATTTTTTTCCCCAGTGTTGGTTTATTTGGTATATCTTTTTTTTTTACTTTGTAGCATTTACACTAGGGTTTATAATACCTTAAGCGTACCACAGTCTTCCTTTATATATCATATTATTTTGTATACAAAGTGTAAGAACCTTACAACAGTACATTTCCATTTCCTCACTCCCATTTTTGGTGCTTTGTTTGACATGTTTTACTTCTACATATGTGATAAACCCCATGCATTATGCCCTTTTTGCTTCAGAGAGTCAGTTATATTTTAAAGCAATTAAGAAGTCAGTTTAGAAATGTCTTTTGTACTTACCCACATTTTTACACTTTTTGATGTTCTTCATTTCTTTGTACAGATCCAAATTTCCATCTGGTATTACAGCCCCTGCCTGAGAATTCCCTTTAATATTTCAGGTAGTGCCAATCTGCTAGCAAAGTATTCTTTCAGCTTTTGTTTGCCTGAAACTTTTCTACTTTATTCATTTCTCAAAAATATTTTTGCTTGATATAGAATTCTAGGTTGACAGTTTTTTCTTTTAGTACTTTAAAAGTGTCACTGCATTGTTTCTGTCACTTGCATCATTTTTTCCAAGAAGTCTGCCTAATTCTTGTATTTGTTTTTCTGTATGTAATGTTTCTTTTTTTTTTTCTTGGCCTTCAAGATTTTCTTATCTTTGATATATAGGTTTTCAGCAGTTTGACTGTGATGCATGATATGTCTGCATGCACGAGTGTGTGTGTGTGTGTTTGTTTATTGTAAATGATTCTGTTTGGTGTTCTCTGAACTTCCTGGATCTATGGTTTGCTGTATTTTATTAATTTTGAGAATTTCATAGCCATTATCCCTTCAACGATTTCTTCCCCATTTTTTCACTCTCTCTTCCTGGACTCCAGTTCCACACAGACCTATGCTTTGTATCAGAGCAAGATCTGGGGTCTGAGAGTGTTTCCTGCCTCTTCCCCAAGGGCAGAAGACTTTGGATTTTGGGCCTCGTCTTGTACAGTTGGGTGGTTTGGCTTCTTCCTATCCTCCTGTAGTGAGTGTTTTTGCTTAAGCCTTGGGAGCAGGAGGGCTTTCTCTCACTCCTCTCAGTAACATGACTTTTGCTCTGGGAGAGAAAGATCTGGGGGATTGACAGGGGTTCTGCCCCTATGACCAACTGTAGCTGACCATCACCTGCATGCCTGCACCAGCAGTCTGAGCCTTCTCGTAGTTCCTGTTCTGCTTCTCGTCATCCTCAAGAGCACGCTGTAGAGGCCTGTGGACAAGAGCTTGCAAGTGAATGCAAACTTCCCTTGCGACAGGGACTCTCAATTTTCTGTACTATTATGCAAGCCTACACTCAGTCTTTAATAATTCATTACAACTTTAGCTGAATTTAATTTTCTTACCTTTAAGGTGACCACATCTCTTCCCCGGGCTTTCCAAAGGTGAACCGTCTCACATGACCCATCGCTCCTCAAAAGCGCTCGCCACTCTTCAGAATTCAGTTCACTTGGCTGCCTTATGAGCTCGGCTCTCTGATGGGCTCCAAAAAAAAGATATGCTTTTGTAGATTAGCAGGCTTTTTTGCATAATGATGTTGGGAGTGCCAATTCTGGGGGCATTTCTATGTTCAACGTGGAAGTAGAACTCCCTCAATGCTTTAAGTCTGAAGTGATTTTGGGGCAGTCATGTGAATATGTACAGGAGGCAGTTGAATATATGGGTCTGGGGAGCAAAAATGAGGTTGAAATTTGTTTTTCCCGTTTACCTACTGCTGCATTACAAACCACCTCAAAACACAGCAGCTTAAAATACTGTTTATTTAGCTCCTGAATCTGCAATTTCGACAGGCTTGTCTGTGTTCAAGTAGCATCGCTAGGGGGCGCTCCACTGAGGGTTGGAAGATCTGCTTCCCGTATGGCTCCCTCACCCACGGAGCTGACAAGCGGACACTGGCTGTCGCCTGTGTCTCAGCTACTTTCCTTGCCAGCTTCTCCTCATGGGTCTTTTCAGAGATTCCTGTGCTTCCTCAAGCAGGGCGACGGGTTCCAAGAGCGAGCACCCCAAGAGAATCATGTGGAAGTTATCATGACCTACCCTTGGAAGTCACATAACGCCAAACCCTCCCAGGTTTAAGGAGAGGGAATGTGGACCCCACCTCTAAGTAGGGAGAGTGTCAAAATCAGATTATAAGAAGAGCATGTGGAAAGAGATACTGATGGACTCTTTTTGGAAAATGTATCTGCCTTAGATCCCAAGAATCGGATGGAGGCTGGTGAGGACTGGACATGGTCTAGATATTAGAAAATCCCCTGGGAAAGCTTAGAATCTTTCTTGGCTCCAATGGCCGTGAGTTGGGAATAGAATGGAGTGTATTCTAAGGCTGTCAGTTCTCTGCTTTCCTAAAGGTTACTTTGAACCCCAAAAGACTGAAGTAAACGTGAGAAGATGGTAAAGCATACTGGGGCTGGAGGTGGATTGTAAGGGTTTGAGTCCAAACTCCACTGCTTATAACCTAAACGACTCTGGACAAATGAAATAACCTCTCTGATCTTAGTTTCCCCATCTGTAATATGGGATTCATAGTTCCTATTTCCTAGAATCGTCTTAGTATCAAATGAGATAATTCATATTAAAAGTCTTAGCATAATGCCTAGCATATAAAAAGAGTATAACATCTTATTCATATATAATAACACAGAATGACATACCAATGTGCTGTCACAATGCTTGTTGGCTAATAGAGGAGCTTCCAAATAAAGTTCCTCAATTTTGGGTTTTGAATAAAAATATCCGAGTACATATTTCTTGGCTAATAATAATAGAACTTGGCATTGGGGGAGCATTTTCTATGTGTAAGCCTTGAAGTTCATTCTCTCACTAATAGTTAAAGCAGCCTAGGTGAGAAAATGGATGCTGAGAGAAGAAACACGCGAACAGAGCCACAACCAGCAAGCGGTGGGGCAGGAGCGCAGGCTGTGGGTCCGACAGTTGGTCTGACTCTGGCTGGCAAATCTTCTCCCTGACCTAAGGAGGCCCTGCTGAGAACAAAGACAAGACACTCCTGGTAGTTTTCCCTGGAGATCTCCACCCGTCATTAATTATCTACTGTCATGCTTCAGGTTTGCAGCCTCAAAGGAGATATGTAAGATTATTCCAAGTTATCACTTTTATTAATAATGATCAAAAGTATCCAGCAATTTTTAATGAGATTCTTTGGAGAGACAATTACCAAGGCCCTGGAAGCTGAGAATAATTCATTACATGCTAATGATAAAAGCAGAAGCTGCTTTAATAAAAAGTTTATAACTTCCAGCTTTAAATCCTTGGACTCTGCCCCTTTTCCTTTCTTGTGGTGTGCTTTTTTTAAAAGCAGAAAAGATTGTGTGGGTCACTTTCTAGGTTGGGTACAGTGGAGAGAAGAGGTGGATATGTTTGTGAATACCTGGAAGGTCTTAGTTTCTGTCTCCAAAGTGTGAAGACCACCCCTGCATTCTCTCATGGCATTCGGTGCATAGTTTTGTCCCGTTCTCTTATTGTCCCGAGCATGCAGGGAGCAGCGTGGAGCAGTGGGCACAGCATAGGGTGTCAAGGTTGGGAGACCTCGGGCGCAATTCTACATTGGCCAGTAAGCCCTTAGGATTCCCAGTCTCACCCCAGCTCCCCCAGGGTGGTCATGAGGATTAGCCACATCAGCAAATGGGCACCAGCGTGTTCCCGTGAACTAGGATGTGTTTCTCAGAAGTGGGATCTTCCATAGGATGGGGAGACAAGCAATAAGGAAGAGACTGATTCCAGCAGACCCTGATTCTGTGCCTGCTCTGTTCTCTCTGCCATTCCACGCACACTTGGCATTTTTCATTATCATGGGACTGGGTGTCAGGCCCCACGTCATCGAAGGCCTGCAGGGTGGATGGCTGGGGAGGTCTCTGGGGGACAGCTGCTGGGGTCCTGGAGCTAGTAAACCAGCAGTAGACAGCCTCACAGTTACAACCGCCTTAATGGGCAAAGGATGTCTTGTGCAGTGTGTCTTGTTAAAGTCTTAGCCAGAGGAATGGGGGAGCCATATGTGAATACACAAAATCTGGGCCCCTGGCTCCACCACAAATCAGCTTCAGCCCCAGGCTTGTAACTAGGGAGGAGCAGGCTGGATTTTTTAAATCAGATGGGTGATCGTTTTAGCTAATAACCTTTTTATTTGGGAATTATTTTAGATTTACTGAGAAGTTTCAGAGATGTTACAGAGAATTCTCATGTACCCTTTGCTTGGCTTTCTCTAATACTCACATCTTTCACAGCCATCATACATTTGTCAAAACGAAGAAATTCACACTGGCGCATGATTGTTAACTAAATTCTAGATTCTACTCAGATTTCACCAGTTTTTCCCCTAATGCCTTTTTTTCTGTTCCACTGTCTCAGCCAGGACCTCACATTGCATTTACTTATCATGCTTCCTTCGTTGTCTCTTGTCTTTGCCACTTTCTTAGGTTTTCCTGGAGTTCTGATAACCTTCAGTTTTTAAGAGCTCTAGCTGAGTATTTCGAAAAACATCCCTCAATTTAGGTTTCTCTGATTTTTTTTTTCACAATGACTGGGGTTATGGGTTTTGGGAAGAATCTCAGAGAGATGAAGTGTCCTTTTCCTCACACCATTAGGGGTCCATGGAACCCACATGACCTTCCTCTGACCCTATGAACTCAATCACTTGGTTAGGGTAGTGTCTACTATGTTTCTCCCATGTCAAGTTGCTGTTTCCCCACTTTCTTACTCTATTTTTTTGAAGCAAGTCCCTAAATTCAGCCCTCATTCAGTGAGGGGTAGAGTGTAGAATCCTAGAGAGGGGACTATCTACTTATTTGGAATTCTTCCATAAACAAAAGTTGTCTCTTTTACTACCGCCATAAACCAAATGTGTCCCTTTTACCACTTTTTAAAAAAAAATCATTTATTTATATCAACCTGCTTGTACATCTTTCTTATACTTTGGGTCTTAAAGCAACACTCTGTTAATCATTGTGTTATTCAAATTGTTCCAGGCATGGTGGTTATGAGCTTCCATATAACCTGCCCTGTTGGTTTACTATTTTTTGAGCACTTCCTTACTTTCTGGCACTACAAAGTACTCCAGATTCATCTTGCACATTTCCTGCCCCAGGTCTAGAATCAGCCATTTCTCCGAGGAGCTCTGGTTCCTTTTACTGGAGAATAATTATTTGGAAAGCCAGATACGGACGCTGAGTGTGCTCATTGCTGGTGGGATGTCACTGCTTCCAGGCATCTCAGCAGACAGAGCTAGGAAATACATGAGGGCGTATGAATCTGTCTATACTCATTTTCAGGGTCCATCCACCTGTGCATATATGTTAAATGACACATGAATTCATACTGTCGGACTCTAACCCAAAATCAAGTCTTCATTCCAGCCTTGCAGCCTGGCTTCTTTGTGACTTCCTCTGGCTTCTAGGATCTGCCATTTCTTAACTTGTTTGTTCAACCCTAGGATACATGTGATGTAGTTTTAGGATTATCCACTTATACCCCTGTGAGAAACAAAGTTTATCAACCAGAATGCAACACTTATGTTTCTTTTTGTCTTTAGTTTTAAAGCTTTCAGGCAAAACACAGTTTTCCAAAATTTCTTAGGTCAGCTTCTCCCCACTCCCTTTAGTTCTCTTCTGCCACACATCATTACATTTGTAATACGGTTAGATTCATTTATTACAGTCTGTGTGCTATTCTGGGGTCCCCCTGACATCCCAGGTGATTTTTTTTCAAAATTTTGCATACATCAAAGTTCATTCTTTGTGATGTAAAGTGCCATGGGCTTTGACACATGCATAGAGTTATGACTGCACCACCCCAGTTTCAGACAGAATGGTTATTTTTATCTGTATGTGAACTTTATGGAGAGGTTCAGATCCTATGTGCTCCTTTGTGTCTTTTTTCTTTCATTTAAAACTGCCTGTAAACTTCCTCCATACTGCTATATATCACTACGGTCTCTTGGTATAATTGTCTATGATGGTCTATTATTGGAATATATCACTATTTGCCCATTTTACTGATGACAGACATCTGGGCTGTTTCCAACTTGAGACTTATTAGGAAAACTGAGGGTAGGAACAATTCGTGTGTGTCTTTTGCTGAACAAATGTAACCAGAACTATTGTGTCATTGCGTTCACACATTTGCTGCCCTTGTTTCTGGGAATTTTCCTTTCTTGTGAGTTCTCTATTTTAAGCAATTATTTTGTATTTATCTAACATTTCTAAATATTTATAGACAGAGGGATTCTGTATTAATTTAAATCCATCACCTTCCAGAACCAAAAGAATCCCATTAATTTTCACAACATCTTTCTAACATAATCATATTATTGTTTCTGTTTAACCAGTTAAGGAATTGGACTCAGAAGGGGAATCACATTGCCTAGGGTCCTTCCTAGTAAGTGGTGCAGCTGAGAATTGGATCTAGTTAGCTCTGTCTCCCTAACTCAGGTTTCCTCCCCTCTTTCCAACCTATGAAACCCTTCCCACCTCTGACCTAAATTTAAAATTTTCTCCTCCCTTTCTCTTATGCTGGTCATCTTATAACACTGTCTCCACGGCCTGGAAATACAGGCCCGTGCCAATTCCCTCTGCCACGGGCTTGGTGCCAAAGAGATTTCTGCCTGGCTCTATACGGTTTTCATGCCATAGGCCTTTCACATAGTGAGTGGGAGTGAGAATGACCCTCCAGTCCAGGGAAGGGGGCCAAGGCCAGGACCCCGGCACCAGCTGCTATTTCCCAAGGTGTGGTGAGGGCCACCCTCTCCCCAACCCAACGATCTGAAGATCTAAATTGCTCTGATCACCTCATTAGTGGCATCTTTTAATGTGCATGCTGAAAAGTCTTTGTTGGCAAAGAAGGCAGCTCCGAAATGCCCCCTGGGGTGTGTGCCTTTGTGTGCAGTCTGCCCAGGAATGGGTGACCTCTCACTCCACGAACACAACAAAGGATGGGGACATTTTTGCTATGGACTGTACCCTTCTAGGATCAGAGAGCCATGTTCTCTTCCTGGTCCAGGACTCTAAGTGGGTGGGGCTTGGGCTAAGGCTGACAAAAGGTGTCTCTGCTCCTCTCTTCTTTGAAAGAGAAAAGTGACTTTTATCTTAGATGAAACTCAGAAATGCCTGTAACCCTCAACTACAAAGCATGGGAATAGACTGCAAGTGCAGGGAAAATTGGACCAGGGGAGGGAGCATGCTGTGAGAGCTGCTTCTGCAAATCTTGGAGAGATATTGGCAAAGCAGGACCCTAAGGATCACAGTTGATGACCCTTGGCCAGGAGGGGCAAAGGGAAGGGTGCAAGAGCCTCCCCAATCTCTGCTTACGCTGTGGCGTGACCTCCGAGGCAGGATTCCCCAGGGAAAGGGAGAAATATTGCCTTGCCAATAGGCATGTTTCAAAATGGCAGGGAGACTGTGGGTGGCAAGCAGCCCTGAAGAGCTGCAGAGGAATAAATAATTAATCCACAGAGGGCAAAACCAACATGTGGCACACTGGGTGGGGCAAGGGACGAGGGTGCTATTTCACTGTCAGCCACGGAGATTTTTCTGTTAGTCCAGAGCACAGTCATATCCCAGGGTAAGACTTAGTGGGGAGGAGCCGGTGGACCAAAACTCAACCTGCCTGACTACAGGCAGCTTACTTCCAGACCCCAAATTGTCTTTTCACATGAAATCAGTTGAGCAAAAACATCTTCTGCATTGAAGGAAGAGTAACAACCAAAAGGAAGCCAGAATTTGCGGAAGAAACTTCAGGAATAAGAGAGGCAAGGGTGATGACAGTCAAGAGGTACAGGGAGAACCCCAGAATGATTATGCCATGAATTTGGTAAAAATGGTGAGTCAGGAGTTCACCATACAGAAGCTCAAGGAAGAGAATAAGGCACAAGGAGGGGATAAACGTGAGTTGGTCATCAGGAAATAAATGAAAAAGGTAAAGAAAAATTAGTATGGAAGACTGGGGAAAGGGGAGAAATAGAATAGAGGGTAAGAGCAGGTGCCGAAGATCACATTTTGCCTCTGCCTATCACTAGCTGGGTGACCTTGAGTGACCCCCTCTCTCTGTGCCTCAGATTCCTCAACTATAAAATAGGGATAATATTAGCACCCATGTCATAAAATAGATGTGGGGATAAATATTTGGGGAAGCATTTGGATTGTCTCCTGACAAATAGTGAGTGCTACGTAATTGTTAACATTATCACTATCTTAATATTACAGAAGAAGTTCAAATTAGAATCAGCAATAAGGAGAGACAATACCAAAAATATAGACATGGAGGATTTTTTAGAGAAAATCAAATATAATGAAAGGAGAGAAAAATATTTAAGAGGATTTAAGGAAAATGTTAGCTATGGAACACAAACCTGAACAGAAGGAATTGAATATAAAGTTTTGTAAATAGTATATAAAAAGATTGAAGGATATATACCTCGTATTATTACTCAATTTATTTTTCTGTTCTGTTTTTTCTTTTTTTTTCTTCTTCAGGGACACCAATGATGAAAATATCACCTCAATCTATATAAGAAAACTTGCCTAAAATAAAGGCTTAAATGAACAAACTGAAAGGATATACTCTACCCCAGAACAAATAGAGAGAACAATGTATGAAGATATATCACAGTAATGTTTCCAGACTTTGAAGATTAAAAAAAAATCTGATGTGTATCAAGCCAAAAAACCCAAATCACCAATAAGGAAGAAAATCAGGTTGCCCTCAGATTTTGCACAGCATACTCAGTGCTTGAAAGCAATTGGGCCATGGAGACAGCAAAGCACTTAGAAAAGAAATCAGGCAGTTTTCACAGGAAGGGCCGTGCTTACCAGATCTCAAGAACTTACAGCTATTAGTTCATTTCTTTCTCACAGTACATCTTGGCTATGGCAGCTCTGGGTTTGCTATGGCCTCTTATGAATTATCTTCATTCTAAGTAGTTTCCTTATCTTAGCATCCAGACTGAAGGGACAGCCCATATTTGGGACACTTAATTCTCATGGAAGAAATAAAAGAACAAAAGAACTTGTAGACATACACGAGGCTCTTCAGTCTTCTCAGAACTGCCATATGGCTCTTCTACTCACACTTGATTGGCCAAAGTGAGTCACATGATCAGCAGGAGACGGGAAATGTATTCCACCTACTCCGGGACACTGCTTATCACATGGCAGGAGGCAGGGATGGGTGATCCTCTTACAAGGAGGGAAACATACTTGACAGCTAATAATAATATATTATTCCCAGTATCACCTATGAAAAATTTTATTCCCAGCTAAGCTGTCACTCCAGAAAAGGACAAGGGATTATTATCTTTAAACATGTAATAATTTGGAGAATGTAATTACCATAAGCTCTTCTTGGAAAGAAGTGTCTTAGTATAAGTCATTTTATTATGAAAAAATCATGGTCAAACACTAAGCAATGTTTCTACTTAAGCTGTGAAGCTGAGATAAAAGAACACTGAGAACCATGGTTAACGGTACGCAGTGTAAATGTTGTAAGCCATGACAATGCAGAAATAATAATATAAATTTAATAATTTAGACACAGAATGGGAAGCAGTATAGGAGTAAGTAGGCAGATTTTCTCATCTTTCAAAGCTGGGACCAAATGATATGTTTCAGAGAGAGGGAGCAGGTGATGGGTATGGATAGCTAAACATGTTATTGAAAGGTATAAAAATAAGTATTAAAAGTATCCAATAACAATAGGGTCATTGAATTTGGAAGATGAGAGGAAGTGGGGACAAGTATACCATTTTCATCTCCTAATCGCTCATAGCTGAGAGTTAACAAATACCCTCTAAAGATGATAGCTTCAGGTTTAAATGTTGTCCCAGCCTGGCCTCCCAGAAAGCACAATTTTAGGCAAAGGCTTTTGGAATACAGTTTATTAGGGACTTCAATCCCAGGCAGTGGGAGAGAAGGACAAAGAATGGCACAGGGAAGAAGGAAAGCCAATAGGATTTATAATCAAGCTGGTGCCACTAGGTGCCAATGATTCTTTATCTTATGGGACACCACTGAGGGAAGACGTATAAGCTCTGTGTTATGAACTGAATTGTCTCCTCACCCCTGAAATTCATATGTTGAAATCCTAACCCCCTGGAATATGACTGTAGCTGGACATAGGGCCTTTAAAAAGGTGATTAGTTAAAATGAAGTCATATGAGAGGGATCTAGTCCAACACAACTGATGTCCTTATAAGAAGATGAGATTAGGCCACAGACAGAGGAATGACAGATAGAACCAAAGCTGCAGACACCTCGATCTTGGACTTCCAGCTTCCAGAACTGTGGGAAAATAATGTCTGCATTTTAAACCATCAGTCTGAAGAGTTGTTATGCAGTCTAAGCAGACTGACACAGTGTTTTGGGACAGACAGTCTGTCCAGGACGAGAAAGTGAGATGTCCGTACTCCTCTCTCTCACTGGTTAATGTTTCACCCCCTGGGATGTACACACCCCTGCACTTGTGTGGCGCACATGTGTGGATGCGATGCAGGGTCTCCCGACATCCATTATCCACCTGGCTGGCAAAGCTTCGGGGAGGTAGGCCGTGCAGGGCCCCTGACAAGGCATGGCACCATCAGGTCGTGCCTACAACAAGACACAGGTGAGCCACTGAGCCATGAGGACTTGAGGTGGTGCATCAAAGATGGTTGACACAAGTCCAGCCTGTGAACTTAAAAATGCAGCCACGAAGAGAAATAAAAACAAGCTCTAAACCTCTCAAATTATCAGAAGGAAACATATGAAGGACAATAAAGAAAACAGGCGATACAAGCAAGCATTCTTTTTTTTTTAATTAAGGTATTGATATACACTCTTATGAAGGTTTCACACGAAAAAACAATGTGGTTACTACATTTACCGATATTATCAAGTCCCCACCCATACCCCAATGCAGTCACTGTCCATCAGTGTAGTAAGATGCCACAGATTCACTGTTTGCCTTCTCTGTGCTACACTGTCTTCCCCATGACCCCCCACACCATGTGTACTAAACATAATACCCCTCAATCCCCTTCTCCCTCCCTCCCCACCTGCCCTCCCACACCTCCCCTTTGGTAACCACTAGTCCCTTCTTGGAGTCTCTGAGGCTGCTACTATTTTGTTCCTTCACTTTTGCTTCATTGTTATTTCCACAAATGAGGGAAACCATTTGGCACTTGGCTTTCTCCAACTGGCTTATTTCACTGAGCATAATATCCTCCAGCTCCATCCATGTTGTTGCAAATGGTAGGTTTTGTTTCCTTCTTATGGCTGAATAGTATTCCATTGTGTATATGTACCACATCTTCTTTATCCATTTATCTACTGATGGACACTTAGGTTGCTTCCATTTCTTGGCTACTGTAAAAAGTGCTGCAATAAACATAGGGGTGCATATCTCTTTTTGAATCTGAGAAATTGTATTCTTTGGGTAAATTCCAAGAAGTGGTATTCCTGGGTCAAGTGGTATTTCTATTTTCAGTTTTTTGAGGAACATCTATATTGCTTTCCACAAGGGTTAAACTAGCTTACATTCCCACCAGCAGTGTAGGAGGGTTTGCCTTTCTCCGCAGCCTCACCAGCATTTGTTGTTCTTAGTCTTTTCGATGCTGGCCATCCTTACTGGTGTGAGGTATCTCATTGTGGTTTTAATTTGCATTTCCCTGATGATTAGTGATGTGGAACATCTTTTCATGTGTCTGTTGGCCATCTGAATTTCTTCTTTGGAGAACTGTCTCTTCATATCCTCTGCCCATTTTTTAATAGGGTTATTTGCTTTTTGGGTGTTGAGGCATGTAAGTTCTTTATATATTTTGGATGTTAACCCCTTGTCAGATATGTCATTTACAGATATATTCTCCCATACTGTAGGATGCCTTTTTGTTCTGTTGATGGTGTCCTTTGCCGTACGGAAACTTTTTAGTTTGATGTAGTCCCATGAGTTCATTTTTGCTTTTGTTTCCCTTGCTTGAGGTGATGCGTTCAGGAAGAAGGTTCTCATGCTTATATTCAGGAGATTTTTGCCTATGTTGTCTTCTAAGAGTTTTATGGTTTCATGACTTACATTCATGTCCTTGATCCATTTCGAGTTTACTTTTGTGTATGGGGTTAAACAATAATCCGGTTTCATTCTCTTGCATGTAGCTGTCCAGTTTTGCCAACACCAGCTATTGAAGAGGCTGTCATTTCCCCATTGTATGTCCATGGCTCCTTTATCATATATTAGTTGACCATATATGGTTGGGTTTATATCAGGGCTGTCTAGTCTGTTCCATTGGTCTGTGGGTCTGTTGTTGTGCCAGTACCAAATTGTCTTGATTACTGTGGCTTTGTAGTAGAGCTTGAAGTTGGGGAGCATAATCCCCCCAGCTTTATTCTTCCGTCCCAGGATTGCTTTGGCTATTCAGGGTATTTTGTGGTTCCATATGAATTTTAGAATGATTTTCTCTAGTTCGTTGAAGAATGCTGTTTGTATTTTGATAGGAATTGCATTGAGTCTATAGATTGCTTTAGGCAGGATGGCCATTTTGACAATATTAATTCTTTCTATCCATGAGCATGGGATGTGTTTCCATTTACTGGTATCTTCTTTAATTTCTCTCATGAGTGTCTTTTGTAGTGTTCAGAGTATAGGTCTTTCACTTCCTTGATTAGGTTTCTTCCTAGGTATTTTATTCTTTTTGATGCAACTGTGAATGGAATTGTTTTCCTGATTTCTCTCTCTGCTAGTTCATTGTTAGTGTATAGGAATGCCACAGATTTCTGCAAATTAATTTTGTATCCTGCAACTTTGCTGAATTCAGATATTAGATCTAGTAGTTTTGGAGTGGGTTCTTCAGGTTTTTTATGTACAATATCATGTCATCTGCAAACAGGGACACTTTAACTTCTTCCTTGACAATCTGGATGCCTTGTATTTCTTTGTGTTGTCTGATTGCCATGGCCAGGACCTCCAGTACTATGTTGAATAGAAGTGGGGAGAGTGGGCATCCTTCTCTTGTTCCTGATCTTAAAGGAAAAGCTTTCAGCTTCTCACTGTTATGTATAATGTTGTCTGTGGGTTTGTAATATATGGCCTTTATTATGTTGAGGTACTTGCTCTCTAAACCCATTTTGCTGAGCAAGTTTTTATCATGAATGGATATTGAATTTTGTCAAATGATTTTTCAGCATCTATGGAGATGATCATGTGGTTTTTATCCTTCTTTTTGTTGATGTGGTGGATGATATTAATGGATTTTTTAATGTTGTACCATCCTTGCATCCCTGGAATAAATCCTACTTGATTATGATGGATGATCTTTTTGATGTATTTTTGAATTTGGTTTACTAATATTTTTTGAGTATTTTTGCATCTATGTTCATCAGGGATATTGGTCTGTAATTTTCTTTTTTTTTTTGTGGTGTTTTTGCCTGGTTTTGGTATTAGAGTGATGCTGGCCTCATAGAATGAGTTTAAAAGTATTCCCTCTTCTTCTACTCTTTGGAAAACTTTAAGAAGGATGGGTATTAGGTCTTCACTAAATATTTGATAAAATTCAGCAGTGAAGCTGTCTGGTTCAGGCATTTTGTTCTTAGGTAGGTTTTTGATTACCAGTTCGATTTCATTGCTGGTAATTGGTCTGTTGAGATTTTCTGTTTCTTTCTGGGTCAGCCTTGGAAGGTTGTATTTTTCTAGAAAGTTGTCCATTTCTTCAGGTTATTCAGTTTGTTACCATATAATTTTTCATAGCATTCTGTAATAATTCTTTGTATTTCTGTGGTACCTGTAGTGATCTTTCCTTTCTCATTTCTGACTCTGTTTATGTGAGTAGGCCCTCTTTTTTTCTTGATAAGTCTAGATAGGGGTTTATCTATTTTGTTTATTTTCTCAAAGAACCAGCTCTTGCTTTCATTGATTCTTTCTATTGTTTAATTCTTCTCAATTTTATTTATTTCTGCTCTAATCTTTATTATGTCCCTCCTTCTACTGACTTTGGGCCTCTTTTATTCTTCTTTTTCTAGTTTCATTAATTGTGAGTTTAGACTGCTCATATGGGATTGTTCTTCTTTCCTGAGGTAGGCCTGTATTGCAATATACTTTCCTCTTAGCACAGCCTTCGTTGCATCCCACAGATTTTGCAGTGTTGAATTATTGTTGTCATTTGTCTCCATATATTGTTTGATCTCTGTTTGATCATTGATCCATTGGTTATTTAGGAGCATGTTGTGAAGCCTCCATGTGTTTGTGGGATTTTTCATTTTCTTGGCATCATTTATTTTCAGTTTCATACCTTTGTGATCTGAGAAACTGGTTGTTACAATTTCAATCTTTTTGAATTTATCAAGGCTCTTTTTGTGGCCTAGTATATGATCTACTCTTGAAAATGTTCCATGTGCACTTGAGAAGAATATGCATTCTGCTGCTTTTGGGTGTAGAATTCTGTCTGTTAGGTCCATCTGTTCTATTGTGTTGTTCAGTGCCTCTGTCTCCTTACTTATTTTCTGCCTGGTTGATCTGTCCTTCAGGGTGAGTGGAGTGTTGAAGTCTCCTAGAATGAATGCATTGCATTCTATTTCTCCTTTTAATTCTGTTAGTATTTGTTTCACATATGTAGGAGCTCCTGTGTTGGGTGCATAGATATTTATAATGGTTATATCTTCTTGTTGGATTGACCCTTTTATGATTATGTAATATCCTTCTTTGTCTCTTGTGACTTTCTTTGTTTTGAAGTGTATTTTGTCTGATACAAGTACTGCAACTCTTGCTTTATTTCTCCCTATTATTTGCATGAAATATATTTTTCCATCCCTTCACTTTTAGTCTGTGTATGTCTTTGGGTTTAAAGTGAGTCTCTTGTAGGCAGCATATAGATGGGTCTTGTTTTATCCACTCAGTGACTCTGTGTCTTGATTGGTACATTCAGTCCATTTACATTTAGGGTGATTATGGATAGGTATGTACTTATTGACATTGCAGGCTTCAGATTCGTGGTTACCAAAGGTTCAAGGTTAACTTCCTTACTATCTAAGAGTCTAGCTTAACTCACTTAATATGCTATTACAAACACAGTCTAAAGGTTCTTTTTTTGTTTTTGTTTTTGTTTTGTTTTTCCTCCTCCTTTTTCTTCCTCCTCCATTCTTTATATATTAGGTATCATATTCTATACTGTTTGGCTATCCCTTGATTGACTTTGGGGATAGTTAATTTAATTTTGCATTTGCTTAGTAATTAGCTGTTCTACTTTCTTTACTGTGGTTTTATTACCTCTAGTGACAGCTATTAAATCTTAGGAACACTTCCATCTATAGCAGTTGCTCCAAAATACACTGTAGAGACAGTTTGTGAGAGGTAAATTCTCTCAGCTTTGCTTATCTGGAAATTGTTTAATCCCTCCTTCAAATTTAAATGATAATCTTGCCAGATAAAGTATTCTTGGTTCAAGGCCCTTCTGCTTCATTGCATTAAATACATCATGCCATTCCCTTCTGGCCTGTAAGGTTTCTGTTGAGAAGTCTGATGATAGCCTATGGGATTTCCTTTGTATGTGATCTTATTTCTCTCTCTGGCTGCTTTTAATAGTCTGTCCTTATCCTTGATCTTTGCCATTTTAATTATTATGTGTCTTGGTGTTGTCTTCATTGGGTCCCTTGTGTTGGGAGATCTGTGCATCTCTATGGCCTGAGAGACTATCTACTTCCCCAGATTGGGGAAGTTTTCAGCAATTACATCCTCAATGACACTTTCTATCCCTTTTTCTCTCTCTTCTTCTTCTGATACCCCTATAATGCAAATATTGCTCCATTTGGATTGGTCATACAGTTGTCTCAATAATCTTTCCTTCTTAGAGATCCTTTTTTCTCTCTGTGCCTCAGCTTCTTTGTATTCCTCTTCTCTAGTTTCTATGTCATTTATCATCTCCTCCACCGTATCCAATCTGCTTTTAATACCATCCACTGTGCTCTTCAACAATTGGATCTCTGACCGGAATTCACTCCTGAGTTCTTGAATATCTTTCTATACCTCCATGAGTATTTTCATGATTTTTATTTTGAACTCCCTTTCGGGAAGAGTCATGAGGTTGATGTCATTTAAACCTTTCTCCGGAGTTGTATTAATAATTTTACTCTGAACCAGGTTCCTTTGGCATTTCATATTTGTATATGGTGCCCTCTGGTGGCCAGAAGCTCCACTCTCTGGAGCTGCTCAGCCCCTGAAGCAATGTCTGGGTTGCAGGGGAGAGGTATTGGTGCCTGGGGAGAGGAAAGAGCTGTTGCCTGCTTCCCGGCTGCTATGCCTGACTCCACTGCCTGAACCAGTGGGCCAAGCACACAGGTATAAGCCTCTATGCTTTGCGTTTGTAGTTTCTGTAGACAGATCTTCCCTCTGCTTGGGCTAACAACAGGGTAGGGTTTGCCAGTTTGCGAGCCAGGTGGGGCTGGCCAGGAGAAAGGCGCAGTAGGCTGCATATCACAGAGGGGGTCCTTGGAGTTGTGTAGCCAGCCAAGGAGCTGGAGCACCTGAAGGTCGACTAAGGAGGAAGATTTCTTTTTCCTTCTTAAATATGAGAGTCTATATGGTAAAGCTCCCAACCTGCTGGGCAAAGTGCACCCGGACAATTTTGTCTACCTGTCCTCTCCCTTGAGCAGTAAGCTCTGTGCAATCCTTGCCCCTTTAGCAGCCCTCTTGCTAAGGGCTTCCTTGTTAGGAAGTCTCTCAGACTGCCTGCATTTCTTTTGTCCCAGAGCAGCTGGGTATGGATCCCTGCTTTCCACAAGAGGCCGGAATCTCAGTCTCTCCAGGAATTCTGCCTGTCTTAGCTTTCCAACCCCGTAATCATGAGAGTATCATGAAAGCACAATGACATGTAGGTTTGTGCTCCCAGAGCAGCTCTCTGGAGTTAGGTGTTCAGCAGTCCCAGGCCCCCACTCCCTCCCTGCTCTGTTTTTCTTCCTCCCTCCGGTGAGCTGAGGTGGGGAAGGGCTTGGGTCTCGCCGGGCCACAGCTTTGGTACGTTACCCTGTTCCGTGAGGTCTGCTCTTGTCTCCAGATGTATGCAGTCTGGCGCAGCCCCCTTTCCTGTTGTTGTTCTTTCATGATTAGTTGTATTAATTATATTTTCATATTATATGCGGTTTTAGGAGGAAGCCTGTGTCTCACCTCTCATGCCATCATCTTTAATCCCCAACCAAGCATTCTTAAAACAAAGAAAAGGAAGCGTTTTTAAAAAAGAACATAAAGAAGATGACAAGACCTGGAACAAACACGAGTATCTCACTTGTAATTGCAAATGAGATAAACACTCCTGTTAAGGAGAAAGTCTCTCAAATTCTTAAACAAAGGCAAATTGTATGTGGTGTAGACGCGAGCATGTAAAATGACGCCCCGAAGAGAGAGGAAAAGGGAAAGGACGGCTGAGCCCACACCTGGCCGGAGCAGCAAGAGGAAAGAAGCCTGAGCCTTCATATCAGCTGAGGTGAAATTTAAGGCAAAAGGCATTAAGCAGAAGCCTGAGAAGAGAGCCTTTTATACTGTAAAGTTACATCAATCCTCAGTGACTGTCCTTAATGCTTTTTACCCAAAACATGGCAATAAAATTCATAAAGGAAAAACAACAGAAAAAAAAATAAAACAGAGAAACACAACCATAACAGGTAATCTCATTTCTTAGCCCATGACAGATCAAATAGGTAAAAATAAGTAGACCTAAGAAATAATATGGTAACTAATCAAGTAAAACCGAGAAAGCAGGGTAAGAAATCAGACTATATAACTACACTGCAACAGTGTTAACACACTCTCCCGCCCCTGAAATGTCACCTGGAACATTTATCAACTTGGTCACATGTGATAACAGAGAACAAATTACTCTCCAAAGAGCAGAAATTATAAAGAAACTCCCTAATTGCAATTTGATGACGTTAGAGCATAGCAAAGTAATAACAATAGAATATAATCACAACAAACACCTGTCACCTAAATAGAAACAAACAAAACCCCCCAAAATTCTCAATGTCACGTCAAGAAATTCAAAGAAAAATTGCAGAGTATTCAAAAAATAAGACCAATTAAAATACGATGTATCTAACCTAATGGGCTGCAACTAGAATGATGCTCAGAAGAAAAGTCATGATCTCAAACACTTAATCTCAAATTCATTTAAGAAATGAAGATAAATGAATGAAGAGCTCAGCTCCAAAAGTCAGGAAAAAACTAAGAACAAAATGAGCTTAAGGAAAACAAAAGAAGGGACGGCCAAAGGTAAGGACAGGAATGAATGAATGAAAAACAGTAGAACTAATAAATAAATATAAGAGCTGGTACTTCAGGGGGGAAAAGCAAAAAAATAAGTAAACCATTAGCTAACCTAATTAAGAATATGAGAAAAGAGGAAAAAAGCAAGTATGTTATATTAGACACCAGAGTAGGAGAACTCTCCAAAGATCACGTGATGATATAGATATAACAATGGGTGGAGAGAAAATTAAAATAGCTAATTTCCTCGACCCACTCTGCACGACTACATTTCCTATCTCCGTTTCCACCTCACTCACTTTCATTCACCCCCATACCCCCACTGCTGTCACCTCCAATGCTTAAAACTGTTCCAAGTGTTCCGGTGCTGGAGCTGCGTGGGGATCTCCACTGTGACGACCCGCTTGTGTACATACCCCTGCCCTCCTGACTCGACTTACCTTCTCGCTGCTTGGACGGGATCCTGACAACCATTTCCTCCTTGTCCTCTTGTCTAAGGAACCCCCAGCCCTTGCTGACCAAGCACTGTTTTCTGAGTACCTCCACACAAGCACCTAAATATTGCTCAGAAGCATCATTCAAGGATGGCTGGGGAGGGCGGGATCATCATTCTCTCTAAGGGGTGAGTGTGTGTGTGTGTGTGTGTGTGTGCGCGTGTGTAACCACACACATGCACGCAGTTGTGTTTGGAACTCCTTGACCCCCCAAACGTGCCCTAGCGGATTGCAGAAGTCATGCATGGTTT
Organism: Phataginus tricuspis; assembly: GCA_029783875.1. Lineage (NCBI taxonomy): Eukaryota > Metazoa > Chordata > Mammalia > Pholidota > Manidae > Phataginus > Phataginus tricuspis. The sequence continues at coordinate 8,435,324 of JAQQAC010004778.1, read as the reverse complement.
AGGGAAGGGTACGTTGTTCAGGGATGTGACAGCCAGTCTCCAGGATGGTGTCCATGATCCCTGCCTCTTGAGTTTCATGCTCTTGTCTATTTCCCTTCCACATAGTACAGGTTCTGGTCTGTATGATCGAAAGAATATTCCGGAGGCGGTGATGGCATATCATTTCCAAAATTAGGTTATAAAAGAACTATAAAAAACACTATGGCTTCCATCTTGGGCCCGCTTGCCTGTCTCTCTCTCTCAGTCTCTCTCGGGTTTACTCATTCTGGGGGAAGCCAGCTGCCTGCCAGGAGCCTCCCTACACAGAGGCCCACAGGAAGAGGCCCTGAAGCCTCCTACCAGCAGCCCCAGCAGTGAGATTGGACGCAAATCCTCCAGCCTCGGCAGAGCTCCAGGCGACCGCAGCTCCAGCTGATCCCTTCGCCGCAGAGAGACTGAGTCTGAACCACCCAGCTAAGAATCTGCCAGATTCCTGACGCACAGAAACAGGGAGGAGACAAATATCTGCTGTTTTAAGCCACTAAGTCGTGGGGCAGTTTGTCATGTCACAATGGAGAACTAGTGCGTGGAAATACCATACGGGGTTGGGGGTCACGGGTGTGCCTGGTGCTCCAGCATGACCCAGAAGCTGAACCCACTTGGGAACACCAGAAAGTTGAATCCAGAAGCCCGCAGCCATCAGCGGTGATGCGGCGTGCCCACCTGGGCGGTCATGGGGACACGAGCAGGCCCCTGTGCAGGCTCAGGTGTTGGTGGAGACCACCTGCCTTGCAGTGTCAAGCCCAGCCTTGGGAGTAAGCCACACTACCTCTGTGCGATGTGGAGGATGCAGGCTGGACTTAGGGACCCTGGGCACCTGGTACCACAAACCTGCCATCAACGTTTATTAGTTGGCAGGTCCAAACAGAAGCTCCCTGAGCCTGTCTCCTCATCTGTGAGTTGGAAATGTTAATACCTCATTGAACTGCTGGGACGACTCAGCGGGACAACTGGAACCCAGGAGGTATTCAATGCTCGTTCCAGTCTAGCGTGAAGAGGACTATGCATCCTTCACGGTGTGCATATGCAGTCCCCAGGTGGGACTGAAGCTCTTTGCAGGTGGTGCTGTCTGAAGTGGCCCAAGCGAGATGTTGTAGAACATGGCGATGGGGGTGGGGCTGGAGGGTGGCAAGCACGAAACACAGACACCGTGAGGGATGATGATTGGAGGGCAACCAGGACTAGGGGGAAACAAGGGAAGGAATCCCAGGGGAAATAGCAGAGGTCAAGAGGGCATCCAGGCCAGTGTCTGATGACCCGTTTCTGATGGGTGTTCCTGGGGAACAAGGATTCAGGTGTGTCCTGAGACCCCCAACGGCAACAGTAAGACTGGATAATAGAAGCTTCAAGAATCGGATTTCTACTTCTCAGTACTGATCACACATGTGAGGGGCTCTCTCCAAAGGCAGTGAGCAGCGATTAGTAGGAGGGAGTGAGCCACTGCCCGTCTCTGCCTGAGGGAGGGAGATGTGGCTGAGGCGGTCCCAGTGTGTCATGGCTGCTAGGATCCAGTGATCTGTAAAGTCCTGCCCAGCCTTTCATGCTTGTGATTCTGAGCCTTCTATTTCATCCTCTGAGCCTTTGGCTGCCAGTGAGGACCTTGGAGCTGCTGGGATGCCAGGGGAGGGTGCATGTTGCAAAGTACTGGGGGTTAGGTGAGACCTGTTTGCCAGTATCCCATGGGCCTCAGGACCTCCTAGACTCACTGGTCCTGGTCTCATGGGTGCTCTCCAGCGTACTCTGCAGAGCCCAAGAAGCCCATCATCTATATCACCAAGGTGCTTAGCAAGGCTATGAAACCCTCGCAAAAGGGAACACAAGCTAGTAAAACAAGCTTCTAGCCTCCTGCAGGTGCAATTACCCAGGTGTTCTCTCAGGCACGTGTGGATAAAGTGAAGGCTCCTGTGGCCAGGATTCTCACCCGACCCTGGCTGGCTAGCTCACTACACACGTGTGGGCAATACGTTGTTATTGACTCTATATAAAGAGCTCTGCCCAGTACTCCGGGCTGCTGCAAGGCTGCAGGAGAGCAGAGGCTGGAGGGGTGGCAGAACTGAGGACGGAGACGGAGACAGCTCTGTGGGCAGAGAGGCCCAGATGCAGAGACTGGCTTGCTGCCTGCAGACTTGCTCTGAGTGGATAAGATTCTAGTGACTGACCTGCCACCATGGGAACAATAAACCCTTTCACCCCAAGAACATCCCATTGTCATTTTTTCAGTCTCATTGAATCCATGGTGATCTTGTCCAGGGCTGAAACCCATTGGCTAGGCAGCACAGGTGGGTCTCCAAATGAGAGGAGCTGTTCAGGGCAGCACCCAGGACCCCAGGGCTGTGGCAGGGCTGGTGACAGTGGTCAGGGGACACACGGTGAACTCCACTCCAGTTCAACTCCATACTGAGACTTCCCCCCAACTTTCTATATAGAACAGCTCCAAACCTATAAAAAAAAAAGTTGAAAAAATAGTAAAATGAACAACAATGTACTCTTCATCTAGATTCACTAATTTTTAACTTCTCTCTGCACACACACACACACACACACACAATTTTTCTTGCTGACTTATTTGAAAGTAAATTACAAACATGAGGACACTTCACCTTCTAAGTACTTCAGCATGTGTCTCCTAAGAACAAGGACATTCCCTACACAACCATAGCACTGTTACCAGACAAATGAATTTGTCATTCATACAGTAATGTCATCTACTACCCAGTCCATATTCAGATTTCTCCAGCTGTCCTCAAACTGTCTCTTTTAGCCTACGTTCCCCTGAAAAATGATCTTCAGACAATTGCCTGTGTGCTGGTTTTTGGGAAATGACGTCTCAGGAAGCAGAAATGAAGGCTAGGGAGAGGGAAACCTGGAAGGAGGGGAAGTCAATGTGAGGAAGTATTATCCATCAGGAGATGACTATTTGATCCTTAAGAGAGCATCTGTCCATCTACAGGACCGAAAGAGCAGCATTTGTCCACTGGCTCCTGAATCCTGTGGTCAGAGGGGACCCCCAGGGCATCAACAGCCTTGGACTTCCAGCTCCTGTGTGGACATTCCGTGCTGGGGAGTCAGAGACGCGCTGGGGCTGAATTCAGAAGACCCAGAGCAGCTGAAGTTAAGTAGAGACTTGGTCAGGTTTCACCTGCATAAAACTGATCAAAGCCAGCATGCAATGGGAGTCGGAGCAATTGCTGGAGAAAGAGGTGGAACCATGAGAATCTGACAAGGTACAGACCAGGTGTTCAAAGCAAGGTCCTTTATATTCTTTAAGAAAAAAATTCTAGGATTAATCAAGGATCTCACATTGCATTTGGTTGTCAATTTTCTTTAGTCTCCTTTATTCTAAAATAGTCCCCTGCCTTAGAAATATATAGATAGATATAAAAGTGGAGACATACATATCATCTATCATCTATTTATCTATCTATATCTATCTATCTATATCTATCTATCTATCTATCTATCTATCTATCTATCTATCTATCTATCTATCTATATCTATCTATATCTATCTATCTACATACCTATATCTATCATCTGTCTTCTATCCATCATCATCATCTATATTTCATGGCATTGTCATTTTGAAGAGTCCAAGACATCAGGATATGCAAATTATTTCCTCATGATTAGATCCAGATTAAAGTTTGGGCAACATTATGGCATACACTGATGTATATTTTCCACTGCATCATATCAGGGGCTACATATTGTTGAATTGTTCCACTTTTGGTGATGAGTTTGACTGCCTGGTTAAGGTGGTATGCAACAGCTTTCCCCAATGCATAAATACATTTTCCTTTCATACTTAACAAGTAACTGTATGAATATCCTATTCCTCAATATTATTTTACCCAATGGTTTTGGCATCCATTGATGAGCTTGCCTGTAAGATGGTGATTTTTGGCATGCAAATTTTGAGAGATGTGAGACCCAGAGACTAAGGTTCAGAAGGTTTAAACTGGGACTCAAGCTTGTATTTTATGATTTGATATCCGGATTCCTTCCGCTTCTCCTTGGTGCATGCAAGGCTACCCCTGAAGCCCTCTGTCAGCGAGTGATGGGCCATGGCAGTAACCCTGCAGGACCAGATGCCAGGACATCTGGATCTTCAGCCTGCTACCTGTCTGGGAGAGGGCTATGAAGGTGCAACCCTCCTCCAGGAAGCAGGCTCCTGCAAAGAGACAGTGAGAGGAGGGAAGACAGTAGGGGGTCTGGGGGTGGTGAGTGATGTCCATGACTCATGAGTGCTGTCGGCCATAGACGCTACAGTCTGGAGATGGTAGTCACGGAATCTCCATTTGGTCTGATGAGTCAGAACTTACTGTCACGGCCCGTACCTTTGCTGACTTCTAACATCTCTGCTGCCACCTATCCACACACAGGTGTTCTCTTGCCCCCAACAGACATGTTTCAAATCTGATGGCCTTCAAGGAAGTATTTCAGTGTACTGGCATACATATGTGCCATGTTCCTAGCAGTCTGTAACTAAAAATAAATGACTGGCATTTGTGAATGATTTTATTTTTAAAAAAATATCAATTGGAAAGAATTCTAGGTTATCCCTATAATAGTCTTACTCACTTGCAAGAAAAGATGTGCTTTCTTTCTTGGAAAGTGGTGACGTTTTGGCTGTGAGATGGAAATTACACGTGGGAATTCATCTGTCTGAAGTGTGGAGGGGACGCAGGACCAGGAACTTCCATCTTAGTGGACGGCCCTTGGATGCGATACTGAGTGGTCAAAAATCTCCACGGTACTGACTGCTAAGAGATTCTGGGAGAACTCTGCTAACAAAGACCCCTCAGTCTACCCAGTATCAAGGAAGACAGCTCAGAGAAGCAGGTGACCTGGGTGGTAGAGCTGTAGGCTTGTAGGTCAGAAGAGCTGAAGGAGTGTGGCCTGAACACAAAAGCTGTAAATGCTCATGGTTCTCACAATTGATCTTTACTTTGTATGCATCTGGGGTCAGGCATTACTCTCATGCTGACCTCTTTGGATTTCTTTGGTCCACCAGGCTCCACAGAAGCCCAGTTAAAAGTTAGGGGGACCAACTACCCTGGTTTGTCTGAGACTGTCCTGGTTTCAACACTGGAAGTTCCACATCCTGGGAAACCCCTCAGTCACGGGGCAAACCAGGATGGTTGGTCACCCTACTTGGCACAGAATCCTATACAGATCTAAGAAAGCCACATCTTACCTGGGAATTATGTTGCATTTAATCAACCTGTGCTAATTTCTGACTTCGTTGGAGGAGAGTATGGCAGTCACAGTGGGACTGAGGAGGAGATACCGTTTGCCTGCAATCCGTTCCACAATTCACCTACATTCTATCTGGAAGGTTCTCTATGCCTTTGTGTTCACATGCATACACATCCATATCACACACAGAAGAATGGCTTATAGTCTAACACTGGGACCCTTTTTTCCAAAGACATTGCTTTTTATTGAGTTTACAGATATTGTATTGATTTCTAAACTGATGGCCTCTTCTCTGTTATCCCGTTTCATTCAACAGTCACTTAGAAAATTCAAAGGGATGAATCAGTGGGTCAACTATCAGAATTCCTAAGAGAATTTTGCAATATGGGTTCAAGACCAATATAAGTCAATTATATTTCTATATATAAGCAACAACAGAAAAATAAATTAAAAAATAATGTTTTATTGTAGCATCAAAACCTACCAAATGCCTAGAAATAATCTAATCAAAGACATGTAAGAAGACAACTTTTAACACCAGAGATTCTTAAACTTCAATGTGCATCAGAATTACCTGGAGAGTTTATTGAAACACTGGTTGGGCCTCAAGTCCAGAGTCTCTGATTTGGCCAGTAAGGTTGGAGAACCTACATACCTAACAAGCTTCCAGGTGACGTTGATACTGTTGACCCACGGACCACCTTTGAGAACTACTGTCTTGTTGTTTTTCTCATTCTCCACCTTCCACTCAAACTTGGAGTCCCTAAGGGCCCCGTCCCAAGTCCTCACCTCACTTTGCACAATCTCCATAGGCACATACCCACACCCATGTGCTCTGACGGCTCCTAAATCTGTCTCCAGCTCAGGGCTATCTCGGGATCTCCAGGTCATGTCTCCACCTGCATCCTGAATACCTTCCCCTGAATGCTCAGCAGCCTCTTCAGACTATTTGGCCAAAGCTGAGCTCATTTTCATTTTCCTGAACTTGTTCCTCCCGTGTCACCCATTTTTTCCAAGATAGCAACTTCCACATCCATCTGGTCACCCAGACAAGGAACTGGGGTACCAGCCCTGACACCTCCTCATCCCCAATTCCTACCTCACTTGTAGGGAAATTGCTTGGATGGGCAGCAGGAGGCCTGGGTATCCCCAGGCACTGCTACTTGCCCCCATGTTGAGGGTGAAGGTGATAATGAACCAAAACTCTGAGAACAGACGTAAGAAGCCACACAAAGATCAAAATACAGTACCACCTGCATTACCAACAAGTGGATTGATGAACTCACTTTGGACTGAACCCAACATATAACATGCAAGTCCTTTTTCCCTGAATTTTCATTACCCACCCAATGAGGGCTGGAGGGCCTCCCCTGCATGTGTGTCTGTTTGGTGGGGGGAGGGAGTCCTGCCCCTGAACCTACTGCAGGGAGGAAGCCCCTGGAGGACAGTACAGTCTGTTGGAAAAATGGGGCAATGCTTGGCCAGTGGTCTTTACCCTCATCTCTCCAGTCCAATAAGTTTTTCCTCTTCTTGCAGGAAGGGTTTGGAGAGGAGGATAGGAACTGTTCCTCCAATCATCCCATCCTGGGGAGTAGAATAGAATTTTCCTCTCTCCATGGAAACATGAGAGGAGGGTGATAAGCGTCCAATCCACAAAAGCCCAATATATCCTTGAATGAGTCACTGTCCATCTCTGAGCCTCAGTTTCCCCATCAGTAAATAAGAGCCTTTAGAACAAAAGCTATGAAGGTCTTCCAAGCTTTCAGATTTGATTAAATCCTATGAATATGGAAAGGCTGCTCTCCTACAGGTTTCCCAGCTCAGAGACTACAGATAATTTGTCATTTAATTACTCCATGCGAAGTTGGCAGCCCAGCCCTCTCCAGGGGCTCAGCGGATGCTCCAGCAAAGATCGGTGTGGCTTGCAACCTACATGGCTGAGAAATGAAAAGCATCAGCGCAATACAGGGCAGTGTCTCACCAAAACAAAGAGCAAGACTTGTTTCATCCACTCCTGCATCCCTCATGTACATATCAGGCATCCAGTGGGGGCCCTTTATTAGGGGTTGGTTGGGGTAGCTGGAACCCACACAGCCCTGGCTGCCAGCAAGATCTCAACATAGCAAAGGAATAAAGTCATAGATATGCCTGACTGCTAACAAAAAGCAGAGTAGTCAGGACCAAAAGGAGGATAGGAAAAAAACCCAGTGAGGTCAGTGCTGGAAGGACAGGGTACTGCTGCTGGAGCAGGGTGAAACAGGGAATGCTTCTTGAAGAAGCCAACATTTTCACTATCTTCAGGGTGATAGAAGGCATCTGGGCCTACAGAGTGGCTAAGAAGCAGTATTCCGGGGAGAGGGAATGCCGTGAGCCAAACGAGAGGACTGGAAGCGTGGGGACAAGAAACCAATCTGTTCGACTTCAACAAAAGCCCTGGAGGGGAAGAGACATTATGGACCCAAGAGAGGGCATTTCCCTCACTCCAGAAGGTTCACATGTATCCATTACCAGTTAACTACCCCCCAGCCCCCCCGCCAAGCAACCTCTAATCTGATTTTGATCTCCAATAGATGAGTTTGTCTGTGTCAGAATCTCACGAAATGGAATTAAACTGTAGATACTCTTCTGTGCTTGGATCCTTTTGTTTAGCATATTGTTTTTTGAGACTGATCCATATTGCAGCACGTGCCAATAGATTAAAAAAAATCATTGCCAAGTAATATTCCCTCACGTGGCTATACCACAGCTTATCCATTCTCTCGATTATGGATGTTTGGGTTGTTTCTGGGTTTTGATCATCGTGAAAAAGCTATGAACATCCTTGTGCAAGGCTTTTTGTGGACATATGTCTTTATTTCTCTTGGACAACTACCTATGAGTGAAATATCAGATCCAACCATCAGATTTCCAGCGTGGCTCCTGGCCCTCTCTAGCTAGGAATTTCTCTGTGCATCTGAAGTTACTGGACAGACACACATTTTAAAAAGCAACACTTCCTACTTCTGGGCTCCTCCTAACCCAGGCGCCAATGACTCAACCCTGGAAAGATGTCAAAACAAGTCTAAAATTAGGTCTCTTTGCAACCTGCACGTCCAGCTGTTATGCTTAGCACTGAACCTCCCCCTGAAGGAAACTCACTCCATGAATATTCAAAATAATCGGTGTTGCATCTTTTCAGACAGCCTCACTTCAAGCTTCAGTCCCTTCAGAGGGCCCTGTCGGGTGTGTGAGTGATAGGGCAAGTACAGCCAGTTAGCTCTGAGTGGACGCTTTCATTAGGGCTTGAAGACTCTGAAGCTCTGGTGAACCGGCCAGGGAATGGAGGAGCCTGAATTTCCTACAGATCTGGCTTTATACCTGATGTGTATGGAGTTCTTACCTGGAGGGTCAGAGATGGAAGTCTTTCAGAGGTCATTGCTAGTTTACAGAAGGAGGTTTACAAGAGGAGGAAGTGGAGGTCTAAAGAGAGGAATGGCGCTGTCCATGGTTGCTGAGGGACTGGAGGTCTTGCAAGGGGGGTGTGCTGGGGTCTTGCAACCCTCATGCCCTCTTCAAGCTCTCCCTCAGCTTGTTCCTCTGCTGTAGACCCCAAGTCCTCCCAATTTAACGATCAGGAGATTATTAACTGATAAGACCTAAAGTCACACCTTGCCCCTAATCACAGCCCATCGGCTGCACGTGAGTGTCTCCGCACTTACCTAAAAGTAAGGTCAGGTAGCTGATGGAGGACTTGTGTGATGACAACATGGCAAGGGTGCCCTTCAGGGAGGTTTTGTGGGAGAGGGCACCACACGCAGCTCTGATGGCCACTGGCTCCCTCGCTTCAGTTCTTCAGAGAGGGCTAACTGGTGCCATCTAGATACCCTTTGTTCCTAGTCTGCTGGGGGTTCCAGAAACCCAGCCTCCCCTAGACCCAGACGGGAATGGAGATATCGTTTAGTCCTGGAGCCCCAGGGCTGGTGCCCGGAACCCTGCCCCTCTGTGTCCTTCTAGTTACAATGAAAACCTTTTGCCTGTGACCTAGAGCACAGATGGTTCCTTGAAAAATCAGCCCCAAAATCTTTCCCAGTGCCTGGTGTAGGCTGAGGGACGGTGGAGCCTGAGATCATCCACCCCCAGTGGAGCGTGCCCTCATGTGGGTGGCCAGGCAGGGACGGCCATGTCTCCTAAGCTGCTCTGGAAGATGTCCATTTCCTTCCAGAATCCAGACACCCAGGCAGGAGCTTTGCTCCGGTCACTTGGTCAGGAGGAAGGGCAGGGGCGGGGTGGTCAGGGTGCCTCCATGTCTTCCTGGTAGTAGGTTCTAGCAAAGTTATGCAGGTCCAGTCAAAGAATGCTCTGCCCTGGACTTGTGCCTCCCAGGAGCGCTGGGGTCCGGCTCGGGACTACCTGCCCAGCAGGGGCCTCCCTCAGGGGCCTCGCTCTTCCCTTGCCTCTGTCCTTCTGCTTCCTTTGCCCATCAGGATGGCACCAGAGGGCGGTCAGGGCGGACGGTGGGATCCCTTCTTCGCCACTGGTGTTGCGCCCGTCTCCTTGCTTGGAGACCTCTGCGCTAGGTCAGTGATTGCCCTCTTGGCCCTGGGCAAGTCCCAGCACCACTTGCAGCCCTGGCCCCCCAGTAACTGCACGGGCTGTGGAAGGCTCCAACTTTGTGAAGGATACTTGTTGGAGGAAAAGCGGCCCAAGGGCTCGGTGGTTAGAGCACGGAGTGAATGTACCTGGGGTCATAGATTCCAGTCACAAAAGGGCCAGTTCAATCTAGGATGGTCACACCCTGCGACCACAGAGAAGGTCTTGACTCCAGCCAGGCTGCCTCAGCCCCGGCCCTGTTGAGCTCCGACCCTGGCCATAGATCTAGGAAGTGCAAGCTGCAGGGAAGCCCCAGCGACTCACGTGCTCTCTCTGGTCTGCCCAGCCTTGAATGTCCCTGCGGACCAAGTCATATCTATGACTTCCCAGTGTCTGCCTCCCAAGGTAATTTTGTTTTATCCTTTAAGTGAAACCTTGTCATGCATTAGAGTTAGGAAATTACACTCTTCGCTGAGCAGCCTCTGTGCTGAAAGGAAGCCAGGTAATGTGATGAACTGAGGCCAAGAGCAGCATTAATGCAGATGGTCGTGAAAGTCACAGGAATGCTGGCAGCTGCCATCCAGAACAATCCCTGGAGCTGCCACAGGCACCTCAGTCTCTTTAAACTCTGGCTTCTCTGGCTTCTGGGAGGGAGAGGGGAGTCCTAAGAAGCCACGGTCAGCAGCAAAGGGGGTTGCCTGGGCTGTATGACCATGCCTGCTGGACACTTCAGCAACCTCAGGGTTTGGCCACATGGCATCTGGGTGGGTCCTCTGGAGGGCTGTGTAGCCCCTGGCCACGGATGCTGCCAAAGAAATGACAAATATCAATGGCCAACAGTCAGACATTGGTGCACTAAGGTGGGCACTTGTATCTGACGGCTTGTGGGGGTTCTCTCCAAGCTCTAGGACTTGTCACTGGACCATGTGAATTATAAATGTTGAATGAGTGAGTGAAGCAGAGTGGCAAGTAGAGGCGGGAAGACTACCTTGGGGACTGTGACGGTCCAGGCAGTGTTGGTGGAGAGGAGGGGGAGCAGATGTTTCAAAGGCTCCCTGCCTGTTCCGCATTGCCTTCTGTACACAGGAGAAACTCCTGGCAGTGCGTGGAGGGTGAAGCGAAAACCACGAGGCCACACGGGTCGCAGTGGAGCCAAACTGATTGTTCTCCACCCAGAGTTCAATTCACTGCATCTTTAGCAGGATCACAGGGCTTCAGCTTTGCCTCTTTTGTCCTGTGTCTACATGTTTATTTCCAAAAGAGGCAGGGGATTCAGAGAACCGTGCTGTGGGGACAGAGTAAGGTGGGGCCGGAGAGGTATCTTACCCAGCTCTTTCATTGTGCAGATGAGGAAACTGAGGCCAAGAACATGGCAAGAATTCGTCACTCAGCAAAGGGATGGCCGCAGAAGAAGCAGGGAATGATGGGAAGAATGGGCTGAGAGTCAGGAAGCCTGTGTGTGTGTGTGTGTGTGTGTGTGTGTGTGTGTGTGTGTGTGTGTG
>JAQQAC010004778.1:8386612-8424005 GCA_029783875.1 Phataginus tricuspis | reverse complement strand
GTGTGTGTGTGTGTGTGTGTGTGTGTGTGTGTGTGTGTGTGTGTGTGAATGTGACTGTACATGCATGCACTTGCGTGTTTTGGTGTAACGTTGAGACAGACAGCCTTTTACGATCAGAGGAAGTTAGGTCAAAAGGGGAAGTGGGAGGCAAAGATATTACGAAATCTGCATGTGCTCAGTGATTTATTTCACTTTCTGGGTTTCAATTCTAGATACTATTTCATGGTAGAAAGTCATCAGATCATGCCCACTAAACTCAAGTCCTCTATTGATTTTTCTTCCTCTTTTCACAGTGACTGTGTTTTGGACTAGTGAAACATTTAGCTAAGGAAGCAGAAAATAAGAAACAATCCCTTCAACTCCCAAGGCAATAAAATGATCATCAATTCATGGGGATGCGTGAGTTTATTCTCACCGAAGAACAAGTTATAAAGGATTTGTGTCAAGTGTCAATTGGGTAAGAGCCTGGCTGACAATCTCATCTCCTGGAATGTAGAGGAAAAGGTAGGAGAGACTACAGCCTCTTCCCACCATCCTTCCCTTTCTAGCCTACTCGTGGGGCTCAGCACCTGACCAGCGTATTTTCTACCAACCCCATAATGTATCTAAGATCTTCCTTTTTCTACTCCGTTCCTGTTCACCTTGCCTCCAGATCAACATTAAGTATATTCTTTAAAAATATATATATGTATATATATATATATACACACACACACACACATATATTTAAACTACTTTACTAGAATACATTTCTTCAGAAAAGTACACAAATTACAGATAGTTTGCTAAAATTTCTCAGTGACCACATCCATATAAGCTCTATCCAGATCAAGAAAGAGAATATTATCAGCCCCCTAAAAATTTACTGTGTCCTCGCCCACTTTTTCCCAGTGAGAATCATTATCTTTTATTTTTTTATTTTGGTATCATTAATATACAATCACATGAGCAACATTGTGGTTACTAGATTCCCCCCATTATCAAGTCCCCACCACGTACCCCATTACAGTCACTGTCCATCAGCATAGTAAGATGCTATAGAGTCACTACGTGTCTTCTCTGTGCTATACTGCCTTCCCCGTGCCCCCCCCCCCACTATGTGTGCTAATCGTAATGCCCCTTATTCCCCTTCTCCCTCCCCTCCCACACACCCCCCCACACACTAGTCCCTTTCCCTTTGGTAACTGTTAGTCCATTCTTGGGTTCTGTGAGTCTGCTGCTGTTTTGTTCCTTCACTTTTGCTTTGTTCTTATGCTCCACAGATGAGTGAAAACATTTGGTACTTGTATTTCTCTGCCTGGCTTATTTCACTGAGCATAATACCCTCTAGCTTCAACCATGTTGTTGCAAATGGTAGGATTTGTTTTCTTCTTATGGGTGAATAATATTCCATTGTGTATATGTACCACATCTTCTTTATCCATTCATCTACTGATGGACACTTAGGTTGCTTCCATTTCTTGGCTATTGTAAATAGTGCTGCGATAAACATAGGGGTGCATCTGTCTTTTTGAAACTGGGCTGCTGCATTCTTGGGGTAAATTCCTAGGAGTGGAATTCCTGGGTCAAATGGTATTTCTATTTTGAGTTTTTTGAGGAACCTCCATACTGCTTTCCACAATGGTTGAACTAGCTTGCATTCCCACCAGCAGTATAGGAGGGTTCCCCTTTCTCCACATCCTCACCAGCATTTGTTGTTCCTAGTCTTTTCTATGTTGGCCATCCTAACTGGTGTGAGGTGATATCTCACTGTGGTTTTAATTTGCATTTCCCTGATAACTAGCGATGTGGAGCATCTTTTCATATGCCTGTTGGCCATCTGAATTTCTTCTTTGGAGAAGTGTCTGTTCATATCCTCTGCCCATTTTTTAATAGGGTTATTTGCTTTTTGTGTGTTGAGGCATGTGAGTTCTTTATATATTTTGGATGTTAACCCCTTGTCGGATATGTCACTTACAAATATATTCTCCCATACTGTAGGATGCCTTTTGTTCTACTGATGGTGTCCTTTGCTGTACAGAAGCTTTTTAGCATGATGTAATCCCATTTGTTCATTTTTTATTTTGTTTCCCTTGCCCGAGTAGATGCATTCAGGTAAAAGTTGCTCATGTTTATATTCAAGAGATTTTTGCCTATGTTTTCTTCTAAGAGTTTTATGGTTTCATGACTTACATTCAGGTCTTTGATCCATTTTGAGTTTACTTTTGTGTATGGGGTTAGACAATAATCCAGTTTCATTCTCTTGCATGTAGCAGGAATCATTATCTTGACTCCCAACACCATGGGTTGGTTTTGCTTAATTTTGAATTTTATATAAATGGATCATAGAAGATGTGTTTTTCTGTGCCTGGCTTTTTTTTTTTTCAGCATTGTTGGTGAGATTCACCCATGTCACTGTGAATCTCAGTTGCTTGTATATTTTCATTGTTGTTTAATATTTCATGCTATGAATATACTACAATTTATTTACTCATTCTATTTATGGATATTCTATTAAGGGACATTGGAGCTGTTTATAATTTTTGCCCATCACAGGTAACATTACTATGGACATTCTTACTTGGCTTTTATAGGTGTAAGTAGTCACTTCTGTTGGTCATATGCCTATGACTAGAAGTGCTGATTATTGGGTATACATCTTTTCAAGTTTGGTAGATATTGCCAAATTCTTTTCTAAAATAGTTGGGCAAGTTTCTATTCCCATCAGCAGTGTAAGAACATCCAGTGACTCCGTATCTTAGTCAGTACTGAAAGTCTTTTTTATTTTAGATTAACTAGTGGACAGTGGTTTTAATGGGTGTTTGCCTGATTACCAATGATTTGGAATGGTTTTCAGTTTATTAGCCATTTAAATATCCTCTTTTTAAAAGCCTATTTTTAAAAGCAAATATTTCGCCTAGTTTCTATTACCTTTATCTTTAACTTGCAGGTGTGCTAACTATATTCTCTGTTAGTTCTTTGTCAGTCATATGTGTTGAAAACGTCTTTTCTCACATTGGCTTGCCTTTTACTCTCTTAATGGTGCCATTTGATAAATGATGTTTAATGTAGTCTAATTTATCAAGCATTTAAGTATAGCATTCTTAATTACTGTACGTTTGTTCTTAAAATCTTGATATTTGAGAGTGTAACAGTTTTTTGGATGTTCTTAACCCTTTTAATTTTGTATAAATTTTACAATTGTCTTATCCATTTTTTTGGTATTATGTTGAATATGTAAATCAATTTGGGAAAAATTTGCATCTTTATAATGTTAAGTCTTTCCATCCATAAACATGGTGTATCTCTTCCTTTATTTAAGTCTTTTAAAATTTATCTCAATGATAGTTGATAGTTTGTAGAGAAGTCTCTCAAATTTTCTGTTAGATTCCTGTCTAAGTATTTGATTTTTGTATACTATTATTAGACTTCAACATTTTTTGTTTTATCTTTGTGGCTAGCATATAGAAATGTTGATTTCTGTCTGTATACTGATTTTTTATTTGGCAACCTGGCTTAATTCATGTATTTACTCTAATAACTTATCTGCAGATTCTTTTGGATTTTCTATGTATGCAGTTATGTCATTGGTGAAAATGACAATTTAATCTTTTCCTTTCTAATTCTATACATTTAAAAATATTTTCTTTCCTTATTGCATTTATGACCTTTAATACAATACAGAATAGAATTTCTGATTTCAAAGTTTTCCTAAACTCCAGGGAAAAGCTTCTAATATTTTGCAATTACATGTAATATTTGCTGTAGGTTTATCAGATTAAGGCAGTATCATTTGATTCTTAATTTTCTATAGGCTTTTAGTCACAAATGGATATTGGACTTTATATGCATTTTTACACTGATGGAGGTGATTATGTAAATTTTCTCCTGTATTCTGTTCATGTGGCAATTTGAACCTGGGTTTTAATTGTTAAAAGTCTCTTGTATTGCTGGTATGCATTAGTCCCTCAGTGTGGCCCTTCAGAGATTCCATCTAAAATCTTGGGATATTTTTGAGGGCCCCTCCTCTTTGGTATGACTGGAATTCCAATTTCTGTTCCTCAAACTCTATGAGATCACTGAAAGTTCTCAACCTATCATTTGCTATTTTAGACAATGCTTTGCTGAGTTTTCTTTGCCCTTAACCTTATGAAAAGAAAGATTTTTTTTTAAAGCAGTTTTAGGTTCACAGCAAAATTGAGAGGAAGGTACAGAGATTTCCCATATACGTACCCTGCCCCACACATGAATAGCCTTCCCCATTATCAGCATCCCCACCAGAATGGGGCATTTGTTACAACCCCTGAACCTGCACTGACACATCAAATCACCCAAAGTCCATAGTTAACATTGGGCTCACCTTGGAGTCGTACACTCTGTGGGTTGGACAATATATGATGACGTGTATCCACCATTATAGTATCATACAGAATACTTTCACTGCCCTAAAAATCTTCTGTGTGCTGCCTATTCATCCCTCCCAGGCCCCAAGTCCTGGACACCATGCCTTTATCTTCTTGAGCATGTCATTTATCTCCTTAGATAAACCCACATATGAGATTTGATGATTCAAAGTATGACTCTTGGCAAGGCCTCAATTTCTCTTACCAACAGTTTACAGAAGTACTCTCTGATGGGCCACATGCAGGATTCTTGCACATTTTACCAAGAGGGCTCCAGGGAACCCAGTGCCTGGGGTAAAGGGAAGGAATTCAGGTCTCAGGGAAATACTAATAAGGGCTCAGAGCCACAGGGATAAGTAGGCCCACAACTTGGATCAGCAGAGCACAGGGTTAAATAATAGTAGAATGCAGACTGCCTCTCTTTCCTTTCATCCGAAGCTTCCAGAGTCTCCCTGAGATAACAAAATAATGCTCCCTGAGAATAATCAGTTGTCAAATTCAGTTTTGGTGTTTCTGACAGGCGATTTTTGCTAACTGCATCTGCTTATTTCGTTTTTAGATGGCTGCCCGGACACAAACATTAAAATTGTGTTTATGAATAATTTAAAAGGAAAATCCAGCATGGTTAGCAGTAATCAGCTCCTCATCAGATTCCCTAATGATGGTTCCTGCCTTCTCGTGCCCTTCCCAGACTCAGAAGAGGTTATCTGTGCTGGTCTGTGGTCCCTAAAAAAGTTGAGAATCTGGAACTCTCAGTGCATTATGGAGGCAAAATGGACTCACTTCAGCTGGTGGTTTATCTCAATGACCTACCAATAAAATCCCTGAGAGCACAGGATTGATTCAATGGGACTTGATGTGATCATATGGAGGTGTGTCCTAGCTTCATGCTAACCTGGTCTTTGGTTTTGAAAAACCAGAGGGTTAGGGTTCAAGGCCACATATGCACACCTCCAAGGGCAGTGTTCATCTATACAACCTAATGTAATGGGCCTGAATATGAGCCTTCAACTAAGCCACTGGGAATATCCTGTGATAGTCCAACTTGGGGATGGGATAAGAGCAGGAGAAACGTCCAGCTCTCAGTGAAGAGAGGATTTCGAGTCTGATCAACTTGATATTGACTCTGGAGAAGATGGTGATCGCCCTGGCTGCCAACAGGTGTCAGTTTAGTCCAGCTGGAGATGACATAGTGTTTGGATAGAGCTCAGGCAATAGCCATCTAGGAGACTGGGCGAGGGATGAGATTAGGACTCAGCCAGACTCCAGCCCAGATCTGATATCAGAGATGACAGAGCCCAGATCGGAAGACCGGCTGGACCCTTCAAGTGGCCTGCAGGCTGTGTGGACCAGGTAGTCACTGGGCTGGGGGGTAAGGCGGTGCTGACTCTCAGAAGACACCAGGATTGAAGTTACAGGTTCTGGGATTCCAGATCAGAGTAAGACCAGCATCCCCAGAGCTCCTGACTCAGGACCAGAGCACATCAGAACCTAAGTGGCCTCAGCAGTGGGGAAGGAGCCAGGTGGCTCTTGGGTGAGGACAGCCAACCTGGGTGGGGTCCTGAAATCAGATACTGGAGGCTGTGTTTGGATGTTCAATACACGTGGAGCTTGATCAGGTGGACTTCCTGAGTTCTACCTGAAAAGGGGAGTTCATGGAACACCACTGGTCTTAGAGTCATACATTCTAGGTTTGAATGTTGGGTTCAGGCCTATTCAGTCGAAATGTATTGAATGAACTGCCATGAACCAGTAGTGGGGAAAGACACAGAACATGTAATTACAAAAGTAACAAGTGCTACAAAGTGGGAACATGGGGAGGGGGATAAGGAAAGCTTCCAAAGGCCAAGAGATTCTGTGTGCGTGTGTGTGTGTATGTGTATGGCGGTGGTGGTGGTGGTGTAAGAATTGGGGTGTCCTAGGCAGTGAGAACACGGTGAAGAAGGAAGGTTCAATATAACTGGAGGGAAGTGGGACGGAGGGGCTGAGAGGCATGGACATAGGCTGGAAGGTAGGCCAGAACCGGTCCTACAGGACCTCAGAGTCTTATGAAGCATTTGGGACCCAACCAGTTGGGCCAAGGGGTACCACTGAAGAAAAGTTTTACATAAACAGTCACCAGACTTGGCTTTTAGAATCTTGCTAATCAAAGGGCGAGCCTCCAGCATGACCTGCGAGCTTGCCGGAAAGCCAGACCTCCACCCTCACCCTGGACCTACTGTATTGGATCTGTGTGCTAACCGGGAACCGTGACTCGTGTGCTCCTCCACGTTCCCACTGGTGCTTCTGGCAGACTGGCTGGGAGGGAGCCACAGGGGGGCGCGACAGTACCGTCAGGCAGCTGTTCTGGTAGCTCAGGGCTGAGACAGTGGGACTGAAACTAAGCCTGTGGCTGGAGGGAGGCAGAGGTTCACCTGGGGCGGGTCTGAATGCATGGCTTCCTGCTTGAACCCCTCTGCCTCTGCCTCCTGGACGTATCAGACTACCTGCCCCCACAGAATCCCAGCCCGCTCCTTGCAGCCGTCCCCCTTCACCCCTGCCACGGCAGCTCCGTGTCCCTTCCCATCTCACCCACTGGGACAGCCACCATCCCCTGGGTCACTGTGGCTGGAGCGGAGCGGTCCACCTGCAGCTTGGTACTGACCCAGGCCTCCCCAGCTCACGGGCCCTGATGGCTCCCTGTCTCCTTCAAGGTCAAGTCTGTGTATCTCCGGGCACGCAGGGCTTTTCATGGTTGGGTCCAACCTTCCCTTACAGCCACGTCTCCCACTGCGCCCGAGCAGCTCCTGCCCTCCAACCCAATGGCCCTACCCTCTGGTTGGGAATCCACGTGACTACCCACTGCTTTCACCTCCTGCCAGCCTTCCAGAATCCTAAACATCTTCCTGAGACTTTCCTAACTCTCCCGACCATGTTGACTCCCGTATAGACAGTTCTCTCATGATAATTTTTATGATGCAACGAGATAGTCTTTGTTGTTATATTTCCTGGTTATCAAAACATTATGGGTATATTGTTTATGTCGGAAAGGATGAGGTAGATAGTTAAACCCTCCTGAAGACTGATTGCCCAGAGAGAATCACTCCTCAGAATCTGATGTCGCTTCTTGATGACCTTCTCCAGAAATCCACTGCTCAGAGCCCGCGGTCCACGTGGGCAGCCTCCAACTGGAGCTGGGGAAAAATCAGGACACAGATGGCACACAGAGCCATGGTTCTGTGCCTTTTGTGGCAAAAAGGATGCCATATCACCTGCTCCAAAAGGGCCTCTAAATGTCCATGGGGAAGCAGGTGGACCTCAGGGCTCTGGCGAAGACAGCCCAATCTAACTAGAGCAGAACACAGGGATGGTTAATGGCTGGGGAGCTGGGGAGGAGGGATGGGCTCCTGGGGTCTGCAAGTGTGTGTCAGTCCCTCCCTCCCCCGGCTGCACATGGCTCCAGGCCTTGACACCTACAAACTCTGTCTTTGCTCTCTGCACTAACAGAGCCAGCCAGCCAGCAGCCTTTCTGTTCTATTCCACAAACATTTCTGATGCTCGGCTCCAAGCCAGGAGGTGCTGGAAACACAGAGCAACATACAGTGTCTCTGTCCTGCAGGAGCTCGCGGCCTGGTGGGGCAGGAGCAATCCTCTTTCCAGGCTCAGACCCTCCCTCGGCAGTTCTACGAGGCCAACCATGCCTCAGCCCTGCTTCAAGGGTGAGGCGACCAAGTGTCCACAGAGCAGGGCCCAGACAGCCACTCTCTTCCCAGGTCTCCCTGTACCTCCAGTTTCTGATTTGCTCTCCAGGCACTCTTACAGGAGAGGACTGTGCTCTGATCTCTGTCCATTTGGCTGCAATCACCACCTTTTCTTTGCACCAGCAGTTTGAGCAAGCCAGGGGATTGCAAGGACCCCAAGCACAGCACACCAGGCTGCTTCAGGGGCCACTCTGGCTGTGCTCGAGATGCAGGGCAGACAGGATCCCCTCCTCCTCCCCATCTTCTCACCTCTGCTGGCACCAAAAACACAGAAATTCCTTGAACATCGTCTATGTTCTTTAAGGGCTCAAGGTAGGGAAGAGAGACATGTCAAAATAAACTTGTGCAATGTGGCAAGGGTTAGAAAGAGCACAGAGGAGTTAAGGGAGTAGCTTTCTGCTCAGAAAGGTCAGAGGAAGGCTTTGGAGATGAGGTGACATTTAAGCTGGGTTTGAAGGGCGAATAGGAGTTTTTCCAAGTGAGGAAGGAGGGAAAGGCGTTTCAGATGTGTATTCCGGAGGCTTGGGGGAGAAGGAGACCAGCAAGACAGCTGATATGGTGGTCCAGGCTGGAGATGCCCTGGGGCTGGGGACATGGGCTGCGAAGGAGGCGGGGGGCAACGGGGATGACCTGCAGCACCAGGGAAGCAAGGCCCCCTGGAGTTCGGCCAAAGCTGGGCAGGTGCCTCCCTGAAGACAGTGCAGACAGCGGAGCTTGAAGCAGTCAGGAGGCCTGCGGCTCCCACTCTGAATGCAGTGGGCGGGGGTGTTTAGACATTTGAAGGAAACTTGGCTGGTGGGAGGGCGCTTTGTAAGTGATCTTGGGAGATTAAGTGCACCTTTTACTAAGAGAAGCGGTGACACCTCTGCCTGCTTGCTGTGAGTTTGTTTATCTGAGCCCCCTCTCCTTCCCCAAATGGGACATAACGCGGAACTGCAATTATTTCTAGAATCCTAAATTGGCTTCTTTTTGCTAAGAAAATGGCCCTTGATTCAATTAATTCCCATCCTGGAGACGCAGTTAGACATCTGAATAGAAGAGGGGTTGAGGGAGAGACGGCTGCTCCCCTTGATTCTCTTCTTGTAACCCAATTAAACCAATATTTACCAAGTGCCCCCCATGGGCACGGCTTTGCTCCAGGAGCCGCTGACCCTCTGGTGCGGGAACCCCGCACTCGGTGCCTCGTGAGAGCTCACGCTCTCCTGGGGGGATTGAAGTAAGCTGATAAATTGATCAATAGCTCTGGGACCAGACTGTGCAGAGCATTGCCGGCAGGCTTGGCATGGGCGGCGGCATCTGGGGCGAGAGGCCACGCAGTCAGAGAGAGAAGCTTACTGAAAGGCTGCGGGGCGGGACAGGAGGAAGAACATTCGGGAAAGAGTAGGGAGATCAGTGGCGCATGGTGTAACTCACCCTGTCCAAGACTTTACGCTTTGTGAAAGTTTTCATCAACCTACTGTCATTTAGTCCTTATGATAAGCTCATGTCTGCTAACACCAGCCCCACTACCCAGATGGAGAAACTGAGACTCAAAGAGTGAGTGGCAAGTGGTAAGGACAGCAGCTACCATTTGTCAAGCGCTAAGTAGATGGCATATATTTTGTTTGCATATGGTATCTCATTTAGTTTAATTCCTCTACGCCCTTCCAGCTTAGACCTTCTTCTCCCTCAGAGGGGTGAGCCAGTAGCAGAAACAGGGCTCTGACTCAGATCCTCCAGCCCCAGCCTGTGTTCCTTTCAAAATCTGTGTTAGAAGGGCTGAGGCTGGGGAGACAGGTCAAGGCCCAAGGACGAGCAGCTTCTAATGTCACTGGGAGCTTCAGACTCTGGTCTGGAGGTGACAACGAGCCTCTGTGGGTTTGCAAAAAGGCGCGAACCATAGCTGGAGGCACCCAGAGCACAGCGTGGCTTTCAGGCCGATGGCCTTCTTCACGGCCGCATGGCTGGCTGGGGTGCACACCTCCCCGTCTCCCATCTGCCCAGAGCTGTAGCTTTTCCTGGTGGCTGAGGTCCCGAGTCCCGCTTCTCTCCTTGACTTCTGTCTGCATCCTCAGCGATTTCAAAGTCTGAGCCGATGAAACCTCTGACAGTAGACGCTCTCCGTTCCTGGATCCGCCCCACCCACCAAGAAGCCTTCCCTGCCTGGCCTCCTCACTCCCAGAATGGCTTTCCCTTAGGGACACAAGCCCCAGGAGTCAAAAGTCCTGAGCATGAATTCGTCGCTCTGCCTTTCTGCCAGACCCTCCTTTCTTCCTCCCCATCTATTAGCCTCAAGTGGCTACAAAATAAAATAAAATGAAATAAAAATAAGTTAAACAACTTTGTTCTCATACAGTTTACATTTTAGTGGTCAAACAGACAATTCCCCAGGTAAGTCAAATATCTAGTATGTAACATAGTGGCACTGAATGGTGCTGACAGGGGAAAACTAAACCAGGGAAAGGGGATTTGGAATATTGTCGGGGAGGAAGGTTGACATTTTAGAGGATGGCCAGAGAAGGCTTCCCTGAGAAGGTGACCTGAGTAAATAAATACCTAAGGGAGTGAGAAGGTGAGTCGCCTGGCTACCAGGGGGCTCGGGGCGGGGGACAGCAAATGCAGGGACGCAAGAGGGACGGGGCTGGAGTCTCCAGGAGCAGTCTGTGGCCTGCGCAGCCGAGGGGTGAGAACAAAGGAGAGAGGAGGTGAGGTGGAGACGCAGACAGCGCGGGGGTCTAGTGCCCTGAAGGTCGCTGTAAGGCTTTGTCCTTTACTCAGCTTACCCTGGTGGGAGCCACTGGGGGGTTTTGGGCAGGACAGTGACATGATCTGACTTACATGTTTTAATTGAATTGTAATTGACATGCAATATTTTATTAATTTTGGGTGTACGACATAGTGATTCACTGTTTCTATACATTATGAAATGATCACCTCGGTAGGGCTAGTCACCGTCTGTAACCATACAAAATCATCACAATATTATTGACTAAATGCCCTCTGCTGTACATTACATCCCTATGACTTATTTATTTTGTAACTGGAAGTGTGTACCACTCTCTGCCCTTCCCCTGTTTTGCCCACGCCCCCCCCCCTCCTCTCTGGCCACTACAGGCTTGTTTTGTTTCTGTTTTGTTTTGTTTAGGCTGTTAAATTCCACAGGTAAGTGAAATCCCATGGAATTTGTCTTTCTCTGTCTGACTTATTTCCCTTAGCATAACACCCTCCAGGTCCATCCTGTCCTCGCAGATGGCAAGATTCAATTCCTTCTTATTGCTGAGCAGTATTCCATTGTGTGTGTGTACAAACACACACACACACCACACACACACACCACACACACACCCCACACCCCCCACCTCTTCTTCATCCATTCATCTATTGATGGGCACTTAGGTTGCTTCCATATCTTGGCTATTATAAATAAGGCTGCAATGAACATATACCTTATCCAATCCGTATCTTTTTGAATTAGTGATTTTATTTTCTTCGGATAAATACCCAGAAGTAGAATTGCTAGATCCTAGGGTATTTGTATTTTTAACTTTCTGAGGAACCACCATACTGCTTTCCATAGTGGCTGCCCCAGTTTATATTACCACCATCAGTGTACGATGGTTTTCTTTGCTCCACATTCATGCCAACCATTTTGTGTTACTTTTAAAAAGGGTCATTCTGGCCACTGTGGAAAACAGACAGGGTGAGGACAAGTTCAAGACTATGGCAATAATCCAAGGGCAGTTTAGCTCTGTCCCGGTGCAAGAGAAGGGGGGGGGAGGTGAGCAATCACATTCTGGACATAGTTGGAAAATAGAGTTGAATGAATTTGCTGATAGGCCAGATATAAGATGGCAGAGAAAGGGAGGAGTCAAGGGCGACACCAAGACATCTGGTCTGAGCATCTGGAGAAACGGAGCTGCCATTAATGGAGATCAGAATGGCTGCAGCCGGAGCTGCCCTGGGGGGAGATCAGGAACTTAGTGTGGGATGGTTGAGGGTCAAGAGCTTAAGAGTCACGCCTTCTTCACCCCTCTTATTTCCTCTGCTACCCAGGCCAGAACTCTGTTTTACTCAGTTTACCACCACTCTCATTATGCCGTTCCCGTTGCATAAAGTGCCCTCCCGTCCGTTCATCCTCCAGCAGCCAGCTCAAATGCCAAGTCCTCGCCAAGGCAACGAATCCTTTCCAACCACCCCTGCCAGTTAAATGCATGAGCTCTGAGAGCACTTGATTCATTCTGAATAAGCATCTCTGTCATTGTTTTATATGTGCTCTCTCTGCCTGTTGTCTCCCTAAAACACTGAGCGTCCTGAGGAAGCCAGCCTAATTCATCGAATTCATCTCTGGTTGCTCAGCATGGTACAGGGGTTGCGAATAAGGTTATGGAGTCGAACAAATCTGGGTGGGAATTCCAGATCTGCTGCTTAGTAGCTTGTGACCCTTCAGCAATTTGCTCGACTGCTCTGAGCCTTGGTGTCCCCATCTGTAACATGGGGGTGATACTAATAGCTTCGTCCTGGGATTGCTCTGAGGAGAAAGCAAACTAATACCGATTAAGTACTCGGGGGTGGGCTTGGTGCATATTCACCTCTTGGTAAATGCTAACATAACTTAATAATAATGTGTGCTCTTTAAGCAGGCTTCTCTATGGGCCAGTTTGAAGGGTGGCTGGAGGGTCAGGGACATGCGTGAGGACTGGAGCTGACTGATCATCCAGGTGACAACGGTGAGGCCAGAGCTGAGACAGGGGCCAGGCAGATGGCCCAAGGGGCTGTTCTTGGGGCAGGACATGGTGACATCGGTCATGGGTGGTCGAGAGAGGAATGGATCTCAGATGATCCAGCCCTCAGCTCTTACCAGGCTGGCTTTGCAGTTTTGAACGGCTGAGCTTTATCCCTTGGTCAAAGTCACTCAGTGTTGAGATTTCCCTGCTGCGGGCTCCAGGACGCCTGACCTTTCAGCAGTATTTACAGTATCGACCAGCTAATTTTAGACACTAACGTCCACGGGATAAGAGGGTAAAAGTCTTATCAGAGAGGCTCCGGCAAGAACCCTCGCTGAGATGGCGTCAGTCATGAGAGAAGCGAGGGTTGATTGGATGCCGACCGTGGGCCCGGCCTGGGCATCAATGCTGTGGTTATAAATAGCCTGTCCTTGTTAAGCCAGTGGAAAGGCAGAGGCCCTCAGGGTTCTCACCCAGGCTCTCCTCCTGTGGGACATGAGCTCCCAGGTGACCTGACCCACAACCCTGCCCTCAGCAGACCCCATCAGCACCTTTCTGTCCCCAGGGCTCCCCAGCTCTTGTCTGGGCATCTCCTTGGGGGCTCCACTGGCTGGGCTCCAGGCTCTGCAGCACCCTGGGATGGCGCCACCAGCAGGCTCGAGGTGGAGGGGTGGGAGAGATGCTGACAGTGAGGACCAGGAGCTGGCTCCTTCCTTCTTGGAGCCTCATCTGTCAAATGTCCCAACAATTTCTGCTGGACAGGGTTTATATTAGAGAGAGGGCATGCAGAGCCTAGCATGGCACCTCGGACACACCCGTACGTGGCAGGTTTTCGCTTTCTTTTTTCCTTTCCCGCCCCCCTCACTCTATTCTTCCTCACTGGTCTGCATGGGCACCGACCAAATGGCAGGAAAAGGCTCAGCTTGGGCTTGGCCACATGCTTGGCTCTGGGGGGCTGGGCCCTTTCCGTTGCCTGTCTCCTGGCTGACATGGAGAGTGCGGGACGCTCCATGCATCCCCATCTCCTCCTGCTCCTCCCTGCGCTAGGAGGCAGCCCCGAGACAGCTTCGCGTTCAGCTCTGAACCTCCATCCCTCCCTGCCCACCCTGGGGAAGGATTGACTCCTGCTGGCTGTGTGGAGTGGGCACTAACTCTAGATGGAGCGCCTCCACCTGGCACGTTGCGGGTCACTGCCCAGCACTGCCTGCAAGCTGCATGCAGCATCTCCCCCGCCACACTGCCAGATCCCACCCCAGAGCAAGCTCCAACGAGCCTCCGGCCGAGCTCCAACACGCCCCTTTCTCTCGCTGACCATCCAAGTACTCCTTTGCCTCAAAGCAGTTGGAAAACAAAGAGTGTTGGTGCAGACTCTAAACGCGAGGGGTGCACGCCTGGCATGGCCATTTTCCTGGGAGCAGGTTAACTCATGGAATGACCCCAGGATTTTATTTCTCCCTGATAGCACAAGACAGACTCAGCTCTGACATCATGGCTTTGGGGCTTACGCTCCCTCCTTCACTGTCTCCTGAAGGAGGTGGCTTTTTGTCTGAATCCTGACCGGCGGGAGGTCAGATGAGTTCAAAGGGGATTCACCTAGAAAGATGAGGTGGTACCACGCTGTGGGGTCTTTGCTTTCAAGGCCGGGATCATGGACTTTCCTCTGTGAGGAGGGAAGATTTTTGGGGCAGGGATGAAGAAGCCGACCTGAGCGGAGCAGAATCTGCAGGAGGTGATTCTGCTGCCAGAGCAAAGCCCAGCTGCTGGCGGTTTCATTGTTAACCACGGGGACAAGGACAGGGACTGCAATTCTAAGCACTTAGGAGCACTTTGCAGCTTATAATGAACTTCCATAATTTTTGAGCCTTGCAAAAAATACAGTGAGGAATCAGTGAGCTCATTTATTCGTTCATTCGTTCGTTCACTGAGTTAGAGAGCACTTACTAGATGCCGGGCCGTATGCTGGGCTAGTTACATAGTGACATGAGCCTTCCTTGTGAGGTCCCTGGGTCGCAGAGGTAAAAGGCCCCACTTCCAGGCTCATCAGTGGAAAGTTGGAAGGCATTTGAACTTCTCATTCGTTTATCCCTGCACGTGTCCCAGGAGCTCAGCCACAGACCTGAATCTGCCAGGGTCTCTGCTGAGAAGCCACCGTCCCCTGCTCCCCTGGGCTATGTGGATGGAACAGCTTGAAGGAGCCCCAGAACACAAGTCTGCTCACCCACAGCAAGAGACCATGAGCCCCCAGACCGCCTTGCTCTCATCACATTCACCAGGGGGAAGGTAGACAGTGGTTGTGGCAACTGGGGGAAAACATTGTCACTGGAGCAGGTATCTAGACTCTTCTTGTCAGCTCGCATTACTGAGTCAGGGAAAGGTTTCTGCTGCAAAAGGATTTAGCTCCAAGATATAATAAAACCACACTTAAAAATTCAGTGAACACTGGAGCATCCAAAAGCTGAAGGAAAAGAGAACTTTCCGATAAAGTCACAATAATCCTGCTCAGAAGGCAGTTGCCATGGTTACCCTGAAGTCCCAGGGCTATTTTTCATTTTGGCAAGAGATGGTCGCTGTTGGCCCAGGGCCGGCCTGACTGACCAAAATGACCTGTGGGGTGTGGCGAGCTCTGGGGTCCCTGATCAAAAGGCCAACCAGACTGGGAGGGCCTGAAACTCAAAAGAGGGTTTTCTTCTACTCCTTACTCCAGGGAGCAGGGAAAACTGAGTCCCATGTGCCAGTAGTTATCGTGTAGTGACTGCAGTGATGTCAGTCACAACCAGCTTCATTTTCTGGGCCCTGGGAGACACCATGGAGACGCTTTATATACTTTATTTCATTTGACCCTCACAACGTCCTCGTGAATGAGGTGTTACTCCCACGTGAACAGATGAGGCAACAGAAGCTCAGGGATACTAGGGCACTTGCCAGATCTCACAGCAAAACACAGACAGAGTTGGAATTCCAACCCAGGTCACCAGGGCCTGGGCCTAGACTCCATTTTTCAACTCAAGGGATCTGGAACTTTGAAGGCAGCTCCTCCTTCTGCCTCAGTCCTCCCTGGTAGCATCTTGCCAGCCCTCGTCTTTCAAAGGGATTCTGAGCATTGTTCTCTAGCCAGGGATGTCTCCTTCCCTGACCTGACCCACGTGGTCACCTCAAGGTGCTTTGCCAAACGAGCTGCTGCTTCAGAAAGGTGTGATCTCCTTGGTTGGTAGCAGAGGCAGGGATGTGAGCCCAGGCGGCGTTTGGCTCTCCTGTCTGATGGACGGTGTGTACGGGGTGGTGGCCAGGATGGACAGATGGAAGTTCTGCCTGGCTTTGGTCATCTACGCCATCTCACTGGGCCTGGATATTCTTTGGACACCCCCCTAAGGACAGGCGCCATGTCTTTTCCATTCTGTGTCCTCTGCATTCTTGGCTTCTTGCACATTAATGCTTTCCAGTGATCAATTTATTCAGCAAACACATATCAAGTCCCTGATGGGTCCTTGTCTTCAGGGCACTCACAGCGTGGAGGGGGAAATGCATAGGCAATTACAAGACCCTTTTGGTTTGTTCTGCAATATGAGGAGTCAGAGGAAGCCACAGAGACCTAGAAACTGTGAACTAGCTTCACCTGGGAGGCAAGAAAGGATTTTACAAAGAGTGTGGTCTCTGGTCTTGGAAAAGAAATGTGCAGAGCAGAACTGACATAGCAAGCTTGAAGCTGCTCTCTTTAGAAAAGCTTGCCTGCAGAGTGGGCCCTTGGCTGGAATTGAGGAACTTGGCTTTTGAAACATTCCCTAACTGATAAAGTTATTTGGTTGTGACTGGACTCTGTCCCCAGTATGTTTTATGTGGACCACTTACTTTCCTTCTGGAAGTCTGAAAGTTTGGTTTACTAGGCTAAGAATGCCCATATGATGAGCCACCATAAAACCTCTGAACTCTGAGTCTCAGACAGGCTTCCCTGGGCAGAAACACACACATATGGCTGCATTTTCACACCTGGAGAAAGGAGCACATCCCGTGTGGCCCCTCACGGGCACAGTGCATAGGAAGGCTGTGCACAGATTTCTCTCAACTGTCCAATGTCTTTCCCTTGTTGGACTTGTTGTATATCTTTTCACTGTAATAAACTAGAGCTGTGAGGACAACTACATATGCTGAGTTCCATGAGTTCTTCTGGTGAATCGATGAGCCTGGGAGTGGTCTTGGGGGTCCCTGAAACAGGGATGATGGGTGAGATTTTAATTGGGAGAGCAGGGAAAGGAGGCATCCCAGGTACAGGGGTCAGCAAATGCAAACTCACAGAAAACCAAAAGGGCATGGGCGGGGAACAGGGTGGCCTGTGGGCACTTAGAGGGAGGTGTTGATGAACAGGGCAACATTCAAAGGAAATAGGCAATGAGAGGTCTGGGTGCTAAGCCACATGTCTTGATTTTATCTTAAGAGCAGTGGGAGACCCCAGGTGTGCTTAAAAAGGAAATAACAGCTAAGGATATTTCTGTTCAAAGGATCACTGTAGTAACCATGTGTAGGGCTAATTGTTGGGGAGGAACCGCAGATGTAATGTGACCCAGGCGACCTTGAAGGTCTCCCTGCCAGCCCTCCCTCTGCCTGTCCACCCTTCCTCATGTCCACGAAGTCAGGATACTTGCCCAGGACAGAGGTGTACTCTCCTGCCGCTGTCCCAGGGCCCTGAAGAAAGCTGGCCCAGCCAGCTCTCTCTCCCCCCCCACAACTGCCCACGGTGGGCTATATGGCCTAGCCCAGTGGTTCTCAACTGGGAGAGATTTGTTACCCCCACTCTTCCACTGCCAAGGGACATTTGGCAGTGTCTGGAGATATTTTGGTTGTGAACTAGGGGTGGGTCCTACTAGCATCTACCGGGTAGAGGCCAGAGATGCTGCTATACATCTTACAGTGCATGGGCCAGCCCCCTACAACAAAGTCTTCAGGCCCGAAATGTCAGCAGTACTGATGTGGAGAAACCCTTCTCCAGATTAGTACTATCCAATAGGACGTTTTGCCGCAATGGAAACGTTCCGTAATTCTGCACTGCATGATGTAGCTGCGAACCACGTGTGGAATTTGAACCCTTGAAATGTGGCTAGTTGTGGTGGGGGAACTGGTTTCAATTTTATTTCAGTTAATTTCATTTTGATCTCAAATAGCCACAGGCGCTAATGGCTACTGTACTGAACAGAGGAAATCTGCATTCTGAGCAGGGTCCCACGAGTCTCCTTCAGTTTCTGAGAATCATCTCCTTGGTTTCCACTCTGTAGCTCCAGGATTTCCACTGGTGCACATCCTCTGGGAAGAGTGGCTTAGAAAGAGGAGCTCGCAGTCATAGACTCACTCCGGTCCAGACAAGCCCGTGATCTGGGATGGAGGCCAGCTCACTACCTTCCCTCTAGGGGCTTTTGGGACTTTTCTGGGGCTTTGGGGTCCTTTTCTGCCCACAGACTGAATCAGGAAACTCTTAAACTGTATCATGGAACCTCAGATGTGAGGAAGAAGTTGGGCTCTTGAAACTTTTTTCCCAAGAGGCCCTTAACGTGCCCACTTCCCCCCAATCACCAGCTCTAGAATATCGGGAGCACAGCCTTGGTCAAGCCTCAGAAAAGCTCCCTTTGTTCTTCTCTTCCAGGAGAGCAAGTGCCTCCTCACCCCTCATTCCATTACTAAGTGGGTTCCCTTCAGGAAGCAGAGAATTCTTTGCAGGAAGAAGAGAGTCTGTTCCAAGATGACATAACATCCCTACACAGGCAGGGAAGTTGACAAATCCAAACAGCAGCTTCTCTGGCTTAAAAGAAAAGGTCTACCTAAGAGGATGTAACCCCTAGACAGGAAGAGCTGATGAGGCCTGAGTGCAAAGCATGACAGTGTTAAGAAACAGAGAGATGCACGTGGGAGGTACTCACGAGGAACAGTGGAATGGATAAAGGAGACAAACCCTCCTGACAAGAGCATCGTGAGGTTCACAGCATTATTCCCATTTTATTTTATTTTATTTTATTATTAAGGTATTATTGATATACACTCTTATGAAGGGTTCACATGAAAATACAATGTGGCTACTACATTCACCCATATTATCGTCCCCCCCCATACCCCAAGGCAGTCACTGTCCATCAGTGTAGTAAGATGCCACAGAGTCCCTGTTTGCCTTCTCTGTGCTACACTGTTTTCCCCGTGACTCCCCACACCATGTGTACTAAACATAATACCCCTCAGTCCCCTTCTCTCTCCCTCCCTCCCTCCCCCACACCTCCCCTTTGGTAACCACTAGTCCCTTCTTGGAGTCTCTGAATCTGCTGCTGTTTTGTTCCTTCAGTTTTGCTTCATTGTTAGACTCCACAAATGAGGGAAAACATTTGGCACTTGTTTCCACCTGGCTTATTTCACTGAACATAATACCCTCCAGCTCCACCCATGTTGTTGCAAATGGTAGGATTTGTTTTCTTCTTATGGCTGAATAATATTCCATTGTGTATATGTACCATATCTTCTTTATCCATTCATCTACTGATGGACACTTAGGTTGCTTCTATATCTTGGCTATTGTAAAAAGTGCTGCGATAAACATAGGCATGCATATGTCTTTTTGAATCTGAGAAGTTGTATTCTTTGGGTAAATTCCAAGGAGTGGGATTCCCGGGTCAAATGGTATTTGTATTTTTTGTTTTTTGAGGAACCTCCATATTGCTTTCCACAAGGTTGAACTAGCTTACATTCCCACCAGCAGTGTAGGAGGGTTCGCCTTTCTCCGCATCCTCAACAGAATTTGTTGTTATTAGTCTTTTGGATGGTGGCCATCCTTACTGGTGTGAGGTGATATCTCATTGTGGTTTTAATTTGCATTTCCCTGATGATTAGTGATGTGAAGCATCTTTTCATGTGTCTGTTGGCCATCTGAATTTCTTCCTTGGAGAACTGTCTCTTCATATCCTCTGCCCATTTTTTAATAGGGTTATTTGCTTTTTGGGTGTTGAGGCATGTAAGTTCTTTATATATTTTGGATGTTAGCCCCTTGTCAGATATGTCATTTACAAATATATTCTCCCATACTGTAGGATGCCTTTCTGTTCTGTTGATGGTGTCCTGTGCTGTACAGAAACTTTTTAGTTTGATGTAGTCCCATGAGTTCATTTTTGCTTTTGTTTCCCTTGCTTGAGGAGATGCGTTCAGGAAGAAGGTTCTCATGCTTATATTCAGGAGATTTTTGCCTATGTTGTCTTCTAAGAGTTTCATGACTTACATTCAGGTCCTTGATCCATTTCGAGTTTACTTTTGTGTATGGGGTTAAACAATAATCCAGTTTCATTCTCTTGCATGTAACTGCCCAGTTTTGCCAACACCAGCTGTTGAAGAGGCTGTCATTTCCCCATTGCATGTCCATGGCTCCTTTATCATATATTAATTGACCATATATGGTTGGTTTATATCAGTGTTCTCTAGTCTGTTCCATTGGTCTATGGGTCTGTTCTTGTGCCAGTACCAAATTGTCTTGATTACTGTGGCTTTGTAGTAGAGTTTGAAGTTGGGGAGCATAATCCCCCCAGCTTTATTCTTCCTTCTCAGGATTGCTTTGGCTATTTGGGGTCTTTTGTGGTTCCATATGAATTTTAGAATGATTTTCTCTAGTTCATTGAAGAATGCTGTTGGTATTTTGATAGGAATTGCACTGAATCTGTAGATTGCTTTAGGCAGGATGGCCATTTTGACAATATTAATTCTTCCTATCAATGAGCATGGGATGTGTTTCCATTTATTGGTATCTTCTTTAATTTCTCTCATGAGTGTCTTGTAGTTTTCAGAGTATAGGTATTTCACTTCCTTGGTTAGGTTTATTCCTAGGTATTTTATTCTTTTTGATGCAACTTTGAATGGAATTGTTTTCCTGATTTCTCTCTCTGCTAGTTCATTGTTAGTATATAGGAATGCCACAGATTTCTGCATATTAATTTTGTATCCTGCAACTTTGCTGAATTCAGATATTAGATCTAGTAGTTTTGGAGTAGATCCTTTAGGGTTTTTTATGTACAATATCATGTCATCTGCAAGCAGGGACAGTTTAACTTCTTCCCTGTCACTCTGGATGCCTTTTATTTCTTTGTGTTGTGTCATTGCCGTGGCTAGGACCTCCAGTACTATGTTGAATAGAAGTGGGAAGAGTGGGCATCCTTGTCTTGTTCCCGATCTTAAAGGAAAAGCTTTCAGCTTCTCACTGTTAAGTATAATGTTGTCTGTGGGTTTGTCATATATGGCCTTTATTATGTTGAGGTACTTGCCCTCTATACCCATTTTGTTGACAGTTTTTATCATGAATGGATGTTGAGTTTTGTCAAATGCTTTTTCAGCATCTACAGAGATGATCATGTGTTTTCTGTCCTTCTTTTTGTTGATGTGGTGGATGATATTGATGGATTTTCGAATGTTGAACCATCTTTGCATCCCTGGAATAAATCCTACTTGATCATGATGGATGATCCTTTTGATGTATTCTTGAATTCAGTTTGCTAATATTTTGTTTAGTATTTTTGCCTCTATGTTCATCAGGGATATTGGTCTGTAGTTTTCTTTTTTTATGGTGTCTTTGCCTGGTTTTGGTATTAGAGTGATGCTGGCCTCATAGAATGAGTTTGGAAGTATTCCCTCTTCTTCTACTCCTTGGAAAACTTTAAGGAGGATGGGTATTAGGTCCTCACTAAATGTTTGATAAAATTCAGCGGTGAAGCCATCTGGTCCAGGTGTTTTGTTCTTACATAGGTTTTTGATTACCAGTTCAATTTTGTTGCAGGTAATTTGTCTGTTGAGATTTTCTGTTTCTTCCTGGGTCAGCCTTGGAAGGTTGTATTTTTCTAGAAAATAGTCCATTTCTTCAGGTTATCCAGTTTGTTAGCATATAATTTTTCATTGTATTCTCTAATAGTTCTTTATATTTCTGTGGTGTCCGTACTGATTCTTCCTTTCTCATTTCTGATTGTGTTTATGTGAGTAGATTCTCTTTTTTTCTTGATGAGTCTGGCTGGGGGTTTATCTATTTTGTTTATTTTCTCAAAGAACCAGCTCTTGCTTTCGTTGATCCTTTCTATTGTTTTATTTTTCTCGATTTCATTTATTTCTGCTCTTATCTTTATTATGTCCCTCCTCCTACTGACTTTGGGCCTCATTTGTTCTTCTTTTTCTAGTTTCATTAATTGTGAGTTTAGACTGTTCCTTTGGGATTGTTCTTCTTTCCTGAGGTAGGCCTGTACTGAAATATACTTTCCTCTTAACATGGTCTTCACTGCATCCCACAGATTTTGCGGTGTCGAATTATTGTTGTCATTTGTCCCCATATATTGCTTGATCTCTGTTTTTATTTAGTCATTGATCCATTGATTATTTAGGAACATGTTATTAAGCCTCCATGTGTTTGTGGGATTTTTCATTTTCTCTGAGTAATTCATTTCTAGTTTCATTCCTTTGTGGTCTGAGAAGCTGGTTGGTAGAATTTCAATCTTTTTGAATGTACTGAGGCTCTTTTTGTGGCCCAGTATAGGATATATTTTTGAAAATGTTCCATGTGCACTTGAGAAGAATGTGTATTCTGCTGCTTTTGGGTGTAGAGTTCTGTAGATGTCTGTTAGGTCCATCTGTTCTAATGTGTTGTTCAGTGCCTCTGTCTCCTTACTTATTTTCTGTCTGGTTGATCTGTCCTTCAGAGTGAGTGGCATGTTGAAGTCTCCTAGAATGAATGCATTGCATTCTGTTTCCTCCTTTAATTCTGTTAGTATTTGTTTCACATATGTAGGAGCTCCTGTGTTGGGTGCATAGATATTTATATTGGTTATATCTTCTTGTTGGAGTGACCCTTTTATGATTATGTAATGTCCTTCTTTGTCTCTTGTGACTTTCTTTGTTTTGAAGGCTATTTTGTCTGATATAAGTACTGCAACTCATGCTTTTTTCTCCCTATTAGTTGCATGAAATATCTTTTTCCATCCCTTCATTTTTAGTCTGTGTATGTCTTTTGGTTTAAAGTGAGTCTCTTGAAGGCAGCATATAGATGGGTCTTGTTTTTTATCCATTCAGTGACTCTATGTCTTTTGATTGGTGCATTCAGTCCATTTACATTTAGGGTGATTAAGGATAGGTATGTACTTATTGGCATTGCAGGCTTCAGATTCGTGGTTACCAAAGGTTCAAAGTTAACTTCCTTACTATCTAAGAGTCTAACTTAACTCACTTAATATGCTATTACAAACACAATTTAAAGGTTCTTTCTTTTTCTTCCTCCTTTTTCTTCCTCCTCCATTCTTCATATATTAGGTATCATATTCTGTACTCTTTGTGTATCTCTTGATTGACTTTGGGGATAGTTAGTTTAATTTTGCATTTTCTTAGTAATTAGCTGTTCTACTTTCTTTACTGTGGTTTTATTACCTCTGGTGACAGCTATTAAACCGTAGAAACACTTCCATCTATAGAAGTCCCTCCAAAATACACTGTAGAGATGGTTTGTGGGAGGTAAATTCTCTCAGCTTTTGCTTATCTGGGAATTGTTTAATCCCTCCTTCAGATTTAAATGATAATCTCTCCGGATAAAGTAATCTTGGTTCAAGACCCATCTGCTTCATTGCATTAAATATATGATGCCACTCCCTTCTGGCCTGTAAGGTTTCTGTTGAGAAGTCTGATGATAGCCTGATGGATTTTCCTTTGTATGTGATGTTTTTTCTCTCTCTGACTGCTTTTAAAAGTCTGTCTTTATCCTTGATCTTTGCCATTTTAATTATTATATGTCTTGATGTTGTCTTCCTTAGGTCCCTTGTGTTGGGAGATCTACACACCTCCATGTCCATATTGGGGAAGTTTTCAGCAATCACCTCCTCAAAGACACTTTCTATCCCTTTTTCTCTCTCTTCTTCTGGTACCCCTATAATGCGAATATTGTTCCGTTTGGATTGGTCACACTGTTCTTTCAATATTCTTTCATTCTTAGAGATCCTTTTTTCTCTCTGTGCCTCAGCTTCTTTGTATTCCTGTTCTCTAGTTTCTATTTCATTTATCATCTCCTCCACCATATCTAGTCTGCTTTTAATACCGTCCGTTGTGCTCTTCAATAATTGGATCTCCAACCGTAATTCATTCCTGAGCTCTTGAATATCTTTCCGTACCTCCATGAGCATGTTAATGATTTTTATTTTGAACTCCCTTTCAGGGAGAGTCATGAGGTCAATATCATTTAAATCTTTCTCAGGACTTGTATTAATAATTTTACTCTGGACCAGGTTCCTTTGGAGTTTCATATTTGTGTATGGCACCCTCTAGTGCCCAGAAGCTCTACTCCCTGGAGCTGCTCAGCCCCTGAAGCAATGTTTGGGGTTGCAGGGGAGTGGTATTGGTGCCTGGGGGGAGGAAGAGCTGTTTCCTGCTTCCCGGTTGCTATGCCTGTCTCCACTGCCTGAACCAGTGGGCCAAGCACACAGGTATAAGCCTTTGCGCTTTGTGTTTGTAGTTTCTGTAGACAGATCTTCCCTCTGCCTGGCCTAACATCAGGGTAGGGTTTCCCGGTTTGCAAGCCAGGTGGGGCTGGCCAGGAGAAAGTCGCAGTAGTCTGCCTGTCATGGAAGGGGTTCTTGGAGCTGTGTAGGCAGCCAGGGAGCTGGAGCACCTGAAGATCGTGAAAGCTCCCAACCTGCTGGGAAGAGTGCACCCGGACAGTTTTGTCTACCTGTTCTTTCTCCTGAGCAGTAAGTAAGCTCTGTGCAATCCTTGCCCCTTTAGCAGCCCTCTTGCTAAGGGCTTCTTTGTTAGGAAGTCTCTCAGACTGCCCGCCTTTCTTTTGTCCCAGAGCAGCTGGATATGGATCCCTGCTTTCCACAAGCAGCTGGAATCTTAGTCTCTCCAGGAATTCTGCCCGTCTTAGCTTTCCAAACCAATTACGAGAGTATTATGCAAGTACCATGAAATGTAGGTTTGTGCTCCCAGAGCAGATCTCCAGAGTTAGGTATTCAGCAGTCCCAGATCTCCACTCCCTCCATGCTCCATTCCTCTTCCTCCTGTTGGTGAGCTGGGGTGGGGGAAGGGCTTGGATCCCTCAGGACCACAGCTTTAGTACGTTACCCTTTTCTGTGAGGTCTGCTCTTGTCTCCAGGTGTTTGCAGTTTGTTGTAGTCCACTTTCCTGTTGCTCTTTCAAGAGTAGTTGTATTAGTTATATTTTCATATTACATGCGGTTTTAGGAGGAAGCCTCTGTCTCATCTCTCACGCTGCCATCTTTAATCCCACCCATTATTCCCATTTTAGAAATGAGGAAAGTGAAGCTTAGAGAGGTTGAGTGACTTTAACAAAGTAACACAGCAAGTACAGGATAGAATCAAGATGTGAACCGAAACCTCAAACTGTCAGACTTCAAACCCCACATTTGTAACCACTGAGGCTCCTATAGGAGGGCATATGCATGCTGGACAGGAAAGGATGGCAGAGACCTCCTGAGGTCACTTGTCCAGGGAAGGCTGTCAGATTTTCTGGAGGCCTGGACAGGCTAGGATGTAGGGATGCAGCAGCCCCCCAACAGCCAAGAAGGAAATGAACAGAGGTGCTCTCACAGGGAGGTAGCCATGACTTTAATTGGTTTCAGGGAGAAATATGCAGTTGAGCATGGGGAAAGGCTATTTATTGCACAGGGGGAAACATCCATTTCTATTCGCATGGTCAAAATCCAGTCTGGTGCTGTGGGAGACTGTGGCAGGGGGAATTCAGGGAGTTGTCTGGGATAGCCACTGGGCTAGGATTGCCGGGGAACTGCTCAGCTTTGATGTATTGGCAGATCCTCCTAATTAAAGGACAGGCCCACAAGAAAGGAAGCCCAGTAATGCTTAGGAATTGGAATCTAGACTGCTGCAAATCTCCATGTTGAAAATTAATCCCTTTTCTGGCTCTAAGATGGTGTACTTTGGTATTTTCTTAGATGAATCTGGCTTTACCACTATTATCTATTGGGCTTTTCCAAAGTTAAAATGCTTGTCCTGGAGCAAGGATGGCCAGTATGTGGCAAATGTCTGCCAGCTACTGTTCCATACCCATGACAGACATTACTAATCAATCAAAGCACCATTTCCCATGGCAGCTAAACAAAGCTTCAGAATTGAGCAGCACTCCAGGCAGCCACTATTAATTGATTCAAATTGAAATATAAATTAAAATCTATTTGCTACCCTGACACTTAATGTCAGATGTGTTCTATAGGCCTTTTAGGTATAGCTTAGAAGACAGGTAGGTCCCCTTTAAAGTGAGCTCCCTAGACCAAAGTCATTGTCTCAAAAACCATTATAATGCTAGGGTGGACCCAATACAGGAATGGGGAACCCCCAAGCAGAGAACCAGAGAGACTCCAGTTCAGTCTGTCTTTCAGCTCTATTGTATGGTCTTTCTTGGCTTAACCCAGTGAAAAACCAAGCCTCTACTTGACAGACCAGCTCCAAAGACGGGAGCTCATTACCCTACAAGGCAGCCTATGCATTTTTGTTGTCAGTTCCAAACAGGGTTGGCAATGGGATCAGCTGTTCCTGAGCCTTATCCTGGCCTATCTTGTTACAAATCCACTGTGTGACTGTGGCTATGAGCAAGCCATGTCATCTCTCCTGTATGTCATATGGGGAAATCATGACTGTTTCAGGCAGGTGTGAAAGGTAATGAATGTATGTCAAACAACTTGTAGAATGCCTTACAACATGGTTGGTGCACAAAACATGTAGGTTTTTTCATTTTTAAATTATGCCCAAATTCTGTCATATTGGTTTCCTCCACTGGTTCGTTGAGGATCTCAGAATATGTCTGCTTCTTCCTCTCCATGACAGCCAGACAGGTGTTAAAAGATACATATGAAGACAGAATGTCACATCCCCAGTTCTGCCAACATCTTCAAAATTCTTCTGTCTAATGCTCACCTCCTCTAGCTTTGCTCCAGCATGTGGACCTGTTGAGTTAGCTCTGACCACTTCCGGGCAGGCAAGTTTTTCACCTTCCTCATTCTGCACCCTGGACACCTAATCATTCATTCATTCATTCATTCATTCATTCACATATTTGTTCACTTAGCAAATACTTCATGGAGTCCCTACTTTGTGCATCAAAAGTGCATCAGACACTCTGCTAGGAACAAAGGATACAGTGTTAAATCCAACCATGGACATAGTCCCCATCCTTTATTTATTCATTTATGCATTGATATGTTAATTCAGTGATTCAACAAATCTTGGAGTCATTTGCCAAGCCTGAAGTTATAGATGCAGCAGGAAACTAGACTGTTGTGGTTCTTGCCTTTCATTCACTCAAGCACTTAATGATTATTTATCAATTTTTTTGAGCATCTGTATGTGCAAGCCAGACCCAAAGTCAGATGAGCAAGGGGTTAAGACTGTGAAGATGCTCAGGTATTACAGAAGCCCAGGGTGGGGACATACCCTGGTCTTTATTTAACTATGACAAAATGTATATAACATAGAAGTTGCCATTTTAACTATTTTTAAGTGTTCACAATATTCTGCAACCACCAGCAGTATCTGTTTCCAAAACATTTTATCTTCCTGAACTGAAACTCTGTCTTCAGTAAGTAATAATTTCCCTTTGTTTCCACCCACCCTCCAGCCTCTAATAACCTCTAGTCTACTTTTTGTCTCTGTAAGTTTCTCTATTCTAGGTTCCTCACGTAATGGAATCATACAAAATTTGTCCTTTTGTGTCTGGCTTACTTCACCTAGCTTAATGTTTGAAGGTTCATCTGTGTTGCAGTGTGGGTCAAAGTTTCCTTCCTTTGTATGGCTGAGTAGTATTCCATTGTGCAGATAGACCACATTTTGTTTATCCATTCACCTGTTAACAGACACTTCGGTTTCCACCTTTTGTCTAGTGTGAGCGATACTGCTATGAACATTCACATATAAACACTTTCTTGAGTCCCTGGTTTCTAATCTTTTGGATATATATGGTCTTTTATTTTATTTTTTATTTTTCTGTATACAGATTAGATGAAGCAAAGTCCTTCTTTCTTTTAATGGACTTGTGTCCCATTGCAAATCCATCTGTTGAAGCTCTAACTCCCAGTGCGACCATATGTGGAGATAAGGCCTTGAAGGAGGTAATGAAGGTAAAATAAGGTTGTAAGGGGGGAGCCATGATCCCATAGGTCTGGTGTCCTTCTAAGAAGAGGAAGAAAAGTCAGGAGCGCACGCACACAGAGGAAAGGCCCTGTGTGGACACAGTGAGAAGGTGGCCATTTACAAGCAAGGGAGAGAGGTCTCACCAGAAGCCACCCCTGCCGGCAGCCTAATCATGGACCTCCAGGCTCCAGAATGGAAAGAAAAATAATTTTCTGTTGTTTAAGCCATCTAGTCTGTGGTATTCTGCTCTGGCAGCCTGAACAGAATAATATAGTTCATAATACGCTCTCATCTTGGGTTCACCCACGACCCAATTTAATTATCAATTATGTGGTTACCCTGAGTTACAATTGTAGCACTTTCCGTATCATTGATACTAATCCTGTATGTATTGCATCTTCTTCCAGCTGGAACTTGCCTTATTGGGTGTGATGTGAGGCATCAGCACCAAGATGTATTTCTTCCTATGTGGACAGCCAAGTGAACCAGCACCGTTTACTGGGGAAAAGAAACAAAGCCTCATTGTCTTAATATGGCAGTCTGTTGTCTGTTGTCCCTTTGCGTACGAGTCTCCTGTACTCCACTAGCCTGTCTATCCTTGCATCAGTTCCACAACTGACTTAATTACTCTAGCATTAAATAAGTCCTGTTGTCTGGTAGGGCACGCCAGTCTTTGTGGTCTCTTTATCAGGAGATAGGGAATCTATAACGGGGGTGCAGGGCTATATGGGAGATCTCTCTACCTTCTGCTTAATCTTTCTGTGAACCTAAAACTGCTTTAAAAAGTAAGGTATATTTTAAAGAAAGGTTCTCCTCTGCTCCTCTAAGACCTAGGCCTCACTTGGGTAAGACCGTGCATGTGGGAAGCCTGCTTCAGTATGATACTACCTGAGGTTGGCTGGTTATATCTGCCCAGCCTGGGGGTTTAGCACCAGCAAGCCACTTTTCTAATAGACCCAAAGCTGCATTTCCCACCTGGCTCCTTGCAGTAATAAACCTGATATTCTTGCCTTTATCTTTATTTTTCATGTTATTTCACAATTTATTCAAAATCTGGTAGAAGGTACAACTTATTAGGGGTTTTCGCAAAGATCCTCGGTATTTGGTGCATTGAGGAATTAAAATAAAGACTGGAATTCAGGAAGCCAGACACATACATAGAATGGGTTCGGGGCAGCCAGATCCAATGGCTG
The DNA here is from genome assembly GCA_029783875.1 of Phataginus tricuspis. Classification (NCBI taxonomy): domain Eukaryota; kingdom Metazoa; phylum Chordata; class Mammalia; order Pholidota; family Manidae; genus Phataginus; species Phataginus tricuspis. The sequence goes on along the minus strand of JAQQAC010004778.1, from coordinate 8,394,856 downwards.
GGACCCTGGGCCTCTGCGTATGGGCAGGGCATTTTGACCTTGGTGATTTCTAGAAGCTTAGATCAGGCTGAATGGGTTTTTGGCGGCTCTGCGGCTATCTTTGAACAGTTCTGGTGTGGGCAGAAAGGCTGTGTCCCAGGCCTAGCGGCATATTGACTTTGATAGGTGAATTTTGACATGTGTAGAAAAAATGGGGGCCGCTAAACACCCTGGAGTAAACAGCTCCCCTCTTCCCCACCTGGGTTTTGAACAAGTTGAGCAAACAGAGGATAAAGAAAAAGGCCCACAAATCTTTCACTGCTACATGAGGCCAGGCTGAAGGACATGAAGGGCCAGGACAGGACATCTGCAGGGGTGGAGCAACACAGGACCACTCCCAGTGACTGGCTCACTCCCAAGAGGAGGGAGGGACAGACACACCAGGAGGGAGTTTGGGGGAAAGCCTTCCATGTGGGACCCAGGCCAGGCGGTAAACTCAACAATCAGTGTGGGTTGCTTAGTTTGGGGAATCCTGAACAAGCATATCCTTTTTTTTCCTTTGCATCCTCACCTGGCAGGGGTTAGTAAGGGTCAGTGGTTGCCCATTCTGGAAACACCTTAGGTACTGAGACTCCTTGACCCCAACAGTGTCCTGAGATCACAGGGTTGCCAGCCCTGGAGCATGTTCTCTGTTCTTCACTTTGGTACTCATGCAAATAATGCAGAAGTATGTCAGCTCCTCCAGTGTGTCTGAGTGAGGCAATTAGCCAAGTTTTTGCTAAGGTTTGCCTTGTTTCCAGTGTTCCCGACCTCTGACCCCTGTGAATTTAATTCTGCTCCTTTATTAATTCTGGAAGTACAGATTCTGTTGAGTGAGCAGGTTCCCTCCTGCAGAGATCAACTTAAATCCTGAAGCTGCACACTGCATATTCAGAAAGACTGAGCCTGAATTTGTTCTGGGTGCAAGCAGGAGGGGTATGCAGGAGCTGCTCTGGATGCATGCTGGGGAACCAGGCAAAGCCCTGCCTGAATGTGTGGGGCTTGGGGTGGGCTGTCCAGCACCCCTCAGATGTGCCTCCCTGGGGGGATCCTTGGTTCTGGGCCAAGCTACTTCACTGGTTCCTGCAGGGAACAGAACAGCTGTGAGGTTGCACAATGGTCCAGGCTAGAAATGCAAGCCCTTCCTCCACTATTCATATCTCCCTTTACTCAGCAATTAAATGTCCAGGCACCGGACTGGGTACTGGAGGAGGTAAAGATGAGAAATGCACAGTCATTTAGGGGTTCTTTATGGTCCGATGGGAAAGACAAACATGAGTGGCAGACAGGCAGATGCAGCGATGAAGCCATCCTGGAGTTTAAGATCGTCCTATTGTTTGGGCTCCACTGAGGAGTTCCTGACCCTGGAGGGCCAATCAGGCCTCGCCTGCAGAACTCTGGAACTGAACCAGGAGCTGTCCAGCCTTCGGTGGCTAGAACCATCAGGACAGGTCAGGAGGTGGTGAGGTAATGCTTTCCTCTCTTGTGGCTGGGGTTGAGGAAGATGCAGGCCTACAGAGAGAGACAGAGAAAGAGAGAGAGACAGGGATGGAGAAAGACAGAGAAAGAAAGAGAGAGGGAGAGAGGAATAAGGCCCACACTCAGATAAAAGCAGAAATAAAATGGGGAAAGTTGGTACTTCCTGTGTTTCCAAGTTTATTTTCCAGACCTTACTAAGGCCCCTAAGACTAAGACTACAGTCTTATCCTTGGGGGTTCTGTGAAACACCCCCATATTCTTGTAATCAGCCTCTCTTTTTGCCTCAGGTAGCTTGAGTGCATTCCTGACACTTGCAAGCAAGTGTCCTTAGCCTGATATGACAGACAGTTGCAATGTACTGGCGCAGTATTATGGACAAAAAAGGAGGCTACAGGAGCTCAGACAAGGAGACATGTCACTTTAGCCGAAGGTGTCAGGCCAACCAGTAAAGGCTCCATAAGCTAAATGAAACTAAATCCCAGGAAGGAAGGAATAGTAACAGTGACAAACATTGTTAAGCAGTCACTCGTGCCGGACACTCTTCTGAGTGCTCTGAGATTATCTCTAAATTAGTCCTAATAGCGACCTAGGAAGGAGGGAGGATGATGAACCCATTTCTCAGGTGGGAAAACTAAGGCTTGGAGAGGCTACATCGCTAGCCAAGGTTACGTGACTTGGACGTGGTGGAGCTAAGATTTGCATCGTGGACCCTGGTTCTGTTCAGTCGCCGGGCTGCACTGCTTCACCTGCCCACTGCAGCCCCCCCAGCAAGGTCTACCACATGGACAAGGAACAGTAAGGCCTGGGCTGGAGGCTGCTGCCTCCTATAGAGGAAGCAGCTCATGCAGAGAAAGGCAGAGAGGGCCAGGAGTGTAGAGTAAATCTGGGCATGATCAGCCACATAATTTGCAGGGCCTGGTGCAAAATGAGAATGCAGGGCCCCTTGTTCAAAAGTTATTAAGAATTTCAAGATGGCGACGGTAGAGCCGTGCAAAGCCTTACAAATGGGCCTCCTGGATGCGGGGCCCTGTGAGCCCGTGCAGGTCACGTGCCCATGAAGGCAGCCTGGAGTCCGGCAACCGCCACTGTCTCCTGCCTGGGGTTCAGAAGGGACATGGTGGGTGTTGTGGTCCCGACGAGGCCGGGGTGGGCCTTCTGTACAAGGCTAGAGGATTCGGGCTTACTCCTGCAAGGATTGGGAGCTGATGAAAGATTCCGAGAAACCAGTGGCTCTACATTTGGCTTAGACCCAGCAGATCAGTGTAAGCTCTGAAAGGAGGGACGGGAGGTCATCATTTCTATAGGTAATTCCCGCAGGGGTTTCTTAACACAACCTTTTTGGGACCTCTTGGCTTCTTGAAAGGATCAGGCCAAGAAAGGTCAGAGGCCAAGCTGGAAAAATACTCATTTAGGGAATGTTGAATCCATTAACACAGTTTTTTTTTTTTTAAAGTCTCAGCTGGAGGAAAATATTTAAATAGAAGTCATTAGTGAGCATATTTCTGAAGCCAACAGTGTCTAATAAGTCAAAATTGCTTTCCCGAAAAATGAAACCTATTGAAGGTTTTCAACCCCCCTTTCTGAAGTGCTGGATAAGAGTAGAAAAAAATCCATAGCTCTCCCTGGATTGAAATTGCTGAAAACGGAAGTGCTTTCTGGTTAGGCATTGTCCAACCACAGTGATACAAATCAGCCCTTTAAGATAATTTATATCTAGGAAAGGAGTTCGGAAATGGGTCCGCTTGGAGTTAAAAGCATCGTAAATAAGCTGAGTTGGGTGGCTGCGCCGGCCGCACCAGCTGCTGTGGGGAATTATAGACTGGCCTCCTAGCTTCCCCGCATGGCGCTGCTCCCACCTGGGCCACGTGGGCCCCATCCCAGCCAGCCACTCCACTACCCTTGCCTGCCCTGGAGGCTGAGCCTCAGGCTGGGGCCGGGACCCATCCACGGTCCTACAGAAGGGCAGGGGCAGAGCCCGTCCCCCAGCCACACCTCTCGACAGTTTGGTGAGCTCATTAATCTCTCCCTGGGTGCTTGGGACTGTTCACTGCCTGTGGGCCAGGAGCTAACTGTGGAAGAGGGACAGACCAGTACGAGAGGACCCAGAGACGGTGTGGTGAGACCAAGTCCCTGTTTTACAATTAAAGCAAAGCCCCAAACAAAAACCACTGGTGTGCATGTGTGTGCTGTGCATATACCTGTGCACGTGTATGTGGGTGTGTGTGCATGCCTGCATGTGTGTCTGGGATTAAGGGCACCTAATTCAGCCTGAGGAAGTCAGAGATTTTAATCCAGGGGCTGAAGGTCAAGTCTTCGGCAGGGCTGGCAAAATGTGGAGGGCAGGTTTCCCTTGGCCAGGCCTGGTTGGTAAAGGAGTTCCTGCTTTATCTTGTAAGATCTTGAAAGGTCATTAGTAACTTGGCCAGATCTGCATTTTAGAGACTGTAAATGTTCACATAATAAGATGAGTATTTTTCTCCAGTTTCTCCCTCAGAAAAGATTTCTTTCCAGGTCTGTCACACAACAAGTAAACAGGACGCTGTCTAGATTGTTTTGAAAAGCAGGACTGTTTGGGGAAGACGTAGTAGCTTGAAACCCCTCCATCTATCAGTAAAAATAAAAGAAGACAGAGCAACTGAACACAGATGGATTAATTAATTATTCCTGGGAGGCTGGCCCCAGAATCGTTGGATGTTATTGTAAGCCAACCTTTAAGTTTAGCTTTAAAAAGCACTGGGGGAGGTTGTTTCTTTTAAGGAGCGAACCTTGCCGATGGGTAAAGAAGTGTCCTTGTTGGGTGTGGAGGAACCAGGTCTGTCTTTATAAAAGATGGTTCTGGGGGACGGAGCGGGGCTGCAGGTGGACACGGGGATCCAGGGCCCAGGAAACAACAACTGAGCCTGATCTGAGGGGCCGGAGGCAGAGCCACGGGAGGGGTGGGGGTGGCGAGGGGCCTTAGAGGCAGAGGGGAGACTTGGGGCGAGGCCTCAGCTCGTCTCAGGCGGCTACTGGGGGGCAAGGGAGGCTCTGAGGTACCGTATTCACTAGAGCCAGCCTCATCTGCCTGGAAATCGAGGTGACAGAAACTTAGTGACTCTTGGCACTTGCTGTCACTCCCCGTTTCCCTGGAGTTTGGTCAGAAGCGAGGAGAGGCTGGTCAGAGAGCCTGACACACACCTGAGCCCTGTCGTCCCTCGGGGAGGTGGACGGGACCAGCAGGAGGGCCCCTGGGCCCGCAAGCCAGGCCTTCCCTTGCTGGGACAGTGCTGAACCCGCTGACCGGCCTGGGGACCCCAAGGGGAGTAGTTGGCCACAGCTATTTGTCTTAAACTCAGCCGCGGATTCTGAGGGTCAGATTCATACGTACAAAAACAAAAAGCTCCCTCTTCACTCTCGGTGCTGCTGGTAGCCATGGTAACAGGCAGGCCTGGGTCTGTGGCCACGAAGGTCAGGCCCCACCAGCCCTCTCCCCCATATCATTAGTCCCACCCACTGGTGAAAAACTTTCAGTGGCTCCAGGGTAAAGGCCAAATCCTTAGATATGCCTAATACGCTTCCAGCCTTCCACCCACCCACTTGCCAACCTTCCCCTGAGCATTTTAGGCGTGTTTGCGGCCCCAGACTTGCACCATCCCCTCCTCGCCCTAGCGTAGACCTCTCTTCCTCCCACCCAACATTCTTCTTCAAGTGCTCTGCTCACCCTCTACTCCCTTTCCTCCAGAACATATTCCTTGGTTGTCCTCGTGGCCAAAACAGGGAAAGCAGAATCGTCAGGGCTTCCCTGAGGTAGGCAGACCCCCTCCGTGTTCCCAGGTGCCCTCTGGCTTCCAGCCCTCACCCACTACACTCCAGTTCCTCCCAGACACCAGACACATGCCCCTGCCTCACACCATCCCCAGGGTGCTGGACTTGGCGAGAGGGAGCCGGGATCGCCACCCATTGAGAGTATCTTTACTGAGGACCCCTTCCCCAGGGCAGGCCCTCTCCTAGGTTCTGGGGAAGCAGCTCATGAATTTTATTTAGCATGGCCCCTGCCTGTGTGTTTCAGAGTCTAGTGTTAAAGGCTGACATTGACCCAATCGATACCCAAACAGAAACACAACTGCAAATTGTAGTAGCACATTGAAGGAAAAGAAGAGAAGACATGTATGTAGGGGTGAGGCAATGGGTTGAGGACCCGTGGGCCTTACCTCCTTTCATTCTCATTATCCCATTTTTCAGATAAGAAAACTGAGGCTCTGAGAGGTGGAGGGCCTTGCCCAAGGACACACAGTCCCATGCTTAGCAGGTGTCAGTTAGGCTGCTGTGCTGAACTCCCAGAAACCGGTCAGTTCCCTGATGCACTGCCTTTCCTCTCCTTATCACCTCTCCCCATCGCTGTTCCCCATGGGGAAGAGAAGGGATCGGAAGAAACAAGGATGAACACGTTGCTTACCCTTCATAAACACATCACCTTGCCCTTCACCCCTCTGCATGTCCTGTTACAGAACAGCTTTGTCCCTAGCGTGGCCCACATCCCTGGGCGTCTGGTGCTGGGGCACATGCCAGGCAGGGCTGGACATTCCTTTTCCCAGAAGCTCCGTTCTCTCCCTGTCCCCAGGGGACCCCTCCATCCAGCTCAAGGACCTCCCAGAGGATAGCAGCTCCCCCTCTCTGATTCCCTGGGCTCTGGCAGTGACATTGGCCACACCCTCTATTAGTAACCATTCAGCAGCAGCCTTTCCATGACATTCCTTAATAACCTGAGAAGGAAGACAAGCACACATGTGTTGTCCAGGAGACAACCTTGCAGAAGGAGGAGGCCGGAGCTTCTCTGGATAGAGAAGAAGCAGCTGTCTGTGTGCCCCCTCCATGGGGTCGGGGCGGACAGGTGTGTGGACAGGTGGGTGACAAGGTTAGAGCCCATAGGCATGGGGCCCTCTGAACCAAACAGACCTGCGCTCCAGCCCAGCTTTCTCACTTTCTAGCTGTGTGTTTTGAGCTTAGTCACGTCACTCCTCTGAGCTTCTGTTTTCTCATCTGTAAAGTGGGACTAAAACAGTACATATTACGAAGGGTTGTGGGGAGGATTACATAAAGCAACATATGTAAAATTCCTAGCATAGGACCCGGCAAACTGTGGGTTATTCCTATGCGACAGCACCTTCTGCCATGCTCAGCTGGGGGCAGATGGGTGATGACATAAATACATTCTGGGGCAGTAAGGCTCTAAACAGTTCTATACCACGCACACACACTCTCTCTCTCTCTCTCTCTCTCTCTCTTCCTCCTACACCAGCCCTTGTATGTCCCAACTCTGGCTTTTAGCCCTAGCACACGACACTGTGAGAGCACTGCGGCAGGTGGGGAGATTAGATTCAGATGTGGAATCTGGGAAGACTTCAGACAGGAGTCCCCGCACCTGAAAAATGGAAGCCTTTGGTGGGAGGTAGTGAAGAGAGGTATATTCCAGGCAGAAGGAACAGAGCATGCAAAGTCCAGAGGCTGACTGGGGAGATGACAAAGCTGAGGGGGAACTAGACAAAGATGGGATAGGCAGTGAAAGGCTTTGGACGCTGGCCTCTGAGTTTGAGCTGACCTTGTAGGCAGTGGGAACATGGGCCGTGACACAGCCATGGTCATACAGGCCAGGGGCTGGGCAGGATGGGCAGGGTTGTGCAGTGGGTCTGGCCAGGCAAGCACAGGAGAGCCACTCAAACGGGATTTAAGAACGCGGAATTGGTGAAAGTTGGTAATGAGAATGGAGTGGGGTGAGAGAGAGAGAAATCCCAAGCTGATGCCCAGGTTTCTAGGTTTCTAGTTCAACCCCTTGGGTAGATGGTACTGCTGGTAGGCCGTCCATGCAGAGAGGTAGGGCAGTGGGCTGGGGCTGAGGATGGATGTCTCAGGGGAGTGACGGTGGGTCTAGGGGAGGAGAAGGAGCTGAGAAGAGGCCTGAGGACAAAACTTTCAGGACCGTCTTTGTTTAAGATGTGAGCAGGAGAAGAGGAGCCTATGGAGAAGAGGGAGATGCGCTAGAGAGGACCGAGGGGAGACGAGGGGGGGCTGCAGCTTTGCTGGGCTGCGCCCCCAGGGAACAGCACCATCAGAGGGCGGAGGGCGGCAATGGAGAGGCACCCCAGATTTGGCAGTCCGAAGGGTGTTGCTGGAATTTGGGGGAGCTCCTCTGGCAAGTGCTCAGAGCAGGTGAGAGCCTGTGCTAGGATGTGGCCACTGTGGAGGCAATGGAGAACATGGAAAGGAGGATGGAGAGGGGTCGGTGGCAACCTGGGCAAGGAAGCGCAGGGGAGGGCTTCCCTGGCCATGCAGGGCAGAGGGAGAGGCGGGAGACCCTGAGAGAAGTGACTGGGCAGAAGAGGTGGAGCAGGTGGGTCTCTCAGAGGAGTGGGAAGGAGCAGGACTGGGAGCAGGGTGGGATTCTCCTGGGAGAGGGCGGTGGGCAGAGCACGGTGGAGGAGTCAGACTCAATCTAAGATGAAGGCAGAGGGAAGCTGTGGGTATCTTGGCATTTCCCATAAAGCTGGAGGGGGTCTACTACAAAGCCACAGTAATCAAGACAATTTGGTACTGGCACAAAAACAGACCCACAGACCAGTGGAACAGAATAGAAAATCCAAACATTAACCCAAACACCTACAGTCAATTAATATTTGATAAAGGAGCCGTGGATATACAATGGGGAGATGACAGCCTCTTCAGCAGCTGGTGTTGGAAAAACTGGACAGCTACATGTAAGAGAATGAAACT
>JAQQAC010004778.1:8353153-8386212 GCA_029783875.1 Phataginus tricuspis | reverse complement strand
GGGAAAATATATTCATAAATGATGTATCTGATAAGGGGTTGACATCCAAAATATACAAAGAACTCACGCACCTTAACAAACAAAAAGCAAATAACCCAATTAAGAAATGGGCACAGGACATGAATAGACACTTCTCTAAAGAAGAAATTCAGATGGCCAACAGGCACATGAAAAAATGCTCCACATCGCTAATCATCAGAGAAATGCAGATTAAAACCACAATGAGATATCACCTCACACCAGTGAGGATGGCCAACATCCAAAACACAAACAACACCAAATGTTGGCGAGGATGTGGAGAGAGGGGAACCCTCCTACATTGCTGGTGGGAATGCAAATTAGTTCAACCATTGTGGAAAGCAGTATGGAGGTTCCTCAAAAAACTCAAAATAGAAATACCATTTGACCCAGGAATCCCACTCCTAGGAATTTACCCCAAGAATGCAGCAGCCCAATTTGAGAAAGACAGATGCACCCCTATGTTTATTGCAGCACTATTTACAATAGCCAAGAAATGGAAGCAACCTAAGTGCCCATCAGTAGATGAATGGATTAAGAAGATGTGGTACATATACACAATGGAATATTACGCAGCAATAAGAAAGAAACAAATCCTACCATTTGCAACAACATGGATGGAGCTAGAGGGTATTATGCTCAGTGAAATAAGCCAGGCCGAAAAAGACAAGTACCAAATGATCTCACTCATATGTGGAGTATAAGAACAAAGAAAAAATAATAATAATAAATAAATAAATGAAGGAACAAAACAGCAGCAGACTCACAGAACCCACGAATGGACTAACTGTTACCAAAGGGAAAGGGACTGGGGAGGGAAGGGAGGGATAAGAGGGTAAAAGGGGCATTACGATTGGCAGACATAGGGTGGGGGGGCACGGGGGGGACTGTACAGCTCAGAGAAGACAAGTAGCGATTCTCATCTCACTACGCTGATGGACAGTGACTGTGGTGGGGTTGGTGGGGGGGACCTGGTGATGGGGGGAGTTCAATCATCACGGTATTGCTTATGTAATTGTAGGTTAATGATACTAAAATAAAATAAAATATTAAAAAAAAAAAAAAGCTGGAGGGGGTCTTCTCTTAGGGGTCGGGTGGGAAGGACAGGCAGACGGAGGAGGGAGGGTGGAGAGGGGCTTGGCCTGTGGATGGACGGGTGTGCGAACACACTCAGGCAGAATCGCTATAGAGGCCAGTGCAGCTGGGTGGAGCCCGGGAGCATCAGGACGGCTGTGCTCGCGCGGACTCCAGATGCCTGGCGGCGGAGCCGATGGCATTCTGGGCAGGCCAGACGTCCAGTGCTGCTCGGGGCTCAAAGGTGAGGCAAGCTGAAGGGTGGGGACAGGTCTCCTGTCACCTTTCTGAGCATGGTGACATCCTTACATGTTCTGCTCACACCTGCAAAGTAGGCCCCCACGATGTGCAAGTGGGAACACCGCTGCCTCGAGCTGAACTCCGGAAGCAGGTGGGCTCCAGACCTTCATGTCACTGGCAGTGTTGGGCCAGCATTTCTTCAAAGCCTGGTGTGGACCTTTAGACCCTGTGTCTTACACACCCAAAGGTGGCCCCAAATGAGTTCATCTGTCTGTGATCCCTGCCCCAGCCTTGGGTGCCAGCAGAACCGGCGGCTGCTTCCAACCAACAGAATCTGCCGAAGGTGATGGGATGTCACTCCTGTGATAATTACATTATATAATACTGAATATGTGGGCCTCACACTTCGGAAGAGAAAAACCACATAGTATGTCTATATAAACCACATGAAATACAGACATATAAAAATGTGAATATAATCTTACTTTTCTGACATGCGTCCAGACGGAAGATGTCCTCCATTGGCGCCGCAGCTCAGGGGTACCACTGAGGCCCCAGGCTTCTCCTCTCTTCTACTCTGCCCTTCTTAGAAGGTTGGCTTGTCACCTCCTGGTTTCCAGATGGCCGCGTCACTCGTAGGCACAAAAGAGCCGCCCGGCTGTGTTTAAGGTGCTGCATTTGAAACCCTCAGAGGGGAGGGAGAGAAAAGAGATGGGAAAGAACAAAAAATGCTTCTCTTTCTTAAAAATATTTCCGCACCAGGATGTTTACGGAGGCTTGATTGTGCCCAGTGCCATTGGCGCGGTCTTTTCTATCGGGTTGAGGGGAGGGGAGGCGGCAGGCTGTGTACATGACTGAACCTGGGAACCACGCCGGAGGCAGGGCTGGAGGGGAGGGCGGGGAGGACGCTCTTCCTCCCAGAGATCCTTCCTGTGAGACCAGGACACCTGGGATTGGGAGGGTCCCAGAAATGGGCAGCCCTGCTCCCACCCTGCCTAGAGATGTGCTTCCGGGAGTTGTCAGTGGTGTATTTGGAACTTTACACCATGTTTTCTCTAGAGTTTTATTTCAGCCACTAGCGATCTGCCAGCCCCTATTCTGCTGGAATTTGTTTCATGGCGGCCTCTCCTTCTCTTCTCCTTTTCTCAGGACACTGACTAGTTTCCTTGGAATGGAGCTCGGATGATGAGCCTCCCGTCCTGCGAGACGGCATCAACAGTCACACGGCGCCAAGCTTCAAAGGCCCCTCTTGTCTGAGACAACTAGTTTGAAATGAGCCCCCCGGACATCCTACAGCATATCTGGCCAGTACTTCTCAAGACTGTGAAGGTCACAAAAGGCAAGGAAAGAATAGAAACTGTCAACAGACCAGAAAAGACTGGGGAGTCACTGCAACTAGATGCCATGTGTGCCCTAGGCTGGATACTGGAACAGAAAGAGGACCTTAATGGGAAAACTGGTGAAATCTAAGCAAAGTCTGCAATGCACCTATGTGGGTTTCTCAGTTTTGACAAAGGTGCCCTGGTAGAGTAAGGTGTTAGCAGTGGGGATACGGAGAGAGGGGGTGGGGACCTGAGCATGCTCTGCTATCTTGCAACCTTTCTGTAAATGTAAAATTACTTCAAAATAAGAAGTTTATTAAAATGAACCCACCTCCTCTTTGATCAGTGGTGTGACCTGGAGGTGCACTTAACTTAGAAGGTGACTTTCAAGTTCAAGGCCTTTGATGAGTGACTTACAGGGAAGTTCATTAAAATGGAACAAAGAAGTGATGCTCCCTCTGCTAAGCACATAAGCGTGCTCACTGGTGCACACCAGGCCAGCAGGAGCAACTGGGGGTGGGGCAACCCTGCCAGACTCTTGCACCAGGGCCTACTTGCCACCCAGAAGCACCTCCCGGCAGATGACTGATTCCTAAGTTCTGTATCTAACCCAACCAACCACCTTCTGCACCTGGCAGGGGTCCATCAAGGCTTTTTGTTCCTCAGCCCTGCCTAGGTACCGCCTCTTTGCTGGGAGGAGGTGTTGGGGTCCAGCTGTTATAAACCCGATCTAACAAACCTCATTCTAGCACCTGCTACATGAGACCCCGTGCCAGGGCCAGTTAGAGTTATCATCATAACTGCCACCGGTTGGAAAACTCGGAGCTATGTCTTATTGAATATATACCTTGCCAGGAACCATGCACTGGAACACTTACCCCATTTTGCAGATTAAAAAACTACATCTGAGAGAAGTGATGTGATTTGCCCAACTAGAGAAGCGGAACGGACCCCTGAAGACCCTCATTCGTTTTCCCACCTCCCTTAAAGAAAGACCCTTCGCTAGCAATTAGACAACCTGCCCATTTTACAGAAAGGCAAACCAGGGCACAGAAAGGTAAGTTTTGCATGAAGCCACACAGTCTATTCAGTTTTAACTGGAAAAGGGATTCAGGCTTCCTCCTCATTCTAAGCCCAGCGCTGTCTCTGCTGCCTCTAAATCCCTGAAACTTTCAGGCCACTCTGGTCCATGCCCAGAAGTCCAGCTGCCCCCAGACCAGACCAGTCCTCAGGAAGCTCCTCCCTTCCCAGGCAGGTACAGATTCCTGCCATCCCCCGCTCATCCTCCCTCTGGTGTCTGCAGGCACAGCTCAGCAGGGGGTATGATTACCATCTGTGTCTCTGGCATCTTTACAGAGGCATATTTGAGTCGCTGCGGCACTCACCGGAGAGACATGTGAATAAGCAGCCCAGCAAAGTGCTGAACCCAGCCTCCCATCTGAGTGCGCGGAGGGGGCACGAAACAGTTCACCGCAAAGGGAGAAGGAAGAGACTGCATGCCCCTCCTCCTGAGATGTGGCCAAGTGTTCTCTCAGCCTCTGAATGGTGCTGTCTCCAAGGCTGATGCCATTTCCACAGGAGCAAAAGGCAACCTTCAAGGCTACTCTGGGATGGGCAAGCCAGGTCCCCCCGCGGGCCAGAGTATTGATGGAGCAGCAGTCATGAGTTATGTGTCAAAGGAGGAGGACTCTGGGGTGCAGGTGCCTTGGGTGTTGGCGGTGTCTTGCCTGAGGGTTTCAGCCCCGGGCAAGTTCACTATGGATTCGGTGAGACTGAAAAATGCCAACGGACCGTTCTTGGGGTAAAAGGGTTTATTGCCGAGCTTTATTCTCCCAGCGTAGGTCGAGCCCTAGAATCACATCTGCACCCAGCAGTCTGCAGGTTCACCCAGCACCCAGCAGTAATTGTCCTCTGTCTCTGCTTCCACCCAGAGCACTGGGCTGAGCTCTTTATATAGTGACTCAGTCAATAATACCACATTGCTAATGGGTGTGGAAGTATTAGCTTAGCAGTACGCCAATTACATCGAAGTTTAGGGTCAGGTAAGGATCCTGGCCATAGGAACTTCCATTTTCCCCACCATGGTCACCGCACAGGTCTGTGGCAGGGGGCACAGTGCAGGGAGCCATCCACACTCCTCCTCTGTGCCTCCCTGGGGGCCAGTAGAATCCAATGGATGGTTGGAAGATGGCGGGATGTAAACAAGGATCAACTGTGACCTGAGCAAGAGGGAGCAGCCTCTCAATTCTTGGGAAGAAACATGTTGACCACCAGGAACCCACTTGGGTTCTTTAGAAATGTGTCCTGCTGGACACACTGTGTTTTTAAAAATCAATGAATTATTTATTTAATAAATACTTCGTGAACCTGCCTATGTGCCAAGAATTAAGCTAGACACTAAAGATACAGTTCTGAATGAGACAGAAAATTCCCTGGCTTTGGGGGTGCTGAAATTCTACATTAGGGGGTGGCTGTGGGAGTCAGAGAGGAGCACACAAACAATAAACAAATAAACACACAAGGTCATGTTGGAGTAATGCATTTTATGCAGCCTGGGAACCGGACAGCTAGGTGGGTGCTTAGCTGGGACACGGGGGCAGGCCTCTTTGGGAAGGTGGTATTTGGGGCATGAGAAGGCACTACAAGTCTGGTAGATCAAGAGAGCATTGCACATGTGGCATTTCTGGATTGCTCTGGGAGAAAGTTCTTCACGTGGTATTTGCTAAAATGCATTCTATGCCTATCCTGTAGCAGAGAGGGTGCTAGGTACTCAATAGGCATTTTCTTTCATCTTCGTGAGAGCCCAATAACGGGTGCATTTCCGCTAATTTGCACAAGAAGATGCTGAGGCTCAGAGAGATTATGACTTGCTCAAGGCGAGGGAGGGGAATGAAACTGGGACTGGACTCCCTGCCTGGGCTCATCGTCCTGATGCCTGTGACTTCTCAGTTTCCTTTGTCAACACGATGCAGAAATGTGGGGTGGATGATTCATACCTTATTGAATGACTATTTCCAAAGGCTGGTGACTAGCCGCTGGAGGGAGGTTGTCATGGGGGTGGCTCAGGTCTGCTCTGTGTCCCTGCCATATCTATCGGTTTCAATGACCCGAACGAGGGCTCAGGTGGTCCGTCCCGGTCCACCCTACTCTCCAACCACCCCTGACCTTGTGGCAATTATGTCAAGTTCCTGGCAACTCCAACTATGCCTCTCGTGTGTTTCTTGTCTCGTTGCCACTCCCTCTGCCTTACAGCTCTCATCGCTCACAGGCATTTGCATACCATCTCCGTCCATGTCCCAGAAGATATCCTAATATCATGGGCTTCTATGCGGGTCACATGCCAGCTACTGCTGAGTAAAGCACTCGCTCCTATCTCCTCTGCAAGGCAGAGAGTTGGACTGGGTTGGGAGTGACTCTGTTATCAAGCCAAGTCAAGGTGGCCTCATACTCTCTTATCTGTCACCATGGCTACAGAGGAGGGCCCCATCCCAACTTGGAAATAGTCCTGCCACTTGAACACCCTAAAGGTGGCCTGAGCTGCATATCTCAAGCCCTTCTCAACTATGTCCAGGATTCTTTTCCCTGCCTCCTCTCTCAACATCTCCACCCAGAGTCAGCAGGTGCCCCCTGTCTCCACCACAGAGGCTGTGTGTGTCTTTCCCAGAGGGCTTTGCAAAGCAGGTGCAGTGTGGCATCGGACACAGAGATGGCACAGATGCCCAGCAGCCTTTTCTTCTCTTCCCCTGAGGCATCTCTCCTTCCTGATGGCAGCCACCTCTGACCTCCCAGAGGAGCCGGGCATAAGTTCCCCTGGGTTCTACTTGCAGCAAGTCTTGGACATTCATCCACCTTTGGGCCTTGGAGCTTCATCTGTAAAGTGGGCAGATGAAGGCGCCCACAGACTCATTGTGAGTTTTAAGTGAGACAGCGGGCATGAGAGAGCCAGGGCCAGCTTCAGTGACGTGAGACCTGTGCAGGAGAGGACCCAGCACTCAGAAGGGCGGGCTCCATGTTTGGTTTGATGCTCTGCTCTTGTCTCTTAAAATTCTTAATAATACTTAAACAAGGGACCACGTTGTCATTTTGCCTTGGGCCCTCCAAATCATGTAGCTGGTCCTGGCGAGGGCTTGGAAAATCAGAGTGCCCTGTGAAATTGTACAGTGAGTTATATTTGTTGATGTTAGTAGCAACACAAACAACCACATCCTATAGGAGGTGTATATGGGGGCTTTGCTGCGAGCCAGGAATGTCTGCTGGAGCACAGGATGTGTCTCTTATTCCCCCCGAGGGCTCCAGAACCCCTAATTCTGGGGCTTTGCCTGACTAGCTGTGCAAACTTTTTCCCTCTGGGAGCCACTGGGCTGACCCAAAGTGGGGGTCCGACTGGTTCCCAGGCTAATCCTTTCCTTGCTGGCCCTGCACCTGTTGAAACTGGCTCTTCTGATCCTTGCCAAGCAGCTCTGCCCCTAGCGGGAGTCGGAGGCATGAAACTCCCTTTCAGGAAGACGGGGTTAGAGCCACACCGCACAGCCTTCTGCTCCTGCAGCCTCTGCTGGTACTCAGATTCCTGGAGCATATCAGCAGCTGGCCCTGGGTGAGCACAGGGCCCGCTGACGCACTGACACGCCTGGCGGGGCACGGGTAGCACTATGGTTTGGAGACTTTTGAGTAGCAGGGACAGTGGTAGTGGGGGGAATCCTTAAGGTTGAATCCAGCCCTTATTTGAAGAGGGGGATCATGGAGAGCAGCGTGTTTGTGTACCTATGTCTCTGTATCAGCGCCTGTCCACCTCTGTGTGTGTGTGTGCGCACACGTGTGTGCCTGTTGGTCAATGCCCAGTGTGACTCTCTATACAAGAGTGTGCCTGTTAGTGGACTCCGGGATGTGGCACTGCTTCTGTGAGTGACTGTATCAAGGCATGGGTCTGTCACTGTGTGTCAGCGTGGGGCAGTGTCTTAGCTGATGCCAGAGCCCTGAGTGTGTAAGCGTGAGAGATGGTGTCAGGGTATTTCTCTGTGGAGTGGTAATTCTGTATGACTGTCTCAGCAGTGTGTGTGCGTGTGTGTGTGAGCACATGGGTGTCAGTGTCTAGCTCTGCATGGGACAGTGGTCCGGTATGTATCTGACTGTGTGTTGCTATCAGAGTGCTACAAACTGTGTGTGCCTGTCACACTGTCCCAGGTTGTTTTTGAGTGAGTGGGACAGAGCCCTGTGTGTGTGTGTGTGAGACAGAGAGGGTGTCAGCGTGTCTGTGAAGCAATGAGTCAGTCTGTTGTATCAGACAGCGTGCGCCTGATCCTGTGTGTTTGTGATCCTCTGAGTGGCAGTGCCCAGTGTGTTTCTGTATACGTGTGTCAGGGTGTGGGCTCCAAAGCATTCGCCTGGGGTATGTATTACAGCGAGGTGATGGTCGTGCGTGCGTGTGCGTGCGTGTGTGTGTGTGTGTGTGTGTGTGTGTGAGAGAGGGAGAGAGGGAGAGAGAGAGAGAGCGGGTGCCGGCGTCTGTGCTCAGACTCGGGTGGGCTTGTGAGGCCGCCCGGGGTTAGGGTGTGGGCCCCCACAGCCCCCCCTCCCGCCTCGACCCCTCCCCCCGGGCGGCCGGCGTTGTGAGCGGACGCCTCTAGGACCCGGCGGCGGCCGGCCGCTGTCCCCGGGCCGCGCGAGTGAGCATGTGCAGAGCCGGGCGCCCGCTAGCCCACCGCCCGCCCGCCGCCCGGCTCGGCGCCCGCTCGCTCTGCTGTGTGCTCAGCCCGACGTCCGCAGCCCCAAGGAGCCAGGCGGCGGCGCCCTTTGCCCGGGCGCTTTGGGCCGCTGGCCGCGGGCTCCGGGTCGAGCGGGTGCCGGGGGCGCCTGGGCACCGGGCACTGCGGGGCTGCGGACTCGGCGCCCGGGAGAGGCGGGCGCGTGGCCACCGGAGCGGGCGCCCCAGCCGGCCGTGATCGCCGGGTAAGTCCTGTCTCCCCGGTGCCCCAGTCGGGACCCACGCGCGGGCGGCGGGCGGTGGGCAGGCTTTTCCCCGGCCGCCTGCAAACAAGTTTGTGTAGACGCTGCCGGGAGCGCGGCGGGGCTACACCTGCTCCGGCTTCGGGGCGGGCTTGCGGGGGCGCCCAGCGGGGGTAGGGGAGCGCAGGGTGCGCGCGTGTGGGGAGCGCTTGGGTACGAGCGGGATGCGGCGGGGGTGCGCAAGGCAGTTTCCGAATTCGCGTTCCCTCCGGGAATCCTGAGAGAGAGTCCGTTTCCCCGGACGAAGTCGCGGATCCGGGCTCTGGAGGGGGCGAGGCCGGGATTTGGGGTGCGCACCGCCTCTCCAAGGAGGAGACGTTTACCCAGAAGCAGCTCCCTCTCGTTCTGCAACCAACCCAGGCTTCCGGTCAGCGGAGGATTTTCTCCGTCTCTTGGTGAACTTGAACAGAGACAGAGGCAAAAGCGAAACGTATGTATTCTGTCCGGAAAATTACCCCAAGTAGAGCTTTGCATCTTCCTAGGTGTGGATGGAGACTTAAGACTGGGGACTGCTGATTGCGTTTTTCTTTCACACTGAGAAGCCCCCGTGGGTCCCCTGCCTCAGGGTAACCTCTCCAGTGGTCTGTTCCGCTGAGCATCTGTGCCCGCCAATGATGCCTGCTCCTCGGTGCTGGCTCTCCCTTGGGGCGGCAGGGGCGGAGAGTGGACCTCTGTCTCTTCTCTGAGCAGTGGGAAAGCTGGATTTAAGGTTTCCAGCCCCCACGTCCCTGCTCTGGAATCCAGCTGCTTCCCACACTCGCCCTTCCCCAGCTGTTCCCAAGATGGACAGACTCGGAACTCCACTGTACTTTTCTAACATTAGATGTCATCATCCTTCTTGTTGCTGGAACAAAGTACTTCAGGTTATGGGAGCACTTGAGCTGTCTGTCCCAGGTTGGGACCCCACGGTTTGGATAACAGATGGGGGCTTTTCTTTTCTCTGAATTGCCTACATTATCAGGTACGTGGAGCAAGAGAGAGGAGGGCACAGGGGGCTTGTCCTGCTCTGTCTGCAGCAAGCCCCAGCCTGATTGTTGCAAGTGCTGGAGAGAGGGAAAGGGGGAGGCTTCCCTCAGGTGTGCCCCTCCTCCCTCTCTGCCACCCGTACACTTTGCTCTGGCCACGGATGTCCCTTGGAGAAGGTGCCTCATTGGGCCACCAGAACCCAGGGGTTCTGGCAAGAGGATCAGTTGTGTTGGTCTGTGAGTGGGTGTGTCGGTTTCCCAAGCACACTCACTAAGGGAAGCTTGGGGGGTAGCAGGGCTGGTGGGCTGAGCCTGGCAGCCTCCTCTTCCCTAGGAGAAGCCCCCTGGCCCTGTGGCTTCATCCTCCTGTCTCTAGCAGGTGGATGAAGAGCATTTGCACAGCTCTTCCAGAAGAATGCTTTCTTTTGGGGTAAAGGGTTCCCTCTTTGCAGTGAGTGATGTAGCCCTGTGGGGTGCTGTCCTGTGCCCTGCAGTTTGTCTGGCTGAAAGTAAAGAGAAGCCTGGATTAGGCAGAAGGCCAGGCCCCTGTCCCTTCCTCCTGTCTGCCTAATCAGGCAGAAGTGAATCTTCTGGGCCACCAGTTGGTCTTCTGCTTGTGTCTGAGTCTCCAGCCAGGTAGTCAAGGCCTAGTCCTGGGGAGTGCATCTCAGAGCTAGTTCCCTGTAGAGGCGGCCTGAATAGGTGGCACAGAGCCTCCGGGCCAGTATCAAATAGTGGGGCCTCCTGGGAAGGCATGTTTCTCTTTTAGACAATCCGGGCGGGCTTGTGCTCTCATCTGGCTCAGACCCCAGTCAGCCTTGGTGAGACCAGCTCCCCCAGCTCCCCCAGCTCGCCCTCTGGAGCTACACTGAGGTCAGAGCCAGGACTTTGAGGCAGCTCAGTGTTCAGACCTTCAGTCTTTAACCACAACCCGTGAGTGATGATCACACCCACCAGTAGGGGCAGAGCGGGGCTGGAGGCAGGCCCCACTTGCCTGGGGACTGAGTGCGTGGACATGGCCTTTGACTCCCTTCCCCTTGGGCCTCAGTGTCTTGTTTTCGCACTGTTTTCTTCTAACCTCCCCTTGCTGTGGCTTTACCATGTTGACAGATTGCCTGCAAAATCATCAGACTCTTGCACTTTTGGAGAACATAGTTAGGGAAGAATTCTGCCACCCGGTGTGGACGTGAGAAGGGAATGGAAGAATGGGCTAGATGAATTTTGTAAACTCGAAAATACAGTTCACCTAGTGGTAGCTATTAAGGCCTCTCCCCTCCACTTCGCTTTCCGTCTCTTGCTCCTGGACACCTTTGTGGATGCGAAGCCCCTTCCAGTGGGTGGCTGTCTTGGAATGAGAGGGGAGAGGAGGGCTCTGAGGACAGGCATGCACAAGGTGTCTTGGGCCTCCCCCCATGGCATGAGTTCCTCATCCCAGTGACTGCAGGCATGATGGGCAGAGAGCCAGAGAAGGGCAAAGGTGACTTCGGTTGGGTACTCCACTCATTTGCTCAGCTTTATCCAACCTTCAAAGGGATTCCTACCATCCATCCTCAAGGGTTTGCCACTGAGTGGGAGAAACATATGAAGAAAATAGGGCTCTATAAAGAGGTGGCCCAGAAATAACCCAGAAGAGGTTGTGATTGGCTATTTCAAGGGTGGGATTGACTCCAGATCAACCCATTAAACAGGGGAAATGTCGGCCCACACCACGGGCTGGCATTTTCTTGCAGAAGACTCTTTCCATCCCTGATGTTGAACAAATGAACACCATGTGACGGGTCAATGTTACCGTAGCCTTGGAACTCAGAAACTTGAGTTCAGTCGAGCAGTAGCTGCTTGTCTTCAGTCAGGTGAGGTGGTCGTTTCTCTGCCTCAAATTCTGCATCGATGGAATGGGGATGGTAATGGTTTTGGCTTCACAATTTATGGGACGATCACTCTTTCATCTGTCAGCTGTTCATCCATTGAGCCCCTCTGGAGGTGTGTTGCTGTACCTTCTGGTATCTAACGTGGTATGTAACGATTTATTCTCATTTCTGTGAACCTCAGCAATGGATTTGGTGAAGGGACCCCCCCCCCACAACGCTCCTTTGCATTGTGTGGAGTTTTTACCTTATCATTTACATTTACACCATTTAAGCAGTATTTCTTATTTTGGACCTTTTAACTTAAGTTCTGAAGTTCAGGAGATCAAAAAATTGCCTCTCCAAAATCAGGGACCCCCCAGCTGATTCCCAGTTCTCAGACTTTGTCCCCCCCAAGGGTCCAGCAGATTTATATTTAGTGCATTGTTTGCTCTCTTTATGAGCCTCCAAGGCCCAGAGGCATGGGACTCCGGGGTGAGGGCGGCAGGGGCCTGAGCATTAGAGGGTGGCCAACTAGCACAGATTTCCTGGGGGTCCGTCATGTGTTCCATCCAGACATGGGCAGAGGTGCTGACTGTCTGTGCCTGCAGGGGACGCACAGGCTGGAAGGAGTGGCGGAGTAGCAGGAAGCCCTGACTCAAGGCAGAACACATCACAGGGCACAGCTCACAGAGCATCCGCGGTGGGGAGCAGTTTGGCTCCAGGGACCAGGAAGGCTTTGTGGAAGATGTGGCACTGGAGCTGAAGTTTGATGGCCACAAAATGATTCAGAGCCAGGAGACAGGTCCCAGGCGTCCCTGGCCAGTGGAAGAGCATGTGTGAGGGGGTGTGAAGCATCTCGTGCTGGCCGGGGACACCATGATTGGCACCTCACATTCTGAAAGGAATGTTGGAAGGAAGGGTCTAGGAGACTGAACTAAGGAGGGCCACTGAATACCAGGCCGAGGAGCCTGAACCTGGCTGCCTGAGCCCTGGGGAGCCATTGTGGGCTGGAGCGCTACTGCTTCTTCATGTCAGAAGGGTCACTTTCTTAGGCTGCTGTGGGGGAGGCAGCCTCTTGGAGAGGAGGTGAAGTCTAGATGACAGGCATTGAGCCTGGGCAGGGGCTAGGGAGTGGGAAAAGACAGGAAGGGGTAACTAGAGCGCTGAGCCTGGCTGGAGGCTCCTTGGTGTGGCTTGGCTGAGGTCCCATGGCTGAGATGCCTGCCACCCACTGCCAGCTGCCGGTCATGGAGGCTCCGAGCTGTTGGGACCATGAGTGCCCAGCTTCCTTCCAAAGAGCAACACGCTGGGCTCTGTTCCTTTCTCTCTAAGGCTCCCACTTCACTAAGAGTGCACAGCTGCAGACTCTTAGAGGGTTAAAGCCTTCCCTGCAGTGGCCACAGTGGCCGAGATGCTTCTGGGGGTGTATGATCGTTGCCCCCTTACCTGCCATGACTGTCCCTCTGCGACGGGTGGTGACCGGCAGAGTCGCATGACTGGACCTCAGTGTTCCAGGCCATACCTGGGCTGCTCTGAGCTTTCTCCACCTCCAGGTCCCAGGGCTTACCTCCTCCCCTCTCCCTGTTGCCAATCCCCACCTGCTCAGTCCCTTGGAACCCCCAGCCAAGGGGCAGGTGCCATCTGCCCCAGCCACCTCCCCTCCTTCAGGCTCAGCAGCTGCTGCACCCTGGGGCCCACGTGGGAACAAAGCAACAGGAAAGAACTCAGGTTTTCTGAGGTCCCATCTGCACTAAGCTTCTCCCTCCCTGAGACCCCCAGAAGCCCAGTGTCCTATTATTCTCTCATTCCCTCAGGATCTCCCTCCCCCAGGCCCAGTCCTTCTCTGCAGGGACACTCACTGAGTCCTCTAGGAGGCTACTGAGTGGAGCAGTGGGTGTCCACCTTTGTCCAGCCTGAGTCTCCATGCTCAGCCCTGGCCCACTCCCAACAAGGCAGAGCCTCAGGCTAGGATGGAGCCCCTATCCTGCCCCTTAAGCACTTGGCATGGTTCAAAGATGGAAAGTGCCACATGGGAAGCACAGCTTGGGGCAATATGCTCCAGACATGCAGAGAGGAGAGGCCTCAGGAGGCTGGAACACTTACCCACGCGGCAGTGTCTGGAAGGTTTGGCTCAGAGGATGCCACGTACGGTACCATCTCTGGCAGCTTTGGCCTGGCATGTTTACAAAAAGGTGCTGACGGAGGCACGCTAAACTGCTTTCAAGAATAAATCCTGCCTCATGTGAAGCCAGAGATGGCTGGGGGAGATGGGAAGCTTGGTGGGTATAGGACGGGCTCTAGAGCAGGTGTCCTGGGTCTGCATACTTGCCCCATTTGTCTGATTTTCTTCCACCTGAGCGTTAGCCACTTGGCTCTCAAATGGGGGTAATCAGGCATCTGCCTTGGGTTGTATGGAGTTCATGAAGTGGTGCAGGTAAGGGATGCAGCCCAGTCCAGCCTATTTGCTAATGCTGCAAGAGCTTAATAAATGGGGCCGTGGAAAGTTAAAGCAGTAGCCAACGGCCATATTAGCATAGGATCACATTCCAGCAACAAGGGGATACTGGGCCCATCCCAGGGAGTGGAAGGCTACGAGGGCAGGGAGGGGGGCCCTTGAGACTGCTTTCCCCAGGGACACAGCTGCTGCAGGCCTTCCCTGCGGTGCGTCCTTGCTGGCCCTTTGGCATGCAGAGCAGCGAATGGCACATTTTGTAGGTAACCAGTTTTACACCCTGATTTGATCCCATAGCCATGCGGTTTGCCCCCATTTAACAGATGAGGAGCCTGAGGCGCTGCCCGTGCCGTGGTTTGCCCAAGGTGGATTTGCTATAATGGAATGTCCTCTGGCTTTGGGGTGCAGAAGGCTTAGCGGGTGGGCTCCCAGGCCCAGTGCAGATGGGCAGAGGATAGATGTCCCGCCGGGTGTTGGCCGGTTCTGCTGTCCGACTGACCTTGCGGCTTGGCTAGGAGCCCTTGTGCAGGTGCTCATGTCACCCAGCCTACCCCCAGGCCTCTCTCCGGTTCAGTCACGCAAACTTTGTTGTCACTGCTGGCTGTGTGCTGAGATCTGGGCACATGGTGATAGATCAGGGGCTGTGCCTTGGAGGGGCATCCAGCCTTGAGGGGAGGTGCACATGTCAGAGATATTGGGGGCAATTGGCAAATGTAATATTGGTGGGGAAGTGTGGCAGAAGTCCAGGGCAGGGGGACAAGTTTCTAATGCTCTGGCATGCAGGCTCCCTGCCCTGTCCACAGCAGGTGTTCTGCGCTGGGAATCAGCTTTGTGATTTTAAAAGTTTAGAGTGGCAGGCTGCTTTGCGGGAGGCCTGGAAGCATGGTTCCCCACCTCCCCACCTGGTACATGCTTCCCAGACCAGGGGAGGCCCTTCTGTGGATGAATAGCTCCAAGGAGGACTTTAGGGGTCCTTGGGGAACCCGGGCATGATCAGTTGAATACTAATTGACTAGTCCTGACAGTGTTTCATTCCAGCACACCCTGTGTCTACTGGTAGCAGGTTTCCAAATCCTGTGTACAAAATATGTATAGAAATCATGCCGCATCTTGCCTTTAGAGTTCAGAACTGTGGGTCCACTGCCAACCCTGCTGTTCCATCTCATGAGAACCTTTCTTTTCACAGCAGGGATCCTTCCCTCTCCCCATTCATTTCAGTTGTTTAGGGATTTTCACTGATAGAATCCTAATCTTGTAAGCAGAAAGCCCTTTGCGAGCAGACTGGGAAACCCCTCTTCATAGAATTACAACAGAGAAAGGCTCTCAGGTGCCCCTGTTAACATCCACGTGTCTGAATCAAGACCTCGACTTGGTTAAGCTGTGTCCTTTGTGCTCACGCATCGCTCCATCTCTTCTACGTTTCAGGCTAAGTTCGCACTGTGCTGGGTAAATGAACTTGAGATTTCATTGCCTTAAGACCCCACAGGAGCAAGTCTCTGACATCAAGATCTACCTATCAATTCATTAGAAAAAATGTATTTAGAAATAAAGATCTCTGGGCATTTATACTACCAGGCTTTATACTGGGGGCTGGAGTTAAAAATATGAAGATGGTGTGGCCTCTGGCCTTGAGTTGATCACAGTCCTGCGTGGGTGATTGGCAATCAGTGGACAGCTGAAATCACCCAGGGTGATGAGTGCCACCATGGCATCAGCACGAGCTGTGAGAAGACTGGGGAATCTATACCGGTGGGTGGGTGGCAGTCAGGGAAAGCTTCTCGGAGCGTGTGACTCCAGGGCTGGGCCTTGGAGGATACACACAGTTCACCAGGCAAAGAGGGAGGAAAGGATATAAAAAGCCAGGTCTTGGCTAGAGCTTGATGTGTGTGTGTGCATGTGCCATGTGGGCCTGTACCCACGAGACTGGGCAGCCGGAGGAAGGCCTGGCAAGAGACGAGGCTGGGTGGATTATGAAGGGGGCTTTGCATGTCATGCTAAGGAGCTTGGAGTTTATCCCAAAAGCCACGGGGAGCTCTTGAAAGGGGTTTTAAGCAGGGGAGCACCTTGGTCCGATTTGTGTGTTAGGAGGATCATACCCTGGCAGCCTTGTGGAGGAGGGAATGGAGGGACCGAAGCTGGAGGCAGGGAGATCAGTCAGGATTTCTTAGGATTTTCTCTGTGGTTTTACAAATCTGATGAGTCTGGCTGGGGTGGCCTGGCAGACACCAGCTTAGAGAGAAAATAAAAACTCTAGAGACCCATCTGAAATGGCTTCCCAGCTCAGTTTAATTCTACCTTCATTTGCTGATTGCCAAGCCTACCACCCCCACCCTAGCCTTAAGGACCCCCAAACTCATATTCCAGATCCCTGCCCTCCCTAGAGGCCTCAGAACCTAGAGGCCATCAGGGTTTAATCAGAAGGGGTCATGCCGGTCTGGGCCCCTCTGGGTCGTCGCCCCTGGAGTGCCAGGCCGCAAGAGCCCAAACATTGTCTTTCCTCTCACGCCCAGCTGGCTGTCCGCAGTGCACAGAGCAGCCATTGAGGGGCTTGTGGGCCTGGCCAGGGTCCCAGGCCACGTTAGTAACGGGCAGCAGCTTAACCACGTTCATTGGAGCCTTTCTTCCTGGGACAAGCCTGTCCTTGTGCTAGGGGCCATCTTCACGCAGCAGCCCAGCCCCAGCAGCTGCAGAACCCCCTGCCAACCGCTGCCAGTGCGCTCCAGAGGCAGTACCAGGGGAACCAAAGCCCAGCATAGGAGCTGAGTGCTGGGGGCGGGCAGACACCCCCAGAAGGCCGCTCTGAGAGCTCTGTGGCCTTCTCCAGTTGGCCTGGGCGCTATCCACTTCCTTCTGAATTGGGCTGCTGAATTCAGGAAGCCCAGGAAGGCCGCGCAAGCCCACCTCCTCCCCTGTGCCCTCTCCTGTGTTAAAGCTGTTCCCCGCCCCCGCAGAAGCAACTTCCAAAACACAGCTTGCACACCTCGGAGTCAGCAGATTGTACACATGTGTTGAACGCCTGCTGTATACTCATGCCCTAGACTGGGTGCCCTTGCCCGGGGTCGTGCCTCATTCTTACAAGGTGGGCCATGGAGTTCAGAGTATAGGCTCTGAATATAGATGGTTCCCAGCATTGGCTCCTGTTTGCCAGTGTGACTTTAGGAAAGTTACTTTGCTTCCTTTTCTCAGTTTCCTCATCTGTGAAACGGGATGTTACTGTAACTACCTCCCTGGACTGGTGTGAGGATTAAATGAGATAATACGTAAAGATGTGGCTCAGTGTCTGGCATGTGGTAAGGATTCAGTACAAAGCTGCTGTGTCTGCTGCTCCTTATTGCTGTCATTATTGGGGCTTCACTCCTGCTCAAGGGGAGGGTGTTATTCCGGCTCACAGATGAGGAAGCTGAGGCCCAGTGAGTTTCAGTAACCTGCCCATGCAGCCAGCCTGTGACAGAGCTGGGATTTGAACCCAGCTCTTTGTCCAATGCTCCTGCAACATAGCAGGCCCCTTTGGTGCGACCCTGGAGCAGTGGGAGTGGTAGACCCCACGACTGCCTCTAAGTGCTCTTTCTCTGCTCTTCCAGATTTCTGAGCCAGGAGGCGAGAGTCGGTAGAGCTCAGGGATGGCGAAGTTCGTGCTACATGGGCAGAAGCTGCAGCTACAGGGCCCAGCGGCTGGAGATGAGTGACGGTGCCATATGAGCACCTACTGGAAATGAGGCAGGAGGAACAATAACCCCAGGAGAGCCCAGCTGGTGCCAGGATGCAGGGATGAGGCCTCTGGAGGCCCCGGCCTCCTCCCCACCTGGGTGCTAGGGGCCATCCTGGGCTCCAGTCAGGGGCCCTGCTGCCCAGGGGCATGGCCAAACCTCTCTTCCGACTCCAGAAGTTTCTCCGCCGAACACAGTTCCTGCTGTTCTTCCTCACAGCCGCCTACTTGATGACCGGCAGCCTGCTGCTCCTGCAGCGGGCCCGTGTGGCCCTCCCGCAGGGCCCTCCAAGGCCCGGCCCCCTGCAGGCCTTGCCCGTGGCTGCCATGGCACTGGGTGTGGGCCTGCTGGACAGCAGAGCCCTGCACGCCCCCCGTGTCAGCCCAGAGCTGCTGCTCGGCGTGGACGTGCTGCGGAGCCCCCTGGCCCAACCCCGGCTGGGACCCCGCTGGCTCCGCAGCCGAAACTCGGAGCTGCGTCAGCTCCGGCGCCGCTGGTTCCACCACTTCATGGGTGACCCCCAGGGGCTGCCCGCCAAGGGCCCCGAGGCCCCCAGGCCAGCTGCCAGCAGCAGAGGTAGGTACTCAGCCCTGGTTCCCCTTGTCTCTTTGGGAGCTGCTCCCAGGAGCCCTGCTCGGGGGTCACAGGATCAGGTCACAAAGGGCCTCTTTCTCTGGCCCTTGCAGCAGCCTGAGAAGTAGACGCTTCAGGCCTGTGGCCTTCACAGATTGTCCCTTCCCTCCTGCCCTGAAGGACACAGGAGGGGCCTGTGACGCGAAGTCCCTTGGAGTTTTGCTTACTCACCAACAGGGCTTCCACATGGCTCAAGGCCGGGTGCCTTAGAGCTCAGTCTTTGGGTTCAGACAGACCTCGGCCTGAATCCTGGCTCAGCCACAGATTTGTTGGTTGATCTTGAAATGTCACCTAACTTTTGTGGGTCCCTCAGAAATGGAGATAGAGATACCTACCCCAGGGGTCATTGCGAAGATTACATGTGATAATACAGAGCGGTGGTTCCCAAAATAGGGTCCCAGACCGGCAGCCTCAGCCTCGCCTGGGAGCTTGTTGACAAGTGCAGATTCTCAGGTTCTCTCCAACTTACCAAAGCCTAAATTCCGGGGCCTGGGCCAGCAGCCTGTGTAGAGAGCAACACTGGCCGGGTGGTCCTGATACATGCTTAAGCCGAGAACCACTGGGCTACAGGACCTAGTGTATTATTTGGCACTCAGTAGCTGGCAGCTATTGTTACTTAATAAAAATAGCTAACTCATAGCATTTACTGTGTATCTGGAACTATGCTATTTGCAGGTGCTATTATTATATCCCAGTTTTGCAGGAGAAGAAACTGAGGCATGGAGAAGTTAAGTATATCCCCCAGGTCATATTCTTAGTTGGGGTCATCTGGAAGCAAACCCCGAAACCAGGAGCCCCATAGATATGGTGTATTTGGGATGTGATCCCAGGAGCACTGGTAGGAAGTGGAAAGTGAGACAGGGAAGAGAGGGTAGCCAGTAAAGGGTACATTATGGAGCAGGAGCTGGTGGGGACTCAGAACAGAGGTGGAACACGCATCCCAGAGCGCAGCCTGGAGGCAGCAAGGTCCATAAGCCCTTGCGAGCACTGACCTGCTTGTCACACAACATCTGGTAGCTGGGCTCCAGGTCGGGGCTTTTATGCTGAGTTATTTATGCAGATCTGTGCACAGCTCAGTAACTGAGCCTGTGATGAGCACCTAGGAAGTGTCGTGGCTGTTGTTAGGTGGTGACGAGCTGAGTTATTGTCTCAACACCCCCCCCCACCTCACTTGGTCCTGTACCATAAATCATAGAGGCACTGCTGTCGTCACTGAAAAGAGTGTGGCTGGAGCACAGAGAACTCAGTGGCAAGATGTGGAAATGGATGACGCGAGAGGGTGTCTTGCACCCAGATCAGGGCAGGATAGGAGTGCCGGGCCTAGGAGGTTGGCTTTATGCTGAAGATGAGGAGACGGTTCCAGGGAAGGGAAAGGAGCGCAAGCTGCCCTCGCCTTAGGAGGACGACTCTGGTAGCCCAGTAAATGGAGGGCTGTGCATTCCTGTCTCCGCGGAAAGGAGGTTCTTCTGAAATCATCTAGATTACAGCCTTTTGTGACGGGATTCCTCAGACAGGCTTCATGTAAGAATGAGGGAGATACAAGGAACTGATTCTGCAGCTTATTTTACATGGGTATGATTTCTGTAAACTCTCCGCAGAACACCTTGAAGCTGGGTCTCCATGCAGACTACACCGGTGCCCCTCATTTAGACTGAAATGTAAAGGATTGGCAAAAGTTGACCTGGATTTCTTGAGAAAAAGCCATGGAAAGCGCACAAGTTTCAAAAGCAGTCCTGGGTTTCTCTCTTGGTATTGCAGCTATTGGTTCTGTGACCTGGGGAAAATTTGCCATGATTCCTCTATTTCTTTTTGAGGATCCATGTATGAATCTCAGTGTATGCTCTTCACTGTGCACTTGAGGAGCTCAGTCCGGTGGCAGAAGCAGATATGCACCCAAATGATTACTGCACAGCATGACTGAGGCATGGTAGAGGCACGTGCAAGGGGGCTTTGGACTTAGCGGACCAAAGTGACAAGCTCCTTATAACCTGACTTCTGGACGACTGGCTAGCAGAGGGGAGGGCTCAGGGTGACCTAGTTATAGCTCTGGGTATAGAGTATGTGCATTCGAGAGAACCAGTGGGCACCCCTTTACTTTAAGTTATCTCCAATGACTTGAAGAAACGATGGAAGGGCCTGCAGTGAAGGCAGATGATATCGTGGTTGGATGTAGGCAGGAAGGAGAGGCGGCTGTTACACACCAGTATGCCTTAGCAGTTGTTGAAAGGTTGGAACGGTTACTGTCCTGAGCTCCTGGGCAGAGGTTGTTAAATATTTGGAATATCCTCTGGGCTTTAAGGAGGAATTTGCATCCAGGGCAAGGCTGTGATGTCCCACGGCTGGAGATCAGAGAAAGGGGGTGAGGCGGGGCACTGGCCTGAGAACCCCCGTTCGGGCCCTGCACAGCCAGGCAGGCCTCACTGGGGGAGAGGAGCCCGCAGGCCAACCCTTGGGACAGCTGCCGGGGCTGCAGACAAAGAGGGCGTCTCTTTGCGGCCCTGGGCAGCCCGCCATCCTCCTGAAAGGGGATCCTGCTGCCGCGGAAGCTGCAGGAGGCTCCATCAATCACTGAGCATTTCATTATACCTTGGACAACATCCATAATGGAATAAAATGTCAGTAAGTTTACTAGGGGAAAAATAGTAACTTCTCCATAGCCAGTTTGTTTTTTATTGATAGTAATTTCCAAAGACATTCCAATATCTCCAAAGCCATTGTTAATAGCCTCGCGGCATGTCCGTTCTGATGTGCGAATGCACAGATGTGGAGTCACAGACAATAGTGCATTGCCTCCATTTCAGCCGAAAGTAATAAATCGGCCTCAGAATGTGTCCCAGTGTATCCCTCCTTGGAAGTCCTTTCTTTTCTGCACATTCTTGCCTCCACCAGGGAGTGAGAAAAGCCTCTCATTATTTTTCCAGAAAAGAGGACTCACCTCCTCACAAACAGAGCAAGGTGGGGAGGGGCGCCTGCCTCTCGGGCCTTTGCCATAAACAGCCGGGGCCAGCCAGGCCCTCCACTCAGCTGGTAACTGGTTAGCCACTCCTGGTTTTCCAAAGAACTCTAGCCTGACGATTAGAAAACACTTCTTTCTCTCTCTTATTAATGGACCAATTATTCAGCTGATATTTACTGATCTATCATCACATAAGGTCCCGGGTTAGAGTGTACGAGCAGAATAATAGCTGTTACTTATTCGAACATCTGTTACATGCCAAGCATTGTTCTGTATAGATGTATGTGTATTATCTCATCTGATTTAATCTCAAACAGCCTTATGATATAAGTGGTCCTATCACCATTTTAATGTTGAAGGAACTGAGTTTCAGGAAAGTAAAGTAATCTTAAAATGTTTATTATTATTAACTATCTAGTAAAAATAAAAACAATCACTATTGAGCACATATCACACACCTGCCTTGCATTAGATACTTTCCACATGTTACCCCGTGGTATTCTTACACCTGCCCCGTGAATCCCCTGGGAGCATATCCCCATTTTACAGATGGGGAAACCGAGGCTCAGGGAGGGGAAGATGCACGTGCCAGGTGACACAGCCACACAGTGGTGGAGCCTAGAGCTGAATCTAAGTCAGCCCCTTCCCGAAGGCCCTTTCCCCCTCCCCAGAAATGCATATGTGTCAGTCTCAGCCTTCAGGAGTCTTCAGCTCAGGCACCTTTAGAACCTTTTGGTTAATTTCTCATCAACAGTGATAAATGGTTAACAACCCCTGAGCTTGTGTTTGGGATTTTTAATTGAAAGCTGTAATAGAATTTCTTCTTTGCTGAGCAACACATCAGAAATTTCTCAAATATTAGTTTTCTTTCACTAAACAGGCAGGCCGAGGAGAACAGTGTGTTCTCATTGACCTGAGGAAATGCCCTCTGCCGTGGTTCATTCTGGTGTCAGTAGTTCTGAGACTTATATAAAGGCAGAAGGAGAAGCTTGCAGGGCCTAGGTGTCTGGGAGTCCCAAGCGGAGGGGCGTAGCCCGTTTGTGCCTAGGGACAGACCCTGGGTGTGGTCATGTGTGTGTGACCTCCAGAGGTTCATTGCCTGGAAGGGGAGGAGACCCTATGGCGGACACCAAAGGGGGCTGTTGCCCCCTCTGTATCCCCAGTATTCTCTCCTCTGAGATTTCTGGGTCTTTCGCTTACTCCTGACGTGGCGGAGATCCATCCTCCCACCATGTTGGCCATCTCTCTCTGCTCTGCCTCTGTTAAGCTGGGGTCCCGGGAGTGGCACCCAGGTGCAGTCAATAGAAGCATCCCCTCCTTGTGTTGGGGGGCTCTGCTCCTCCTCTTGTGTCCTCAGAGGGTATCAGCGTGGTGGTTGGGGGCTCTAACCCCCTGTTGACAAGTAGTGTTGATGCTGGCATTATGCCTTACCCTGATGAGTCCCTGGAGGGTCAGCAGCTTGGGTGAAGGTGTGGCCCCTGCCCTCCGTGAGCCTTAAGTCATGTTGCAGACATAGGACACACAGATGTAAAAGATTTTTAACAACGGTTAACAATAGGGATTTGGGTGATGACAAGTTTTTCAGGCACAAAATCCTAGAATCCAGAGAAGAGAGAGGCCATGGTGGGCTGGAGTGGCCAGCAATAGAAGCCACTGAGGAACGCAGAAAGCAAAGGGTGGACACGAGGGAGGGAGCAGGGACAGGTCTGAACATGGGGCAGGAGAAAGGAGCTTGGCAGAGTGAGGCGGGTGGAGTGGGCACTTACCCATTGCCAGTTGATGAAACCCAGGCACAGAATGTTGACATGATTTATCCAAGGTCAAAAGCAGAATTAGTATGGTGTTTACGGATGGAAAAAATCACCCTGCCTGATTCAGGCCCCAGGAATGAAGGCTGACAGGCCCACTCCTCCCAACCACTCAGCTGGCAGCCCTGAGCTCCTGGTTTGTGCAGGAATAGGCTGGGTTTGCCTGTCCTCAGGGAGCTCCCAAACTGCCAGGCCAGGATATTACCCCTCCTCACAAGTCATCTGGGAACCAGCAGGCCATTGAGAGGCCTCCTTGGGCATGTTATTTTGCAGGGACAAGCTAATTTCTGGAAGCCGCGAGGGCCGGGAGCTGAGTGCAGGCACTCTGGGAGGGGACCGGCAACGCCTTTGTCACAGATCGCGGCGCAGCTCTTGCGGCTGAGCTCTTACAGTTGGGTACCGCGCGGGGCCCAAAGTGCCACTCCTCAAGGCGCTGCAGCGCATTCACACGCCTGACACATCTCCTTTGTGCCCGAGCTCGCCGGGCTTCTCCGTGCACCGGGAGACACTGCCCTCTCTAGGGGCAATGGGCAGGGCTGCTACGGACACCCACTGATGTGTGGTGCGTGGTTGGGTCAACGCTGCCACTGCTCTGTGCAGTCACGTTCCCCCAGCGTTCCCTTCCAGGCTTGTGCCAGAAAGCCCCAGAGCAGCACAGGCTCGGTGGTCCCTTGGTCCTGTCGACCCCCACACAGGGCAGCTCTCACCAACAGATGCTGCTCACATACCCCCTGGGCTGGTAGATTTTTTTTTCTTGAAATTTCTCTCCCTGTTTGCAATATCTTCTTTATCTTAGCTAAGATCAGACATCCCCTGATTTATGCCTTCCCCCCTGGATCACAAGGAGGTGACAGAAACCTGCCTATCGGGACATCAGTGGAGGCAGGTGGGCCTCCCTGAGCCAGGAAAGGTAGAGACAGAGAGGAGGGCAGGCCGGGGGAGGTCATTAAACCCGCCAGACTTGAATAGCTGGCGTTGGCCCCAGAAAGTGGTATTCAGGCTGATGCTGGCTTCTAGCAGGGTGTCTGTGGGGACAGTGGGCCACTGACTAAGCAAAGAGGCAGGAAGGGAGCAAGGTGGAAGTGTCCAGAAGCCCTGTGGGGAGGGCTGGACCGCAGCCTCATCTGTGGGCTTCTCTGAGGAGCTCCTTGGCCAGGAAGGATGATCCTGCGGGCGGACCCGCCATCAGGACCCCTCTGTCTCGGACCTCTGAGTCTCTGCCGTGCTTCCCTGTCTGCAGGCACGTATGTCGGATGCTACAGTGATGATGGCCAGCAGAGAACTCTCAAGGGGGCTGTGTTTTTTGACTTGAGAAAGATGAGTGTCTCCCACTGCCAGGATGCGTGCGCCGAGCGGTAAGTGGGGGGGCGGGAGGCCCTGTTCACTCCCCTGAAAATCAGGTTAAGAGACAGTTCCAGAGCCAGGTGATACTTGGATACTTAGAGCTCGATTGATCAGGTCCCAGAATAAAAAAAGCATATTGAGGAGATGGCACAGGGTTATGGAAGAGCCCAGGGCTTGGCGTTAAGAGTCTGGGGTTCTAGTCCAGCTCTGTGACTTCAGTGAGTTTTTCCTTCCCTGGGCCTCAGTTTACACGTAAAGTAAAATAAAGGTCTTTAACCCAGATTTCTCTGAGGACCTTTCTAGCTCTATAGGAAAAGTATATTTATATCTTGTATTCATAACAATTGTCTTTT
Source organism: Phataginus tricuspis (assembly GCA_029783875.1). Classification (NCBI taxonomy): domain Eukaryota; kingdom Metazoa; phylum Chordata; class Mammalia; order Pholidota; family Manidae; genus Phataginus; species Phataginus tricuspis. The sequence continues at coordinate 8,361,490 of JAQQAC010004778.1, read as the reverse complement.
CCTGGTCCCTTGACACTAGTCACATGCCAGGAAATGGTCCCGCTCTCGGGGCCCGGTGTGCACGTGGGTTGGCCTCTCTAGTTAAAGCCCTGGGTGGTGTGTTAGAGGTTCCATCTGCGATCTTTCTTTACTGACAGCGTCACCGCTGGGTTCAGGGAGTGAGGTACAGGCTCTGGGGCAGGAGGGCCTGCAGCAACACCTGTCTGTAACCTGGGGCAGTACTTCTCGTCCCGTGGCGAGGGCAGACCGTTACATTTTTAGAAATGTTGTGAGCCCATTTCTAAGCCAGTGGTGGCTTGCGGTCATCTGTGGTGGGAGTCTTTATACCAGAGAAATTGACAACTGCCACCAACTAGGGCTCCCGTCCTCCCGTACTGAAAACCAGCTATCAGCGCACCACTGCTTTAGATCCAGCGTAAACCGTTTACCATGGATGGCACTTCAGGGGCAGAGCTCAAGGCTGATGGGAGGGCCCCGCGGGGCTTGTCAGTTTATCACAAAGGACAGACTGCTCCCTCTCTAGACTCAGCCAGGTGACCCTTAAATCTGGGTGAAGACTGACCCCTAAGGCCGGCCACATGCTGATGGCTAGGGCCCCTGTCTCCTCACCCAGACCTAACCTCAGCTTCAGGCCCAGCCTTTATCTCGGCCCCAGACCCAGCTGCCATTCCTCGATCCAGACCTCAGCACTATCACAACCCCAGCCCCAGCGCTGGGCCGAGGTTGGGACTCACCCCAGGCCCTCCTCTCCCCGCAGATCCTATGTCTACGCGGGCCTGGAGGCCGGGGCCGAGTGCTACTGTGGGAACCGGCTCCCGGTGGTGAGCGTCGGGCTGGAGGAATGCAACCAAGAGTGCAAAGGGGAGAAGGGCTCCGCGTGCGGGGGTGTCGGCCGGCTCTCTGTGTACCAGGTGGAGGAGCTGCAGCCGGGCTCCAGGAAGCGTGAGTGTGCCAGCCTCTCCCCAAGCTTCTGTCCCCTGCTCTCCAGGGTCCCTCCGCTGCCACCCTGTCTGCTGCCCCTCATCCCGACTACATGGGACAGAGCCTGTGCCCTCCCTTCCTCTCCACCGTCACTAGACAGGCTGGGGCAGGAGGAGGTGGGGTTAGGGTCTGCCAAAGGTTGCTTGAGTTCATCACCGAGGCACATCTTTCCTGTCTGCTGCAAGGGAAGCAACTGACAGGAGGCCTGGGGCCTAGGCCTAGGTATGTCTCCGGCATGCTGTGTGGCTTCAGGCAGCTTGCTTCCCCTCTCTGGGTTCCAATCTATTTTGTAAAGTGCAAAGGCAGACCTAGATTTCTAGAGGGGGGCAGACCAGATAATCTGAATGTTTCCTAGCTAAAACACCTAGAATGCTGGACAGAATTGAAGAAACATTTTTTTTTTAATATGTAGCTGAAGTAGCAAGAAAATAAGGAAATCCCTGGCTCCAGAAATGAGGAGGGGACCAAAAATCACAGTGGTGAGATGAGAGCCCAAGATAACTATGTGACTCCAGGTCTCTGCAGAGGGAAATTACTGGTCTTCATGGTCACGGTCACATGGCTTAGGTTTTAGTGTCTAAATAGGGCAAAAAAGGAGGCTTTTGGACCATCGGGAGAAGAAATTGGGTATAAACCTCTGCATAAAGTGGGATTCAATTTCACTGAAGTATAATCCAGTGAAATTTTAGATTAAAAAAAAGTACCACCTACCAGTTGAGACAGAAAAACTTATGTATTTTGAGCTAAGCTTCACTTAAAAACAAAAGAAATCCTTCTTAAGAATTTATAATTATTACAGGCCTGCATTTGTATGAGTTTTGAGGTTCAAATTTATACTGTCTGCTGGGTCCTAAAAAACTCCAACACGAAAATTGGCTCTGGGCCATTAGGACGTACTGAGAAAGGCAAACGCGGTCTTTCTTGAGAGCTGTGCCCCAGTCCAGGGTAAAGAGTTCCCACAGATAAATTCTCACTGAAGATGAGCTTACAATTCAAAATTACACAATTCAGGAGAAATAATCAACCAAGAGGGGAGAGTAAGCTCATGCCTCAGACAGCAATACTAAAGCCCCAAGAATTTCAATGGAAAGTGCTGTCAAATAGAGATAGCATCTTGGGGGGCCAACTAGCTGCAGTTGAACCTCAAGTTTGTCCTCATTGCAAGAACCACAGACTCACTTAATGTAATTCGAAGGAGTTTGTTAAAAATAATATGGTTGCACACATCAAGGGCTATCTTTTTCATGATTGGGAGGGACAGGACTGGGAAGAAGTCAGAGCATGGGAGACCCTTCCCCAACCCTAGCAAGGGTGGGACAGCAGATGATGGAGGCCCAGCCCAGCATCCAGGCACACTGACAAAATGGACACAACCACCTCTGGCCATGAATGTAGTAACAGGACTCCAGGGGATCTGTTAGTTCACAAGAGGAGCAGAGCTCAGAGACAGGGATGTCAGGTCAGAAGCTAAGACTGCAGAGGGCTTTCTGGGAGAGCTCTCCTAGCAACACATGAGTTGTCCAAGCAGTACAGAAACCCAGCTATGAGACTGGTGGGTGAGCTTAAAAGCAAACCCTGGCTACTGTATGTGGGGTCAGTGACAGGAAGTGACTTAGAGCTCAAACCTGGCCAACTGAGGCTGTTGAGATGCTTCTAGTATTCAGACAAATGTGTCTGGGAACAAGGGCTGCAGATAGGGGAATGGGATGGAGTGAAGATCCTGACAACACATTTTATGGATTCATTAATGAGACCATTAATGCAACAGATGCTTATTGACACCTACTCTGTGCCAGGCTGCCTGGCACAGGGGTTTGACATGGTGCATGGGTAGATTGATAAATGGTGCATGGATAGATCCTACCCTATCACCTAGCATCCACATGGACGTCCTGGGGACCAAACTGCCAACTCCAGGCTGTCTTCCTGGATCTTTGCTTTTCTCAGTTTCATATAGCATTAATCCCCTGACCACTCACCCCTGTCCCCCAAGCAGGACCAGGTCTGTGTGTGGTCTCTAGGCTGACCTGCCTGCTTAGCCACTGACTCTTGAAGATAACTGGGTTCAGGTTGCCCATTGGTTAAGGGTCAGATGGCCCATTCATTCAGATCTTGAGCCAGCTAGACCTGATATCATGGTTAATGTTGAAAACAGTGACAAACCACCCCTCTGGCAGGCTGTGGAGTCCGTGCGGTTGACCTTTGCCTACCTACTCTCCTCTCAGGGATGAGCCGACAGGATCTTTCCCAAGAGGTGACCAGATGACCACCCATCTTAAATTTCAGCTTCTCACTAGCAAGGATCACTCACAAGGAGTAAGACCCAGGAACATGTCCCCCGGGCTGGGAGGAGAGATGTGTGCTGAGCAGTCCATCAAGGATGTGCGCAGAGGTGTCCCCCCGCCCTAAGTGGCCCTTGGGCTCTCACCGGGAGAGTGAGGGGGAAGGCAGTGGAGCAGACTGCTCTCAGTGACAGCCTCTTTGCCACAGTCATGTCAGCGAAGTCCGTGCAGCCCAGAGGCAGCTGACGCCGCCTGCACGCCTCACATTGCTCCCCAGTTTCAGCTTTGCCGTGCCTTCCTGTGTCCTGTTGTGCACAGTTCATTCATTCACTCAGCACCTACTGCCATGTGTCTGGGCTGGGTGTGGGGAGCACAGGGGAGACCCAGATGCAGCCTCTCCCAGGAGCTGTTTTGTACTTCCTGTGTCCTGGGGCTCACTGGGACTCTGATCCCCCTGCTCTCCCTGCACCCGGCCTGTCCTGCCCACCCTCCCTTGCCACATACCCGGGAACCTGTCTGCCCAGGGTCTGTCCCACCCCAGTGCAGCCGGCTGAGGGCCACAGCCCGATCCCTCTAGGTACCTTGTTCTTTGGGGGCCCAGTCATGCCACAGGACAGGGAGGAGTTCAGTAAGCCCAGCACAAGCCCTCACCCTAAGCCCTTATACCTAGGGCAGGGCAGCGCAGGGAGGTGGGGATGCAGCCCGTCACTGACTGGCATGTAGGTGCTCACTCAGCTCTTGCTACTGGGTGTTATGTAGGTAAGGAAATGGAGCATCTCTGAGTCCATGACACACTCAAGTTTCAGAGGGAGTCACAGCAGTGCCAATTCTTGACTCCTGGCCATTAGGACACCCAGCCTAGACTGTTTCCCTGGCACTGGGCTGCTTTCCGTCATCCATGCCCTAACAGGTTCATGCCCTGATGTCTAGATCATTGGGCTGTGGTTGATTGGATCCGTTTCCAGGCCCAGGGTTTGGTCCTCCTCTGTAGTTTTGCCTGGAGAGAGGGTTTCTGCTGCTGACCAAAGAGTTGTGGCAGGCAGAGGGAGCTGGAAGAGATGCTGAGCCCCAGGAGACCTGGTTTTAAAAGGAGCATAGGGTGAGAGTCAGGATGCCATCTAGAGAAACTCTGATGAGTCTAGAAGACATATGAGCAGATGGTGCTGGAACATTCCAGAAGGTTTGTTCAGCAGTGCAGAAGCCAGCTAAGGAGCTGGACTTTTCCACCAGAAGTTATGGAGAACAACTTGGCAGAAGGCATTTCTAGGTTTGTGGAAGACGGGAAGGACGGAAGGATAGATGACTGGATGCTGAGAGCTGCCAGGAGAAGGGAGCCTGAGCTCTGCAGCTCCAGCCACGTGGCCCCTTGTTGGTGACCCCAGGTGACCAAGGCTCTGGTGCCTGCTGTCCAGGAGCTTGGCTCGACCACCTGCTATGTCCAGGACGGTTGCCCTCTCTGACTTGAAATCTGCTCCTCCTGGGTATTTACACCCGTTTCAGGATCTGAAGCCACCATTTTCCCTTGTGACGGATACCAACAACCACAGGCATTCTTTCTCACCGGAAACCCATTTCCTTCCCCACAGGGAGGACAGTCATGTACCGTGGGTGCTTCAGGCTGCCAGAGAACATCACATACACCTTCCCCGACTCCCTGGTCCAGGCCAACATGACAGTGGACGTGTGCTCAGGATTTTGTTCCCAGAAAGTAAGGCCAATGATAATCTCACAGCCTTATCCTCCCACCAGTCCGCGTGTGTGGTGGTCTCGGGGAGGAGGCAGGTGCCGGTGCTGGGCTGTGGCTGTGCGCTCTCCAAGCCCCGGGGGTAGCTGAGTGAGAGGCGTGGGAGGGCGGCAGGGCTGCAGCAGACAACGTCCTGGGGCCGGCAGGGAGCCTGTTGCTAACAGGTGATCCGGGGCTGGGGGGGAAGTTGTCAGTGAAGGTTGTAAGGCTGAAAGGGTGGTGCCTTACTGGATGTGAGTTCTTGGAAAAAGTGTCAGGTATTAAGTTGACTTGGTTTGGAAGCAAGAAGACGCTGGCTCGGGACTTGGGGGGTGCTGATGGATTGTCCGTTACTGGCGCTGACGGTGTGCGGCCGTGAATCTGACTCCCGGGGCCATGGTTACACGTGCACATTTGGTTTGGCCTGGGCTGCGGAGTGGACTGTGGCTCTCTGCAAGGGCTGCCATTGCGGCATAGCTCTGGGCTGGGAAAAGTTGGTCGAGGCTAGATGAGGCTTGGAAAAGGCAGGACCTGGTATATGAAGAAAGGCTGGTGAGATCTGCAGGCTGTCCAAAGAACATTGAGATCTAGAGCTGGAGTCCAGTGGTCTCTGAATTGGGCTGGGTGCTGCAGCCCCGCACTGGCCGTGGGCTGGGGTCTGGAGCTGCTCCTCTAGGCTGGGGTTCAGTAGCCTTGATGGGACTGTGATACCTGAGGCATAACAGAACAGGGCTGGAGAGAGGAGGGCTTTGGCAATCATGCTGATGGTCACCAGCAGTAGCTGACACGTACTGATCTTTCATTCTGTGCCATGTACAGTCCCAAGCTCTGCACATGTGTTAATCCATTTAATCCTCATAATAACCCTGTGGGGTGGGTGCTGCAGTGATCTGCATTTTGCAGGTGAGGAACCAGGCAGAGAGAGCTTGAGCATTCTGCCCGAGGTCACACAGCCAGGGGAGCCAGGATCTGAAGTCAGCCTAGCTCCACAGTATGCTCGGGTCTGAAGGGTGCAGGGAGTGGGTGTCAGTGAAAGCAAATGTGGTTGGACACAAAGGACACGCCCTGCGCTGTGCCCCCGACCCGCCCTGGGAGCTGCCTTTCCTCTCCTTCCACTTCTCAGCCTTCTCCAGACGCTTCCCTTGGAAGGGAGTGGAGACAAAGCCTTTGGTCTGTGCTTTCCTCTTGCGCAAGCGCGTCCTTTGAAGTGGCTGTCTCGCGTCTCCAGCATTTCCGAAGCCCCTTGCACTGCCAAGGATATCTTGGGCGTCAGGGCTCACGAGACACAGTGCAGTGAGCCAAGAAGACAGTTTGTTGATTTGCAGACATCTGGCCTGGGGACCTTGTCCCCCACCCCGTGGGAGTGGAGCTGTGGGCAGACGCAGTGGGACACGTGCTTGTGCACGCAAGGAAACAAGCCACTCTCTCGGGGCTTCCTGCACACCTGCAGCTCAGAGCAGTTCCCTGGGAAGCCCCTGCATTGCAATCAGAGGAACCCAGCTGGTCCTGACCCAGCTGATGGCAGGCCTCCTGGGCCAACAAACTTGGCGGTGTCTTCCTTTGTGCTGGGCGCTGTGCTGGGCACTGCAAGCTGCTTTAATCCTCCCCACACTCCCCCGGGGGAGCCCTCCTGATCCCTGCTGACCCCTGCTGGCTGCAGAGCCTGCAGGTGTGCAGACCTGAGAGCATCCCACCCTCAGCACCCCGCCCACTGCTTTTCCTGCTGCTCCCGCAGTGTGACGTCGCAGGGCAGGCGATGGGCAGGTGAGTGTGGCGAGGACGAGGCAGGTGAGCTGAGAAGAAACGAGGAAAGGGAACAGGGGCAACGGGACTGTGTGTCCTTTGTGCTTTAAATTATTTCTTAATAGGGTGTATGCTGTCATGGAGCGCAGCGGAGACCCACCGAAGGGCACCGAGGGGAAAGCTCCTTTCACTCGGTCTTGTCTGCCTCTTGTGTTTCCTCGGAGGCCACTGATGGTCCTGACTTCCTGTGTCCACTTTCAGAGTCTGTGACTATTCAAGCAGGTGTTCCTTTACCAAGTCATTATTCGTCTGCAAGCCCCACAGATGGTAATGAGTCACGCAGTGCCTTGCACCGGGGTCTCTTCCCTTGACGATCTGTCTTAGAGACGGCTCCGTATTGGCACAGAACGGCTTTTCCATTCTTTTATTCCATTACACGGACGTCCTAGCATTTCTTTAGTTGCTCCCTGCTGTTAAGCATTTAGGTTGTTTCCAGGGGTTTGCTTTTACAAACAAGGCTGCGGTAACTATCCTTTCTGGTGGGTTGTTTTGCGTCTGTGGATCTGTAAGCCCAAATTCCTAGGAAATGCAGGGTCAAAGGCAGTGGGTCTAGTCATGTTAACGGTAAATCTGCCATATTGTGCTTGGCAAGCGTTCTAGTAATTTTACACGCCCACCAGCGATGCATGAGAGGGAAACTGGGCACCCCTGTGACTCTTCTTTTGGGGAGGGTGGCTTCAAAGCAGCATCCTCTCGGACAGCCCACGAGGTCCGAGAGAACTCTGCCCGTGCTTACAGACACAGATTTTAAAGGTGTAAAAACTCTTCAGCTTTGGTTTTCAGCCCTTCTTCACATTTACTGGGCTACTGGCGCAAACCAGGTCGCCAAAATGTCGCATTAGCACACGTGCCAAAAGACACCGCAGCCTCTTGGTATCTTATGCTATCTTGCACCTTAACAGCTTGTATGTCTCCCTTCACAACGTGTCTCAAGGACGGGTTACCTGCTCAGCTCTGGCTTGTGGTGCTGTGAATGGTTCAGGTCAAGGGCGAAGGGCATCCATGGTTCTCAGTCCCGGTCTCACCCTCAGGGCGTACAGACCTTGGAATCTGTGCTCCTCTCTCATACGGGTCTCCCTTGCTTTGTGGCCTGAAGCTGGGAGGGCAGGTGTTTCCTGAGCCCCACTGTTTACATCCACCGGCTTTTGCAGCTGTGGGGAGCAGAGTCACCATTTCCAGCTTTAAACTTGAAAGCTGGTCTTGGCAGGACACTTTTAGTGGGAAGTGGACAAACGCATATGCTGACGCTTATGCGGGATGCCAGCAGAGCCCAGAGGTGGAGGGAGGTGGGGGTCTGGCCCCTACCCACGAGGTAGAGCTCACAGCCAGGGACGAGCTGAGGCAGGAGCTGGACCACTCTGACCCTCGGCAGGCCATGTAGGGTCAGTGTTGGGGACCAAGGAGGCTTAGAGGGGACCACTATAAATTTTTGGAAGGGCTGGAGCTGGACATTTTGGATGTGGGGCAGTGTCAGCAGGCAGATGAGGGGTGTGAGGGCACATGGCAGGGCTAGGCTGCTGCCCAGCAGGACTGAGGTGGGGTTGGGGG
>JAQQAC010004778.1:8321195-8352653 GCA_029783875.1 Phataginus tricuspis | reverse complement strand
GGGGGAGGCGGCCCAGCTCGTCCAGAGCAGAGGACTGTGTGGTGTGGTGTGAAAGGAATGGTGGGCCCAGATGCCTGCCTCAAAGTCCAGGCGTTTCTCAGTGGATAAGAGGGAGCTACCGATGGCCTGTCCAGGAAGGGGTGGTGTGAGTGGTGTGGCACCTGATGGCGCAGGTAGGAAGCGCTGGAGTGGGCGTAGGGGTGTTCTCGGTGGGTCCCTTTGGGAGGCGGCAGTCCTCAGGGCCTCGGCAAAGCTGACTGACGTCCGCCTGTGACCTGGCTCCGGAGTTAGGAGAGATTCCAGGGAGGACAGGGATGGCGCTCAGTCATGCATCCAGGTAGAACCACCGTCTGCCCAACGGAGTGAGCCTGTGGTCCCCACACTGCCTGTCCCTTCTCCGTCCTCTTGTCCCGTGGAAGCTGGTGTGACTTGGACTGCAGCCTTCTGGACACCCCGCCCCATCGGCTCTCAGCTCTGAGTCTCCTGGTGGGAGCTTTGCAGGGACTGACTGCACTCTAGGGCGGGCTTCTCAGCCTTGCAGCAGCTGGCATTTCAGGGCAGGTAATTGTCTGTTTTAGGAACTGTCTGTGCCTTGTAGGATATGCAGCAGCCTCCCTACCCTTCAGCTGTGACGACCCAGACTTCCTCCAGACATTGCTAGGTGTCCCCTGCAGGGCAAAATCACCCCATCAAGATCACAGCCCTGGAGGGCCACCTTGAATGTGGCCAGCAATGCTCAGGCATGGCCCCCATTTCCACGGGTCTGAATCCTGGTGAACTATTGTCTTTTCCAACTGTTTGGTGAGGACAAAGAGGCAAAGCCTGCATCCAGCACTGAGGTCTGATGGGCAAGGCCAACTGGAGGCATAGCTCAGACTGCTGAGGCCAGGGACCTATTTGCAGGAATGGATTTCTCTCTCCTCTCCTGGGTGTTGAGGGTGGGTGAGAGAGGTGGATGCAGGGATATCTGGCTGTACTCTCCTGTTTCAAATGCCAAGTACTTCCTCTCCTGAAAGGCTGGTGGCACCAAGGCCACAGGGCTGTCACAGGGGCAGCTTCATCCCATCCTGATTTGGCTGCAAGACAAGCTTAAGTGTCATATCACGTGGGAATGGTTGCATTATGCCAGGGCCATACTGGACTATGATACAGCCACTGAAAATATTTGCAAAGACTTTTCTGGTGGGTAATGCTCACAGCCGAGTGTTAACTGGGGCAGGGCTAAATCTGGAGGTGGGGGGCTAGGGGCTTAGTTAGGGCTTGCTGGGCAGTGGGGCCAGGAGCAGCGGATGGGAGAGGTGGGGCTCAGAAGCAGGAAACAAGGGGGAGCCGTCCTTGCAGGGCTTCAAGTTTAGGCACCGCCTGACTTGCTTGTGACCCCAGATAAACATCTCTACTGGTTTTTGCTAGTTAGTTAAAATGGATTTGGGGAGCCCTGCATGTTTAGTTTGACAGAAAAAGAACATTTGGGGCAATCTCAGCATCTTAATGATCTGTCTGTCTGCCAGCAAGAGGGACTTGACCTATGTAATGTGTTTTTAAACACAGTAAAATGACTCATCTAATTTTCCATGATTGCATTAGAGATGGAAGGAAACCTGCTCATTCTCAGTACTCAAGATCCTATCACCTCCTTCATTTGAACAGAAGGTGAGATGAGCCGGGGAGGGAGCTTAGCTATTTGCATTGCTGCCCATTCAGTAATTAATTTTGAAGCCTGATATTTTTGCACATTTAGGTGGACCATTTGTGGGAGCCTGCGCTCCTACAGAGGGGCTGGAGGGTGAAATCTAACACCATCTGCAAATAGGTTACTAACATGTGAAGCTTCACCAGCTACCATGCTTTGAGATCTGACGTTTGCTCTTGCAGCAGCTGCTAGCAGTTCTCCTGAGAAAGGAATCGGAGGCAGAGGACGAAGGGGGTCCCAGCCTCTTCTGGGTGTGTACATGCTTCATACGGAATTTGAATGGCCTGGATGTTTTCCCACTGACATTTATTCTAAGGTATTTTCTTTGGCCATTCAATGGTGGTGCTAACCCAGCCGCCTGTGAAGTGGAAAGGCATGTGTTAATGTGAAGCCCGCTTGTTCTCTGCTGGGCTGCTGCTCCAGTTAAATCCACTGAGACCCCAATAGTTGCAGTCTATCCTGGGTGGACTCATTCCCTTCTCGGTGCATGCAAGTTCCCGTCTTTGCCAGGGGTTGGGTTCTGTGAATTACTACCTTGATATCAAGAGTCTGCCTTTTGTGAATTACTACCTTGATATCAAGAATTTTTCCCTTTGCTAAAATTCTGTACAGTCATTCCAGTGGGTGACTGGTCTGGTGCGTCTTTGGATTTCCATAAAAATTCTGTCCACGTTAACCTGTGTGCGTGTTTTTAACGAACACTTACTGTTTTTGGACGGGAGGAGTTCCAGGGCAACGCATGCCTATTTTAGAAATTTTTGAAAATTTGATAATTCAACAATAAAATCTAAATTCACCTGTAATTTGACCGTGTCAGAAGAAACAACTAATAACAATGTACGTCTTTTGGTCTTTTATTCTAGGTGTATGTAAATGGCATTTGTTTTTAAAAAATTAAATCTCTCCTACCATCTGTTCCCTGTTCTCATTTAACATGTTGTGAACTTTTCTTTTGTTGTGCTTTCCCTTCACAGTTGACAAGGCGTTCCATCCTCTACTGTTGGCCATTTTGACTGTTTCTTTTCTTCTTTCTTTCTGCTATTATAAACAATACTACCATGAACATCCTGGAAAGCCAACCTTTGGGCATGTTCATAATTATTTTCTTTGGCTATGTTATCAGATACAGAATTGCTGGGGCAAAGGAGATGTCCATTTCACATTTCACTTCTGAGTCTTTTGGTACATTTTGAGAAGTGAGTCACCTAGCTGGTAGGAAGGTGGCTTTAGTGTCATAGTCATGTGGGTTTGTACCCCTGCTCTGCCACCCTTTCATTTTGTGATCCTGGCCAGACCACGTGGCCCAGGGCCTCCTCTGCTGCGTGGGCTTGGCAGCTGCGGAAAGAGGCCTTTCCAGGCCGGGAGGAGGACGTGGCCACTTTGTGGACATGAAAGAGTTTTGTGATTTCAGTGGCTCTTGAGAACTGAGTGTTCCAGGGGATGGTGGTTCTGATGATCATTACCATCCAGCCTCCCCTGGTTCCTTTGCTGTGTGGGGGATGTTTGGGAACCTGCCCAAGGCGGGGAGCTGCTTTGCTCCCAAGTCGGTGGAAGTGCAGGCGCCTTGGGACCCTGAGCGTTTGTGGTTCTGAGCCTCCCAGCGTTTCTCAGACTCTCCTTTTTGATGGCTATCTGGCTTTGATGGGGCTCTGGCGGGGCATGGGCTAGGCGGGTCTGCTGTCTGGGGACTCTAGGCTGCGGAGAGGCATCACCCAAGGGGACATCCCATAGATGCCCCTGGAGACACACTGACATTTCCCCCAGTCTTGAGGCAGAACCTTTGAGGTTAGACACCCGGAAGCACGTTGGTGCTCAGCCCTCCCCATGGAGAAGAGTCAACATGGAGGGAAGGCCCACAGTCCTTCCCCTGGACTTGGACCAGCCGCCCCGCTGAGTGCATGCAGAAGGCCGCTAACTAGCGTCTCATGCCCTCCTTGAATCCCCTCACAGGTAGAGAGATCAAGACTCAATCCATCTAAATTCAAAGTCATACCTGCTGACCTCAGAGCCCTTACTCGCTCAGCCGTGCGCCCCTTACAGGTGATCAAACCAGGGCTCAGAGATGCCCAGTAGCTTGTGGACAGTCACACAAATGGGTTTCAAAGTCAAGGATTCCTGATGACAAGTCTTGGGCAGGTTCCACCCTCCCATAGCTGCCTCTCCAAACCACCCAGCACCCCCTCTGCAGTCAGACTCCAGGGGCAGCAGGGCGGAGAGAAACGTGCTCAGTTACAGTATCAGCAAACGGGTTTTCATTCCCACATGTGCCCGAAACCAGGAGTCGGCCCTTCCTGCCCCTCCCTGCAGCTGCCTTGGTGGGCATCTTTCCTTCGTGTGTCCTTGGCTGTCCAGACCACCTCCGGGGTGAGGGGACCTGCCCTGAAGGCAAGACGCTGATCAAAGCTAAGCTCCATGCTTGTTTGCAGATTTCACTGAAAATGCACCACGTGCATGTATTTCCTCCAAGGTCAAGCGTGGTGCATGGGAAAGCCCTGAACTGACAACCCAGAAGGCTGGCTTCTGTTCCTACTCGCCCTGATGGTCTGAGGTCTCGGGCTGCTCACTACCTGCCTCTAAGCCTCAGTTTCCCCTTGTGAAACCTGAAGTTCTGATCTCTGAAGTCTTTGTAATTCTGTGGAATCTCAGAGATCGCGAGAGAGGTGCTCAGGAATGGAAAGGGAGATGAGACCCGGAGAGGCCAGTTGGTTAGAGGTGTCCTTGGGACCTCGCTCCTTGCCTGTGGGAATTTCCACTCCTCGACCTCTTGGCCATGAGCAAGCCTTTGCACGTGGATCCCTGCCACCTAGAGAGCCGGCCCTTGCTGCCCCAGGCCCACGATGCCCACCCACACTGTAGCCGTGGCCCCAGTCCCCACATGAAGCCCCATCCAGGACCCCAGGCTCAGCCGCAGATGAACTAGCAGGTTGAGGATGGGTATCCGCCCTGCCCTGGGACACGGGCTGAGCCAGCCCCCTCTTTAACCCCTCAACTATTTGACTGAAACAGGCCTGCATCTGTGCGCTTGCTTTCTTTTGCTGCCCGGCTTTCTCTGATCATGTTCTCCTCTCTCACTGAAGCTTGGGGTGGGGGTGGAGGGAGCAGGGAAGCTGGCAGAGGGATAAGATTCATCAATATTTAATTTTTATGGAAATCATGCCCTAGAAATACCCCAGGGACTGAAAATTGTTCTGTGTTTTCAGAATCCAGTGATGTTGCTGAAGCGGTTATGTTGTAAATAAAACCACATTACTGTCTGCAGCTCCCCCGTTGCTCTGCAAACACCCGGAAACTTGACAGTTTAATCCACTCAAGGAAGCAAAAAGGTTTGGGTCACTGGTGGGGGCAGCCCGTCCCCAGCCCTGGGATATAGGTCTGTGAGGCATCAATGTCAGCAGCACTGTTAAAGGCAGAGGGGGACACAGAGCCAGCCTGCCCTGAGCCGAGTCACCATGTTGGTGAAATTTTCTTCTCTTAACAGGAATCCCAGGCCAGCAGGGGCCCCCTGGGGTTCCTGATGTTAGGAGGGTTGCTTAGATGTAGTAGGCTTTCTTCTTCCTTATGCTCAGGGCGCAAATGACCAACAGAAGGTTCGTGCCCGAGTCCATCGCCAGTAAGCCTGGGGGGAACTGGGGCTGGGAAAGGGCACCCACCCATTCGTTTATCAGGCCCTCTGTCAGATACCCACCGGCATCCGCCATAGTAGACACTGCTGGGTACCAAGATGCCGCAAAGCACAGCAGACACGCAGAAATCCCTGCATACATCCTCATGGATGGAGGCAGACACAAACCAGAAAAATAAGTAAAAGAGATAGTATGAACAACGGTGATAAGCGCTGTGGAGAAAAGAGGCAGAAATCACAGATCCTTGCCTGTAAGAAACAAAACTATTTATCCGCTGAAAGTCTTGTACAAGAATGTTCACAGCAGCTTTATTCACAAAACAAAAGTACCTAAAAGCCGGAAACAGCTTCACTCGTCCATCAAGTGAATAAATCAATAAATTGGTAGAGCCATGTGTGGAATACTACTCAGCAGTGAAAAGGGACAGTCAATTAGCCTATAAAACGCATGGGCAGATAAAACAAATATTTTTCTGAGTGAAAGAAACCAGACGCAAAAATATGTACCAACCGATTCTGTTTATAGGACATTCTGGAATAGACAAAACTCATCTGTGGGGATAGAAATCAGAATAGTGGTCGCTTTGAGGGGGGACGCAGCAGGGATGGGGCCAAGGAAACTGGTGTGAGGGAAATGCTGCATGTCTTTATGTTCATTCATCAAAACTGACTGGGCCATACACATAGAGTCAGAGCTCTTTATCAAGGTAAGGTGCAGCTCAGTGAAACAAAACTTGGAAGGCTCACCAAGGGGATGGGGTGTATCAGTGAAGGGAGGAGAGCTTTTACAACTTGAAATGGGGTGACCGATGAAGGCCTCCTGAAGGCAGCTTGCAGACACTGAGGGAGAAGGCCTTGAGGGTGTCTGGGGGAAGAATGTTGCAGGCGGAGGGAACAGCAGCTGCAAAGGCCCTGTGGTAGAAGTGTGCCTGCAGCAGCCGCGGACCAGTAAGAACACCAGCATAGGAGTTGACCAGGGCTGCCAGCACACAGCGTCACAGGCTGCCAGGGGCGTAACAACATACACTTATTTTCTTACAGTCCTGGAGTCCAGAAGGCCGAGATGAAGGTGTCAGATTTGGTTTCTCCTGAGGCCTGTCCCTTTGGGTCGCAGGTAGTTGTCTTTTCCCCATGTCCTCACATGGTTGTCCCTCAGTCTGAGTGTTTTTGTGTCCTAATCTCCTTTTCTTATAATAACACTAGTCAGATTGGCTGGGGCCCACCCTTGTGGCCCCCTTTTAACATAATCACCTCTTTAAAAACCCATCTCCTGATATACTCACATTCTGACGTAGGGGGCATAGGATGTTGGCCTATGAACGTTAGGGGACACAGTTCCGCCCATGACAGCCAGCAAGGATGAAAGGGCCAGGGACACAGATGGGTCTCTGCTTGCCCTCTGCTGTCCCTGTGAGCTCTGGGGCTGCTCGTCTCCGCTGCTGCCCGTGACGAACGTGTTGGTCTGGGATGAAGCTGAATGAGGCCTTTGTGGGGGAGGATGGATGGCTGGGGTACAGGCCAGAAGCCGCAGTTCCTGTGACGGCTTCTCACTGATGCATATCAGCAGGGGAACGTGCTTCCAGAAAATCAGAGATGTTCTGATTGAGGGTCAGGATGCAGATCTTGCTTTCCATTGGGGAATGGCACGGAGGCCTCAGGCGAGGGGGACCTGACGGGACACATTGATGGCCCGGTCAGCCTTTGCACAGCCCGAGTGCACCGGCGACGGTGGCCCTGGCTGGCAGTGCCGGATCGGCACCACAGTGCTGGCAGTGATGGCAGCTGTGGCTGGGGAGTGGCTGGTCCCAGGGTCAGGGCTCCACTGTGACCACTGACTCATCAGTGCAATCCTTTCCCCTACATGTCTGATCAAGACCGAGAACCGTGAGTGCTGGGTGGGCGAGGGGCTTCCAACCTCGGCCTGATCTTGAGCTTTTAGGGCTCTGGAGGGGTGGCTGGAGTGAGAGATTTTAGGAATCAAACTCAGGTACTCTTAGGGTCAGGCGGGTGGTCTGGGGCCTGCTGCTAGTGCGATTAAAGGTCTTAAAAGAGAGGAGTAGGGGAGCACCTTCTGCGTGCTGGTCACGGGCTGGGCCCTCGCCATGCATTCTCCTTCCATCATTCTCCCAACACTCTGGGGGCAGATATTATTGCCCCCATGTTACAGAGGAGAAAACTGAGGCTCAGAGGGGGTGATTCCTGGCCCAGGGTCACACAGATACTCAACTATGGCACTGGGGTGCGAGCCCAGGTCTGCTGGATTAGAACCTGGTGCTTCCTCCCTGGTCCCCCTGGACGTGAGACCCACGGACAGGAGAGCGCTCTCTTACCCACCTCCGTCCTCGGAGTAATCCCTATCTCAGGCCGCTTCCTGGAAAACGTGGGGGTAGATGTCCTAGTCTCATCTTCACAGCAGACCAGGGGAAGCTGGAGAGAAAGGACCTCCTCCGACTCTTCTAGGCAGGCCAACCCACAGAACTCGCCTGTTTTACAGGTGGCTGTCTTCTCCCTGCGTCCTCACATGGTCACCCCTCAGCCTGTGCGGGTCTGTGTCCTGATCTTCTTACAATAACACTAGTCAGATTGGGTTTTTGGGTTTCGGCCCACCCTCATGGCCCCCTTTTAACATAATCACCCAAAAGGGCAGGTGACCCACTTACGTTCCCATAGAATGCTTAAGAATTTTCCCCGTGCAAAAGGCAGCTCTGAGCAACAGAGCAGATAGGGCGGCGTGTGTGATGTGAGAATAGGGAAAGCATCTCCTCTCCTGCCCCCATGTGGCTCGGAGGGAGGGACGTGGGTCTGGACCCTGGTGAAATTCCTGGCAGAGGGGAAGCGGCCCCTAAGCCTTGAAGAAGGATGAGGGAGGCAGAGAGAGGCTCTCATGGGGGCCGCAAGGCATCTGGGAGAGAATAAGTGTGTGCTAGCCAGGACAGCCCTGTGTTGGGGGGCAGCACCCCCTCCCACCCCCTCCTCACACACCTCCCCACCCAGGCCCCACATCACCCTCCCTTGCCTGGGACACCGCCTATTGTCTTTTCTGAGCGCTGGCGGCTCTGCCAAGCCACGCTCAGAAAACGCTATTGATTTTCCTTTATTTATTTATTTATGAGATTTGCTGTGGGCAAAAAATAAAAAGGTTTGTGAAGCGTTCCCTGTAGCAGGGCGAAATCTCCACCCACGGCCTCCCCCCACGCACGCACTGCTAGACTGCTCTCTCATCTGTATGCTCCAGGCGGCTGGCATCTCCTGTTTGCAAGATGCAGGGACAGAAGGGGACTGGGAAGTCCTACCTAGTACCCAGTACATAGTAGGAGCTCAAAAAATTCTGTGTGGGAGAGGTAGGTGGAGGCATTTTTAAGTGAGCTGTGGCTGGTGCCCATAAGGGTCAGGAGGCTGAGGGTGGCCCGTTCCTCTGTGAAAACACCTATTGTGTGCTGGGCTCAGCGCCGAGCGATTTGGCCCTTTTTCATCTAGTTCTCATCATGCACGTGCAAGGCAGATTTTATTACCTTTGTTAAATGGTGAAATTCAGAGAGGTTCGGCACCTCACCCAAGGTTACCCAGCCTCTGAACCTGAATTCATGTCAGGCTTTTCAGATGCCAGCGCCCCTACTCTCCCCACTGCACAGTGCAGCCCAAGGGGAGCAAGAAACCACTTAGGAGACTGCCAGGCACTGGCTTGGCCCACCTGGCAAGGCACCTCCCTGTTCCTAACCTGGCAGGGCCCCTGCATTTTCAGGAAGCCCCACCTTGGGCTAAGCACCTTGGGGAAGTCAAGGTCTGCTCCTGCCCAAGCCTCCTGTCTTAGAGAAATGGCTATGTGGGACTGTCACCAGCCTGCACCCCATCCTGCAGTAAGACTAAAGGCGCAAGGATTGGGGCGGTACTCTCAGGGAGAGCCAGCAGGCTTGCCGTCTGTTGGTTAAAGATGGGACACGTTGAGCTCTGCACTGCCCTGGGTGGGCTTTGTGTCCCATTCTGACCCCTACACACGCATGCTCACGTGGGTCCTCTGGAGTGCCTGTTCCCTCCCGGGCCCTCCTAACAGCCTTCTAGGCAGCTGCAAGGTCCAGCTCTAGGCCCTCCACACTCAGCTCACCCCTCTCAGAACGCCACTCCCACTGCGCTGAGACCATGGGCCTGTGCCTGGCCAGCTCCGAGCTGCTACAGGGCAGAAATCACGTCTTCCTGAGCTTGGTCTCCCCATGTGGGCCCAGAGGCCCATGCTGGAAGGGAGGCCGTCCTCTCTGTGGATCCCACACGGCCGGCTGTGCATCTGCGTGTATGTCCTGGTAGCTGAGCTGCGGGAGGCCTGGCCCTTGTATTCACCTGAGTTGCCTGTCTCCCTCTCCTTCCCTGGCAGGAGTTCCCCTTGGCTATCCTCAGGGGCTGGGAGTGCTACTGTGCCTACCCCACCCCCGAGTTCAACCTGCGGGATGCCGTGGACGGCTCGCTGTGCGGCCAGGGGCCCGAGGTGCAGAGGCTGGCGGAGTACTGTGAGGTCTACCAGACACCCGTGCAGGGTGAGTGCTGCCCAGTGTGGGCAAGGCCTGCAGGGCCCTTCTCTCTGTGTCTGCCACTGGCTGTGGCATTTGGTCTGTTGAGTGTTCAGTCCCGGGCTGGGGAGGGCACCTTTGTGAAAACCCTGACCTCTTGGTAGGTGGTCCCATCTTGGAGTAAGGGGAAGGGGGAGGTCTCCACCATTCCTGGAGGCTGCATACGGGATGCAGGGCTCGAAGAGCACCTGACTTTTATCTGAGTCTCTCTGGGGAGGAAGGCGATTTGAGGGAGAGAGGAAGAGCAGAGAGGCAGGGTCCCCAGGGAGAGCAACTGCCAAGGGGTTGGGTGGCATGGGAGCCCAGTGGCCACAGGGGCCTCAGAGGCCTGCCCGAGCCAGCCCAGGACCGAGGAGCCAGTGAGGCCCTGGCATCTATCTCGTGTGAACTTCAGGTGCCCTCACTGCCCTCAGGGACTGATGAGAGAGGGAGGGCAGGTGGGGAGGGACGTTACCACCTCACCAAGCAGCTGCTGTGACCCAGCCCTGGGGTCTTGGAGGCTCCCACACAGTGACATTATGGGCACCTTACAGCAGCCTAAGGGGGAAGGATGATGGGATGTGGAGACCTTACTTGCCCGAAATCAGCCTGGGCCTGGTTCACCGTTGGCTGTACCTGGGTGTGGGGCGTTGGTCAGCCCAGCCATGAGCCCCAACCACCTGCCCTGCAGGATCTGCAGTTATCCGTGCTGTGCCGGAAGCCACGGTTCAGCTGTGACCATGGAGACAAGGCAGGGGCCGAGGGTCCCCGAGGCGCTGACTCCCCCAGTTCTTGCCCTGGGGCATGGGAGGCGTGGCCATCCCTGGGCTTCCTCTGGCCAGGTGGCAGACCCCTTCCCCTCTTTGGGTCTCATCGCCTCACTTACAAGTGGGAGTCTTGGATCAGTAGTTGTGGTCCAGGGGAGTCTGGTGGTGAGTCTGTGAGCCACAGTGGAGGTGAGTGACCCTGAGACGACTTCTGGACTTCCAGACACCCGATGCACAGACAGGAGGTTCCTGCCCGCCAAGTCCAGAGTGTTCGTGGCTTTGTCAAGCTTCCCGGGAGCAGGGAACACGTGGGCGCGGCACCTCATCGAGCACGCCACGGGCTTCTACACAGGCAGTTACTACTTTGATGGCACCCTCTACAACAAGGGTGAGTGACGGGCGCAGGGCAGGCGGGGCGCAGGGCAGGCGGGGCGCAGCCCCAAGACCAGACCACAGCCAGTCCTGGGAGCAGAGCTCCTCTAACTTGAGCATCAGGACATCCTGGAGGGCTGTTAAATTCAACAGATTCCTGGGCCCCACCCCTGAGAGACTCGGTGGGTCTGCAGTGGGGCCCGGGAATTGGCATAATTTCTTACCAGCTCCCAGGTGGTATTGCTGGAACCAGCCCTAGGACCACACTTTGAAAATTCACGAGTGTTTTTTTTTTTAATACTGAAGAAAGGCACAGGGAGGTGTATTTAGCACAAGTATTGGAAATTAGACACGACCACACATCCCTTCCTTTGACATGTAATAGTCATCATAGTTTTGCTCTTCGGAATCCCTGAATCTTTTGAATCCCTTTGGATTCAAGGGGAAAGCCTAATAGCTTGAATTCCTTCTCTATAAACATTTCTTGAATTTTCCTTAATTTTTAGAACCCTCAATAATTAGGTGAGACAGCCTTACTTCATCTCTCTCCTTCTTTTGGGGGTGGGGGGGAAGGGGTAGCTAATTGAAATGCCATGTTTTAAAAAAATAGATACCAGACTCTTCCAGAGTTTTATGATTTCTAATCTTTCCCCTGTAGAAATAAGAGGGCTCATTATGCCAAGTAAATGAACTTGAATGGCTCAAATCTGTGCTCTGTTTAAGACTAAGAACCTCAGATAAGTTCAGGCAGCATCTAATTTGGTGAAATGTATTTCTCTGTTGTCAGGTTTTACAGTTTCTCTGAGTTTTTTAACTTGAGTTTGGTTTAGGAGAAGAGGATAGTGTCAGTAACATCCCAGAGAAAACAAAAACTTCCTGAGCTTAGCTGTGGGTTCTGGGATCAGCTGCAGCCATCTCGATCTGGCTGGGGAAAAGCCAAGGGTGTCCTTACGACCCAGCGCCATTATCCTTGGGAGCCTTGAAACTTATGGGCATTTATAGATGAAACGGCCAGATGTGGCCCCCGGCCTGCCCACTCTGGCCTTATCCCCAGGGAACCACCCAGTATGGACAGGCTACAGTTATGCACCTTGTTTATCTAGAAGGCCTTAGCTTGTTCAAATAGCTGGCTATCCTGGTCTGCATATGGTAGGTGGCCCGTTGGCTCCAATAGCGAGGTAAGGGTTAGGATGACACTACCTCACAATGGCTTTAGAGATACAGGTGCGTCTTTGAGGCTTGCAGGATTGGCCTCAGAGCTCGAATGGAGCATGACACACGCAGATGGGAAATTCGCAGGGTAGCTTCAATACCAAAATGCCACACCTGTCATAGGTCAACGTGGTCTGAGTTATAGGGAAAAATGACCATGGTTGAAATAGGCTGAGGCAGTACAGAAAAACATCCTGGGCTTCAGGGTGGTCAAACACCAGCTCTTAGGTTTACTCAGCGCATGGCTTGATTCTCCCTTTCCTGGAAAGTCCCAGATGTTTGACAGAATGAATCAAAGGCTTTTGGTGTCTGGCCCGTGACAGAGATGATCTTGAGACACGTTGAGTCTCAGTAGGTGAGACCAGACTATCAGATGCCAAAGAGACTGGCAAATTTCCAGACATTGGTAGATACAAATGCTTCCCAGCCATTCATGAAGGAGGGTGGGACTCATTTATGTTTCAAGGAGCCCAAGATAAGCTCATATGGAATGTGGAGCATGACCCCAGAGCTGGCTGGCATGGGCTGTGTTGGGGTGTGGCCAGTAGACTAGGTTCAGGTGACTAGGGCCAGTAAGCGTTCTGTGACATCCCACTACACCCCTCTACTCTTTGTGCCCCTAAGTCCCAATGCTCTGTATTATGCTTGGGACATTCCACTACTAGGCTGTAAGCTTAAGACAAGAGTCTTTATCCCCGACACAGAATGAGCACACAATAATAGTGTGTGAAAATAAATACATAAAAATAAAATCAATAAATAAAAATAACAATGAATGTGTGATTCTGTGTATGGATGGGTCGAGTCTGGCCTACTCAGCTGGAAGTCAGAAGTTTACTGAGCACCCAGTACTGGCCCAGGGGCCCAGGAAGGAGTCGGGCCCGCAGGGAGGTTGGTCAGTGGGCAGGGCTCTGTTCATACAAACTGGGCCCTGGGTTCCACAGGGTGGGGTGCAAACATCGTGGATGAGACATTGGCCCCAGGTGGAGAATCTCCATAGACACGAGGCTAGGAACCATATTGTGAGGTCAGGGCTGCCCACTGTGGGGAGGTGGATAGAAGCAAGCACCTCACCAGGGACACCCACAGCCATGTGGAGAGAGCCTTGGCTCAGTGGCCACGGCACTGTGTGGTCTCGGGCAAGTCATATACCCACCCTGAGCCTCAGTCTCTTCATCTAGCTGTGCCTGCCCCTGTGGTTAACTTACAGGCTTATTTTCAATACTTGTATGAAATCTCCCTGAAAATGTTTAAACATTTGCAGCTCCTGTGTCTAGAGGGGGCATGGTCAGGCCCTGTGCCCCCTGACTTCTGGAGGTGCTCTATCCCCTTTCTCTGGCACATGCCGTCTTCCCCCACTGTTAGGTGTGTCCTGCTCTCGCCTAGTCCTGGGCAGGGTCCGGCCTGTGGAGGCCACTCCCGTCCGCGCTCCGTAATCCTTCCCGGTGCCCCTGCCATGACATCCACAGGCCTCTCCCATACCTCTAGTATCGGCTTCCCCTCAGGGATGCGGCTCCCCTTTAGATCCATCTACACATGGCAGGGGGGTCCCCGCCATGCCTTCCTCCAAAGGGGCCTCTCCTCTCTCCCTGGCAGGGTTCAAGGGCGAGAAGGACCACTGGCGGAGCCGGCGCACCATCTGCGTGAAGACCCACGAGAGCGGCAGGAGGGAGATCGAGATGTTCGACTCGGCCATCCTGCTCATCCGGAACCCATACCGGTCCCTGGTGGCCGAATTCAACAGGAAATGCGCCGGGCACCTGGGCTACGCGGCCGACCGCAACTGGCAGAGCAGAGGTGAACGAGAGGGCCCGTGGGCAGGGGACCTGCTGCAGCCTTATTCAGGGAGGGAGTCCGTCTGCGGACACACGCTTCCTAAAGTCCAACGGTGTGCCACGCGCCGGGCAGGCACCAGGGGCCCAGGCTAAAAGGGTCACAGGGTCTGCCCTCAAGGCACACATGGTCTAGCCTCTAGGCAATGAAGTAAAGAGATGCAACTCAGGTCAGTGAGCACTACAGAATGAAGCTGTCAGAAACCCAGCTGTGTCCACCAGGGTGGGCGGCTCGATGAGGCGGGGGACGGGGCGGGGGGTGAGCCTTAGGCCCGCAGCCTTGTGCTTCCGTCCCTGCGTGACTGGATCAGCAGATGTCCTCCTCTTTCTCCCGCCTGTCGGGACGCAGGCAGGCTAAGCTCCGATTCGTCCTTGGTCCCTTATAAGCCCAGTGAGCCTGGGCAAGCCGCGTGCTTGTCTTCTGAACCTCAGTTCGCTCATCTAAAACACAAAGGCGGTCCGGTATTGTAGGGCCGTTGTGAAGATTAGGGAAAGCAGATGCTTCCCACAGCATTTGAGGTGTATTAATAACCCAATTATGGAAACTATTTTTGGGGGGATGATTTTCGACATTTTCATCCTTCCCTTGCCAGAAGACAAACTGCCTGATTTCTTAATTTGATGGGAAAAAAAGCTCATGGAGTAGATCGTCTGCAAAAGGTTGCAGCTGACCCATCCATGACTTCACTGGGTGTCCTGCCACCCAGTAGTGTCACAGTGTCACAAGCAATCACACCCACAAGACGCAGGTGTCGAGTAGGCCCACGTTCCCTCAGCTGTAAAGAGGGACCCCGGACAGAAAATCGGGCCTGCACGGCAGCCTCGTCTCACCCAGCAGGTGCCCCCTCCCTTCACTGCTCGACCCCGTTGCCCACTTGGAACGTGCATGGGACAAGATGCCAGGGACAAGACCAAAGGGAAAGAGGGTCATCGCCACAGAGATGCCCTGCCTGGGTTTCCCTCCTGGGTTTAACACCACCGTGTCACATAGGCCCCCGACCTGTGGGCTTTCCCCACCCAGGCATGGTCCCAAAGGGCAGGGCATTCTCAAGAGAGAGAACCAGTTCTCCACATTTGTCTTAACGTGGTGTGTTTCCAAGGAAACAGTCACAAGGTCCTATGCCCCAGACTGGCTCAGGACTCTGCAGAGCCCAGACTGAGAGGAACCCTTGCTCACCCCAGGTTGTCAAGAGGGTCTTTCTCTGAGAGGGATTCGGACAGGTTAGCCCTGGGCAGTGAACCGTGGCAAATCCTGGCTGCTTCCCTGTCCTGAGTCTCCAGAAGGGCCGACAGTCCTGCCAGGACAGGTGCCCTGACAGCACATCCCTTGTGCCCCCTCCCCAGAGTGGCCGGACTTTGTCAACAGCTACGCGTCGTGGTGGTCCTCGCATGTCCTGGACTGGCTCAAGTACGGCAAGCGGCTGCTGGTCGTGCACTACGAGGAGCTGCGGCGCAGCCTGGTGCCCACGCTGCGGGAGATGGTGGCCTTCCTCAACGTGTCTGTGAGCGAGGAGCGGCTGCTCTGCGTGGAGAACAACAAGGAAGGCAGCTTCCGGCGGCACGGCCGGCGCCCTCACGACCCCGAGCCCTTCACCCCGGAGATGAAGGACCTGATCAATGGCTATATCCAGACAGTGGACAAGGCCCTGCGCGACCACAACTGGGCCGGGCTGCCCAGGGAGTATGTGCCCAGATGATAGGCCCCGGCCCTCTCTGCCCGCCTCCCGAGTGCCAGCCGCCCCCATGGGGCTGCATTACTCTCCGAGGCTACACAGCGGTGTCGCTCGTGCGGCCAGCAGGGAGGCCCGCTGGGTGCTGTCTGCCTCACGCAGGGAGACCCAGACACAAGCCCTTAGCCCACCCAGGCAGACACGATGTCACAAGATGACCACAAACGGACACACATGCCTCGCCATGCTTAGACATGCCATCGTATGCTCACAGCCCCTGGTTTGAGTTGCCCGAGCCACCACGCAGGGTGCACCAGCCCCTCCCAGACTTGCAAACGCAGTCACACACAGATGGCAGGTTATCCACTCCCAGAGGCTGTCTGTCATCTCTCTTACACACAGACACCATTTGCACCCTGGGTTCTCACAGGCCCAAGGCTTCCTGTTTCCAGCTCAGTGCAAACTTGCTTGTCAGGGTTCCTGACTCTAGGATGCTGGGCTGGGTGGGCCTCAGTGCTATGAGCCACAAGGACTTGCCTGGGGAGGGTTCACGGACTGTTGCTGCCTGGCCATGCGGCCCTGACTGCATGTCTGATGTCCCATAAATGTGTGTGGTGTGACAGTCAGGCACCACAAATACCGTAGCCCTGCCTCTCCCTTCTCTGCAGATGGGCTGGTGGCCCTGTGGACAGTGTGGAGTCCCCATACACACACCGACCTAAGGACCTGCCACAAATTCCGTGCATCCCCTACCCCCTCCAACATCAGCCCTCCTTAGAGTCGGGGCCTCCTTGCCCGGATTCTTCCATGAATGACCCCTGGGAAAGCCAAGGATTCATGCCAGGCCCCCGAAGCAGGGTGTAAGGGAAAGAGGGCAGTGAGGCAGGGCGACGGTGGGTCCCCAGGGGAGCCCTAGACCTTACGGACCCCAACGCCAGCAGGAGGGGCTTGTGGTGGGCATGGGAAGACCCAGGAGGGATGGGTCTTGGGACTCAGTGTGAATGGTCACCCCACCCATCCTGACAGGTGTCTGCAGTCTGTGGAGTCCTGCCCTGCATTCTTGAGGAAGGTGGGCTGCATGACCAGCAGCACAGCCATGAGCAAGGGGCTGTAGTTGCAGCTTCTGTCTGACCCCCCCACCCTGGTGGCCAAGGCCTCTCTGTCTCTGTTATTCACCTACCACTTCCTGTCACCGGGCCTCTTCCACACCCTTTGTCTCTTTTCTGCAAGGCTGACATCTTTCCCACTTGTTCGTCCATTTCCTCAACAAAAGGGGTAGAATGCTCACTGGTGCCTGCTGTGTCCTGGCCTGGGGAGAGGGGAGAGGACAGATAATAAAGGCCCCACTTGCCACCCCCAGCTGGGCAGAGGAAGGGTTGTCACAAGTGGGAGTAAGAGACCCAGTAACAGAGGGGCACATGCACTGTGCGGGCTCACAGGGGTCAGCCTTTGTGCCTAGGGTCTTTGGGGAATGCATCACAATGCCTTCGCATGGGTCATGAGGACTCTGTAGGAATCCTCCCAGCAGAGTTAGAGGGGACAGGTAATTGGAGCAGAGAGAACATCATGTGCAAAGGCTCAGAGGCTGGAAACCCCTGGAGTGTTTTACAAAACGGGTGGATGGGGTGTGGGAGCATATGTGTCTCTCTGAGTCAGTGGAAGGACAGGAGTGGGTAGGTGAGGACAGGTGGGGACACAGAAAGGGACTGTCCTTATAGCCACATAGTGCTCAGCCTGGATGAGCAGAGGCGCTGATGCTAATTAGCTTCTCGGGTCACCCTTCAGTAATGGGTACAAGAATAAGGCCGTGGGGACCAGGGGGCTCAGGAGACATGGGGGTGGACTGGATGCACAGCCCAGGGCAGCCAAGACACAGGGAGGGTCGTGGGGAGTTTGGTTGCCTGTGAGAGGGAGGAAGGTGGGTGGGCCTGAACCTGGGCAGCCCTGAGCCCCTCTGCAGCTTCTCCAGTTCCGGGGCAACCCCCAGGGCCCTTGGTCTGACCTCCCCTCAGTCTGAGCCAAGCTGCCCTGGGAGGAGATAATGGGGTGAGGGGTTTAGGAAAAGTGGGCATGAAATGCTCGGACTCTCTACTCCCTGGCCAGTGATGGGGAGCTGAGAGTCACCCCTGGTGAGGACAGGCAGGTTGGAGGGCCCCGCAGGGCCACCCCCTCCTCAGAGGGAAGCCTCCGTAGCCTTCGGCTTTGCCAGTGAGTGGGCCTGAGCAGCTGTGCTCCTGGGGGCCTCCAAGTCTTTCTGGAGTTTCCTCCAAACCCATAGTGACCCCCAGGCTGTTCAAACTCCCACAGCAGCCCTGGGTCCAGCTCACAGCCGGAGATATCAGCGGGGCCTCACTGGGGCAGCATGGCCCTGCAGTCATGTCTGTGAAGGCCCCTGATGAGGCCATTTCTCCCAAGTTGTAGGAGTTGAGGCCCACCAGGAGTTTCTACCCTGCCGTGGAAGGGGCCCGAGGGATACCCACATTCCCGAGCAGACCTAGAGTCTCAGTGGAGGAAGCCGCACCTGCAGGTGGGGAAGAGGGAAGCCAACCTCCCCCTGAGATGGGCTCTGCAGCTCTGGTGCTCACTCTTCTGGCCTCCCAGACGCTCTTCAGCGGAGGGGACTCAGAGGCCCTGCAGGACCAAGTGGGTCCTCAGCCAGGGCATGGACCCCCCCGACCCCACGGTAGGGGTCAACCCACTCCTCCTGGTGGGTGGGTCAGGACGTCCCCTGTGGCCAGGCCCCAGAGACTTCCTCTCCTTCCCAGTGGACCGCCACCTCTTTGGATGGCCTTGTAGTTTGCTGGGCACCTTGGCCAGGCATGCAGATGACTAGAATCATGGGGTCGGGGTACATCCAGGTTGCGCTAAGTCAGACCACATGGCCAGACACTGGCCTTTGGCTAGTGCTCCCAGATGATGGACAAGCAAAGGGGTAGAAGGTCCTGCTTTTGCTGCTGGTTGTCTGCAGCCATCACCCTAGGCCTGCCTCTGTGGAAGAGCTCAGGAACACAGGGAGACGGATCTGTCTGTCCTCTGGGGCAAGTCCACTTGTCTCTCTCTGAATGAGGTCTCATCTGTAGCTCTCAGCTTCTCCATAAAGAGGAAACGGTCCCGGCCAGCCAAGGAGGAAAGCGGATCTGTAGGGGAGAGACATGTAGCAGATGCACCAGGAGCCAATCAGAACAGAACAGCAAAACCAGGACTGTCTTACGGACCCCAGCTTTCCTGGCAAGGCCGTGGAGTTACACAGACCTGTGTTAAAACGTAATTTTCATGGATTTCATTTCCCGTGGTGGATCAATTTAGAAAAACCAAAATATATAATTTTAAAAAACTAAAACACATTCTGATAATCCCAGTAATGTGTAAATGAGAGAGAAGAATAGACAGCCTTCCAAACCCTGGGAAGCAAGCTGCTTCATTATGTGAGCATCTTATAATGAAGCCTCTCGCAGCTAAAATTAGATTTTGAGCCCATGAATATGCAGTAATGTTTGTGTACCAGAATGCATTTTCCCCCCTTAAAAGTAGCAGGAGCTTCTTAGTTCTTAGGGGGCCCCACAAAGGGAGATGGAAGTGCTGGGTTGATGTTTGTGGCTGCAAGAATTCTTGGGGCATCAGGTTTGTTTTCTTCAGACTGGAAACTCATTGGAGGTGTTTGAAATGTGATGCCTCCAAAGTGGTTTGTTCAGATTTAGGGAGAAATTGGTCTGAACCCATTTTGATCACCATTCAGTCCTGGATGAGTTGGCCCGAGGAAGGCCAAAGCAGAATGTAAATTATAAAGGAGCTGCAGATTGAAAGGCTGGGCTGTGGTCCCAGCTCTTCTAGGCTGTGATCTTGGAGAAGCCTGTTTCCCTCTCTAGTCCCAGTTTTCCGTCCATAAAGTAAGAGATGTGGCGCATGCTGTTGACTCTGTCGGTTGCATCTCCAATGTTCAGTCCCTCCATCTCCTTTCCCAGCAGCCCCTGATTTCTGTTTGGGGAGTTTACGATCTGGTAGCTGAGTCTGTCATCAACTTCCAGGGGTGGAACACATGACCTGGGCTAAGCTCGCTGTCTGGCTACAGTGATTTGTTCAGGGTTGGTCATATGACCTAAGGCAATGCAACCAGAGGGAATCTTAAGGCTTTTTCTGGGAATGCTGCATAGAGCCTCTGTGTTATTCACCCTGTTGGATGTGAGAGAGGAAGCAGATAATCCTCGGTCTCGATGGTGGCCCTCATGGGTCCATGGAGGGGAGCCACTCTCAGCATGAAGCTGACACCGCTGAAGAGAGACTCAGGAGGCAGAAGGAAACCAGGTCCTTGGTGACATTGTTAAGAACAAGCTCTGCCTGCTATCGGCCCTACCTCGGGATGGTTTTATGACATGAGCCAATAAATTCCCTTTATTGTTTAAGTTGGGTTGACTTGGATTTTTGCTTCTTATAGCCCAGAGCAGGGCTTGGATTGGAGGCCCTGGGGTTCTGGCAGTATCTGTCTCTATGGCTGATGTGGATAAAGACTGAAACTCAGACCAATATGAACTGGTAGGATTAGAGAAGCTGCTTTATATAGGAGTGGGGCTAGGTGTGAAATGTTCAATAGGGGGCTGTGTTCAGTCAGCCAGGATAAGTAGCATTTTTAACTCAGTACATCCATACATGGTGAGGTAACTCATATATCCTTAGAAAATAATTCCTCTTGACTGCCCAGCCCAAACCATCAATTGGGTGATGGTTTAACCAATGCTCTGTTATAATCTCTACTTGACAGATGAGAATACTGGGATACCAATCTGTAAAGAGTGAAAAAGCATGGTCCTGTTGTGCTTATCATAACTCCTTTCACAGAGAATTAGATGTAGTATTGGAAGGAGTACATTAATAAGCTATTTGGACTAGGGGTGAGACCCCCTTTGAGGGACATGTTTGAATAACAGCTGATGGTAGGAAACTGCCTTCTGAGGAGGAGGCATGATTAGCCATACAGCTTTGGTTTTGCTGAGTTGAACATGCAAGCTTGGGGCCAAGCAGAATTGCTGCCACTGAAGGAGGGGTAGGATGATACCATCGGGAGCTCTCCTCCTCTGTCCTTCCCTCTTTTACCCTGCTAAGCACTAGAGGGACAAGGGAGTCGTATATGGCCCATACCTTCAAACTGTCCTTGGAAAGTCTGACTATAATACTGGATGCCAGGATAGAGGTCTAGACAATATGTAGAGAAAGCCAAGGATCCCAGAAAATTAATGTGAGTACATTGTCCTTAGGGCTCCCTTTTGTGATGGAAGATATATATTGGCCGTTCCTGAGAACTACTGTGCAAAAACATTGCAGAAATCTGCATCCCTGCCTTGGGAAATATGAACAGATCTACTATAAATAACAACATAATTGCTTGTGTTTAAATGAAGAATCTTTCTATTCAACAAAAATAATTCCAGTTGATGCCATAAGCATAAACATAAACATACTTTCCAAGGTGTCTTCAGTCCTTGAGACATCTCTTCAGGTTTAGACATTAGCAGTGACAGATACGTGGCTTGATGGTGTGGCCCATGAGGACCAGAAAGAGAGAACAGTGTCCTTACCTGTCACAAAGGTCCATAGACATCATGCCACATGTGCCTCAGTGAGGTGGACACTATTATTTCCACTTCAGGGAAAGAGAAATTCAGTTTCTGAGATTGAGCTGCCCAAAATTCAAACCCTTTATTTCACAGTTGAGAAAAGTCCAGTCACAGAATGGGGACAGGTTTCCTATGAGGTCATGCTGTGAGAACCGGTGGTGGAGCCAGGGCCGGGATGTGGGCTTGTTCCATGAAACCACCTGATTTCCCCTGCACTGCATCCCTATAACTCTTCAAGACATTGCTGGAAATGAGGCAAGTGTGCACATTCAGCTTGTTTGGAAGTGACCCCATTAATATCACTGCTAATTCTTTGCCAGTATATTTTTTGGTGGACACCTGAGTTCAATTTTAAAGACCATTTTATCACATATCCCCAGTACTTGAAAACCTGCTCAGAGGAAGCAGGCCTTTTCAAAGGAGTGAGGCTAGAGAGAGGTACCACAACTTGACATGATAGGAGTCCGGAGTTTTCATCCTAAGTCACAAACATCTCAGGCAGCAGAAGGGCCCTACACCTCCAAGATATTAATACACAAATGTCTTCGGTGGGCCTGGCCCAGCAGTATGTGCATTTATGAGACCTGTATGGGTAGGTGTGAATTCCAGCTGCTGACAGACAACTGCTCCTTTGAACCACGGGCCAGCCATCCTGGCCACTACAAGTGACAGAGTCTGGCCACTTGGACGGTGGCATCAACTCGCTTGGATAACTCTCTTCCCCCATAGTCAGAGCTACCACATCCAGATAACATAGTGATCCACTCCCACTTTGGAAGCAGGGTTTGTGTCTGAGAGGAAGTCTGGGGTAGCAATAGTGCTAAGCATAGATACTTGCCTCCCTACCCAGCTTTCAACCATCCAAATTATACCACAGGACTTACCAAAGGTGCGATCACACCTCCCCAGAGTCACCTGGATTCGTTTCCTATTGCTTTTTAACAGATTACCATAAACGGAGCAGCTTAAACCGACACACATATCTTATCTCGCAGCTCCTGTAGGTCAGGAGTCTGAGTTCTCTGTTTTAGGATCTCACTGGACTGCCATCAGGGTGTTAGCCAGGCTGTGTTCTCCTCTGATGGCTTGAGGGGAAGGGTCCATATCCCAGCTCTCTTAGATTATTGGAAGAATTGTTTATGGTTATAGGGCTGAGGCCCATCCACAATTCTTAGCATGCAGGCCTCTCATAGGAATTTCACAACACAGCTATTGGCTTCTTCATGGCTGGCAGGAGAGTGAGACAGAGTCTTACATAACCACAGAAATTCCATCCCTTCACATTTGCCATATTCTACTGTATAGAAACAAGTCACATGCCCTACTCACACTCAGAGAAATAGAATCACACAAAGACATGAACATCAGGAGTTGGGGATCATAGGAGGCCACCTTTAGGTCTGTCCATCACGACATCAGTATGGAGAAAGTCTTGAAATCTGTACATTCTCTATGGTCTATAGAGTACCACTGACAACCTTGCACTGAATGTAGTAGATGTTTTGAAGAATCATCCAAGGAGATAAGGTTATATCCATATCATTAGTTCAGGGCTAATGTCCCCACTCTACTGCATTTACATTAACAGACTCATTATGAACATCACCAACTCATATTGACCACCTGTGTAGTCTTTTATAGTTTATCCTTCTCAGCACACAGTGGGTCTTTCCATATCTGGACATCTTTCTTTAATTTCAAGACATTATTAACCATTTTTATTTGATTATTGCCACATCTTTCTCTTTCTAATCCCTCATTCAGGTATTCTTGAACACTGACTTTGGGACTTGGGAATCCAGTTTCCACATCTCAGCTCCTTTCCCATACTTTCCATCTTTCGATCCCATTGTGCTGGGTTCTGGGAAAATTCTCCTATAGTCAAAGATTATAACGTTCTCTTCATTGCCTACATTCTTATCTTTAACCCACCTGTTGATTTCTAGAATTGTGTTTTTTATTCCTGAGACCTCTAACTGATTTTTATAACAATCTGAATTTGTTTAATGGTTGATACCCCTTCATAGCTCTCTGAGGATATTAAATGTGCTTATGTAAATATTCTCTACTGATGGTCCTATTAACTCTGTTTCCTTGGGTGTAAGTTTTTCCATTTGTCAATTTTGCTTTTTCTTTCATGGTTGAGGTTTTCCTCAGAATTTTGGTGATTGTGCACTGATGAAAAGAGAGGAGATTTGTGCAGAAGGCAACCATCCTGAGAGTCCCAAGTTCGATATCTTAACTAATGATCCCATTAATTATTCCTAGGCTACTCCTCGCTTGCCAATCCCACCAACTCTCAGTGGAAAACATCTGCCTTTCTGAGAACCACTCTCAGCTATGTCCTTGGTGCGGATTTGTCTCTTATCTTCCTATTTGCTGTCTTCCAGAGTCTGTTAAATTTTGGTCCACTCTAGTTCTCCTTGTTTTCAAGCATAGCTGTGTTATTGTATAGATTTAATTCAGGGAGGGAAAAAAACTACAGAAGTGCTTGTTTAATCTACCACAACGAGAAGCAGATCCTTGGACATGACAACCAGAGCTCTGATACTCTCAGATGACCTAGGGCATCTCACAAAAACCTGCTGGCTTGCAGTGAGAAGACCTGAATTCTATTCTAGAAGTATAGTTTACCTGCTGTATGACCTTAGACAAATGCTTCCCCTCTCTTAAACTTAATTAATTCATAAAAAACATTAAAGTTTTAAATAAGAATTGTCTAAAACATCATCCAGTTTGGACCCCGCCACCCCTCAGCAGCATGATGGAGTCTAAAGCTCGCTATATTAGTTAATTATCAAGTAATAGATCACCCCAAAACTTAGGCATAACTTAAAATCACATCTTTAAACGGGCATTTGTTAACTAAGAGTTTCTGTGGGTCAGGAATCCAGTCATCGCTTAACTGGGTCCTGCAGCTCAAGGCCTCTCATGAGGTTGCAGCCAAGAAGTTGGCCCAGGCTGCATCTCATCTGAAGGCTCAGCTGGGGGAGAACTCATTTCCAAGCATGCTCACATCATCATTGGCAGGACTCAATGAGCTGTTGGACTGAGGACCTCAGTTCTATAAGGTACCTCAAAACCTAGTGGCTTGCTTCGTCAGGATGAGAAAGTGAGAAGAGAGAGTGTAAGCAAGATGGAAGTCACAGTTTTGCATGACCTATTCTAGGAAGTCACATCCCATCACTTTTACTATATTACATTTGTTAGAAGCAACTCATGAGGTCCAGCCCACACCCAGGGGCGGGGATTATGCTGGGGCATGAATGCCAGAAGGTGGGACCTTTGGGCACCGTTTCTGTAGCTGCCTCCCACACTCCAGCTGAGGATCTCCCCCGTTGCCTCAGTCCCTCACAGCCCACTCTGTTGCTGCACGGAGGGCCTGCACAGAGCCACATCACAGCCTTTGCACGTGAAGGCAACCTCAGCAATGTTTCTCCAGATCCGCAGGCTGGCTGGGCTCCTGTCTACATCCTTGTTGAAGGCTTGTTGCCTTCAGTCTCCTCTCCTGCAACTGTAGCCACACCGCTTAACTTCTTTATACCCAGGAGAACTGTCCTGGTCCCCACATTCAGCCTGGTAGGGAATCATCAAGTCAGGAAAACTGGCCAGCCATGCTGGTGGGATGGACCACCCCACAGGCTCACCCCCTAAGAGCAGCCCTTAGCACAATCCATTATTCCCTGTTATACCCAGGCTTCGCTCTCCTGTGACCACATTAACCTCCATCAGATAATTAAGGGCTTGGCTTTCCGTGGGAGACCTTAAATGTCACCTTTCTGCTACCCAATACATCTTTGAATGACACAGACTCTAATGAGATGTTCAAATATGGAAAACTGAACGACTCCTTGCTTTCGTCCTGACATTTATTCAGCTGGAGTGATCTGACTGCACCACTACATTACTTATAATTTCCACCTGACCTTGGGTGGTAGCATGTAATCTTTAAGGAAACTATCCATTTAATCCCCTTCACCTTATTAGCATTTAATTACTATGACAAATATCCAGATGTGCAAAGGATGTTAGGATTATAATTCAATTTTCCCCTCAAATGGCTCAGTATCCATGGGCACAATTGAGTTCTGATGGAGCAAGTGTCCTGGGCCTGCACTGGTGTCCTGCCCCTCAGAGCACTGAGCAGCTTATCCCACCCATGGCTCCCCAGGGCCACCCATGGCTCCCCTCTGCCAGGGCCTCCTCCCTCTCTCGCCAGTGAGCTGAGCCTTGCAACGCCGCTCAGGGTCAGGCCAAGTCAGGGGGCCAGGAAGAGGATAGCCGGTGGATGTTCAACAGGATGCCAGCAAACCCTCAGCTCTAGAGTTATACGGCTCTAGAGTGAGTGGATCCCACAAGCAAACTGTTATGTAGATCTTTGATTGCAGAGGAACAACAGATGGAAAGAATCCAGAGACACCCTCACCAATCGCACTCCTTTCAGAAGCCACGTTTTGCTCTGTGAATTTCACTTTGCCATTTTCGCACAGAAGTGCCCCTTTGGGGCACCTCTTGCCTGTCTGCACCCCACAAATTGCTGAGCAAGCCTTGCCCCGGGTCACCAGTCCTTGCTATGGTGAGTGAGACAACTCTGAGGAGTGGGAAGGTCACCAGACCTGGGACCTGGGAGACTTGGGCTCTAGGACTCACTCTGCCACTAATTGTCCATGCATCTGGAGCAGGTGGTCCCCTTCTCCATCGCTCAAGCGTGGTGGTGGAGCTGACACCTGGGTTTGACCTCATGACCTTGTCTCCCTGGCCAGAGTTTGCTGGGTCCCCCTGACTTCAGCTGGGGCAGCTGGATTCCCTCTTTTGAGAACTTGGACGTAGGCTAGAAAGACACCAGTCTGTCTACTTGGTATGTGAATTGAAGGCACATGAACGTGGGGTCCATGGAGCGTGGACTCCAGTATGCAGAAAGTCTGCAAAGCAGCTGATGAATGCCATCTTTGTGCCAAGAGAAGGACAACCTAGAAGTAAGTACCCCAGAAGAAGACTGAGCTGGTAGATTAATGGTAAGATGACAACCAAAACCCAAGACAAAATAGTGACCTAATCACATCGATACTTTCATTTGTCCCTATTGTTTTCTAGCACCTGCTCATATGCCACTTTACTTTTTCTCTATGTGGGCTAAGGTAATGTAGACTTTTGCTTTCTTCTTTTCTGTTTAGCATCATATCACGAATATTTTCCCATTTTGTTAGTCTTTTCTATATCTTATTATCCCCCAGTCCCTCTCCTTTTCCCACTTTCCTGTCCAGCCCCTGCTATAGCACAAATAGTGACAGCCTGGTATTATCCATGCAGGCCACTCTTTATACCCATATAAATATATAAAAGCATGTGTGTGTGTGAGCATATATATATGTACATATAAATATATGTATGTATGGTGCCTGTAGATATAGATAGAAGAATCTGGGGAGCTGTCATTTATTTTTGCAGAAATGTGACGATACGGCGCAGACTTCTGTCTTTTAATTTTCCACTGAATTATACACTATATCCATCCCTGCAGGAAGGTAGCATAATATTCTCTACTAGCGATCTCCAAAACAGGGCACATGCACCTCACTGACCCAAGGAAAAGAAGTATCCAAAGTTTTAGCTCTATTTTTATCTCATCTTTTTAACATTTCTATGTTTCATCCTACACTTTATTCATACATACCAATAAATATCTGTATCTTGGAGGTGCACGCTATCATTAAATGAACCATCAGAAATATTCAGAGACCACCAGTCTATAGATCAGAGAAGGTTTTTTCACACATTTCCCATTTGATGGCTCTCCAGGTTGTTACTAGCTAGGGCCACAGCAAATCGTGCTGCGGCGAGCATTGCTGGGTGCACACATTTATATGTGAGTGCTTTCAGACCTATAGAATAGATGGCCCCGAAGTAAAATTGCTGGTTCAGAGGATATGTGCAGTTTCAATTTTTATTGGTATTGGTGGCCTGCTCTCCAAAATGTCCATAGCAATTCATAGTCCCACCAGCGATGTATATATTGCTTATTTCCCTGTATCTTCATGGACCTCAGGAGTTATCACTCTTTCCAACTTTTGCCAATCCCATAGGTGAGTTGAGAAATGACATCCAGTCTTTAAGAGCCTCATCGTGTGTAATTAAAGGCACCAGACAAGATGA
Organism: Phataginus tricuspis; assembly: GCA_029783875.1. Classification (NCBI taxonomy): domain Eukaryota; kingdom Metazoa; phylum Chordata; class Mammalia; order Pholidota; family Manidae; genus Phataginus; species Phataginus tricuspis. The sequence goes on along the minus strand of JAQQAC010004778.1, from coordinate 8,325,188 downwards.
CCTCTAAGCATCTTCTTGCTCAAGTGCCTGCGAGTCTTGAATTATGTTTTCAGAGCTCACCTGTAACCGGTATGTCTTTAATTCCCCCTCCCCTGGCTGTGTGTGAATCTGAGAGGCGTCCATGGAACAGTTGCCAGAAACCAATAAATCAAGGGCTGGGAAGAAGGAAAGCTGAATGCAGTCCAGAGGGTCATCTTGCCAATACTGCTCAGGCTGTAAAAAGCCTTCTAGGCCAAATCCCTGCGATTTCATCCAGAACAAATAATAAATTTAAAAAAAAAGCCGTGTGTAATATTTCTAAGATGAGCATATTCATAGTAAATATTTTAAGATCAATAGCTACACAAAATGCATTTTCCTTGGGTTTCACTTTTCAAATGACTTTGTATTAAAAGTGCTATTTCAATAAATATTCATGGGGAAATTCATTGCCATTTCTAGCAAAAATTTCAAAGGTCCTGGAAAAAGAAAAGGATGTATTTTGCCCTCTTTGGAGAGCAGTGAGAAATGCTTGATGCACTTTGGTTTTCTGACGATAAACCCTCTGAGGCAGGGGTGTGCTCTTTGTTCCTGCTCCTCTCTGGCCAGTACTGGGGCAGATCCCAGCAGAGTACCACCGGCAAGAAAGACTGAGGGAGGAAGGGGTGGGGGCGCTGAGCCAGACCTGTGTGCTGGAAGCTTTTCAGAGCCTCCGAAGCCCTTCCGAGCAGGTACATTTGATGAGCGTTGACTGCGGGCCTGGCAGTACACCCCAAACTTCCCATGTATCCTCCCCCCGAGTCCACACCATAACCTCTGGAATAGCCACCATTATTCCCCGGTTACAGATGAGGAGACTGAGCCTCAGAAAAGTTGGGCAAGTTGTCCCCAAGTTCACAGAGCTACTTAAATGATCATTTGAGAGCTCAGACTCAGGTCCATATGGCTCCCGTTTGCCTTGTTATTGGCTCCCCCTTGCCTCAGTTTCCCACCTAGTTCTCTGGATCTCCAGAAGCCCACTGAGGCTGTAGGGATCAGAGGAAGCTCGGCATATGCTAAATGCCTTCATCTTCCCCTCCCCTGCCTCCTGATCCCTGCTTAGTGCAAGCTGGAGGTCTGCTCTGGACACGAGGCCTCCACGGCCTCTGTGACATCATTCTTCTTGGTCCCTGTGCCTGTGGCAGGAAATGAACACACACAGGCAAAGCACTGAAGATCTGGCTGCTTATTCCTGCCAACCTTTTCAGCCTTGGGTAAATGTATTTATTTTTATAATGGCCAGTAGTACCCTTGGCAATGATCGGATCGCACAGCTTCCTTGCTTAAGATGCTGGAATCACTCCCAAGGCCAATAGAATAAAACCCAAATGCCTCACTTGGCTTGGCATTCAAAGCCCTCTGTAATCCAGCCACATAACTTCATGGCAGCCACCTTCATTTTATGCTCAGCCGCTCTAGATGTTTCGCTGTCCTTTGCCCGTGTTCATGGTCTTCCAGCTTCCCGGAACGTCTTCCTTCCCCCTGTCTGACTATGGAAGTCCCAGAAGCTCTTCAAGGTCCAGCCTGGATGGACCATCCTCCTCCAGGCAGGATGAAGGGGGCTCTCCTCTGGAATCAGCACCGTCCACCTCATCATTCTGCTGCTGACCATCCTGGGCACCTTTCGTATCTTCTGTTGCAGCTGGACTATTAGCTTCTGCAGGGCAGGGGCTGTGCTGTTTATCTTTCTCCAGCACCCCCCCCCCGACACTTGGCTCAGAGTAACAGTGACAATGATAACATGAACAACGGAAATACTAGCTGACGTCTATGGAGGTTTTAGAACATGATTTTATTGGATCCCTCAGAATAATTTCATGAGGTGGATGCAGTATTTCCTTCTATTTAATAGTTAAAGAAATGGGAGTTCAAGGAGATTGCATGGAAGAGCAAAGCTGGGATTTGAACCCAGGGTGCCTGGTTCCTGAGCTAACCACTCTGACCCACTGGCTTCATTAGGCACTCGTTAAATGTTTGTTGAGGGAATACTCAAACACATTAATGAGCAATGAGGGGGCATGTCACACAAATAATGGAGAAATCACCTACTCCATTGACGGAAGCAAGGCATTACGTAAAGTCCAGGCAATGACAGTGAGTATTCTCTTCCAGCATCCAACAGTTGGCCTCCCCACCGAGGAAAACCCCATCAACACCCTTATTATAGAAGCCACACCAGTGGGTGTCATTCCAAACACACTCCCAAGGGATATAGAGAGAAGAGCCTCATTCTGTTGGGTCCAGGATGTGCTCTGAGACTCCCAGAAGGGAAGGGGTTTAGAGCCTACCAAGCCAGCAGGGCGGGTGACTCCAGTGCATGCAGAGCCTGTCACGTGACCGGGACAAACACTGATTTCGAAAGCTGCTACATAGTGTCAGAGAGCAGTACGGGCAGGAAATGTTTGGCTGGCTGAAGAAAGCCAGTGTAGGGAATAAGACAAAGGGCAGGTGGAGAGCCACCAGGGCAGAGCGGACGCCAGGCTGCAGCTGTGCCTTTGTCTGTGGGGAACCGCAGGTGCCCGCAGAATGGAGGTTACTGGTGCAGGCATGTGGGCCGAATCACCTGTGACTCGATCCCAGAGAAGTCTCGAGTGCTGGGTGAACCTATGGCAGACATGCTTAGCTCAGGGAGAGGCCATGTCCTTCTGGGGCACAGCCAGGAGCGAACACACAGGCTATGACCTGCCCACCAGCCTGCGGATGGCCACCCAGCCCTGCCTGGTGCGAAGGATGGGCAAGCCCTGGAACGTTTCCTGTCTCCCTTCTCTCTTGTCCCACACAAGGAGAGCTCTGAGACCTGGGAACACAGAGACATTCGGTCACATGTGCATGTACACACACAGTCACATGGATACAACCACACGCACACACACATACATGCACACACTCAGGTTTGTCAGGCTTCCTAGCACTTCAGAGTACAGATAAATTCCAGAAAGAAACCAGCATGTCCTGAAGGCTGGTGAACTGGCTTCCTCCCCTGAGAGGCTGCCAAATGGCCCCTCAATCTCAATTTTCATCCTGGATAACTATCTGGCCTTGCACACGATAGGAAAGTCAACTGAGGGGTCAGAGTCGGGCAGGGACCGGAAAACAGAACCGCATGGCCAAATGAAGCATGAAGGAAAAGGAAGCACAATTCATACAGAGAATTTAATTTCCACTTAGGAAGATCAAAATAATTTCCTAAGGTGGTTTTGGAAACACATGAGAGCATTTTCCTTTCTGAACTTGGCAGGCAGGTCTGGAGGCTGTAACTACCTCCCCAAGAGCTCAAGAATCTGGTCCTCTTTCCATTAGAGTGGGGAACCAGTGGCAGTGGGACGCATAATCTCTGCCAGAACCCCAAGGAATGAGATACGGGAAGTTCCATCCAATTTAACTGAATCCATCCATCCATCCATCCAACTAACGCCAGCCAGCCAGCCAGGATCGGTTGCTCATATGGTTAATATTTATTATCACCTGTTCTGTGTCTACCATTGTCTGAGCCCTGGGTCCAGGTCCCCTAAAAGGACCTTCAGCCTCCTCTTGATCATCTATGGAAAAGAAGGGATACTGGTTGTAAAGGGCTCGTTCTGTTCTAATTCAAATGCAAAACAGAGGGTGAAGCCTCTCAGGTGTGAAAACTCCCTTGGCTTGGAGATAATGCCTTGGCTGCTCCTGGGCCTGGCCCAGGCCAGATCTCAGGAAAGACCTGCTGACTCAGGATAACTTGTACCACCTGTTTAAATGTCCTTGATGAATTCCACACTTCCATCTTTGAGAGTCTTTCGTTTAGATTTTATAATGGAAGGAAGCTGAATGATTATGTAAGAGTGTTTTTTTGCGACGAGTTTATGGATATAGTTTGAAGGAAGCAAACATATGCCTATTAAGCATGGGGAGAATTATCAGCGAATGTTTTAAAATGACCAATAAAAATGAAATTATCATTGCTCATTGTTTTTTATGGATCATAATGTGTTTTTTTTT
>JAQQAC010004778.1:8278356-8320695 GCA_029783875.1 Phataginus tricuspis | reverse complement strand
TTTTTTTTTCTGCTGGAACTATCCAACAAACCCCCCTCCTAGATGCCGGCTGCTAATTACGTAGTTAGCACACAGTAATCCATGCAAGTGGGTTCTTGCCTGTCATAATTCATCTTCATAAATGTAATTGGCCCAATGAAAGAGACCACAAAATAATTCTGCAAAGAGGAGACAGATTCAATAAACACTCATTTTACTCTTTTTTCCAAAGCTACAAGCTTAAGAGAGGGGTTTTTAAGAACCAATCGGATTTCTTCTCAGTTTGCCATTCCCACCCCAATTCAATTATTACTCAACTGTTTACTGAGGGCCTGCTTTATTCAAATCATTAGCCATTTAGGGGAAAAGTAAAACTTAAATTTTCCACCACTAGGAACTGGCAATCGGGTGGGGAGGTCTGTAAGCAAAGGATAGAATTAATGGTAATACAAGGTGGACAGTAATAAATGCTCCAGAAGAGATGCAGAGAGAGGGCTACAGGAGTTCAGAGGCAAAGTGATTGCTTCCTGTTGGAAAACCAGTGAAGAAGTGGAAATTGAGCTGAATTTGAGTGGAATTCATGGAAGAAGTGGCATTTGAGCTGACCTGTGAGTGATGAAGAGGTAGGAGAGTGGGCAGGCAAATGACCATCTTGAGGAGCTAAGGCACAGAGACAGCCTCATCCAGACCAACATGGGCGCAATTTCAGTGGAGTGCAGGCAGATGGAGGTGGTAAGAGATGGAGTAGAAAGGTAGGTTGAAGGTTGTTGTGAAGTGGGAGAAGCACATTTTTAACTGTTCATCTCAAGGCTGTGCACCTTCCCCTCTGCATATGCAAGAAACATAAACTTGAATCAATCAACAAAGCACAATGTACTACTTGCCAGACCCTGTGCTGGGGCTAAGTGGGAGAACCAGATGGTTCAGCTACAAAGCCTACCCTCAGAAACTCAGAAGGGAAGTAGAAATGGTGATGTGGCCAATACCGGCTTGAGCTCATGTCCACATTTATTATTGGAGGTTGTGGGGAGGGCAGTCACTGTTCAGACGAAGCAGTAGGCTCCAGATGAGCTCACCATCCACCCAGTGCCAAATACCACAGCAGGCATTGTTAGCATGAGGCTCTGTTGTTTCCAGGACAAAAGATTTTGGGAACATTTACTGCCAAATACCTCTCTTTTCTATCCCTGTCACCAACATTTTCCTCCTTGAAAATTTGAATGAGCCAGGAAAGACACAGAGAAGAAATGTTCAGGGACATAGGAGGGAAATGCAAATGAGAATCACAAAAGCAGAATCTCAGGGAATTGGGAATTTTAGGAAGGGAGTGGTTGAATTAAAATAAAAGGAGAACTGGCAAGTGGACTTAGTATGGAGAAAGTCATTGACGACCTGGTGAGAGCATGTCAGAAAAGTGGGGTCCAGGGAGTCGAGGCCAGGTGGGAGCAGGGAGAGGAGTGCACTGGCTGGTGTGGGGAAGGATTCACACAACTGGGGCCAGTATCTGGTCAAGTGCCCACCATCTATACCTCCGCTTTGCTTTTTTGGTCACTAGTCTCATCAATGGACCTAATAACTCTCAGGAAATTACATATTACTGCTCTTTACAGAGCAAGTTATATGCTACTGTGACATTTTTACACTGGAGGATTTTTTAGATGCCTTCAGATGTGTCCCTTAGGAATATCCAGCATCTACTGTGGTGGTTCCTACCCTTTCATGGGATTAAAATCTCAGCACAGTAACGTAGATGTATCATAGATTCTTCCGCTTCTCCCTCCACTCACATTCCATCTGCTCCCAGCTTCTGCTTATTCTTTCTCATCTCATTTATCTTATCTCTGCACATTACTCCCATGGCTTCCTTTGTGATAGACTGGATTTTTGATTCCAACTCTTCACCACTCTGTAATAAACTTCTTAATAAATTTTCTCTGCTCCTTGACTTTTGCGTTTACCATATGACTTGTTTGGGCCCATGAGATGTTAGAAGATGTGATGCAATCAAAGGCTTGAAATGTTCTTGTGCAATGGAATTTGCCTTTTTTTGTACTCCAGTGATACCTGGGAAGATTCTGTACTAGGTAGATGCTGCCACTTCAGATTGGGTCACAGAAGAAACATGTGTGAAAAAGACCTGAGTCTACCCTATAGCCTGGAGCCATGCCCAGCGCATATATAGCCTGAAGCTGAGCCCACCTTAGATCAGCCATACTCTAAACAACCTGCAGACCCATGATTATGAGAATAAATACTTCCTGTTTTAAGCCACTGAGTTTTGGGGTGATTTGTTATATAGCATTAACCAACTGATACAATCTTGCTAGTTCAAATCCTCTATTTTCACTCCTTAAATCCAAATGCAATATACACTGTTAGACAACCTCAATCACTATAAACAAGAAGGCTTCCCCTTCAGGGTTTTTCAACATTTCTTCCAGAAGGTACATTCCTTTGTTCTTTTGTTCATACACTTAAAAAATGGAGACTTGTGTTAAGCCTTAGGGCCATGGGGGGCTAGTAAGGGGTGGTTATAAATTGGAATGAGACACATTCCATTTCTGTAAGTAAGAGAGACAGACATGTAAGCAAATAGTTATATCCCAAGGTGCCAGCCATATTTCTTATCCTAAAGCAAACCAAGTGGAGATAAAATACTCATTCTTGCAAATGCCCTTGTTTATACTTAAAAGCAATTATCTGTGGGTATTTAGAAAAATTAAACCTATAGTAATTACGAGTTTGCCTGTTTCTTTTTCACATATCACATGAGCCAGTGAGGAAGTGGAATGCAAGACAGTCTTACCATATGTCAATACCAAATACATTTACCTTTAAAGTGTGCTTTGTGCATCCTTCTGGAAGATGGGAAATGAAATGCACTTGTAAACAGACAGAAATGATTCACGGGATCGTGATTGCTTTTCATCAGCTGCATCAATTATATACAGCAATGGGACTTGGTGAAATACATTTACAACTTGTTAAAAACACTCCTTGAAACAATTCAGACCTTGTTAAGTCCTGGTGTGCTCAGCCGAGCATGGCTGGGCTGGCAGGAGGCAGAACTTAGTCCTCGTACCAAATCCAAACCGACCTCAGCCAAGAGGAACGGCCTACCAGGAAGGAGATTCTGATCTCTCTTTCCATTGTCGTGAGATGGAGGACAGGGAAGCCAGCTCCGAGAGGAGTACACATTTTTATTCAGTTGTCAATAAAACTTTCAGTCTGACACCAAGCCAATGAATATGTTAGGTGATGCGGCTATAGCAGTAAGAGTAAAAGAATAAATACACAGTCCTGCCCTCAAGTTACCTTGTTTCAATGTGCTTCATAAATACTGCATTTTTTACATACTGATGGTTTGCAACCCTCTGTGGAGCAAGTCTATTGGCACCACTTTTCCAACAGCATTTGTTTGCTTCATGTCTCTGTGCCACAGTTTGGTAAGTCTCATGTTATTTCAAACTTTTGCATGATTATTATTTTTTTTTATGGTGCTCTGTGAGTCAGTGATCTTTGATGTTATTGTTATAATTGTTTTGGGGGGCACCATGAATCATGCCCACATAAGACAGCCAACTTAATCTATAAATGTATGTCTGCCTGCCCCACCAATCACCTGTTCTCCCATCTCTCTCCTTTCCCTCAGGCCTTTCTATTCCCTGAGACACAACAATATTGAAATTAGCTCAGTGAATAACCTGAAACAGCTTCTGTAAGTGTCCAGGTCAATGGAAGAGTCTTACATCTCTCGCTTCAAACCAAAAGCTAGAAATAATAAGCTTAGTAAAGAAGGTATGGCAAAAGCTAAGAGAGGCCAAAAGCTCGGCCTTTTTCACCAGTTAGCCAAGTTTTGAGTGCAAAAGAAAAGTTCCTGAAGGAAATTAAAAGCGCTACTCTCAGAAGAAAGCGAAACAGCCTTACTGCTGACACGGAGAATGCTTTAGTGGTCTAGAGAGACGACCAAATCAGCCACTACACTTGCTTAAGCCAAAGCCTAACCCACAGCAAGGCCCTAACTCTTCAATTCTATGAAGGCTGAGAGAGGTGAGGAGGCTGCAGAAGAAAAGTTTGAAGTTGGCAGAGGTGGGCTCATGAGGTTGAAAGCCCTAAAACAATAGTTTTATTTTGATCACAACGCTGGGGCTCAAGAATTCTGGAAGGGCTCAGTTGGCAGTTCTTGCTTGGAGTTTCTTGTGCAGTTTGCATGTACACAGCTGCTGGGGTTGCAGGCATCTGAAGGCTCGACTGGGCTGGAAAGTCCAAGATGGCTCCTTCACACGGCTGGCGTTTCATGCTGGCTGTCAGCTGGGAGCTCAGCCAGCGCTGCTGCTGGAGCATCTGTGTGCAGCCTTTCTAGGCAGGCTTCATGAGGCAGCCGGCTTCCCCTAGAGTAAGTTTCCCGAGAGACCAGATGGAATCTGCAGAGGGGCTCACAAGTCATGCAGCGTCACACCCGAACATATCCTATTGTTACCAGCCAACCTAGAGCAGGGAGTGGGGGACTAGACTCTGCCTCCTGAAAGGCCACCTTGTGGAAGAGCAAGTGGGGTGAAAGCTGGTGGTGCAGCCTCTTTGGAAAACACTGTCTGCCATAGTAAGCATCTCAGTATCTAACCTAGTTTATGCTGGATGAATGAATTAGGATCCAAGTGTTCTGAGACCTGCCACTCTCCCCAGGATAGGATTTTGACATGAATGGAAGTGAAATCTCTCTTTGCTTACCTTTCCAAACCTTTTTTTCTCTAGAACTCACTCTGCTTCTCCCAACCTGAGGGTGAGAGTTGAGACCAAGAGATACAGAAAGAGCAACAGAAGGAAGAAAAGAAGGAGAGAGGGAGGGAAGGAAGGGGGTGAAGATTTCCAACTCTTGGGAAGGAGAGAAATAAATTCCCTCCCTTGGTAATTCCTGCTCCCACCAGCTTCAGTCTTTCTTCTCTGTCCCAGATAAGAAATGGAGTGGCTGGGATTCATTCTGAACAGAGATGAATGGTCAGTGACAGAAATATACGTCAAGATTGATATTCCATGTTTCCCTCCTGGAACCGTTTCTGCTCCCCTCCCCCTGGGCCTCAGCTTCCCTGCCTTCCCAAAAGGACAAAGAGGACTTTGAGCCAGCTCCTCTTTTTGATTCCCTTTCCGTCCTGTGCTTTGAACCCTGTCATTTCATACCAGTTGCCCCACTCAAGCTAGCCTGGCATCAGCCTCCTGGGGAGAGGCAGCCTGTCATTCAGCGACTCTCCTTCTCCAAAATCTAATATCCCCTCATCTCCCATTATGAGTTCAGTTATGGGAGCCTTCATAGCAGGTGTCATTAAATAGACATTAAGACCCAACAGGGCATGTTTTACGGGACCATTACCATATGCCTGATGTTTGCTGTGACAAATGGAGATCCAGCCAACCACGCCATGTGATAATGGGCCAGGAAACACCCCCTAGGGTGAGGTAATGTGATTAGAAGATGAGGCGCTCACTGTTTAATGCCATCTATCCCATCCATCGGAAGGGGGCTGACTCCTCTTCGCTGACTCAGCCTGGAAGTCAGGCTTCACCCTCACCTTCCTGGGTCCATCAGGCACTCGGCCCGGAAGAGATGGAGACCGGCCTGAGCATGTTCCAAGGAAGTTTGCCTTGGGACTTCATGACAAAAAGCCCTGCTGCCTCAGTTTCTCCCAAGCTGATTGGTCTTTGGGAGCCAGAGGCTGAACAGTAAAAGTGAGATGAACTAATTTATCCTTCTGTTCATCCGAGTAGGAAATGGGTGCAGAGAACTCATCTTCACTTAAATCTTACATCGTCACAGGTGACCAGACATTGCTAACATGCTCTTTTAGCTGAAACCCTCTGGACCTGGAGGTAGCCTGGCAGGGGGAGCCAACATGAGCTTTGGATTCTGATTTCCCTGGGTTTGAATCCTAGTTCTGCCATTTGACCTCACAAAGACACCTTTTCCTCCTCTCCCTTGCAGAGATGGTATAATGACTACATGGGATGACACATGAAATATTTAGCAAGGGACTAATTTAGCAAACAGTTTTCCTAACGCTCCCATTTCTTTTTACTCTGGGTCTCCCATCCTTTGGCCTTTCAGAGAGTTAAGGGTCTGAGATCCCAGGATCTGAGATCTTGTTGAGCCTGCTAGTCCCTGGGGGGTAGAAATACCCAAAACCAGATCCCCTCAGCTGATGTCTGCTACATCCTCATCGTCCACACTCCCCAGACTGTCCACTGTCCGCTTCCTCTGGATCACACCTCAGTGGCAGAGAATTGCCGGGGACAGTCCTTAAGCCTACCAACCTGGTGACTGAGCAAACCTCCCTCTCCCGCTAGTATGTCCAGCTCCCAGCCAGGGCCCCATATTTCTGGCAGACGCCCTACGTGACCCGAGAGCACCCGACCCTTTGATAGACGTCCATGGGATATCCCTCCAATGCCCACCCTGTTCCTAGCTCCTACATAACCTGTCCTCACGTCTGCTCCACCATCTTCTCCCCCCTATTTATCCTCACTCTATCCTCATCCCTTCTCTCCCCTCTCCCCTGGCTGCCTCCTTTCAGCTGACCAACACACCAGATGTCCTCCATCTCGAAGGGACCCTTTCTCCAACTACCCTCCTATCCTGCAGAAGGCTCTATCTGCGCCGCCTCCCCTTTCTCTCGCCCCATTTCCTCCTCCACGATTTGAAATCTCCATTCTGCCCCTACCATTGCCCTAAAATTGCTTTCTCCCTCCTGTGACCCAGTATCTAACTGGCACTGCCTTTTCTCCACGCTGATCCACTCCGACGTGACAGCAATATCTGACGGCATCTGTCACCACCGTTGCCTTTAGATTCTGGGTCACCAAGGACTGGTCCTCTTCCCACCTGTGTTCGTGGGATGCCTCTGTTTCCTGATCTTCATTCTCCCCTAGGCACCAAAGCTAAGTACTCCCCCAAATTTCCATTCTCATAGCTTTTCTGTCCTTTCTCTAAGATCTCTTAGCACTTACGCCATCCTGATGGCCTCGACCATCATCTTAGGACGCTGACTTCTCTGCTCTTTTGCCATCCCTGACCTCTTTCTCTAACTCCAACCTCACGTTTCCAGTGGCCTGCGGGACCAGGAGTCTCCCTGATATCCCAGGGTCAGTGTCCCACCCTGAGGTCATCTCATGTTTTCTCTAAAATCTGTTCAGCCTCCTGGACCTCATTTTCACCGATGATACCGCCTGTCCCAGCAAAAGGGGAGAAGTTGGGATGGTTTCTTGGCCCCCCACCTCTCCTTTCCTCTCCCATATTCTTCCATGAGAACTCTGTTGTAAAGGGGTCTCCTTCGGCTGCATCCGGAGCCTCTCCATGTGATGATGGTGCAGGGAAGCCGGCGCCTTCCGGGAGGATGAATGCAGGTGCCCTGGGTTCTCTTTGGGCAGTAAGTCCCTCCAGTCTCACCCTTCCAGCCTGTGTCAGACTAGAACCTTCTGAAGAGACAGACGGCATCCTAGTGCCTCCCCTGCTCTGAGGATCTGGCTTCTGCATGCCTCTTCAATCCTATCTCCCTTTTCTCTTTCTGGGACTTTCCAAGTCCAGCCCTACCATTCCTCCAGGTCCTCCAAAGAACCAAGTCCCTGTCCATCTCAGGGCCTCCTCCCAGGCTGTTCTCTCGCTTGAGATCCCCCCACTCCCACCCATTGTTCATCCGGCCAACTCCCGCTCCCCCCTTCCTTGGCAAAGACTGACAGGCTCTCTGCATCTAAATCAGGCTCCCTCAGTCATTCTCCACTGTGGCACCGGGTTTCTTCCCTCACTGCATGTGTCAGAACTTATCCTGCATAGTGACTGACAGTCTCCCCCACTGAACGGTACACTCCACAAGGTCAGAGAGGCAAGGTCAAGTTCATGCTGGGACCCCAGTGCCTAATACAGTGCCTGGACCACAGGAGGCTTTCACGAAATGCTTGACAAATCAATGAAGTAGTGAAGGAAAGAAACTGTCGCTGGTTGACTCTAACGGTGCCATTCTAGGAGGATTTGTGTCCCCAAGGATGGTCGCTATGGATTCTCCCTACTGTGATTCACAGGCTCTGGGGGTGGGGGGGGGGGGTGGGGAGATGATGCAGGTTCAATTCCCAGCTTATCATTTGAGTGACCTGAAAGGGCTCTGATTCTATAGCTATAAAACAGAGATAATAATAGTATTTAACGTATACTGTTGTTCATGTAGATCAACTGATATGTGTAGAGGTTAAGACCATGACTGGTGTGTGGTGAGTGGAGTCATTATGGGTACTATTTTCATGCTCTGTGAGAAGCGCCAGCAGACGCAGCAGATAGGACTGGCTGAGAGGACAGGGGAGCCACGAGAAGGTGCTTTGGGAATGCTCTTGGACCATGGGCTAAGAATGGGCACGGAGAGATGGAGGGAGGAGAGGATGCTTGGGAAAACAGAGAACAGCCTGGGAGGAGGCCCTGAGATGGGCATGGACTTAGTTCTTTGGAGGACCTGGAGAAACGGTAGGGCTGGACTTGGAAAGTGCCAGAAGGAGAAAGGCAAGGGAAAAAGAGAATCTTGGAGCTGCCCTTGTGTCTGTGATTCATGCAGACCTCAGGGACCCGTGGTATTAATTATGCCTCTGTCACTGTTTTTCTCCCTATGATTTATTTTTTTAATAGATGTAAAATGCATATAACATAAAAATTAACTGTTTTAAAGAGTACAGTTCACTCTTTAGTACATTTAGTACATTTTGGCATTTAGTACATCTTGCAAGGTTGTACGACCACACCTCTAGTTCTAAGACGTTGCCATCACTCCAACAGGAATCCCCATACCAATTAAGCAATGAGGGATTATTTTCAAACTTTGAATCTTGTTACAATTTTAGATCTACAGAAAGACTTGCAAAAATAGTACAGACAGTTCCCTTCACCCAGCTTCGCTGACGTTAATAGCACCTTATATAATCCGGGTACATCTTTCAAATCTGAGACATTAACACGGGTGCAAAATGAACCCGCAGACTTGTATTTGGGTCTCCCCCAGGTTTCACTAATGTCCTTTTGCTGTTCTACAGTCAAAGCCACGATACTGTATTGAATTCGGAGAGATTATTTTTGAAACCTGCACAGTCAAATGAAGTCCACACCACCTTGGGCTTGGAATCGATCCTCAGTGCAAGCTTCTCCTCATTCCCTTCCTCCCGAGGTCCCCTGTGACTGACCCTGACCCAGAGGAGACTGGATCCAATGGGCTGTGAACCCTCACACGTGACAAGGGCCCGGAGGAGAGCAGAGCATGGTGTGTTTTCTAAGAATCGCGTTTCTTTCAGAGTCCCCGGCATGGTTGCTGCTTCCTCGGCACGGCCCCCTGGGAGTCCGCCAGCCCCCACTTCTCCCCAACCTCAGAGTGCCAGTCTGGAGGGGCTGGGTCAGGCTGCAGCTACAGACAGATGGATAGCTCTCTTGGGCATCCTATCCATCAAGGCTCCTCTAACCATCTTGTTCCACATCCTCCTCTCCTGAGACTTTAACTAATGGGATAGCCACTTTCTGGAGCATTATAAGTGCAAAAGATACCTCTCCAGGTTCTTATACCAGCATTTAAATGCTCCCGCTTAAACTGAAACAGGTCCTGACTGTTTGAACTTCCTGGTCAGAACTATCACACAGCCGCTCCCAACCAAAGGGAGCCAGGAAGGGCAAGGCCCCCATGTGCGCGGAACTGGGGAGAATTGTGCTGTTGGACATGCCGCATGGATGACGGCCACTCTCAAGGATGGTGTTAAAAGCAGGTCTGCAAACCTTTGGGGTCTGCAAACCCCAAAGGCATGGAGGGTGATATGGAGCTCTGAGGAGGCTGTTGTGCCTATTTTGGGGTCCTGGAATCACTCACAGGGTGGGTGGGATTCTTGGCTGGGGCAGATATGGGTAGACAGGAGAGAGGAGGCAGGGCCAGGGCAAAGATGCAGAAACCACATCACACCAGCTTCCAGCCTCAGATACTAAGCCTGAAGCCAGGGACCAGACAGAGCCAAACAGTCAGGACCCAGGGCACGGGGACTCCTATCCCTCCCCTCAGACAAGCTGTGGCTGTGCCATTCATGTAATTTCTTCCAGACAATTACCAGGTCCCTCCCACCTATTAAGTCCTGTGCCTCCTAGAGTCATCTAAGATTATTGACTGTCTATGGTGCTCGGTGTTTTACCTTTATGATCCCATTCAGTGATGCAGGCAGCAGTGTTTGTAGTAGGTTGAATGGTGACCCCGAAAGAGGTATGTCTTCATCCTAAACCCTGCAACCTACAAATGTGACCTTAGGTGGAAAAAAAGGGTCTTGGAAAATGTAATGAATTTAAGGATCTCACCATGAGATTATTCTGGATTATCTTAAATCCAGTGACAGGTGTCCCTACAAGAGGCAGAAGAATAGAAAACACAGATACACAGAGGAGAAATCCACACAAAGACCAAGGCAGACATTGGAGTGATGGAGCCATAAGCCAAGGCACGCCAGCAGCTGGAAGGGGCAGGGAGCACTCTCCCCCGGTGCCTCTGGAGAGAGCACGACTCCGCACCACCTGGTTTCGGACTTCCAGCCCGCCGACGGTGAGAGAACGCCTTTCTGCTGTAAGCCCCACGTCTGCGGTTGTTTGTACGGGAGCTCTAGGAAACAAATAAGGATTCCTAGTAAACAGTTAAGGAAACTGGGTGTCCGAATATTTGGGCAACCTGTCAAAGTCATATGCATAAATGTCAGAGCCGGGGCTTGAACTTGGTCTGGGCGGCTCCTAAGTGTGGGCTCTGCGGCTCTCAGCGGCAGCTTGGGGAGGTAGGGGAGGGCTTGCCCTCGAGCCAGGCCAGTTGGGTTCTAATCCCAGCTCTGCGACTCATGAGACATGTGATTTGGGGACAGTTACTCAACCTCTCACCCCTCAGTTTCTTCCTCTGTAAAATGGGGATGCCACACATAGTCCTTTCCTTTCAAAGTTCTTCTTGGAGTTGAGAGAGCTGGTCCTATGGACCTTATTCAAGTACTCAGAGCCGGCCTGGAGCATAGTGAGCAGCGGGACTGCGCTTGTTATAACCATGGGTCTGCAGAATATCTGGTCGCTCCTGTTCTCCTGCTCACATGCTCTGCCTCCATCCCTGCCCCAGGGCCAGGGTCTCCCAACTTCAGCACTATGGATATTCTGGAATCTAATTCTTCTCTGTTCTGAGCGTTGTCCTGTGCACTCTCAGGTTTGAGCAGTAACCCTGGCCTGGCCCCACCAGTAACAGAGTCGTAGATGCCAGCAGCATGCCCCTGCCCCAAGTCATGAAAACCAAAACTGTCTCCCTCTTGCCAAATTTGGAGACAAAATGACCCTTGGTTGAGAACTGTTGCCCAGGGCCGAGACGAGGACAGGCCGTTAGAACGTGGGCCTCTTGGCTGAGCAGCATACTTCAGCCGGGTTTGGGTGCCGGTCTGGTCTTTAGGTGTGAAGTCGCAGCGCTGTCAGGTGCTCAACCCTTAGCAAAGGCTTGGAGACCCCCAGCCCCTGCAGGAAGGGAGGCAGCACATTAAGCAGAATGGACATTCGGTGTTGGAGAACATGCTCTCAAGCCTCAGTGCTGTCAGTGAACTTTTCTGAGCCTCCATTTCCTCATCTATAAAATGGGAATAACAATAACACCAGCTTCATGGAATGATTATAGGCATTAAACAAAATACTAGATGCAAAGAGGTCAGCAGAGTTCCCAGTGCGAGGTCAGCATCCAGTCAATATTGATTATACTATTTTCACTATTGTTATTATCCCAGTCTTCTGAGCTGCCCCAAAAAAGGGAGACAAGCGGGAAACATCCATTCTTAATGGCCGCAGAAGCCCCAAATCGAATCAGAGTGTGTTTGACGGCCCCCGTCAAATAAAACACACCAGCCCAGGATGAGGGTGGGAGCCGGGTGGGTAATGTAATTTCAAGGAATGTCTCTGCCAGGGTGGAAGGAAATTGTGAGAGATTTACATTGATGTGACAAAGGTTCCCGAAAGCGGTGGTTCTCCCCCGGCCTGAAGTGGTGATACTGGCTGTTGGCAGACGTAGTTGAATTGGAAAAAGAGAGACTGCGCTCTCAGATTGTCACTGCATTTCATTCTCCTGTGGCTGTGGTCCAAAGGCAGCCGCGGGAGCTCCTCCGCCCGAGCAGCTCCCAGGATCTTTCCTCTCCTCCTTTCCCTCCCCTTCGCAGAAAAGTCTGAGGAAGGTGTACAGGAAAGGGCGAAGGCCTTGGATTCGGCAGCTCTGAGTTTGAATTGCAGTTTCTACCTCCGGCGAGCCGCCTTCTCCTTCTGAGGCCCTCTTTCTTGTCTGCTGAAAGGGGCAGTGACAGGCCGTGCTTCTGGGTGGCGAGGAGATTCATTCCGCCCCTTCATTTGCCTGGTGCTTCTTTGTTCTCCAAAGGGCCCACCAGCCTCTGGTCCCCGGGGTTGCGTACGTGTGTGGCCTTAGCGAGGCTCCTGGCTTGCAGCTGCATCTCGAAAGAGGGAAGAAACCGTAGGCCTATAGTGTGTGGATAGGTTTGGATGTGGAGGGAGACATCCCATAGAAGAGCTCAGGGACCGGGCACAGCGTGGAAGAGCAGGGCTCTGTGAACGGGCCTCTGTCACCTTTATGAAAATGACCATTTATTACATACGTACTCACAGCCCACATGAATTATCTCATTCTGTTATCCTCAGGCTGACACTCTGAGGGAGGTGCTGTCATCACTCCCGTCTTACAGAAGGAACAGGGGGTTTGAGAGG
Organism: Phataginus tricuspis; assembly: GCA_029783875.1. Classification (NCBI taxonomy): domain Eukaryota; kingdom Metazoa; phylum Chordata; class Mammalia; order Pholidota; family Manidae; genus Phataginus; species Phataginus tricuspis. The sequence goes on along the minus strand of JAQQAC010004778.1, from coordinate 8,307,950 downwards.
TACGATAATTTGCCCAGGATCAAGCAGCCCATCAGTGTTGTTCAGCTGTGTCCTGCACAAAGGAACCACACCAGGGAGGGTGGGGTTTACGCTGCAGACAAATAAGAACCTATATAATAGTATGAACTCGGCAGAGGGCTTTGAGGCCTCCCGGGCATGTCCTAGAATGACCAGGCCTTCGTAAACCCACGCAGACACCCACGACAAGACCCCCACTCAGGAGCACTGACATTTGCACCTCTACTGCGGTAGCAGGACAGTTGGGCCAGGGCCAGGCCTGGGGTTGCCTCTCTCACTGCCCTGGCTCTCAGTGGCATGATTCTGAGCCCCTGAGGATGCTGAGTCAGCTGCGACTGCCTCGTGGGGATGCGGCGGGTGCGTATCAGGGTCTGCAAGGTGATGAGCCTCACAGAGCAGGGCTGTGTGTGTGCTTGAAGCTGGGGCCTGATTCCTACCCCGGTGATGGTTTACCCTGGGGTCTCCAAAACTCAGAGCCCAAGAAGAGGCTTATGTGCTAGCCCTTCACTGAGGAGCGTGACGCTGGAGAGCAGTGAGGGACCCTGGGCTGCTGTGCCAGATGCCCCCAAACTTGGCGGCTTAATAGAACACACATTTGCTCTCTTTCAGTTCTGGAGGTCAGTAGTCCAGAAGAAGTTCTGCTGGGCCAAAAGGAAGGTGTCAGCAGAGCAGGGCTCTGGGGGGAGTCTCCTGGCCTTCCCCAACTTCTAGAAGCACATTCCTTGGCCTTCTTGGCTTGCGGCCCCTCCCTCACCGTCCAAGTCAGCGGTGAAGCATCTTGCTTCAGTCCTCACCTTGCCTTCCTCTGTAATCAAACTTCCCTCACTTCCCTCTTTTAAGGACTTGTGACAGCCTTTAGGGCCCACCTGCATAATCCAGGGCAACCTCCCCATCCCAAGATCCTTAAGTCAGGCACATAGGCAAAACTCCTTTTCCCACAGGGACCATTCACAGGTTCCAGGTTAGGACCCGGGCATCTTTGGGGGCTGTCTGCAGCCCACCAGAGGATCAGAGAGAAGGATGCATCATCTGCTCAGTCACCCCTGCAGGAGATCAGTTACTTGGTTCAATGGGGCCACCCACAGACTGTAGGGGGCGTGTCTCAGGACTGCCTCTGGGGGTAAGGAGGAGGTGAGAAGGGAGGAAGTACCTTTCCATGGCACCCCCATCTGGTTAAAGGTTCACCCCGTGGGGCGTGCATACTTCCGCGCTTCTGGGTTGTGTCCCAGCGGATGCCGGGCTCGCCCCAACTTGGGGAAGGAGATGACACTTGGTGGATGGCCCGAGGTGAGACCTTATGAGGCTGCACACATGCAGGTGACCAGAGCCTGCCTGAGCTGCCCACCAGAGCAGAGGCTGGGATAAGGACAGACAGGTAAGGCCCAACAAACCTGAAATGATGCCAAAAAGGTGTCCCACGCAGGCGCAGGTGCTCTGTCCTCAGGTATGGAAGTAGGTCTGAGCTAGAAGAGCATGTCCATGTGAATGTAATCAGGATGCTGACAATTAAACCCTGGAACCTGCCCCGCCCCTGCCCAGCCGCTCCTCTGCCCCCTGACTCCCTTCCCGTCTCCCCTCCTTACCTGCTCGAAGGCCCTCACAGGGCTGTCAGGGGTTGGCCGTCCGGCTCAGAGAGGAGGCGAGCCCCGCTCCCCCTTTCCTTGCCACACAAGGCGGCTCTGGTTATGACTTGAATGGTTTATCCCTCCCCTGTTATTGTGAACTTGAAGAAAGAGTGCCGTTTTGTCTGGTTTGCTTTTTGTTTTTAATTTGCATTAACATCTTCTGCAGGCTGACAGCCACACTGCAGCACCATGCCCCAAACCCAGCTCTGGGCATCACAGAGCTCAGAGCAAACCCGTGAACTCAGCTGCCCCTTGAGAGTTCACCCAGAGCTCAGGGTCACTCGGGCAGGTTCACCTGTTCTCTGTCAGGGTCCCAGGCATCTGAAAAGCCACAGGTCTGGCAAAGAAGAGGGAAGCCTCAGGAAGGAGATGCAGAATTCAGAGAGGAGGGAGCGCTCTGGGCAGAAACTCAGCCCCAGTTTGTGGGTAGCAGCGGGGTGCGGGGCAGTGGGGGCTTGGCTGTGCGGGTTTGAGTGAGTGCGGAAGGTCTGCAGACCTGTGAGGAACTGAGCCCAGGGAGTACATTCTGGGGGGCGGTAAGGGCTTCCAGGCTCGGAGGTGGGAGGCCAGGGCAGCTGCCTTTCAAGTGCCTCCCCTCCTCACCCTGCAGGGCCAGGGTAGAGGCTCAGCCCGACGTAAGTCTCCAGACTAGGCCTTTTCAACTGTCCCTTATCACCTCCCTTCCCCCATTTCTTGAAGCCACTCAGATACATTCATTTGAACTTCCGCCCTCATTCCCATCCCGCCTCTCTCTCCTTTATTCCTAACTCCACCTTATCTCATGGCCACCGGCCTCCTGCACCACTGGACACGGAGGATCCCAGCCTGACAGTGTTCTACCCACTGCCGCCTGGTAGCCTGTCTCGCCTGGCCAGCCCTTCAGCCCTTCCACGTGACTCCCGCTCCCCCACAGTGAGGATACCCAGGGACTCTGGGCAAGTTCTACATAAAGGTTCTAATTCCTCCAAGACAGGCCGAGCCTGGATCCTACCAGTCTCAGGCCCAACCCTGACCACTCTATCCTTGATCTTGACCTTGACCTTTGTCTCAGTCTCAGCCCTGTTTCAGGCTTGGCCGAACGCTCATTCTAGGCTAATCCTTCAACTCTACCTCAAATGTGCCTTCACCCCCGATTGAGTTCCCACCTTTATCCCAGTTGTCCCCAGCCAAATCCAGCCCGTCGGTGTAAGTTACTGGTTTAGGTAGGAAACCCGGCAGAGCGAGTGACTGGCATGTTTCAGCCCTGCCACTTTGGGAGTCCAGCTTCCACCCCACATGTCTGAGTGGGCTGGCTCATCAGGAGTACTAGGGTTGCAGAAAAAGACCACCTTGCTTGGGTCTGAGTCCAAACTTTGTCACTTATCAGCAAAGTCACCTTAGGTAAAGCTTCAAGAGGCACCTTTCTGGGCCCCTTACTTTTCTCACCACATACTGGGCTCTGCATCCAGTACATAGATGTCCTTTGCAATTTGTGGAGTAACATCAGATTTTGCATTTCTTTGAGCCAGATTCGGGGCCTCTTGGGGATGTTGTGCATGCATCCCCAGCCAGAGAGGGCAACCCTTCCAGAAACCCCCATCTGTCGACAGTGTGTCAAAACAAGGCTCCTACTGCCCTGGCCCCACTGCCACCAGCCGACCTAGTTTCATTTCAATTCCCTTAAAAGAAAGCGTTATCCCAGTCTGTGCTGTGAAGTCTGACAAATGTGTCTCTTTATTAGGGTGAACCCAGCCCTTGGAGGCAGTGGAGCAAGGAGGTCATGTGCTGGCAAAGTTGCCATGGAAATGATTCACTTTTATTCAGTTATTCATTTGTGCTGTCCACCTAGATCATCCCCCCAGGCTCACAGCTGTGACAGACAGACACTTGGACAGAGAGCCGTGTGGCCATGGGCCCCTCCACGTGTCAGCAGCTCTGCCGAGAGCCACCTGATGACAGGATAAGACAGAACTTGATCAGAGACCACGGCCTCCCTCCTCGTCAGTTACAGGGGCCAGTGATGTTGTAGTGATTTAGCGCAGAGGCCTCGCGCTGCAGACTGCCTGAGACTCAGTCACCTCTCTCCCTCCTCCCTGTTTCCACAACTGAAAAATAAGAACAGGAAGATGGCCATCTCAGAGGTTGTTATTTTATATATGTCATTTATATATATATATATCATTTATATATATATATGTCATTAAGAATAACTTTAGCTTTTACTATTTTCTTGCAAATTATATGATACAGTTTCCTCAGTTTCCCTGTCTATAAAATGAAGACACCAGATGAAATCATCTCTAAGGAGGCCTCCAGCTCTGATATTCCCCGCAATTGAATGGAGCTAAATAGCATCATCTTGCTTGAATTGGGAAGTTTCTCAGGGACACAGAGCCCATTCCCTCAGTGGACCGTGCCCTCCTCCCTGTGGTGGTCACAGGTCAGGGTTGTGAAGCAAGTACGTGTTAAAGACTCAAACAGACCCTGGTCCAATTTCAAAGTCAGGGGAAGGATTGGTTGTATGTTTGTCTGGCTCTCCCAGGCTAAGGGGGTGTTGTCTCTGGCTACATACACCGTGAGTTTCTCTCCAATTATTTGCCATCTGGGCATTAAGAAGAGTGAGTTAGCTATATACTTATTGACAAGCCATGATGCTTGAGACACAGGTCTGAGTGAAGAGAGACATAAAACAGCAAGTGCAAAAAAATTCCATTTAAATAAAACCTATAAATATAAATTGATATCCTAGATGTCTAGGGCTTCACATCTAGAGAAGGTTGGCTTGAAACCTCATCCACAAATTGTGGAACCCCTGATACCAATATTTCTGTGAATTCCTGAAGGACATTTTTTCACATGGTCACAACTGAATTCCTATCCTGTCCTATCACCCCTTACCTCCTTCCCACCTCCTTCCTTCTGTGCAATGAACTCAAAGTCGGGATTGTCTTAAGTGTCCTGCGTCCTGATTTTGGTTGCATGCATAGCTACCCAGATATGGACTCCAGCCTATCCTGACATCTCTCTCCAGAACACTCACGCTAGAATGCTGTGTGCAGGTAACCCACTGAAGGCTTTTCATAGCAGCAAGGCCAGCTCCTGAACGTAACTGGGTGTCCCTGTTTTTCAAAAGCACCCTGGCCACTCCCAATATTCAGGGTGCCAGCCTCCTGCTGGGCTGGACTTTGCACCTTTATTTTTCTTTCTATTTTCAGCTCTACTGCTCCTGCCGGCCCTTGATTGGCTCTGGGAGCTCCAAGTGCTTTCTCATTTTATGAAGAACAGCTATTCATCCTCCTTTGCTGCCCTTACCCCCAAATTCGGATCTAGGCCACCCTTGACATATCTGAACCCACTGAGGGGCTCAGGGTCAGCTCACTACAGTCCTTTAAATAAAATCCATCCTCCTTAGAAAGCCGTTGGTGTTGTAACAGTGTATCACACACACACACACACACACACACACACACACACACCTGTGCATCCAGAAAGAAAAATCAGCCTGGAATCATGTTCACCAACATGTTAACAGTGGTTATTTCTGAGTAATAATATTTTGGGTAATTTTTTCTTTTGAATTTCCTAAAGTGAACATATATTAGTTTCATAGTCTGAGCAGGGAGCAGGGGAAACAATTACCATCTGGGGGAAAACAATGTCCTCTATGGCACAGGCAGCCTGATTCAAGTGGCTCACCACTGCCCCCCAGCTCATTCACGTTTACTTAGCTTCCCAAAGCCCAAAATGACATCACCCAGCCACTCCCCAGATCTCACTCCCAACCTCTGATCCATCTCATCTCAACCTCCTCCTACCTGTCCCAGCCTGTGGCATCATGGAGGCTGGAGGACAAACAACCCCAGACATGCTAGGAGTCCAAGAGTCCTGCTGGAACTGACTTCCCACCCCCTCTGCTCACACTCATTTGAAGAAAGATCACAGCAAGGGCCCCAGTGAGGCCGGGCCATTTTGAGAGCACCCTCCCCTCCAGTTGTTAAGAAACTGTTGAACTGACCACGCAGAGGACAACTGAGCTTCGCAGGAGCAGGACTCGCTGTTGTATGGCCCCTGAGGGCAGAGCCCCAGCCCTGAAGAAGGCGTGCAGGGTACAGGTCTGCAGGGAGCTCCCGCGGGAAAGGAAGAGGGACAAGGGGAGGTCTGGAGAGCGCTCTGAATCTCCAACAACATACCTTCGACTGATGCAGACGGTATTGCTGCTGTTACTAGCATCCTGCAGATGAAACGTCCCAACGACCCTCTTGTTGAAGTGACCGGGTTGGGAAGGTTGCTTTTGTTGCCAGGAAACTCATACAAGGGAAAGTCAATCCATGGTCAAGAAGGGAGGATGTAAGTTCAATTATTAGGTGTGAGGTTTGAGAAGTAGGAAAGGAGACTTCAGACCCCACCTCTGCCCTGTTCCCAGTCTGCCTGGATTACTGCCCAAAGACCTGAGACTAATATGAATCATGTAACAGGAATAGAATTTTAAATCCACCCTCTACAGTACCTGAGCCGTCCACAGGGGGCACTCAATACACTTTTCAAGTTCTTATAGAAGGACCCTTCCTTCTTTTAAAAATCACCAAGTATTGAGAGCCTTCTATGGAGCAGGCACTTTGCCATGTGCTTTACTCACGTCATAGCCCATTAAACTATCACACCAGGGCTGCAAGGTAAGTGTTATTGCCCATTTTTCAGAGATGAGGAAACTGTGTCCCACAGAGATCACCATAAGTAACTAGCCAAAGATCCCATAGTCCATTAGTCAGCTATTGCGGCAATAATACTATAAAACAACCCACAAATTCAGCAGACGACAACAAGCATTTAGTTCCCCCTGACAGCTTAGCTGGGGAGACTTGGCTGCAGGCTGTGGGTTGGTCTGTTTAAGGAATCTCCTCATTCTCCTGGGGTCAGTGGTCGCCCAGAACACTTGCCCCTCCCGGCAGATGGTACACGAACAAGATTCCAAGCCAAGACATGCAAAGACATGACAGCTGTTTGTGAAACTAAGCCTTATAGCCAAGCCCCACATCAATCAGAAAGGAAAATATATCTCACCTCTTCTGCTGGGAGCATTGCAAAGGGCACGGAGATATAGTTTCAGCAACAGGAATAAAGAAACGGGAACAAAAATACAATCTACATACACCGTTGACTGAGAGGTGAAGCCAGGATCAAACCCAGACCCTTGTGATGCCAAAATCCACAGTCAGCCCACTTCCCTTCCTCTGTCTCCTCTGCAGGTGTAGAGCCTGGACTTGAGGCTTGCACAATGTTGGTGGTGTAGATGGTGGAGGCTGAAAGAGTTAGCAGCCCTCGGTGGGGAAAGTGGGCCTAGAGCACCTGGGGCATCTTGCCATGCAATCAGTTGCCTTAAGGGAAAGGAGCTGTTCTTCCTACAACTCGATGGGGTGGGGAGCCTCGAAGTGGGAGCCAGTCACTCCCACCAGAGCCACTCGGCAGCAACACTTCTTCTCTGCCTACCAGGGGCCCTGAGCTGTTCACTCGCCCTCAGCTTCTGTGTATGAGCATGCCCCCACATCTGGGACAGTGAACCTTCTATATTTTGGGGCAGCATACCCCCAGATATTTCATGTGTGAAACCAAATAAAGGAAATCTCATTTAAAACGGAGTCACAAGGCTCAAAGGGGGAGCACTCGCTCATGGCAGCCCTTTGCAGACCCAACAGAAAAAGACATCCTGTGCATTACCCATGGGAAAAAAAACTACTTACTCCAGCAAGAGGAAGATTTTTTTCCTACCCTGGCAACAGCTCAGACAATGAGATAGCATCTCAACTCAGCCAATGAAAAGCCACATTTCAAACTCCCATTTACTCCAATGGACTTTTTGTTTATAATAGTATAAACTGTTTTCCCTTTTCTCTCTAAAAGAGCATTCCTCTCCTTTGTTCTGTGGACTTGCCTATGGCTGGCCTGTTTGTCTATCTCAAATTGCAATACCTCTGCTATTCTCAACTAAACCCATTTTGCTGGTAAAATAACTGGCTGTTTTATTTTCAAGGTCAACACAAGCAATGTTCCCATGTCTGGAACACTAGTGTGGGAAAACATTACTAATACCTGGGGTGATTTACTTCCAACATCTAGAGGTCAATACTCCCTAAATTGGACATGACAGGCTGGGAATGGGGTCTGATGTCCTGAGCTCCAGGCTCAGCCGTGATGCTCATTTGCTCATCTGGACCTCAAGTTCCCTGTCTGTAAAAACGGGGTGTATGTCTAAGAGCCTTCGCAGGCTGGAGGTTTCCAGGCTGCGGGAGGCCAGCATATGGGTGGTGGTATTCCAGACTCGATGGCTGACTGTGTGCAGTAGTGAGCTCCATCTGCCTTTTTGTCCAACTTCATCTATCCCTGTCACTCAGAATCCTGGGCCCCCAACCTTTAATTCTAGAAGAACAAGTGGGAGGAGCAATGACTCTGCAGAGGGGGCCTTGCCATCCCTCACTGTGCCCCAGGCGGGAAGCAGGGCAGGGCTAGATTTCTCAGAGTGAATGGCGCTCACAGCCATCCAGTCCTGGGGCTTCCCCAAGAAGCCCACATTAGTCATGGATTGGGGAGCCCGCGAGGGGAAGCAGTGGATGTGCGAACATGAAAACTCTAGTGGTAGCAGAGAGGAACAGTACAGACATTGCTACTCCAAGTGGGAGCCACAGACCTCCAACAGCAGGCTCCCCAGGAGCAGGTAAAAAAATGCAGAATCTCAGGCCCCACCCCAGGACTCCAGAACAAGAATCTGCTTTTAACAAGATTCCCAGGTGATTCCTGTGCACATTACAATTTGAGAAGCACTGATGGAGCAGGACCCATATCTGCCCTTATCTGCTCAGATTCCTTTACCATTTTTCAGGTGTGCTGCTTCCTAGGCGCCTTCATCCCAGCAGCTCACACCTGTGTCTTTGCTGGAGGGCCGCCTTCAGGCTGCTCAGGGCCCCTTTGCCTGTGGCCCACAGAGCCCGAAGGGCCTGGATAGTCACATCCTCCCATGGGCAGCCCTTAGACCAGAGGTTCCATCACTTTCACAGTTCATGGAGCCCTTGTTGGTTTGATAATTTTTACTCTGAGGCCAAAAGAAATACCTAACAGTTCCATTTATTAACTGGTGAAGTCCAATCAACAAGTGTTTATATCCTAACACCTTAGTAGCTGTTTGAAAATACAATATACATGAATTAAAGCAAAAATAACATTCTTGTTTCATTCATAAATAATCACAATTATTTATTAATGGGACATGTGTGCCTGTTGGGCACTGCACAACTTTTAAATTCTTAGAATCAGGTTGGACACCACCATCCTTGTATCCTCTTCCACGTTGATTTTCACACAGAACGTGCTTTTTATCACAGCTGCCGCCTAACAGCCAGTTTCACAAGGATATGACATCATCCAAAGAAGTGGAGGGCAACCTAATGTTGAAACTGGGAACAAGTTTGAGTGTAGTGTCTGACTATAGCTGTGTTGTCCTCAAAAATTAAAATATCCCACAGCACCCCAGGGTTTGAGAACCATAGCCCAACATTCGAAGTTGTTGGGCGTAGGGATGGCAAGTAAATCTCAGACTCTGGGTTCACCCTGGCATGGAGATGCCCTTAGCGGCCACCTGGAGACCCAGGGTTAGGGTGGCTTGGGTAGACGGGAGCGGGCGCTCTTTCCCACAAGCTGAGTTCAGACCCTGAAATCCCAACTCTAAAAAGAGGAGAAAGTTGAACAGGCAAATTTCTCCACCCACTTTTAAAAAAGATTCTGTTTAAATGTGCATTGAAGTGCTGTTCCCAGCTTCATTAACCCCCCTAATAATTATACTAATTACTGCACTCTCTGTGCAAGGATGTGTTCAGAAGCCCCAGCTCCTGCTTGGCTTCAGACACAGACGGCGCGTTCCTCCAGCCCGGCATGTTGCTGGTACAACCTGAAATGTTTTAGGCAAACAGAGGCAGCACCTGTTGAATGTCATCCCTGGGGGTGGTGGAGCTCGAGCAGCCTGCAAGCGCTCACAGCAGCCGAGCTCAGCTGAGTGCAGATCCCTGAGACTGGGGTCCTCGAAGCCTTGGTTCTGCCAGGGGACCAGAGAGGTTGGGGGTTCTATCTGCTGAGGGTCCACTGGGGGACACGTGCTGTGCTAGCTGCCTCCATCTGTTCCTCACAACAATCTTGAGATGTGGGTATTGTTAGCCCATCTCACAGACAAGAAATCTGAGGCTCAGATCCATCTTTTTATTCATTCAACATGTATATATGCTATGATGGTTAATTTTATGTGTCAACCTAGCTGGGCCCTACGGTGCCCGGATAGTCAGTCACGCCCTCTATTCTGGGTGATCCCATGAGGGTGTTACTGGATGGCATGGGTGTTTCAGCTGGTGGATTGGAGTAAAGCAGATGCCCCCCTAATGTGAGTGAGCCTCTTCAAATCCACTCAGGGCCTGACTAGAACAAAAAGACCACCTCCCCAAGCAAGAGAGAACTTGGACTGCATCTGCACCGCCAGCTACCCCGGGTCTCCAGCCTGCAGACCACACTGCAGATTTGGACTTGCCGGTCTCTGTAATCATGTGAGCTGATTCCTTATAATAAATCTTCTGGAGATTTTGCACATCTTGTTGGTCCTGTTTCTCTGGAGAACCTTAACTAAGGCATATGCTAAATACCTACTCCGCCGGCCACCCCGGAAGGCACTGGGGGCACAGCGGCAAAGGAGATAAAACCACCCTGCCTCACTCTTACTTCTAGTGGAGACAGATGAGGCACGATAAGGTCAGATAATAAGAGCAATGAAGAGGAGGGCCAGGAGGAGGGGGCGCGCTTGCAGGTGGTCAGGAGAGGTGAAGCTTGGGCAGGAATGAACAGCGGGAGTGTGCCCCGGGCTATTCGGGGAAGGCCAGTGCCAGAAGGAGGCGGTAGTGAGCACCAAGGGCCTTGGTGGGTGGAGCCCACTGCTGCTGAAGGGCGGGGCAGGACTGGGAGGCGGAGACCCTGGGCCGTCAGGCCCGGAAGGTCTTCCCAAGGGCTCTGGGGTTTATTCCACACGCGATGAGATATGGCTGGAGGGCCCTGGCCCAGTGTCACACAGCCAGTAAAAGACGGGGAGGGATGGCACCCCAAAGCCGTGTGTCCTCACAGCCTGCATTTTGCCTGTGCGCCTCACCACAGCGCTCCCCGGGGGTCTGACTGTTAGGTAAAAAGACAGAAGTGAGCCGATGAAAAGGAGAAAGGGCCCCCCAAAGATGACTCAGGGAGTTGGTCAAATAGAACCAGAGAGCCAGAAATGACTCAAAGAGTTAATCAGATGAAGCCACAGGGTCCAAGAGTGGCTCAGGAAATGTCCAGGGTCCCCCCAGATAAGAAACATCAGAGGCACAGGCACAGCCCAGCCCCCGTCCCCATGTCACCAATCAGAGCCAGCCTAGAAGAGCTGACCGCTGTCAATCAAGGACCTCTCCGCCCTGCCAACACCACGTAAAAGAAGCCTCAGAACGAGCACGCGTGCCGGTCTGTCTTATCTTAGGCAGGCCCGCTCTGGTACAGAGTGTATTAAAACTTACTTTGCTCTCTTGACTTTGACCTCTTGTCTCACTGTATCTGACGTCCCTGCCACACCAAGCCGAGTCCTTTCCCTCCCAACACGACTATTGAGATGTTGGAAACAAGGACATCATCTCCTATTCTGGAGTCCTGACTTGTGCCTCCTACGTCTGAAGACAAGACCCATTTCACCTCTGGTGCCTCTCCCACTGGACCCAGGATCATAGCTCTGATGCGTTTCTTTGCCCAGATCGCCACCCCTGGGTGGCCTGGTGTGGGTGAAATTGTAATATTTCCAGAATATCTCACCTGGCTTTAGTGCATCTGCATATCTACAGGCGTTCCTCAGGGGTGGAGAACTGTAGTTCATCTCCATATCAATGGGTAATTTCCTGGGCCACCAGGGCGTATCTGAACCTGAGAGGTTAGGGGGAGGGCTGGTTTGCTTCTGCAAGAGTGGGAAAAAGAAACAGCCCGGACAGTTTGTAAGCAATAAACGGGTTTTAAACTTTATTTCTCCTTTTGACTAATTTCGGTTTTAGAGGTATTTTGCCCTGGATTTCCTTCCCTGCAGTTACACCTGGTAACCGCTTTGGCCAACGTGATAGAATTGACGCTGTGCCAGCTCTGGGCCTAGCCCTTCAGAGACCTGGAAGCTTCCTCTTGGGCCCTCCTGGAGCCCTTAACCAGCAGCCAGGACGCTGCTGCAGAGGCACCTGGAGATGGAGCCCAGTCGTCCAGGCTGAGGCACCAGAGGGCAGTTGGGCCGCCACCTTGGGTCCTGAAGGCCTGGTTGATTCACACCCAGGCAGTTCGCAGAGACAGAAATAAGCCGTCCCTGCCAGGCTTGCCCAAGTTGCAGATAACATGGTCACCGTTTAAAACCACTAAATTTTGGGGTAGATTATATAGCAGTCAGATAATGGAAACAGCCTGGTTTAATTGTGTTTTCTTATATTCTTGTGCTTGTCTATTTGGCATCCATGAATTGCAGGACCAGTTGTATTACCTATGAGACAGGGACTGTGGGTGCAGTCAGAGCAGGGGAAGGGCCTCCGGAAAAAGCAAGGCAGAATATTTGCAGTCAGAGCAATGTAACTACATGCAAGGAAACCCCCTTCCAAAACTCTGTGTTAAACATTAAGCTCCAGGGTCATTCTTCAGTAAGATCAGTGGGTGTTCCCCAGATAAAGAAGAGCACCCCATGTTGTTATTATGCTAATCACTTGTAAGATGCAGTTCAGCATGCTAAAAGGCCCAGGCCTATGTGCTGTCTTTCCTCTTTCAAATATGATCAAGTGATTTTACAAACTAGGCAACTAATTTAGCATGCAGTCCCAGCTGGAAACAACATAGTAAAAGGCAGCAAAGATTCCACCTTAAAGATAAGATTGCATTTTAACACCCAGGAAGTTTGGGAAGCAGAATTCTTAACTTTCTCTTTAGCAAACAAATAATACCTCAGCCCACTTTGGGGGCTGGGCAGGCTGCCTTTTGATATGCCCCTAGACCAGGATGCAGGTGTTCTGGAGAGAAATCCAGGGGGTGGAATTCCTTGTTAAGTTAATTTGGGGTGTTCAGACACACGTAGCAGGTCTGCACCCCTAAACCTTTTTTTCATGTTCCCCAAAAAATCCTCATCTGCCTATAAAACCCCTAGACAAACGCAGCACACCGGACTCTCTTGTCCCCTCCTGGCGCGAGCCGGGAGCTCTGTCCTATCACTTTATTTCTAAATAAAAGTCTGTACCTTGCTCTCCTACCTTGCCTGTTTGCTAAGCTCATTCTTCGGCTTCGTGAACAAGAACCCCAGCATCACCTATATATTCTTACCTTCTGTATTCTTGATGCTCCGGCATTTAGGGGCTTTACACACCCTGAGAGAGACTGCCTCTCTCAGGCTAACAGGTTCTTAGAGATTACAGAGGAATTGGCTGGGAGCACACCATTCATATGCAAACCAACCACTACAGAATCTACACCCGCCAATTGCTCCCTTACTTAATTCTTTCTCACCAATCCCTCCTCTCTCCCCTGGTCCCTAAATCATCCCAACACCAGGTACCAGGCAACTAGGGACTGCTGCCAGAGTGCAGAGCCGGCCAGAATTATTCAGACTAACCAGTCCTAGAGCTGTTTACCCCACCCTGCCTTACTTTTCACGTGGAAGCCCCAGTAAGGCTGTGGCCTGGGCTTTCCCTCACACCTGCTTCCGTGTCCTGACCAAACCCTGCTGTTTCTCCTGTGGCCCTGTGTGACGTGCATGACTCATTTCTAGGAGAACTGTGAGTAACATTTAACTTTTTTCTACTTAAGAGCACGGAACACAGCCGTTTAATTCTGTGAAAGGAAAACACCAAAGACGGCTCCCTCTGCCCGGGGCCAAGAGTCCCCAGTGGGAAAGGGACATTTGTGGCCTCCTGCAGGGGAAGGCAGAACAGGCACAAGCTCTGATTCATGGGCAGGGCATTGCGGTGACCCCCTAAGGAGGCGTTCCGGCATAACTGGGGGGAGGCCAAAAGAGGGCCATCTGGAGTCAGCTTTCTGATTGTCTCTGATGTTCAGGCCAAGCCAATTTAAACCGGGCTTCGCTCCTGCCAATCACACATGGCTGGGGGAGACCCGGAGAGGACAGGGAAGTCTAGCAAGCTGGTTTGAAAGGTGGTGTATCTGCACTTGGCAGGGAAGCCCTGCAGCCTGCACCCAGAAGCACGCTGGGGGGCGTGGTGAGGAAGGCAGCCGAGCAACCAGAATAACAACACCCTCTGCGGGGCAGATTTTAAAAAGTTGCCACTCTGAGCAAACACTGCCTCCTAGGGGCAATATTTGCCAAGGTGCTTTAGGAAAAAGAAAATGACATCCCTTCCTGCCGCAGACACGCAGCGCTGTTTGCAGAGTAGGGCGGCTACCTGACCACAGCTTCGCCCAGCGCCTTGGACTTCTGTGCAGGCCTCAGAGTGCCCGCCTACACGGGGCGGCTTGTTTCTGCCCTCAAGGAATCGGCAACCCGGGAACCGGGGTGGAAACCTAAAGCTGGCTAAGAGGGCCTAGGTGACAGAGTACATGGCCCCCTTCCCATATACTGGGGTCAAGGTTTCTTCCTCATCAGCATTAAAGCTCCTGGGGGTCAGGGCTTGGCCTCCGAGAGAAGCCCTTACACTTCCCCCTTCCACAGAGGCCCCCCAACCCAAAGAGTCAGGAACTGGGCCTGTGGCAGACGCCGAGTCAGGGGCAGCCCCGGAATCTGCCTCCATCTGCAGACCTCCAGCTCACTGTCCACAGGAACCAAACAGAAGCCGAACTTCAGGCTGTTGAAGAACTGTTGAAAGCACTCCGGAAACTTCCAGCAAATTCTGGAACTGCACTCCATTCGTCAGCAAACGCAGACAGCTGTGGGGAGGGCGGGGAGTCCAGCTGGTTCCCTCCCTGCTCTGTACTGCCCTTGATGATAAATTCGACGCCGCAAAAAATAAATAAATCCGTGGGCGTGTTTCCCCTCGAGGATGGGCAATGACAAAATTGTAATGAATGAGAATGTTTCTGGGTTATGTGTTGGAAAATTAGCGCAAGCTTGCATTAATTGAAATTCAGTTCTTTATGTACATCAATTCCCTTTTATCCTCCTGGGATTCGCTGCCACGACAAACACGCTGAGCAACAGATTAATCCAAGTGCTGTCAGTGACAATGAAAAATTGAGGTTTAAAAGCCTACATTGAGATAAATTACTACTAAAACTCAGGCCTCCCCCCCTCTGGTTATGTCTGTAGAACCAAGAATTTGTCCAAATGCTGGGTTGCCTTCCATTACACTCACGCCTAGACTTGAAGGGTGGTTTCTCAGTCAATGGAGGCTTTTTTTTTGCTTTAAGTACCGCTGCTCCTTTTCGGTTGGTCTTCCCCCCATTCCCACTCTCTGCGCTCCCCTCGACCCTCCCCTCACGTGGCCTCAAGTACCAACTCTGTCTCGGTGACTCTCAGGCTGGTACCAGTCCCCCGAGCACCTGGGCCGTGGATCCAGCTGCCTGGGCCCCTCTCAGGACCTCGGACTCAGCACAGCCAGTTCCTCCCACACTTGCTTCTGAGCCCACGTTCCCCACCGGAGCAGCACCACCGTCCATCTGGTCACCCAAGCAGGAAACATGCCCCCGGACTGCTGCCTTCTCCTCCTCTCTCTACCCAATCCAGCACTCATTTCTCCACCCACAGCCCTTGTCTCCCCACTCCAAGTCACCTCCTTGGTTCAGATCCTCAGAAGCTCCCCCTGAGTTGGTGACAGCTGCCTCCTCGGTGGTCTCCCTGGTGGAGGCGTCTCCCACCCCAACCCCAGCCTGCAAGTCTGTGCTCTGCCCATCACTCCCTGCCGTGCTGTGTCCAGGAACGTCCCCGTGGACCTCAGGGCCAAGTCTGAACTCTGAGTTGAGCCTCTTCACAGTCCTGGGCCCAGCCTCACTCACGGGGAGTCCAGCAAGGTCCTTCATGGCTCCGGAGTGTGCCCCACTGTCTCCCGTGCCCGTGGCTTTGCAGCTTTTCCTCAGAAGTTCTTCCCACCTTTCTCTGCCGGCTGACCTCCTGTTAGTCCTTGGAGCCCACGCTCAGATGGGACAGCACTGGCTCTTGCCTCTGAGCGTTTGGCACGGTTCTTTCCAGCTCATGTCATACTGGCTTGTGCGCTCTCCATCATTGTCCTAATTCTGTCCCCGGCTGTGAGCCCAGGCCATCGGGACATACAAACTAGGGGAATATGAAAGACGTGCATGCATGGGCAGTCTGTGCCCAGCCGTGTCTGCATTTGAGGTGTGAAGGCCAGCAGGCATCAGCTTGCAGTCAGAAAGACGCACGGGCCACAGAGGGGGCACGCTGCCCTCGCAGACGCTCAGGGTCTTGCCTACAGCCACATCGTGAGTACAGAGAACTGCAGAGCTTCCTGTCTCAGCTCCAGTGGACCTTCCCAGGATCCCACTCTGTCCCTTGGAAGCTGCAGGATTCCCAGGGCAGCATTACGAGCATGTTGTAATAGTACCTCCCGGCTGCACTGGGGTGGTAAACAGCACAGAGAGGAATTAATTCATATTAGTTTATTCCCAAGATTAACATACTGAAAGCTTCCTTCATTAAAATTGCAGTGCTGCAAACACATCCTGGTAAACTTGGACAGGAAACCATCTCCCCAAGGAAAAAGAAGTTGTTTTGAGGATGAAGGCGTTATCTGGCTTGTCGTATCTGGTTTTTCAGGGGGAAAAAAATGCCTCTGTTCCTCTCCCTGTCTCTTGTCGCTTTCTCCTCTTTTCCCCCCCTCCCTCCTCCTCCCTTCCTCCCTCTCTCTCTCTCTCTCTCCATAGCCCAGCCTTAGCTGCATTTTCCCAAGTAACAGTGAAAGACTTGGCTTTATAAATAATCCGCCACTGCAATTTGGGGGGTGAATATTCAATTAGTTCCAGGCCAGAGATTCCCGATCAATATTGCTTTCTCAAGGCAAAACAGTGTAACAAACCCTCTTATTAAGCAATTCTAAGCTCGGTGCGGATACCCATGACTGACGGCTAATCTGCGCTTTAATTAATACCTGCCCCTTGGTTAGCTGGAGCCGCGGCTCGCCCAGGGAAGGTCTTCAGCCCCCCGAGCCCCCCACCCCCCACAAAGCTGGCAGGAGCATGGCTATCTGGTGAAGCTGTGATAAAGCTGGAAACCCAGCTTAATCTAGCCCTGGGTGCCCCACCCCAGGAGCTTAGAAATAGAACAATAGGCTCTTAGGAATGGAGGGGTCCGTGCGGCCCAGATTCGGAGAAGAAAACTGTCCCCAACGCACACACGCATCACACACTCACCTTCCGCATCTCTTCCAAGCGACTGCCTTCGTCCACTTGCACACCTTCAGGGACAGGGAGCTCACCTCCGAATAAAAGACCCGGTTCTCTCTCTGGCCCACTGTGATTATGAGGGGCTCATTCTGAGAAGGGTTCTGCTCTCTGGGCTTTGTATTTCAAGCCTGCTGGCCTCCCTCTCCTTAAATATGCCTGCCACTCCCTGCCCCAGGGCTTGCACAGCTCCCCTTGACCTAGGAAACAATGCCATTGCAGGTAGCATTTCAGGGCCTTCGTGGTGATAATAGCAACATCAACAATTGTAATCTCTCGGATGTTTACTACATGCCAGCCCCATGCTGAGTCTTTTATAGGAGTTTTTAATCCTTGTACTGACACTGTGAGGACGATACTGTTGTTATTCCCTGTTTTATAACCAGGGAAACTGAGGCACTGTGCACTTAGGTAACTTACTTAAGGCCAGGCCACAGACCTAACAAGGTCAGTCTAGTCTTGGGAGACCAACCTCCTGGGCAAGCCTTCTCTGACACTGTCTAGGGACAGTGTGTCTACCTGGGCTCCTGCCACACCTCCCCTGAACTTCTGTTGCCATCTTCATTTCTGGACATTTACTTGCTTGTTAATTTTCTGCATGTCTGCTGCCCTATATACTTCTCTCAGATAGGGCCTGACTGCACCTCATTTGTTTCAGAATAGCCCACCCTTAGCACAGATCCCAGCCGTTAGGTTGTGTTTGTATTTGTGGAAAGAATGAATGGCCTAAACTTCTATGGAGGTTGCTGTAGCCCAGACTGTAATGCCCACTGGTTAAGAGATCAATTAAAGGAGAAGCTAAATGTGAGGGGAGCTCTTCAAAGACAACCTGGACGTATATATGAAGAAAAGGCAAAGCAGAGTGGTAGCAAGATGCACAGACCCAGGGAGTCAGGAGCCGTGAGTTCTCGTTTCAGTTCTGCCAGCCTCCTGGTGGTATATGGGCCAAGTCTCTTCCTCTCCCCGGGTCTCCTTATCCATAAACCTTGGCTTCTACAGATGGCTTCTTCACCCTCAACACGATCAGCCTGAGGATGGGACTGGGTTCAAGCCTTGCCAGCTGTGGCTTTGGTGGAGTCCTCCCGCCCCTGCTCCCAGCAGGCCCCTCTGATGTTGCTTCCGATTGCTGGGCCCCGCCTGTGCACAGCGCCCCACAGGGTCCCCATCTCCTGGCTGAAGGATGCCCAGAGGGGCAGTAGGAACAACAGTAACAGCTACAATAACCACGGCTAATCCTCAGACAGCACTTACTAGGCACCAGGCACAGCTCCAAGCCCTTTACAGGCCCAGTTCCAAAAGGTGGGTGCTCTGGAGGACCTTCAGGTGGCCTCGATGGGGCTGTCAGCATGGGTGTGCCCTACAGACTGCTACAGAAAGAACATCCAGACAGAGCGACTCCCTCTGCCCCCGGTCTTGGGCAGGGACATGAGGCCAGGTCCAGAGGACAGCCCTCTATCTTGGCTGAGAACCTAGTTTTCTAATTCATGGAGAAGCAACCACCCAAGATTGCACCGTTCCCCACCCCTCCCCAAATTTTCCAACCCACCGGCATGTACACCCCCACTCTGAAAGATGTAAATTAGATCATGTCCCGTGGCTGTGGCTGTCAGCCATGACATGGCTGTGGGTGATGACGGTGGCAGTGGAAATTGGACCCTGGGGGTGCACAGGAGAGTTAACAAGATAATCTCTGAAATCCACACAGCACACGGGCTTTTCCGGAGGAGGACTGGGTGGTGGGTTACCTTGGTCGTAATGACGCTCCAATAATAACCGCCAGCACTTATGCATCCCTCTGTGCTTGACACTGGAGTGAGTGCTTTCTGGACATGTACCTCCCCCAAATCTTTGCATACGAGGAAACAGAGCTCAGAGATATTAAATCAGTCGACGAGGAAGTGACTAGTGATCTAAGTCCAAGACCACCACTCAGCCATGCAACAGACTCTGCTGAGGGTACTCTCCCTGCCTGACCCACGGCAGTGCCCACAGCTCACTGACAGAGGACTCAGGTTCCCTGACTCCCACTCCATCAGCCCTGCCCCTGTTGTTCCATTGCTCTTTTGACTTTTTCTCCTCAGTACCCCAGCATCCTTAACATCTGATACCAAACATTCCCTTAGTGACTAAAAGCTCAGCTAATGATTGTAGCATGACGTGTTATATATACACCATGGTTGGTCCCAGGGTGGGAGACCAACTCCAGTGGAACATGCCACGTGCCAAGGGGCCTCGGCTGGTGACCTGGCCACGGATAAAGGAGCATTGGGCTAAATTACTGCCTTCCTGGGACATCCAGCTGGACGGGTGTAAGCGACCTGGGAAATGGAAACTCCATTCTCCAGAATGGCTTCCAGGGATCCTTGCTGCCTGGTGTCATGCCCTTATGTATGCATGTCTCAGGACTGGCCTGTGTGACCAACAGAACATGCAGAAGTAATGGTGTGTAATTCCTAGGTCACAAAAGACATGGCTTCCACCTTCCTCCGTTCAGTCACTGTCTCTGGGGGTAGCCAGCTGCCATGTTGTGAGGATGCCCAAGCAGCCCTGGGGCAAGACCCCCATGGGTGGCAACAGAAGCCTCCCGCCACCAGCCAGCAGCAACTTTCCAGCCATGTGTAAGGGAGTCACCTGGAAACAGGACCTCCACCTCTAGATGAGCCTTCAGATGTTGAGCCCCGGAGCCAGAACCGCCCAGCCGAGCTGACCCTGACCCATGGAAACTGTGACGCATCATAAATACTTCCACTGTTTTAAGCCTTTAGCTTTGGAGGAATTTGTTACACAGCACTAGGTGCTGATTTGGTGGGATAATCTCCTACCCTGCACCCTCAAATCTGCTTAGTAAATAGACTTCAGTGGTGTTTGTGTTTGAAGAGTTGCTCAGAGGAGCACATGTTTGCAGGAATGACCATTTTCTTGCGCACCACCCTGCCCACCAGAAAGGGAGCTCAGTCAGCAACCAAGATCTGATGGCACCACCATCAATGGCCTTCATGCCAGAGTAAGACGGGGGTGGCCCAGCTGGAAAAGGGAATTTGGAATTTGTTGTGGGTCTGGGGCTAAGAAAACCAAATTTTAATCATGACAAACCTCTCCGTGTATATAGATCAACAAGTGTAAACAGTGCTACTCAGCGCGAGGACCATTCGAGGGGAGCAGGGGAGGTTTGATTAGAATCAACATTAACAAACAACATCAGAAGAGCAGAGTTTCACTGGCTTTTCCAAGAAATCAGCTCCTTAGCCAGGATGGGGCCAGCTTGTATCAGATCCTCTGTAGAAGGAATGTGTGGAGGTCTGGCCTGACTTCAGACTTGAGCTCTTGGTACTGGGAAGATCCCAGCATAGCAGCCGGGGCAAGCGGCCCTGTCTCAGGCCCCTGCCACATGTGAGCTGGAGAAGCAGTTTCCATGTCCAGGCCGCAAGACGCTCCAGCTTCTGAGACCTCCCAGTCTTGGATCCCATACAATTCTTTGGTTGCCATTTGTCAAATCCCATGCTGCATTTTGCCAAGTACAACAAGTGTATATTTTTAAGGGGAAATTAATGCATATGTTTCTGATTCATCTTATGTGGCAACTATCAAAATATTGTGTCTGAAGTAAAGTAACATCCAGAAAAGGCTTTGGTAGTTTTGCCAGGTTTTTATGCATCTCTTGATGGGACTGGGCGTCTGGGGCCTTGCCACCTGCCTGAGTCTCACCTGTCGGCACAGACACCACCTCCTCCAGGAAGTCTCCCTTGCCCCAGGCTTCTGGAGCTGCCTCCACAGGGGGCTGCAAATCAGGGCCGTGGCCTCTGGGACTGTTCTTGTTCCCACAGGTCACAGTCTTCCCCAGGACAGGGCCCAGGCACCCTCCACCCTGAACTCACCAGTGCACCTGTCCAGGCTCACAAGGTATGTGTTAGGAGACAAGGACATGCAAGGGAGGCTGGACTGGGCGAGGAGGCAAGGAGGCAGACGTGGCACTGTGCTGTGGGAGGTTTGGTTCCGAGTCCTCCGCTTAGCGGAACTATCGTTTTCCTCAGTCAGCTGTGCAGAGGCGATTCCAGGACCGAGCAGGCTGGAGTCCGACAGCCTGTGCCTCTCCGACCGAGCACCTTGGTTCTCCTGATGTGAGGGAGAGGCACTGACCCCAACCCCGCCTCAGAGTGGACGCTGACTGCGTGCCCACTGTGGCCTCCGATTAGGCCACCACCCCATCCGTGGACGTAGACCTGGCCTGGCCACGGGCTGACACTGATCCCAGCTCTGGACTGAGCTGACACAGCCCTCAGCCTGCACTGGGACCCCGGACTGCATCACAGCTCAGTGTGGTGTCTGGCACACCCCTTCCCGCTGCCGAGGTGACCGGGAGTCCGCACCCCTCTCCCAAGCTCACACTTCTGCTCACCCAGCTGCTTTGAATTAGGGTCCATCTAATCTCTGACTGGCCCCCTGCCTGCCGGCCCACGTGGGTTACCTTCCCTTCAGGGCCAGGTGAGAAGCAAGTCACAGTCTCACACAGGAGGAGTCGTGTTCCTTTCCACGTGCAGGGTGCACTATGACAAGCTCACAGGGCGGGACAGCCCCCCAAGCACTGTCCCCACTGTGCTGTCCACACGTCCTGAGCCCAGCCCCCACAGCCACCAGGAAAGGACCCAGTGCTGGAACTCGCTGGCAAGATGAGCTGATCAGGGCTTCCCCTCTCCCTGGCTCCTCCACCCAATGTCTCTGTGGGCCTCAGAGTTTCTGCCGACCTAGATGGTGCTGGTCATAATGGCCCTGCTTCTTTCCTTCTGATATGCCTTCCTGTTATTCCTCTTAAGCAAAAAAACCAGGGTCACTTCCTTAGTGACCAGGGCCCAGTGCCAGATCAAAAGGCAGGGTGGCTACACCACCTTGCATATGCATACAGGACAATGCGAGGATCCATGTGACAGTGCAGGGCACACGTCCCTGCTAAGGGCTTAAAACGAGCCTTCTGTACTGGGCCAATGTGGGTCAGGAGTGTAGAGTCCATGCAAGGGGACAACGCCCTTCTGGGGAACAGAAACGTTGCTTCAGAAAACCTAGCACCAGTTCTTGGGAGAAGTCACAGGAGGAGAGGTCAGGGGAAGAACAGTCAGAAAGGTGTGTCCTCAGCCAGGCCGCCGCCTTCCGCACGACCATGAGGACCGTCAGGGAGCTGGCATCCTGTTTTGAAAGACGAAAAAAGGATAATCGGACAGAAACATCTTGCAACTCACGCTGTGCTCTGGACATTACGCGGACGGCACGTGGGTCTCTTTTGTCCTGTGCAACTGTGGGGGTGGGTGGGCGAATATATGTGGTTACAATGGGAGGCCCAGAAAACAGAAAACAAAACAGAAGGTCACACAGCCACATGCAGCCCTCCAGCTCTTTTCTCGTCTTCATACTCAAGACTTTTCTGCTTTTCTCACTTCACATCATATCATTCTCATTTTCTGCCGTCCTGAAATGCTCACTGAAGATACTGTATGGCATGGACAGGCTGTCCTGTAGTCAACGTCACCCTTTCCCTGCTGATGGGCATTTAGGGTCTTCCCAAGGTTCGCTCTTATTCATGATGCCGAAACGAATCTCTGTGCGTAAGTCTTTGTTTACATCTCAGATTACTTTCCTACGCAAACCCTGAAGCGAAATTACTGATTATGAATATTTTAGGGCTTCTGATTCATATTCCTGAATCGCACTCCAGCATGTTTGTGCCCGTGTCCCGCTAGCAATAGACGAGATGGCCGTCTCAGGGCAACACACCAGCTCCGAGAGTTTTCACTTCCCAGATTGGCCATTCGACTGGGAAAACGGCAGATCTCACGTCATTTGGATGTCTGATTATTACGTGCGTGTGATGAGGCGGAGAGGAGACACAAAGGAGTCTTGTGGGTGAAGATCAAAACATCAGCGACAGTACTTACTGGAAGCTGGTCTGGAGGATGTGGCTTGGCTGTGCTATGTCGTGGGCTTCCATATTCTGGACCCTGAAATCAAAGTAGTCACAGGCAGGGCTGGACAGGGCCAGACCTCCTTACTGGACGCCTTCACATGAAAGCTCAGGGCATAAACTAGCGGCGCAGAGCACACGGTCTCCGGAGACGGGCCGGGCTTCAGGAGGTGCAGGGCGGGAGCTCAGTGAGGCAGGCTCAGGCTCTCCTCCCAGTGCGCTGAGCCAGGCTCCCCTCCTCTCTGGTAGCAGGGCTGGGGCAGTGCCTGGGAGGAGCGAGGTGGGGGTGTCTGAGAGCAGCCTTTCCTCCTGGAAGCTGGAGGAGAGAAGAGGGCGCGTTTGCCCCTTTCCCCACACTAATGGAGCTGGACTTTCTGCCCAGGTGGGCTGGACAGGTTTGGAAAGGATTCACAACCACCTGTTGCTCCTTCACTACTGTCCTCCCGCTGGAGTTTTGCCCTTTGGGCGTGTAAAGCTGTGCCCTGTGCGCAATGGCTCAGGAGCAGGACGGGCAGCATATGGACACTGGGTGAGTTGAAGCCAGCCTCAGAAAGAGACGGTTTACGAAGATTGGGGCAAGGTGCAGAGAAAGCACGGGATGAGAGCACAGGGCCCTGGGGCTGATGCCAGGGTTGGGGAGAGGACTGTGACCACCCTAGGCGGACATGCCCCGAGATGACCCTGGTGATCATGTGCGACCCCCTTGAGTGTGAGTGAGACCTGTGACCCACTTGTGACAGAATAAGGCAGAGACAGTGGGAACTCAGTCCCTTGATCACGCCGTGTTGTATAAGGCTCTGTCTCAGCAGACTGGAGAGTCTCTTGCTGGCGTTGAAGAAGCAAAGTGCCACCTTGTTACTGCCTAAGGAGAGTGGCAGGGCCATGCCGCAGGGAGCTGCGAGTGGCCTCCAGGCCCAAGGGTGGTCTCCAGTCAACAGCCACTAAGAAACCAGGCCTCAGTCCTACAGCTGCAAGGAAATGTGCTCTGCCAGCAGCCTGAGGGAGCTAGGATTCCTCCTCGGTCAAGCCTCCAGGTGAGAACACACCTGGTGGACACCTTGACAGCAGCCTTGTGAGACCTCAGCGAAGACCCAGCTAGAATGATCTTATTATGTTTTTAAAAGAGCAAAATAAAGCTTTTTTATTTCTATAGGTGCCTACATAGGTGCATGTAAATGCATGTATATAAACAAGCATAGAAGGGTAAGCATTAAGTGGTAAGAGCAGTTACCTCTGGGGGGTGAGGCTTGGGTCTGGGGCAGGGGAAGTCCAGAAGTTCTACAGGAATTTTCATGTCATTGCTTGAAAGTTATTATATCAACAATATAGTCATATGTTATTTGTATATTTAGAATACTAAGGATAATAATGATGAAAGACAAGGGAAAAGAGCATTTGCTTATGCATTCTATGTTTACAATATCCTGGTAGACATTATTTCCAAGAAACTGAGATCCAGAGAGGGGGGCACCATGTGCAGGACTCAGTAGCTTGACAGTGGCTGTGTCTGGGCCCCACCCAGGGGGTCCCGGCAGCTCCAGGCACCGCGGCCTTTCCACTGGCCCATGCTGCTCAAACTGCTTGCCAGGCAAGATGGCCCCAGGACACCGTAAAGGCCCTTCCACAATGCTCAGGCCATGCGTTTGCAGATTCAGGGTCTCTCCCAACCCCCAGCAGGAGGCATTCTCCACACATGAACCTGTGCTGGACCCCATCTGAACCACTGGCAGATGTCACTTCTAGACCAGTCTAGGGGACACGTCTCCTATCCCTTGACTTTTCAGGCAAATTTGAAGGTTATGTGAACCAATCCTTTATTTGACAGAAGGGGAAACTGAGGCCCAAGACAGGTGAGGACCCAGACAGCTCACTCTGAGTTATCAGAGCTTGGTTTCTCCTGAGCACCCTGGGTGTGGCCATACCCTGGAGGAAGAAGAGGCAGGAACCAGAGGGAGATACCAGGGGGCCTCTCCTCCGGGAACTCTCACTCCATCTGGACCCCAAGACTAGTGCGGATGGAGCACGGACCCTAAGAGGTCGGCCATGAGCAGCTGGGTAGACGTGAGGAGAGACTGTGTTCAAACAAAAAGGGATCTGGGTTCATGCAGGATCACCCGCATGAGGGGTCAGCCGGAGCCTCAGAGGGTCCCGACCCCAAGCCGCATCTCCGGGGCGGGTCTAGCCTATGGGAGTCTGGGCTGTGGGAGCTTACCTATTTCTCAGCTCTGTTTTCTTAGGGAGAGGGCTGTTGAGGGAACATAGCCAGCTGAGGAAGGGACTGAAGATCCATCCTTTGGGAGAACCCTGAGAGGCTCTGGGAGTGTCAATTGGTGTAATTCAGGAGGGCTTCAGGAAAGAGGTGATACAAGGGCCAGGCCTTTCAGGGATTGGGACTGGAGACAGGAGAAAGGTTTGGGGGGAAGGGTATTTGAGATTCAGGCTGTAAAATTTTTTGTATAGATTTTGTAAATTTATGTAAGTTTATGTTATTTTTTTTGTTTTTAAATGTCATAGTGCTGAAGTCAGTCTGAAAAAAAGAATCAAAGATACACCATGCAAGGTAATTCAATGAGTTACTTTTTTACAAGTTTATGCAGCAAAAGTTCCTCGGTCACAGTCTCTATTGTACAGTCACCCTGTTCTGCAGGCCGGCAGCCCGGGGAGAACCTGGCAAAAGAGCACGGGGTGTGGGCACGGGGTGAGGGGGACAGCGTGGGCGTGATGAGCAATACTTCTCCTTCCGAGGAGGAGACAGGAGACCTGCATCCCCAGGCGGCTTCCCCGCCTCCCGCTCAGCACTGACTAGCTCATCCGCGACCCCCCTTCGCTCCCAGCCTGGCCTGGAGCTGTTGTCTTTTGCGTCGTTCTTTTCTCCATGGCGCCAGCAGCTCTTCTTGTTGAAAACGTCTGTATTTGGCTTTAACCAGAGCCCTGTCAAGCCCTCGCCCCCTCCTTTTGTGCTTCATTGTCCTCAAGGGGGAAAAATTTATTACAAGCATCATTTTACACAAATCTCTGGGTCGTGCTTTGATTCCACAATTCATGAAGCTACTGGCTTGGTTTCTGCTATCCACCTGGGAGTCAAAAAGACAAAGGGAAAGAATGCCCATCTCCTCCCAGCTGCTACTTCCAGTCCTGGTCTGCTACCAACTTGCTGTGTGAGCTTGAGCTAGTTACTACCCTTCTCTGGGTCCGAGTTGAGCATGTATGCAACCAGGAAATTGGAGAAAGTCTCCAAAGGTAATTGCATGGCAATTCACTATAGTGTCACAGTTCATAAGAATAACCATAATCATCCAGATGTATGCAGAGCTCTCCCACCTCTGGTCATCCTTATCCCCTCATGCTCATGGAGTTGAGTTTTCCTACAGTGCATTTGAGCACAACATTCCCCAGCTCTAAAAACCTCTGATGGAGGAGTTCCAGGAAGATGGCGGCATGAGCAGGGCGGCGGAAATCTCCTCCCAAAACCATATATATTTATGAAAATACAACAAATACAACATTCCTAAAAGAGAGACCAGAAGATACAGGACAACACCCAGCCTGCAGCTACACCTGAGAGGACTCGGCACCCCGCAAAGCAGGTAAGATAGAACCGCGACCTGGCGGGACCTTAGCACTCCCCCACTACAGCACACAGGCAGGAGGAGAGGATTCAGAGCTGGGAGGGAGTGGAAGCACAGGCCTGCGAAATAACCAGCCCTGGTGATCTGCACCAGGAGCACTGACACACTTTGTGCGGTGTATTGGAGATTGGAGAGACAGAGGCGCAGTATCAAAGACGGCAGGTCCACTCAGCCGGCTCCCCGGGACAAAAGAAAAGTGCGTGCTTTTTTAGGGGTCTTAAAAGAGACAGGGGCCCAACGGAGAAACAGGATCATCCCAGCGCACTCAGCCAAGCAGGCTGTGAGTCCTGGGGAATTTCGGACCCTGTGGACTGCAGCTGGGAAAAGCAGTTGCACTGAGACTTCCCACAGAAATCAGCAGCCTCCCATTCGTTCCCTCCCTGGCCAGAGTCACAAACGCCCGACAGAGCAGCGTGGCCCGGTGGAGCGGCCTCGGCTGCGAAATACTGGAGCAACAGCACCACCTACAGCATCCTCACAGAAACTACACCCGGCGGGCTTTTTTTTTTTTCTCTTTTTTCCCTCTCTTCTTTTTTTCTTTTTCTGACCACTTCTATCGCCATGAAAAGACAGAGGAATATGGTACAAAAAAAGCTTACCCAGACAACCCCAGAGAGGGAGCCTGATGAGATAGACATGCACAATCTTCCTGAAAAATAATTCAGAATAAAAGTCATAACCATACTGATGGATCTACAGAGGAATATGCAAGAGCTAAGGGAGGAAGTGAGGGAAGTGAGGAAAGACAATGCAGAGATGGGACAAGCGATTGACAGGCTTAGCAGCAGACTAGACGAGATCCAAGGGACTGTTAATGGATTAGAAAATAGAGAACAGGAGTACAGAGAAGCTGAGGCAGAGAGATAAAAGGATCTCTAGGAATGAAAGAATTTTAAGAGAACTGTGTGACCAATCCAAACGGAACAATATTCGCATTATACGAGTACCGGAGGAAGAAGAGAGAGAAAAAGGGATAGAAAGTGTCTCTGAAGAAATAATTGCTGAAAACGTCCCCATGCTGGGGAAGGAAATAGTTTCTCAAACCATAGAAGCCTACAGATCTCCCAACATAAGGGACCCAAGGAAGACAACACCAAGACGCATAATAATTAAAATGGCAAAGATCAAAGATAAGGACAGAGTATTAAAGGCAGCTAGAGACAGAAAAAAATATCACCTACAAAGGAAAATTCATCAAACTATCATCAGACTTCTCAACAGAAACCTTTCAGGCCAGAAGAGAATGGCATGATATATTTAACATAATGAAACAGAAGGGCCTTGAAGCAAGAATATTGTATCCAGCACGATTATCATTTAAATATGACGGAGGGATTAAACAATACCCAGACAAGCGAAAGCTGAGGGAATTTGCCTCCCATAAACAACCTCTTCAGGATATCTTAAAGGGACTGCTCTAGATGGAAGCACTCATAAGGCTAAAAAGAGGTCACCAGAGAAAATAAAACCATAGCAAAGAAAGCAGACCATCCAAATACTAGCTAAAGGCAAAGAATAAAACACCTAGTATATAAAGAATGGAGGAGGAAGAATAAGAAGGGAGAGAAATAAAGAATCATCAGACTGTGTTTACAATAACTTAACAAGAAAGTTAAGTTAGACTGTTAGATAGTAGAGAAGCTACCCTTGAACCTTTGGTAACCACAAATCGAAAGCCAGCGATGGCAATAAGTACATACCCATCGATAATCACCCTAAATGTAAATGGACTGAATGCACCAATCAAAAAACACAGAGTTACTGAATGGATAAAAAAGCAAGACCCATCTATATGCTGCTTACAAGAGACTCACTTCAAACCCAAAGATATACACAGACTAAAAGTGAAGGGATGGAAAAAGATATTTCATGCAAACAACAAGGAGAAAAAAGCCGGTATTGCAGTACTTGTATCAGACAAAATAGACTTCAAAACGAAGAAAGTAGCAAGAGATAAAGAAGGACATTACATAATGATAAAGGGGTCAGTCCAACAAGAGTTTAACCATTTAAAATATATATGCACCCAACACAGGAGTGCTGGCATATGTGAAACAAATACTAACAGAATTAAAGGAGGAAATAGAAAGCAATGCAGTCATTTTAGGAGACTTCAACATACCACTCACTCCAAAGGACAGATCAACCAGACATAAAATAAGTAAAGACACAGAGGCAATGAACAACACACTAGAACAGATGGACCTAACAGACATCTACAGAACTGTACACCCAAAAGCAGCAGGATACACATTCTTCTCAAGTGCACATGGAACATTTTCCAGAATAGACCACATACTAGGCCATAAAAAGAACCTCAGTAAAATTCAGAAATATTGAAATTTCACCAATCAACTTCTCAGATCACAAAGGTATAAAACTAGAATTAAATTTTAGAAAGAAAACAAAGAGGCTCACAAATACATGGAGAATTAACAACATTCTCCTAAAT
Organism: Phataginus tricuspis; assembly: GCA_029783875.1. Classification (NCBI taxonomy): domain Eukaryota; kingdom Metazoa; phylum Chordata; class Mammalia; order Pholidota; family Manidae; genus Phataginus; species Phataginus tricuspis. Next base: position 8,278,892 of record JAQQAC010004778.1, on the reverse strand, counting down.
AATCAATGGGTCAACGACCAAATCAAAACAGAAATCAAAGAATATATGGAGACTAATGACAACAACAACACAAAGCCACAACTTCTGTGGGACACAGCAAAGGTAGTTCTAAGAGGAAAGTATATTGCAATCCAGGCCTATTTAGAAAAGGAAGAACATTCCCAAATGAACAGTCTAAAGACACAATTACTGAAATTGGAAAAAGAAGAACAAATGAAGCCCAAAGTCACTGGAAGGAGGGACATAATAAAGATCAGAGAAGAAATAAATAAAATTGAGAAGAATAAAACAATAGAAAAAAATCAATGAAACCAAGAGCTGGTTCTTTGAAAAAATAAACAAAATAGATAAACCCCTAGCCAGACTCATTAAGAGAAAAAGAGAATCTACACACATAAACAGAATCATAAATGAGAAAGGAAAAATAATGACAGACCCCACAGAAATACAAAGAATTATAAGAGAATATTATGAGAATCTATATGCTAACAAGCTGGAAAACCTAGAAGAAATGGACAACTTCTTAGAAAAATACA
>JAQQAC010004778.1:8166029-8273356 GCA_029783875.1 Phataginus tricuspis | reverse complement strand
ATTCACAATTGCATCAAAAAGAATAAAATACCTAGGAATAAACCTAACGAAGGAAGTGAAAGACCTGTACTCTGAAAACTACAAGACACTCCTAGGAGAAATTAAGGAAGACACTAACAAATGGAAATGCATCCCATGCTCTTGGCTAGGAAGAATAAATATTGTCAAAATGGCTATACTACCTAAAGCAATCTACAGATTCAACGCAATCCCTATCAAACTACCAACAGCTTTCTTCAATGAACTGGAACAAATAATTCTAAAATTTATATGGAAGCACAAAAGACCCCGAATAGCCAAAGCAATCCTGAGAAGGAGGAAAAAAACAGGGGGAATTACGCTCCCTGACTTCAAGCTCTACTACAAAGCCACAGTAATCAAGACAATTTGGTACTGGCACAAAAACAGACCCACAGACCAGTGGAACAGAATAGAAAATCCAAACATTAACCCAAACACCTACAGTCAATTAATATTTGATAAAGGAGCCCTGGATATACAATGGGGAGAGGACAGCCTCTTCAGCAGCTGGTGTTGGAAAAACTGGACAGATACATGTAAGAGAATGAAACTGGACTACTGTCTAGCCCCATACACAAAGGTAAACTCAAGGTGGATCAAAGCCCTTCATAGGAGAGCCTCAACCTCCCTTCCTGCCTCATCTCATGTCCCTGCCACCTGACCTCAACACTGTCACCAGCCAGTAACTATATTTAAAATTTTCCTTTTGCCTCTTTGATTTTTCAAATGTTGTTCCTTCTCCTGTGAGTGACCTTTCCCCTCTTTCTTTGACGTCTCTGGCTCCTACCTTACCTTCAAAACCCAGTTCAAATACCAACGTCTCAGGGAAGTGCCAGATGGAATGAGTTTGTCCCTCCTTTGGATTTCTCTGGCCCCTGGACATCCTGCAACCCCAGAACTCTCTACTGTGTGGCCAGTGTTCTCTGCTACAAACCTGGACTCTTCCAGGACAGAGACCACGGCCATGGTCATCTCTGTGTTCCCAGAGCTCAGCACAGGGCCAGGCATGGAGGACATATGGATGCCAGTTGGCTGCATCATGGGGACACAGAGGGAAGGCAAGAATTCATTTAAACAGAGCAGGTGAACTGATCTTAACTTGGGTCCGGCAGGAACTGTGTGGCATTGCAGGAAGGCCACAGTGCTGGAGATGCTTGTCTCGGAGCCCACATGCTAGCGGTGTCACTCTCCAGGGATGTGCACTTAGGCGAGTCACCTAACTGCACTTGTTTGACTGTAAAGCCGGAATAATAAAGCCAAGTTGCAGGGCTCCTGTAAGAAATGGAGAAGAGAAATATGGAGCGTAGCGTCCAGCACATGGTAGGTACCCAATAAATAGCAGCTATAGGATACACGTGTCCAACTCTGTCCGTCCATCCTTCCATCCATTCAACCGATATTTATTGAGTGGTTTTATTGTGGACTGTACATATAAAAGTGAGTAAGCAGGACAAAATAGCTCTGAAGTAGCCTCCTGTCTCCCTCTCCTGCTCTAATGTCCGAGGCTGTGGTCTTGGTCCCCTTCCAACCACCCCCTACCCCAACTACCACCTGACATGGTGCTGCTCTGAGCCAGTGGGATGGGCACCCTGGCCTGGCTCAGGCCACCTGGGGCTTGTGGGTCTGGGCTGGCCTGATGTGAGCCTCGGAGACGGTTAAGAAAGCCTGGGCAGGGCCGGGGGCACCGGGGTCAGCGCCACCCACTGAGCACGCAGACCACTCCCGTGGCGTCCTGCATGGGCCTGCCACGGTCTGGCCTCTGCTCGCCTAAAGAAATCCCACCCCCAGCCTCGACCCCGGGTTTCTACCCAGTTGATGCATTTACTCTTCCACCCTTCCTCCCATAGGGCTGTTGTGAAGATCAAATGAACTGACATAGGTGAAGTTCTAGAAAGTTCCGGGCATGTAGGAAACTCTACAGGAACATTTACTTTCACTGTTTTATCATTTAATGTTCAAGACAACTTGCGTAGGGGCATCATTGCCCTCCGTTCACAGCTGAGACAGGCTGAGAGAGAGAACAAGCGTCACCTAAGGACAAAGGCTGCGAAGAGCTAAGGGACTGCAAGCCTAAGTCGCCTGGTCTCGTACTGCAGGAAGGGCCGAGGTCAGGCTACTTCAATAGAAACATGTTACGTCTGCCCAGAGCTATCTAAGGCTCCCTCCAGTTCAGCAGCCTGGCTGGGGGCCGAGGGCTAAAGACAGGCACTGCCCCTTCCTGGGGGTTGTTTCCATCCATCATCCCAGGACTTCTCCCCGCGCACTGCCACACACACACACACACACACACACACACACACACACACACACTCCTGGGAAGTCTTCCCTGGACAGCTCTTTCCCAGGTGCTGTGTGGCAGTGAGTGTACTCAGCTGTCAGCCCCAGCTGCGCTCTGGTAGCGCCCAGGTGGCGGACACTCCCAGGCGCCTCCATCCCAGACCCGGAACTGGACGACTTACAAGCATCTCACGCATCAGCAGCCCATGACTAGGTGTCATTCCGCTCATTTCCCAGACGAGGGTTCTGAGGCTCGGAGACAGGGCTTGCTTGCTTCGGGGAGCAGGGGAGCGAGTGGCCCAGCCAGGATGAGAATGGGGTGTCCTAAGCCCTCATTGGGTGCCTTCTCCCCTTCCAAGATCTAGGTGACTTGGCTGTCTTAGGAGCTCGCTATGCCCCTGGTCCCAGAGTATAAAAGAACGCGCAAGGCGAGGCACCCCCCCCACCCCGGGCTCTCCGCGCTGGACTGTCTCCCCCATCCCAGCCCCACGGAGCCCTTCAGGGACCCTCCACCCTCCACCGCGTGTTCCTGGGGACCCTCAGTGGGTTCTCCTGGTGCGTCTGCCAGCACCTCGCCCACACCCACGACCTGGCAGCAGTCTGCAGCGCCGAGCGGGGCTGAGACCTCCCCTTTCCCATGCTATTTATTCCCTCCAAAGGTGACTAGATGACACTGTTCAGTGAGGACCCACCTCAAGCTTCAGTTATTTGTGATTTAATGAGGAGCCTTTTAATTATAACATCTGTTGTTTTAATTACCAAAGGAATTATAATGAGGCTCCCGGAGGAAGCTGCTGCCGGAGCAGAAGCTGGAGAATTCTCAACATCAGAGGCCCCGCCGGGGTCCTTGGCACGGCGACTGCCACAGAGCGTGACCCGTCACAGAGAGCACTTCATCTTCATTTTAATTAAGCTTTAGGGGTGAGACAGGCAGCCTCCCAATCCAAAGGAGCTGGAGGAGGCTCTGCACCAGAAGCCTGTGATTCTGCGGATGGGGAGAAAGCAAAAGACGAAGCAGCCATATTGCTGACGCTGGTAGAGGCGCACATCTGTCACCCAATGATGGGGGTGGGAAGGGGCCGGTCCTCCCTACGGCCCGGCTGTGTCACCTTCACTAGATGAGCTGACCTCTCAGGACTCCAGTTACCTCATGTAGAAAATGAAAATGACTTCTTACCTTTCTCTCTCGAGGAAATGATTCATCCCTGGCATTAGATTCTAGGTTTAGAGATGGAAAGCAGTGTCCACATCGACCAGAGAGGAAGACGCCAGCACTGGGTAAGATGGAGGCCACCTGCACAGAGGTTCCAAAGAGGAGGAAGGGCTGTGGGCAGTGGTGGCCACGACCCCGGAGCTCATGATGGTGGCATAGGTGAGAGCAGTCATGCCCGCTCCTCCAGCTGCTGCCCTCCTGGGTGCATGTCCTTCCCAGGTGCATCCCATAAAGAAGGTGGGTCTGTTTGCTCCACTGCGTCTGGATGCCTCGTGACTTGCCGTGTTTAATAAAATACAGCACAAATGATGTGCCTGTTCAGAACCTAGGCCTCTGCAGAACTTGCATGCTGCTGATTTCTCTCTTATTCCTTCACCATGACGGAGAGAACATGCCTGCGCTCGCCTACAGAAATAAGACTCACCCAACAGACAGCCAGTGCACCCCCGTTGCTCCAGCCAAGGCCATTCTACAGATTGGCTGCTAGACATGTGAGTGAGCCCCGCCCAAACCAGCAAAGCTATTCACCTGCTGCAGCTGACCCCAGGCCCAGAAGCCATCTGTCATCATTTTGAGGACTTGTCATTTTATGCAGCGTTATATGGCCACAAAGCATGGATATATTCTTCTGGGTCCCAAGGCCACTGAGAAATAAATGCAACAAAGAAACAGGTAACAAAGCACCACTTCTTTCCACCTGGTGTGACTTGGTTGGAGAAAGCGCCTGGAAACCTGTGAACTAAACCAGGCTTTGTACCCACATTAACCCCACCGTGACCTCCCAGGTAACCCTATCACATAGAGAAGAGAACGGCCTGCAGCCATGGTCAGGTGGGTCAGGAGAGAGATGGTGATCTAGAGACACAAGCTTTAGCCCAGCTTCACAACCAGATGGGACCCTTCTCCCCAGGGTGACACAAGAGCAATGGCCAGATACCTGTACTTCCAGGAGAGCTGAAGCTCCTATTTTCATTTCCTGGGCCTTAGCAGAAACACAGCAAAAGGGAGAAAATGGATCTTCCTAGAGTGACCACAGTGGTGGTGACAGGGTGTTGGTGGTGGCAGTAACAATGACTCTTCCCACCAGCAGCTTCCACCAGAGCCTCCCAGGTGGTGGTGTCCATGTCTTTTCAGGCTGGCGGATTCAAACAGTGAGCAGTATTCCTGGGCAGACGCTGCAGAGCAAAGGGGCTTTTTGATCCTAGCCCCATAGGCCCCCTTGACGGCTTCCCAGGTACACCAGGGTCACTCGCACCTCTTTCTGAAGTCATGCTACTGTGGGATGCTCTCCCCTGTCTCCCCATCTGGGAAGCTGGTACCCATCCTTCAAGACTCTGTTCAGATGTTGTCTTTTCTGTAACTTCTTCCCCTCAACCCTACTTGACAGGCAGGGTCTCCATCTCCACGCTCCCCCTGCCCTCTGTGCACCCCTTGATTAGAGCTGACACCCCACTCTACTGCATCAGGTTCACCCATCTTTCCCACCAGAGCCCTAAGAATACATCTTATCCGTCAGTGGATTATTCGCGCCCCACATTGGCCCTGGAATGTAATAAGTGTTTCATAAATGTTTAGAAAATTAGTTCAGCCCCTACCTTAGCAAGCACAGTGGGAAAGCAAAGGGCTAGAACATGGGAGAGGCTCCAGGTATAAACGTGGAGGCCAGTGAGGTGTGGGATACAGGCTAAAGGTGTGGGTCCGTTGGCTCAGCAACACTGGTTCATCAACCAGCTTCTATATTTTCCCAAGAATCGGGTTTTTAAAAAATAGTTATTTTAACAGAAGGAAGCTGGCAGTTTCACTTGACAGGATATTGACTTCCTATAGCACATTTTATTAAGACTCATCGGGACTGCGGTTCTCTGCATCCTCTGAGGGGGCCGGCGTGTTCAGGAGGCAGAGTGAGAGGGAAATGAAATGCAGCAGCTGCATCCCCCGAAGCTTTTTTAAGCAGTAAGGCCAGCCAATTCCACAGCGCACAAAGCAGGAGCACACCAGATATGCCCCCATCCTAGCTTTTCATCCAAGCAGCGAGAGATCTTTGCTAATGAACCAAGTTAGGTGAATACTCTTCCTCCCAAGTTCTTGTTTAAAAAGTAGATAGATTCTCATAAATGTAGCCATGAAGTGAATCTGTGTAAAGCTACTCTTCTGCTTTAAGTGGCTTCCAACATTTAAACACACACCTGTACACATATATACACACAGAACTCTGGGGCCCACATGACAAGGCAAGTTGGGAAGGAATTAGAATATCAAAAAAGGGGAAGATTTAGGCAGTGGTAAGACCCATAACATAATGGAAAATGAGGACTTACAGGTATTTTCTTCCCTGGCAACCTTTCCTCCTCCGTGGTTGACCCTCAAACACAACCCCCTTTCGCTATCCTGCACGCTCTCTTATTCAGCAAGTGCCGACACAAAAGCCTTTGATGGCTTCTTTGCATGTCTGGCATGAAGCCTACCCTTTAGGAACTCTCCACAGTCTGGCTGAAACCTGCCTTTGCTTTCTGTCCTCTAACATTCCTCTCCCATCCCCACACACCCTGTGCTGCCCCACTGCTAACCGTAAAAATTGTTCTTGTCGTCATCACTGCCCTTGCCGGCATCTACCGAGCGCTGACTCTCAGCCAGGTCCTGGACCAGGAGTCTTGCATTCATTATCTTATTTCATCCATAAGGTAGGCACCGCGACTATCCTGGGCTTGAAGATGAAGAAGTCTGGACTTGGATGGGTCAAGGGACTTCCGCTAAGCTACGCAGCCCCGCGTGGCCCACAGCCCCAGTGCCGGCACCTTTGCCTCGGTGAACGCTGTTCTCTCCGTAGATGCCCTTCTCCAGCTTCTTCATCGTCTGAGGTCTCCTACTTCGGAACCCGGGTAAACATTTCCGTCTCAGGTTTCCGACCATTCCTTGTCCCATCCAACTCTCCTGGTTCTGTGAATCACATAGGAAGAAACACCACTTGGTTGCAGCCTATTTCTCAAAGCTGAGTAAAAGGAAGCTCGATATAATGAAATGTCCTTCTCCAGGGTCTTGATTCAGATCTGCAAGTCAGCAAATTTCTGATGAGCGTGGTGCTGCGGGAGCGTAAATAGCATCAAAGAAGCACTCTCCAGAATTCCACAGATTGGCACATGGACGCTGTGGTATTCTCACATGGTAAAAAAATAAAGTCTCTAGTCTATCCATGGGCATTTTCTCTTATTATTCTCAGTATTGTGCGTTTGTGCCTGCTCCTTTTCTGGGTCCGTCTTACTGAGGTTTGTTCAAGTATTAGCCTTTCCAAGCAAGGTTGATGTTCTCGATTTAGGGAAGGTTCTATTAGTTGCTTTATTGTTCATTCATTTCTATCGTTACCTTTATTATTTCCTTCTTTCTATTTCTTTCTAGTTCTAGGTTCTTGAGTTGATGGCTGGGGTTATGGGTTACATGCAACTGTTTAATTTCCTAATAAATGCATTCAAAACAACAAATCATCCCTTTAAGAACCAGTTCAGTGGCATCAGACAAGCTTGGCTATGTTATGCTTCCCTGATTTTCAATTCAAAGTATTGATTGATGTTATTATTTTCCTTTCTAACTCATGGATAATTTAGAAGTGCATTTTCCAAACATATACTTAAACTATCTCTTCATTGTTGTTTACTAAATGTATTGCATTCTGGAGAACCTGTTGCCAGTGAAGATTTTTGGAATTTCTGGAGACTTCTTTTGTGGTGCTTAGCCCTTTTTTGCTCTTGTGCTCCCTATGTGTGAGGTTCAAATTTACACTTATATGCATACATGATCATACATGATTTTCAATCAATCAATGTCTCAGAAAGATGTGTTAAATTCACTCCCTATGTTTGTTGACTTGCCAACTTGCCCCTGTAATTATTTCAGTTTTTGCTTTCTATGTTTCAGGGATAAGGTTATCATTGCTTTCTGTATTTCAGGGCTAATCATACAATGAAATGCCTGTCATTGATACTTTTCATAGCTTTCACCTTATATTCAGTTTAATCTGATGGTAATTTCTTTCGAAGACCTATTATTGGTTTTATGTCTTGATTTTTAAGTATCATTTAGTTTTAACCATTTGGCCTTCTTAAAACCAAATTTAGGAACCTTAAAGAGACTGGTAAGTTTTAAATTTTGCATTTATTGTAACTGATGATATATTTACACTTATTTCTTCTATCATAGTTTGTTTTCTACTTTCCCAGCTGTCTCTTTTCTCTTTATTTTCCTTTCCCTGTTTTCCAATGGCTTGACTAAGCCTTTTGGATCGGATTATTGCGGATACTTCCCTTCTACGAGGTAGCAGGTTATATACACACCATTTTTAGCCTCTGTGTCTTTAAATTATTTGCAAACACACTTAGGATTTTTTAACAACTCCTAGCATTAATCTGTAAATCCATCCTTCTGCTCGACTTAGACAAGAACCTCAGTATACCCTTACTTCCTCTAACTGTCCCCTCTCACTCTTATACGCCAGTTTGATGGTGTCATCGAGAATTTTCACTTCAGATTGTTGCTATATCGGCCCTCCTGATTATAGAGATGTAACCCCGGAGAAAGCTGGGGAAAAAACTGACTAAGAAGTTCCCACTGCCCCGCTGAGCAGGAGGCTTGAAAAGGACATGAGGTTGAATCGTAGAAAAAATAGGTCACGTTTTGCTTGCATATCGGGGTTTGTGAACGAAGAATGTTACCACCACTCATGGCCCCATTCTGAAACCAGGGATCCTGAGATGAAACTGTCATTCGCTAGCCCAGGAAAGTTCTCAGACGTGTGGGAATGCAGTCAGAAATTGGCATCATCTCCCCAGAAGAACTGAAATGTCACAGAGCCACAACTGCCCTCTGTGTTCAGTGAATTGCCTAGTTTCTCCAGGATGCTCAGTGTGGTATTCAGTTAGGGAGACTGTGAAGACACATCACAGAGCCAGAAGCAACCGATTCTAAAATTCCTGGACCAGGAATCAGGGAAGGAAAGGAAGATGAGTAGCATTTGCTATCCTGTCCTCAGTCTGGAATGCCCAGTTCCTTTCTCAAATGGCACCTCCTCTGTGAAGCCTTCCCTGATTTTTCCAGGTACGTTTTTGTCCCATCTTCTTTTGTGCTTCCACAGAGAACTGTAATGACCTCTTGTAGCCTCTGTTATTTTTGCCAGTATCACTTAAGATTTTGTTTAGCTGCAAGTAAAAGAGTTCCCAAATAACCATGGCTTAGGCAGAATCGGCATTTATTTATCCCCATATAAAAGTCTAGGATTGAGGGGGTAGCTCTATAGTCTTCTAGAATCCTGGCTACTCCGGCTTTCTCTTTATTTATCCCTAGGGTGCAGTTCTCAATTTAAGCCATTGTCTCCACATTCAATGCTGCAGGATGGAGCTGGTAGGGACAGGGGAGGATGAGGCAAAGAATGCAGCGTTCTTTGAGGAAAAAGTTCTGGGAAATGCTTCCTGATACTTCCACTTCAATTACTTTGCCCAGAACGTGGTCACATGGCCATGCCTACCTGCAAGGAATGCTGGGAAATGTAGTCTTTGTTCTGCGTGGACCTATGTCCCACTAAAAAGTTCAATTAATAAGGAAGAAGAGAAGAATGGATATTGGGGCCAGCCATTGGTCCTGACCACTCTCATCCAGCATCTCTTCCCCCTTATTCTGGTTACAGGGTCCAGGTGTTATGTGGGAAGCTACCACTGCCCCTGAGGGTATAACCTTGGTGTACCAACAGCCGAGAGGCCCTGACAAAACCCAGGGCTGCTCCCATGGCCCAAATTAAGCCAATGGGATTCTCTTCCAGGGTATGAAGTTGTCAATGATCAATCTAAGATATATAATGACTGGAGAGACTGTTCTTGATGCTGGAGCACTGAAGAAACCGTCCATTTTCTCCTGCTTACTGCATCCTTGAAGCTATTCATCTGAGCTTTCCAAAGCCTGATGCAGTAGGTTACCCTTCAGTGCAGTGAGTTACCCCATATCCTTCCAATTATTTCTTTTTTTTCTTAGTTAACTAAAATCCATTTCTGTTGCTGGCAACTGGAAAACCCTGAATGGTATTCCTGGTACATCATTTATCATACTGTCTACACAGATGTGTCTTTAACTAGACAAGGTCTTAACGTAAGAGCATATTTGTTCATCTGGGTGTACCTGCCTTAAAGATCAACACGTCCCACTATGAACTCTGTAAATGTTTGTTGAATAAGTGAACAAGAGATCCTAGGTGATTCTTCAGACATAACAATGCGGACTTGAGAAAGCCATCCAACTTCGGTGCCTCGGTATCCCAGGAGAATTCACTATTGGCTAGGAGGCCATGGTGAGGAAAATGATTCCTCAGTTCCTGACACCCCACCTTCCTCTCAGAACTACCAGATGGAAGGGGCTGAATGAGTCTCCTGGAGAGGAGAATTCACTGTCAAGGTTATAACCACCATTGACTTTATGACCACTGCAGAAGAAAGCTTCTCTAAAAATTGTCTACTGACATGACGTCAAATTCACACCCTCCTGATTTTCCAGTTACTTTTCTTATCTCCCTAATTGGATTCATGGTAAATGATTGATCACCAACTGGACTGAGGGAGCCATTCTCTTTGCCACTGCCTGTAACAGCTCACGGGGCAATCATGTTAATACGATAGCATTCTCAGCCCTGCCACAGCTCACTGAGCCCAGTACCCCAACCCAAGGTGCGCCAATCAGGTTCTCTCTTCCGGGAAATTCTAGTTGCAGCGAGTGATGCTGGTGTCACTCTGGGCTGTTCACAGGGACAAAGAATATGTAAATGTGCAAGAGATGGGGACTTCTTGCAAGGTGGTCGCTGTATAAAGACAAGAAAGCCAATCTGTAGAGAAAGAGGAAAGATGTGCAGAGAGTAGCAGAAAAAGAAATCCCATGGTTCCAGAGACAGAAAACCAGAAGAAGCCCATTGTCTTTCCTGATGGCTTAACAGGCTCCAGTTCTGGTCTCCAGAGTGACTCAGTGGGATTCTCTGCCCTTGAGTTAGTTCTGCAGGACACCTGCGAATCCGTGGACTAAGTATTCCTTTATTTTCCTCAGACACTCTGACATGGGTGCTTGCAGCCAAGTCTAACAAAGACACCTGCTCTAGGTCAGGCCTCATCCTCTTTCTAGAAGACTCTTGCCAGTCTCCCCACCTTCGGTCTGCCCTGGCCCCATCCCCAGGCCACCTTTCATGTGGCATCCAGTCCATCCTCATCATATTAGTACCCCTGTGTACAGAAAAGAGTCCACACTGCAGGCCGGAGACTGACTTCCTTTAAAAGATCTACTTGCAAGTTGCCCCTTGGCTGGCGTCTGGAACGTAGGTTTCAGGAGGATTCTCACCCTAACAGTTACCGGGGGCTCACTGTGCCTAAACTGGTCATGCAAACAATGCGCTTTATGCCAAATACTTGCTCTCCTTGCGGGAGTTTGGAATCATGGTATGTGTTAGGCCAGGGGTGTCTATGTGACGAGTCCCCAATAAAATCTCCAGGCGTGGAGTCTCTAATGAGCCTCCCTTCTAGACAACACTTCACGTGTCATCACAGCGTGTCACATGTCCCACTCCTGTGGGAGACAGCCCTTGGAAGCTTGCACATCGTATCCCCCCGACTTCGCCCCATGTACCTTTGCCCTCTGCTGATCTTGCTCTGTGTCGTCCTGCTGTAATCAGTCTTGGCTGTGAGGGTGGCTATATGCTGAGTCCTGTGATACATTGCAAGGGAGGTCCTTGGGGAGCCCAGACACGCCCTGCTTTAAACACTCACAAGTATCCTTCCAGGCTGAAGCCCACATCTTCATTTGACATCAGGACCATTGTGACCTGGCTGCATCCAGCCTCTCTTGGCCTCATCTCCCATGGTCCCCTCCTGCCTCCCCGTGCCCAACTATACCCACCTCTGTCACTGTCCACTGAGAGCCCCTGCCAGTGCCCAGCTCAGCTGCACCCCTTCCAGGAAGCCCTTCTGGAGGATCTCTTCCATCGGAATCCAGATGTCTCTGCTCATGTCCTGTCCCCCTTGTCCCTCTAGCACAGCCCAGAGCCCTCGTTGTTCTGCTGTGCCCATGTGAGCTCCTGGAAGTCAGGAACTTGGTCCCGTTTGTGTTTGTATGCTAGGGTGGCAAACCAGATTACATCAACCAGGACAGGCCCTGGCATACTGTAGCTGCTCAGTAAAGGTTTTTGGAGCTTTATGGTCCCTACAAAGATACCTCCCCCCTCTGAAAACTGGGAAACTGACACCCTGGTCCCTGAGCCAGGGGCCTGGTACATCTGTGATCTTTTTATAAAGATGCCTAATCTCCTGATTAGGTCTAGATTCAAACTCAGACTCAACATTTAAAACTGAGAACCTGGAAGTGGGGGCCAGCACAGGAGGTGCCCTAATCCCTATTTTGCAGACGAGACCCTCAGAGAAGTTAAACGATCTAAGCAAGGCTGCCCGGCCGGAGTGTGGCTGCGCAGGGACTGAAGGCAAACCCAGAGCAGCCGGATCCCCAAGTTCACCCTGTCAACACTCAAATCCTTGTGCAAATCTGTCTGGAGAGCCATCCCCAGGGCTGCGGAGCAGGCTTGGGCCTCCACCCCGCTCATCTGTGGCCTCCCCAAGGGCAAGGGCAAGACGCTGATGCTGCTCTTAGCCCCCGACCCACCCCCTCTGCCCAGGGCAGCAGGCACAGGGCCCAGGGAAGTCGTCCTGGTGACGCCACATCAACCCCAAAGGTCTCTGTGAGTTCCTTTCCTCCGCGTAAGCCCCATCCAGGCAGGTCTGCAACCCCTCCTTTCCCCTGTGATGCTCTGACTCCCTCCTAGCTTTAAGGAACCCACAGAAATTGAATCCACTCAGAAATGGGGGAGCTTAGCTCCCTTTCCTGCAGTCTGAGAGTCAGCTATAGGGCCCATACCACCCCAGAAAGCTCTGGGTTTCCTTTGGCTGAATCCTTTTGACATGTTCAATGGTAAAATAAATTTGATTTACAGAAGCCATGAAGGAAGCGGGGCAATGCGATTTCCAAAATGCACTGTGTTATTGGATATGATAAAAGACTGAATGAGTCAGTAAATGTAGCAGTTTAGTAACTGTTAAAAAGAATCAATACCCATGAGGTCTGGTGGAGGAAGAGGAGAGGGCTGTAATGGGGGGTGAGGAGGCGTGGGGGTTCACATCTGCACTCACCACTACACCCAGCACGAATCCACAGTCCCCTCCCTTCCACCCGGACACACACAGACACACAGATTCACATTCACACTCCTGCACGCGTAAACGGGCACAGATACAGACACACAAATGCGCATGCATGTGACATACAGACACACGTCCAGGCACGTCTACCCACAGTAATGATAATAGGGACCATGTATTGACCAGGAAAGCATGCCGGCCACTGGTGTATGTGCTCTGTATGTCTTTATATCAATGACTTGCTTATTAATTTGAATAACTATATAAGGTAGCAGATTATCATTCTCATTTTACAAATGAAGAAACTGAGGCATGGAGATCTTAAATGATCTTCCCAAGTCACCCCGGCTAGGAAGCAGGGAAGCCAAGTCAGAAGCCAGATGATTTCAGAAGTCTTGTTCTTTTGAGGGGAGGATCCACGTTTCATTAATTTTTTTACAGTTTTGTTGAGATACAATTGGCATATCCTAAACTTCACACATTTAAAGTGTACGGTTTGATGAGCTTTGATAGGCGTATAAACCCCAAGAATCATCACCACAATCAAGATGTCCCATCACTCCCAAAAGTTTCCTTGGGCCCCTTTGAAATCCCTCCCTCCGTCTCTCAAGCATCTACTCTTCCACCGTCTGTTACTATTGGCTTGTTTGCATTGCCTAGAATTTTATATAAATGGAATCATACAGAATGTTCCTTTTCGTCTACAGAATCAGTGTTCGTAATGACCCTGCAAATATGAGACAGATGTCCACAAATCCTCACAAACGCACCCCCATCCCCACGCACCTTCCGGCACGCACAGCCATGCACAAGGACGCCGTGTCACACCGTATCTGTCCACCCATGCTGCCCCTCTGGGATAATTTGACCTCATTCATTAGCAAAATAGACTTAACGGTTTTTCAGCAAAGTGTCGTCGTTTCTTTCTGCCTTCAAATCCCACATGAGAGGTGAGTGCCTCTAAAGCTTTATTCATTCATCAAATATTTATGCAATGCCCACTCTACTGGACAGTGCATGTTCTGTGATGACCAAGTAGTCATGGTCCCTACCCCAGGGACACTCCCAAGCCAGCATCATGCTGGGGGGCTGCCCAGAAAGAACCCCTCGGGCACTACCTGGCTGGGTGAAGAGTCACTCTCAAAGGGGAGAAAGCTGGATAAGCAAGAGGACCCGAGAAGAGGAGTGGAGGGGGATAAAATTGAAAAGGTTGGAGCCCCAGACCAAGCTCAGGCTTGGCTGGCTGGGAGAGGAGGGAATCTTCCTTCCGGAACGGATATTGAAATAGTGTCAGGAGATGCGGGTGGAGACAGTGGGGTGGGGAAGGACTGCGCAGAGCTCCATCGCAGGAGCATGGTCCCAGGCCCAGGGGCCATGAGCTCATGGCTGACCGTCAGGCCTTAGGGGACCTGCAGTCCAGCTCGTACCCCAAGTCTGATTCACCTTTGGCTCTCCATTTGGGTGCACTGGGATCACTCTGGGAGTTTAGATTAATGCTGAGCCCTAGGTACTCCTCCCAGAGAGTCTGATTTAGGGCTTTTGCTGGGGATAGCAGGGTGGTCAGGGCACACAGATTTTTTAAAAGCTCCCCAAGCGATCATGCACTCCACAGCCCCATGTGAGAACCACTGCACTTCATCATCTCTCTGGCCTTGGGGTAGATGCCTCCCCAAAGCACCCCAGGACCCAAGAACGCCCCTGGGGCCTCTGGAAATGCAGCTTGGCGGCGTCTCCTGCCCTATCTCCCTGCAGATGCCCTAGTAAGGGTTTTCCAGGATAACCTGCCTTGATTAGATGTCAATTAATTGTTAGAAGACGACTGATGATTTCATAGGAAATAAAAACTAACTGGAACTGGTGCAAGTAATAAGTAACTGCTTAGTGAAAATGACTTTGTTATCAATACCAGATATTTAAAGCCTTTCAGGTTTTACTGGTAATTCAATACCAGAATAATTAGATATCAGTTAAACACATTAGCCATTATTTACATTGGCTATTGTTTTTAGAATCTACAATAAGACCATGCCATAGAGTCTCCACCCACTCCTTCTGACCTAATGGGTATTGCTTAAATGGGACAACACATCTAATACATTGACAAGTATTGGATGGGATAAAATCTGAAGTATATGAATTGCTATTGAAACTAGAGAACACAGTTTATTTCAGCTTCACACTCTGGTAGCAGAAGCAGAAATCTAGTCTAACATATCATCTCAAGCTACTGAGCGACCACTGCAAAATCCTTTTCACTTTAATTACATTTTACTCTTAATTAATCGAATTACTTTATAATTACCTTGATGCCAACTCATATGAACCAGATTATTCTCATCATGTCGAACCTCTACTGCTTTGTAGATGTTTTTGATGTGTGGAAATCATGAAGAGGCTACAGGCAGCCGTGAGTCCCACATGGAGGAGAAATCGATTCTGGTTGTCAAGGTTTGATGGGCATGATCCTGAATCATTTTAATGTGTCTTTATGAAGCCAGAGGAGGCAGGGCCTGAGAGAGTTTAGAGGGACTTTATCACAAAAGTAAAAGATGCAGGCAGTAGCGTGGCCATGATTAATGAGATGGAATTGTCCCATTGAAAACGAATCCTATAGGTGATATTTTGAAAATTGTTAAAAATGTTAGGATGAGTTATATCCCCCAAAGGCCACATAACACAGGTGAAACTGGCTTCACGCCGGGTGCTGGCCCTGGGGGAGAAGGTCATGTCTGGCTCCGCGAAGGGAGGGGCATGAAAAGGAGCTGGGGAAGAGAATGGGTCCCGACTTTGAGGCCTGGGACAATCTGCTTATTCTCTAGGCCTTGATTCACGCTTCTCTAAAATGGGAGTAGTGATATCACCTACATTCCTGGGCTGTGCTGAGGGGCACATGGCACCATTTTTTAAAGCCCAGAGCGCTGTGCGCATGGCGGGGGTTCAACAAACAGTACTTACTACTGGTATTCACTGCACTTCCATTCTATCATGATGATCCCGCGTAGTTTACCTTCACATTGAATTTCACCTTCAATTCCCCTTCAACATCACTGCTGCCTCCCCTGGTGATTGTTGTTAGGGTGGAGGCACTTCTGGACATCACTTTATTTTGACCCTTTCTTAATCGCCATATTCTGGGTGAGATGCTTGTAAGCCAGATAGAGCCGAGCTTTGTTTCTTAGCTCAGTCGGCCCTCTCTGACCCGAGTCAGGGAAGTCAGCCAATCCACTTACATGGCAGTAACCCACTCCCTTGTCTCACGTCTTCCCTCCTACGTTATGGCTACTGTTTCTTTCACTTTGTGGTTTTCCTTTCCCTTCCCTTACCCGTCTTTGCAGGTGCCTCCACATGCCCACCCTCCCCTCTCCATCAGGAGTCCCCTGTTGCTGTATTAAAACAAGGCCGGTTGCGGCAGCCCGTTCGACCTCCCGCCGCACCAGTGCTCTCCCTGCCTGCTGCCCAGGTCCCCCGAATCGCACTCTCTCTCATCTCTGTCTCTCTGTGTTTTGAGATGCACCTCCACCTGATCTTACAGGCCGTGATTATTGGAGTCCTCAAAAGAGACCCTCTTCTAATTCATGTATGTGTTTTGAAATTCAAAAACCACCTTCTTTCATTTCAGAAAATCCTCACTTGGCTCCTGTTGGATCTCCTTAGGAGCTCCTAGTTCTTGTGAAAGTCGTCTCCGGGCTCCTGCCCAGATCTGCTTTGGGAAGACACGCCACCCCGATCTTCCTCCAGGTCTGCTTCTCTCAGGGTCCCGGCCCTGTAGCTGTGATGACTTTCCTCGCCCGCTCAAAGCTCTGTAGCCAGTTCCAGCTGCCACAGCCCGACTGGCTGAGGGCCGCCGGGCTTCTACTCCTCCAGGCTGGTCCATGCTGACCTGGCACGCCTCTGCTGAGATATGGGAGGACAACCTCTGTGCCCGTGGGAAATGGGCTCAAGGGGAGCCCTCTCCCAAACTCAACACCAGCAAGCGACTCAGCCACAAATGGCAAAAGAAGAAAAAGAAAAAAAGGCTGTTGCAAAACTCAGATTTCAGAAATAGTCTTCAGATTGGTCATTAGCCAAACTGATCGTGTACATTGGTTCTTGGGAAATTGGCTTACTCCTCTGCAGAAGCCCTGGCTGCCCAGCCTTGCCCCGGAGAGGGTGCTGAGAGGCGGTCGGCAAACAAGGGGGCAGGAATGGGTGTTCAGGCTCCATCTTCCCAGAATTCTCCTTGTGTTGCCATCCGCATCATTCTGCTTCGGTCTAGGTGAGGTGAATTGTGCTTGTCTCCTCAGAGGTCTGGCTGAGTGTATCTTGACACTCCGGCTGTGTTGCCAGCCACCTCTCGTGGCCATCTGAGCCAGCCCAGAGCCCAAGGGCCAAGGGTTGCCAACTGAGAATTAAGGGTGCCTTCGTTTGGAGTGTGCTTGCCAGAAAGTGGGCAGCAGCTCTGACACTCTGCTCTGCCCCTGCTGGGCAGGTGATGGGAAGGCACCAGGCAAATGGGCCATGTCCCCAAAAGAAGGCCCAGGTGGAAACCTCATCTAAAGAAAACTATGGACCTGAGCGTTGGAGGCTGAGGGGTGGAGGGCAGAGGCACTCAGCCTCAGCCTGGAGAAGATGTTCTGGGGAATATGATGTCAGGGTGCACATCTGTGGGGCGCTTTCCTGGGAAGAATGGGAGATTTCTGTGCGGCCCCGATGGCTGGGTCTCTGCCAGCAGCTGACATTGAGGAAGGTGGTCCTCCCCTCAGAGCAGAGCTGGCCAGGCCTGGGAAGCAGGGGGCTCCTGTCATCAAAGACAAGCATCTTTCTGAGAGGACACCTGATGGGAGGCAAGCAGGAGGTCTCCTGACTCCTGGGGGTGGACTGGTAACTCCAGGGTCTGTACCTACCGGGGAGTCTGTCGTTCTGAAGGTGGCTCCGGTGTAATGAAGGAGGGGTCCTGCTTTCTGCACCTGGACACGGAGCTTCATGAAAGCATGTGAAACACGTTGAGTGGAGTAGTGGGGACACCCTGGTGTTAAAAAGGTTGCAGCCCCTTTATATCTGAGTCTAAGGATCTTGCATTCATCTTTAGGGAGTAAACTCTTTATTTTAGGAATATCACCATGTTGTGCTTTTTAGTCACACAAATCCTCATCGGTTATTCTTGGATAAAACCATGCAATCACCATTAACCTCAGTACAAATCTTTTCCACTAAGAATTTAAAGGCCTGGTCGGCAGCTGAGACTTTCTTGCCCCCTCCTCGCCTGCTGGGTGGGGAGGGGAGGAGGGATAGGGGTGGAAGCTCTAGAGGAATATTTCTTGCTTCTGTGTGAACTGTGCTGCCAAGTGGTACAGGAAATGTGAATCCTTTCCTGGGTGGTTCTTTCCAGGAGAGGAAGGCTGGCCTGGGAGAGCAGCTGATGTTACCTGCTTCACCTCTTGCTGGAGGCAAGGCTGGAGAAGGGAACTGGATGGGTCGATCAGTGTCCCCTGAGTAGAGTTAAGATGAATACACCCGAACCCATAGCTCCCCCATGCCTGCGAAGGGGGTTTTTCTTGAAGGGAATGGATAATCCTTCTGAGAATCATGCTGTGAATTGGCCGGTGCCAGTGTGGGAAGTGGTGGGGGTGAGGTAGGGGGACAGTGGACGGGGAGAAGGGGGCGCCCGGGCTCTGTCTCCGCTGAGCTGGCCTTCGTCACACGCACCCGGCCTGCTGGGAGGGAAGCGGCTGTTGCTCTGTGGGGCCCTCAGCAGGTCTGGGTCCTTGGGATCTGACTGCAGCCCCATCTACAGCGGTTATAAGCTGCTCTTTGTAATATTCTTGCCTTCTACCAACACAAAACCTTTAGAAAAGTGTCACCAGAAATTGAAGTTTCCCTGCAGAGAATTAAGAGAAGGATCAACGTAGTCCTTGGGTTCGGGATGAAGGAGTGGATCACAGGTAGTAGCTGAGGAGGTCCTCATAGAAAACAGTGGTGCCCAATGAAGTCAGTCCCCAGAGCCATCACGGGCAAGACCGTGGAGGGACAGCTGGGCACGGCATTTAAGACATACTAACTAGCACTGCAGAGCCTCTGAGGTGTGGCAGAGGGTCTGGCAGGCAGGGTTTTCAGTCTGCAGTAATGGGGTATTTAATCAAGGTGTGGCTTTATGTTTTCATCAAGGATGACTGAGGTATCTTTGCATGGCTTACTGCACAACAGCCATATGAAATCAGCCGTTATCTAAAACTGAGACTCAGACATAAATTGATTTGGCCAAGTTCACTTAGCCGACACGCAGTAGAGCCGAGGCAGGAATCTGTGTTGTGTGACTCAAACCCCACCCTGTTTTCAGTGCACCACAGCACCCTTGCCACCAGCTGGGGTTATGGTTATGGTAGACCCAGGCCACATCCACCATAGGAGATGGTCTGGAAGAAATGCAACAAGGAGTCAGGAGGAGAACTGAAGGGACCCCAGGGGAGAAGGGAGTCCATAGCCAAGAACCAAACAGAATCTGGTCAGGGCAAATAGGCGGGGAGGTGGCTTTGCGAGGTGGGTGTTAGGAGGACATAGGGAAGCTGGGGCCTGTTGCAGGGTCCTAGGGGGAGGTGGAAAGCTGGTTCTGAGCATGCCCAGGACTGCCTGAGTCTAGGACCAGCCCCCAATGCCGTGGAGTTGTAGGATGAGAGATCCTGATTACAGCCCCCACTGAGCCGTCAGTACCCCTACAAGCCCCTCGTGGCCTTAGCTGGCTGGATGCTTCTTCCCAGGAATGGCCCAGGCCCGGGACAAGGCGACTGAAAACTCGGTTCCGGCCACTGCACATTCGTGGAGTCCACGTGTGTTCCAGACCTCCAGCTTGGCACGGAGGAAGCAGAAAAAGCACACATGAATGATGAGCAAGGTGTCAAGGACAGGAAGGTGACATAAGAGTCTGGATAAAGGTAACCCAGGGGCATCGTGGACGCACAGATGGCATAAGAGGAGAGGCGTGGATGTCATCTCCTCCAGGCCCCCTCGGCCCACTTATCACACGGAACTGATTATAAGTCAGTGTCCTGTGCTAGACCCTGAGCCGCCCGGGGCCGGTGCTCTCTGGTCCCAATGCTCTCCCCTGGCCCGAGAGATGGGTCGGTCACGCTCGAGGCGCACCCTGAGCAAGTGACGAGTGGAGCACACGGGGTGGGCAGGAGGCCGAGGGAGAGGGGGCCGCAGAGGGAGAGAGGCCCGCGGAGGGAGAGGGGGCCGCAGAGGGGCAATGGGTCCCTCGGGGGCCCCGCAACTCCCGGCTGAGGGGCGGGTGACAGAGGCCGGCAGAGCAGGGGTCAGGAAGCAGCTATGGGGCCGTGGTGTCCGCCTGCACTCGTGGCCTTGGGGGGCCATCCTGCAAGGAACTAGCAGAGCAGTGGTTACTGTCACACCATCCCACCCACGGTGTCCCCTGGAGCAGGAGAGGGGCCTATGGGAGAAGCAAACACATAAATCAGAGCTAACCTGTGCCGATCACCAGCTCCCTAAATCAAGGACCTGGCAGACTTTCTGGGCGAGAATCAATCTTCGTGTCCTCACAGTAAATACCATAATCCTTTTTCCAGTGTAGTTTAGAGAATGTAACTGCCATGCTCATGATTTGTTCGAAAATATTCTGCCAGGTTATGTGAATGAATGGGGGAGTCAACGTGCTTTTAAACAGGAGGTCAGAGCTCTTACAATAGCGCCAGGGCCTCCCTCTCTCCGGCAAGCTGCCGGCTTCCACACCTGCCCAGGAAGGAGCAGCCTGTGGCCAGCCACCTGGACCAAGAGGGACATGGGAACTGAGGTGGACAGCCCAGGACACCAGATGCCCATCCCCTACCCAGTAGGGAGTAAGGGGGTAAACAGAGGCGGCCAAGACTCTCAGTAGGTGGCCACTCTCCTCTGGCCTTCTTTCTATACAAGCCAACTCCAGGTTTCACTTTTTTATAATTTTTTGTTATACAGTTAATGAAAGAATATGTTCTTGTTATACATGATTCAAACAATGCAGAAGTTTCTAGAGCAAAATGTAAAGTCTCCCTTCACCATTATGCCCCACCTAGACATTCCTACCCCTCAGAGAAACCACCATCAAACATTTAGGGACCAACATTCTGTAGTCATAAATACACATACCTTTTTCACATAAAGAGGTTCATACTGCACATAATGTGTTTATGGAATTGTATTACTTCCAGGGCTTTTTTTGAACCTTTATAAAAAATACTGCAATAACCTTCTTTATAGTTAAATGCATCTTGGTGCATATGGATGAGTTTTCTTTTCGTATAAATTCTCTATATTATCGTTGCTGATCAGAGTTTTGAGAAGTTCTACCAAATTGCCCTCCAAACATACTTTGCCAATAGAATATAAGTGTCTCTTGCTGCACACTGCTAGTAATGTGTTCATTTGATTTTTGCCAAATTGATGGACAAAACGTCCTCCATGCTCACTTGCTCCTAACTGGTTTCTGGGAATGTGGAACCTACTTTCCTGTGTTTAGTGGCCAAAGATATCTTCTTCTGTGTCTGATCTGGTCATTCCTTTGTCCAGTTTTCTATTAGGTTGTCTTTTTCCTTATGAAATTTAGGGATTTTAATCTTTTGAATGTATCGCAAATTCTTCAATTTGTTACTTGTCTTTCTTGTTCAGAGACTTAAATTTTTTTTTTTTTTAAGAATTCAGTTCTGACTCTTTTTGTGTATGGCTTCTGGGTTTTGTGACCTGCTTGGGAAGCCTTTCCTGCCCCCCAGATGACATTTAAATTTTCTCCTGTATTTCTTCTAATTCTTTTATGTTTCTATGTTTTGCACTTATTCTTTGCCTCCAGCATGTCTGCTGTGTCACTTCTCCCTCCTGACTCCACACTCTCTTGCCAGGGGATCAGATTCAGGCATGTCTTCAGTCACCAATTGTGAGGCTTAAGATTCCTTCACATGTATTTCCAATCTTTCTTCAGGGCTCCAGACTTGAATATCAACGTTTCCACTTGACATCACAAAAGCGCCACAAACACAACAGACCTGAAATTGTGCTCAGACTCTTTCTTCCCAAACCTTGACTTCCTTCCTATTCCAGAGAATAACCCAGAAACTGTATCTTGCTCTTTGAACTGTCCAGTCCCTCACCTGCCATATCCATACCCTTCCAGAAGTGTGGGTGGGGTTCCTTTAGTTACACACCCCAAATCCTCTGCCAGAACCCTCTGTTCTCTTTCTCCAACCTCCCCAGCCCAGCCTAAGCTGCCTTCAGCTCTTTCCAGGGCTTCTGCATTAGTGTGCCAACTTGTCTTTCCAGCTCCACTCTTAATGTGCTGTAATCCCTTCTCCACACAGCAGTCAAGACAAATATGTGACCACATCGCCCCCTTCTTCTCAAAATCATTAGGACAAAGAACAAAACCTTTCCTCTGGCCAACAGGACCTTGCATGGTCTGCCCCCTGCCTGCTTTTCTGACCTTAATCTTGCTCTCTATGGACCCATGTAGTCCTTTTGTTTTTCCAACCACAGGGCATTTGCACATGCTGTTCCCTCTACTTGTCGTGCTCCCTCTTCTTCCATACTCCACCTCTGTTCCCCAGTGAAGTTCCATTCTCTCTTTTTGTTCTCACTTCAATGTTACTCCCACGTCCCTGTAAATTAGGTCAGGCCCCCCTGTAATATTCTCTCATGGCTTCATGCACCTTTTCCTCATAACAGTCATCCCAGTTGGTGCAGCTTATACTTATGTGTGGGCTGGACTGATGTTTGTCTGTCTGCCCCATCAGATCATCAGCTCTGTGAGGGCAGGGCTGGGTCCGTCTGGCTCCGCACGCTGTGTGCTCCTGTTGGCAGAACCGCTCGCTCTCGGCCCGTAGCACCTCTGCCTGCTCCCTCAGCACCGCCAACAGAGCAAGGCCGGGAATTCTCCCTCTTTCGAGTTGCAGCAAAGAGAAGAGGACTTGTTTCTCTTTGCCAGGAGGCCAGCAAGTCTCTGGTCCATGTTTCAGGGACAGTGGGAAGACAGAGAGGAGAGGGAGAAGGCATGGGAGGAGGTAAGACAACTACTTCTTGAGGGAGAGGCTGGAGTGGAGTGGTGCAACTTTGGGACACAGCTCGTCCCCCACTCTGGGATGAAATCAGCAGAGGAAGTGGGAATGCATCGCTGTTGGGACAGACAGGGAGGGCAGGAAGCATCCGTGAGAGGGCCTGGCCGTGTGAGCACGGGCCGCAGGTGGAGGCCTGACGGTGCAGTGAGGCTGGACCGAGCGGACCTGCACGCTGACTCCGTTCTCCTGAGATGTCTGAATGAACAGCTGACATGCAGCAGGCTTCAGCGTGGGAATGAGTAGAATGAATGAATTAGTAAGTGAAGGAAAGAAAGGGGAGCATGAATAAGGAGTGAACACATGTATACATTCATTTTCACTTATTTAACAAGTGTTTGTTGAGTTTCTACTCGGGGCCGGGCAGTGTTCTAGAGGTGGGGCCACAGCTAGGAGCAGGGCAGGCTGGTTCTTGCCGCAGGGAGCTGAGAGTCTAACAGATGGAGACAGCTCATGAACCAGCACACAAGGCATCTATAACATCGCGTCCGGTGGTAGGAGGAGTTATGGAGATGAATAATTCATCACTTCTCTATTTTCCAAGTTCACATGAGAACAGAACTGGAAGGTCAGGAGGCGCAGTGGAAATGGAAGGGGGTGCCCTTGAGGGGCCACAGCAGAGCCAGGAAATGCTGGTGTTGTCCTGGCACCACACAATTAGTAGAAAAACAACCAACATGGATTGAGAGCCTGTTACGAGCCCCATTTGTGTCTTACTCCATTTAAGTCTCCCAACAATTCCACAAGGTGGGCATGATTACTATTATCTCCATTTAGTAATGAAAACACAGGAGCATGGAGAAGTTAAATAACTTGCCCAAGTTCTCCCAGCTGGGAAATGATCATATTCGTGTGGGTACACATTCAGATGCTTTAACAGAGAGACCCCCAACCTATAGTGGCCCACATAAGGTGGAGGTCTACCTCTGTTCTCATAACAGCTCAGAGACAGGCAGGTGGTCCCGGTTAGTGGAAAGTTCTGTTCCACAGGACCATCGGGAACCCTGCATGCCCCCACTTTGTTTCTCTGCCATCCCGCAAGTGTGGTGTCTCTGTGGGGTCAGTGCTGGCTCAGTTCCATGGCTGCGTGATGGCTGGTGAGATGGGAAAAGAGTGTGGAAGACCAAGGCATGTGGACACACCAAACGGTGCGCATCACTTCCACACGCATCCTGTCAGCCCGAACTTAGCCTTCTGGGAGCCCCCGGCTGCAAGGGAGTCAGAGAAAGGTGGTCTCTACTGGGTGGCCATGAGGCCAGATTAAATTTGAAAGCAAATTCAACTTCTAAAAGAAATGAGGGAGACTGGATGAGGGACGGCAAAAAATTAAACTTTCCTTCTCAGTGGAGCTACTGAAATGTAAACCCAGGTACCCTTGCTTCAGAAAGAGAATGAAGGAAAAGGGGATGACCGGCGAGCTTCTTTACTAGGGCGGGAAGGGGAAGGAGGGGAGGTTTGATCAGGCACTTAGCTGAAGGGAAGCTCAGAGAAAGAGTGTTCCGGGAGGGAGAGCAGCAGGTGCAAAGGCCCCAAGGCTTGTGTCAGGACTTACACAGAGGCCAGGGAGGCTGGGAGGTGAGAAGGAGAAGGAATGTGGTCAGAGATGGGGCCAGACAGCGGAGGTTTGGCATCTGGGAAGCCACTGGCGGGTTTTTGAGGAACAAAGTGATGGAGTTTGCTTTATCTTTTTCCAAGTTCACACGAGAACAGAGCTGGGAGGTCAGGGAGGTGCACTGGTAATGGAAGGGGGTGCCCTTGAGGGGCGCAGTAGAGCCAAGAAATGCTGGTGTTGTCCTGGCACCACCACAAGGGGAGCCCTGCTAACAGGAATTGGTCAAGAGACACGCTGTCCTTTCCTCGCTGGGCCTCTGACTCGCCTCTCCTGGCAAGGGTACCAGGGCAGCTGGTGGCATTGGCCAAGGAGTCCCCCGCACAGGACACCTGGCCCAGGGTGCCTCTCACTCTGTGTGCATGAGACCGCCCTCTCCTGCCCAACGGGCATAAATCAGGGGACCCCCACCCACGAAAGCAGCCCAGCCCAGGAGCCTGCTTGTCCTCATGGGCCTGAACTGCCCTGCACCACTGAGGCCGCCTCAGCAGCCTGGCCCAGGGCTTTTGCCCCCTCAGGCAGCGCCAGCAGGGACCAGGGGGAGGCCAGGTGGCACCACATCAACCAAGGAGACCAGAATGACGCTACAAAAGCTCTTAAAATTAAACGTGTCATCAATGAAAAAAACTTAGCAAAAAAAAAATTAAACTGTCATTAGAACCACAGCCTTCAAAAGTAAGTCACAAAAGTCAACAGGGTGACTGCCTGCTGAATAAAATAATTAAATACAGCCCAGTGTCTCTCAACATAAAGTGAAGTAGTGAGTATGCAGCCAAAGATCATTCGTCATACCAAGAACGAAGAAAACCACACTTTTAAAGCAGTGTTGAGAGGAAATTTGATAGCATTAAATGCTTCCTTTAGAAATGAGGAAGAGTCTCAAATCAATAATCTAAGTTCCTACCTCAAGAAATTAGGAAAAAAAAAAAAATAAACCCAAAGCAAGGGAAGGAAGAAATTTACAAAAATCAGAGCAGAAATGAACGGCATTGAAAATAGGAAAATGATAGAGAAGGAAGAGAGGGAGGGAACTACAGACTGGAGAATTAAAATGCAAAAATTCTCAACAAAATATTATCAAGGGGAACTCAACAAAGTATAAAAGGTATACATCACGACTAAGTGGGATATATTCCAGGTATGTAAGGTTGGTTTAATATTCAAAGAAGGTACTCAGTATAATCTACAATATCAAGAAACTAAAGAAAAATCATACGATATATCAATTAATGCAGAAAAAGCGTTTCACAAAATCCAATGCCCATTCATGATTTTTTTTAAACCAGGAAGTCAGGATTAGAAAGGAATTACCTCATTAATAAAAGCAGCTCCCCAAAATCCCTACAGCTAACGTTATACTTGGTGGTTAAAGATAATATGCTTTATGCTTTGTCCCTAAGACTAGGAACAAAGCAAGAATATCTGTTCTTATTGCTGTCATTTGACACAGTTCTAGAAATCTCAGCTACAGCAATAGACAAGAAAAATACATCAAAGCATACAGATTGGAAAGGAAGAAATAAACTGTCTCTATTTGCAGACGACACAATAGTCTATGTATAAAATCTCAAGGTATCAACAAAACCAGTCCTAGAACTGATAAATGAGCTTGGCAGGTTCTCAGGATATAAGATCAATTCACAAAAATCAATTGCTTTTCTACATACCAGAAATATATATATGCAGAAACTGATATTAAATATACGATGGCATTCACGATGGCTTCAAAGCTAATAAAATACTTCGCCACACATATAACAAAATTATAGGATCAGTATGTGTTGAAAATTACAAAATACTGATGAAAGACATCAAAGACCTAAATAAATGAAGAGACATGCTGTGTTCATGATCTGGAAGATTTCACATAGTCAAATGATCCCCAAATGGATGTATAGGTTTATTTCTATCAAAATACCGGCAAGGTTTTTGTGCACATAGACAAGCTTATTCTAAAATTTATATGGAAAGTCACAGACCCTAGAATAATTAAAGCAATCTTGATGAAAAATAAAGGGGGAGGGATCACTCTATTCAATACTGTTGTCATAGCAAGTAACACAATTGATATGATGGACACGTATCAATCGAATAGAATAGAGAGCCTAGAAAGAGATCTGCAGAAAGCATGCTCAGCTGAGTTTCGACAAAGAGGCACAAGTAATTCAGTGAGGGAAGGACATTTACAGGCAAAAAAACTGAACTTTAAACTAAACACCTTATACAAAGGGCACACAGAATTCAATTACACAGTGAATCTATAAAAATTTTTAGAAAAAAAAAAATAGGAAAATCTCCAGGATTTAAGGCCAGGAAAACAGTTATTAGAGTTGACACCAAAAGCATGACTCAGAAGAGGGAAAATCGATCCGTTGGACTGTATCAAAATGAAAAAATTTGCTCTCATAAAGACCTGGTTGGAGGATGAAAAGACAAGCTTCAGACTGAGAGAAAATACTTGCCAAACATCTGTGCAACAAAGGGTTGGTATCTATCCTACTAAGGAACGTTCAAAATTCAGTAGCAAAAATAAGCAATCCAATAAAAAAATGAGGAAAATAACGGTTAGACATTTCACCAAAGATTACAGATGACAAAAAGGCACATAACAAGACCTTCAACATCATTAGTCATTAGGGAAATACAAATTAAAACAACAATGAGGTATCACTAAACATCAATCAGAATGGCTAAAATGTTTTTAAAAAATCGTGGTACCACCAAACACTGACCAGGGTGTGGAGAAACCGGATTGCTCCTAAACTGCTGGTAGGCCTGTAAAGTGGTACAGCAACTCGAGAAACAGTTTGGCCGTTCCTTATAAAATTTAACATACAGTCATTATACTATCCAGCGATGGCACCCTTAGACTTTCATCCCAGAGAGATCAAAGCTGTGCTCACACAAAGATCTGTACATACTTGTTCATAGAAGCTTTATTTATAATAGCCCAAACTGAAATCAACCCAGATATTCTTCAGCGGATGAAAGATGAAACAGACTGTGGTATATTCACAACATGGAATACTGTTGAGCAATAAAGAGGCGGTGATTGATAAATGCAACGACTTGGAAGCCTCTCCAGGGAATTACGCTCAATGAAAAAAGCTAGTGCCAAGAGGATATGCTCTGCATGGTTCTATTTATATAACATTTTTGAAGTGAGAAGATTTTAGAAATAGAGAACAAATTAGTAATTGCCTGGAGTTACACATGGGTGCAAGGACAGGAGGGAGGTATGTGTACGTAGTTAGAATGGGCGACTGTGCTTGAACAGGTGAATTTACACAGATGATAAAATTGTATATAACTGAACACACGTACACACACACACACACACACACTCCAATTAGTACAAGTAAAATTGGAAAAACCCCAAATAAGATGGAGGGATTGTATCAATGTCAACATTCTGGTTGCGATATTGTACCGTAGCTCTGCAAAATGTTACCTTTAGGGGAAAATTGGCACAATCAGGCAGAATCTCTCTGTATTGTTTCTTAAAACTTCCTGTGAATCTCTAATTATCTCAATAAAAATGTTAATTACAAAAGAACTTAAACATACAACTACCAAAAATCTGGCTGCCCCAGCCCTCAGTGTGAACCCAAGAGAAATTCGATATTATGTCTTCACCATGACTTGTGTGAGGTTGTTCATAGCAGCTTTAATTGTAAAATCCCAAAACTGGAAACAACCCAACTGCCTTTCACCCGGTGAAAAGATAAACAAATGGCGGTACATCCATTCAATGGAACATTGTTCATCCATAAAAATGGAATGAGGTAACAACATATACTACAACATGGAGGAAATATTATGGTAAATTAAAGAAGCCAGTGGGAAAAAAGAGTGCAGACTCTAGGATTCCATTATACAAAATTCTAGAAGGTGGCACCTAACCTCCAATGAAAGAACGCAGATCATTGGTTGGCTAGAGATGGAGAGCGTATAAAAGGCATGAGGAAACTTGTGGGGCAATGGGTATGTGCATTATCCTAATGTGGTGATGTGGGTGTACACATATGTCAAGACCTATCAGATTGTCCTGTTTACTGTGCCTCAATAAAACTGGAAATAAAAAGAACCAGTGAAGGAGTATGTGAATGAGTAAAGAGAGCAAAAATGGAAATGCAAATTTTAAAATGGACAAATGAGGAATAAAAGAATGAATAATGAATGGATTAGAGGCTAATGATAAACAGATGAACAGAGGAGTGGCTGAATGAATAAGTAGGTTGGAAGCATCCAAGCAGAGGCTGGCCTTGCAGGTCCACTCTTGCCGCAAGTCCCAATTTCAGACTCGGCCACTTCCCTGAGTTTCTGCAGAGTTCCTAAATGTGATACCAAATCTGATACCAGGTCTGAAGCCCAGGACCTTCAATTACCCTTCCACGGGCTCCTGGGTTAATTGGCATTTCCTGAGAAATGTTACCAGGACAAATTAAAATGTCCTATTAGCTCTGAAACTGCGGCAGCCTGCAAATCAAAGCAGTAAAGGGGCGGTAATTACCCCATCGCTCCCAACTCTGCGGATGGAGTCAGTGAATGTGGATGTGAACTTCCCCAAGAAGATCCCCGTTCCCTGCCCCATGTCTGTCCTGTCCTGGGCTCCCATGAGGTCACATACAGCTGGGAGGATGGGGTGTGGTACAGAGGAGAGAATTCCAGAACAAGAGAAAGAGGAGAGAGGAGAGTGAGCGGGAGGCTCTGTGGGTGGGGGATCCAGGGAGGGGAGAGGAGAGGAGATCATTAGTCAGCAGGGGGTTGACTGTGGGCAGAAGTGGCTGGGAGGCTTGCAGACCAGGGAGAGCAGGACAGACATGGCCCCCTTTCTACAGCCACGCAGACGAAAGACTCGCAGTGCAACCGAGACGTACCCGCCAGGCAAGAGGAGGCGTGGGCTTTGCCTCCCAACCCACCTCTACCCAACGCTTTCAGGGACCTGGAAGGGACAGCGAGGACCACTCTGCTAAGTCCAGAGCTTACTGAATACCAGCCTTGCTCCCCAGTGGCAGCTTGGGAAGAGGATTTCTGTGAGTCCATCAAACCCAGTGCTAAGTCACCCAGAGTTGATGGTTCCTTTCAAGAAGCTGTCTGTCCACCCACTTGACTTCCCCTGCAGAGCAGGTAGGGGCGACACAGAAATGCCAGGAGCAGAGACCAAGCCGTGGTGGGGCTGTGCTGGCCCAGCAGCCAGGCCTCCTTTGTCAGCAGATTCTGGAAGGCTGAGCCATGAGTCACGGACCCAAGGGTCTCCGAGGGCCCCTGAAGGTGAGTAAGCGGCCCCCTGAGATCCCCCTTATTTGGGACTCAGCTGAAACTGATCGTTGTCTCTGCATGATTCCAGTTCCAGGGAGAGAATCAACTGGTCCAGCTCAAGTCAGGTGTCTACTCCTGGTCTTCTCAGCACTGACTTGGGGGGAGGGCAGCCCCAGGGCATAGGACTGCCCAGGGCCCATACCTGTGGATATTTGGGTGGGGGTGGGGGGGGTCCCCAAGAAGGGAAATGGGCTGAGCAGGCACACCAATAGATGTGTGTTCACTACCATGTGGATGCCTCACTAGAGACCGCTCACACCCATATCCCCGTTTCCAGAACTCAGCAGCCCCGCCCAGGCCTCTGGCCTTGGAACAATATCATTGGATCCTGGACTCCAATATTTTATTCAGCCTACTTATTATGTCTGCTGAATGAGTGGGATATAAGACAACCTTTCATTTCCCTGAAGATACCCAGAGCTGGAGCCTGTCTCAGGGAAGGCCTTCGCTAGCAGAATCTGCAGAAGAAGCCCTGAGCTCAGGAATGATGCCCTGGGGGTTGGGAGGCAGGGAGGCAGGGTGTGAGGACCCCTGGCTTTGCGGTCACGCCGTCCTGTGTTTATATGCCAGGGTTTGTCACAAGTTCACGTCACCTCTCTGGGCCTCCTGTGACAAGTATTTCCTATGTCACAAAGATAAACCCAGTGAGTAGCCAAGTGCCTAACTCATCTTGAGCCTTCTGGACCCCCCACCCCCCAGGCATTGATGGGGTTGAAAAAACACTGTGGACATCATGAAAAGTCGCCCTGGTGGAGGGATGTCACCAAGCAAGGTATGGCCCCACATTGCTCCAGGCTTAGTGTCTCAGCCCTGCGGCAGGCGCTGGCGACATAATGTCGAAGGACATGTGGCCCCAGGCCTTGCAACCTCACGTCTCAGAGGAAATAGTGGTTGCAAACCCAGCCCAGAAGCCAGGCCGCCAGGGTTAAAGTTGTGGTTCTGCCACTTCGTCTCTGTGTGACCTTTGGTGCGTTCCTTAACCTCTCTGGGTCTGTTCCTCGTCTGTGAAAGAAAGAGTGCATAATAATAACGATGATGCCTATCTCCTAGGGCTGTTATGAGGAATAAGTGATAAAACATTCAAGAGGGTGATAGACACACAGTCCACGTGATATAAGTGCTATTTTCCAAAATAGAAAGAGGTTATATATAGGGGCCATGAGAGCATAAAGGTGGATCGAATGAATAGAGTGAATGCCAGGGTTTAACCCCTGGCTCGGGGAGCTGGTGGGTGAACTGAGTAGGGAGAAGGGATGAGTGCAGCAACAGTAGAAGGGCCTTCGGTTCTGGACAGAGGCCACAGCACAGGCGCAGGTGTGCACACAGAGCATGGTAGGATGACATGGCTGTGGCTTCTACACTGAGCACTCCGATGGCTGGTGGTCCGATTTGAGGGGATGAGGCATTTAGTTTGAGATATGCAGGCTACAGCCCCAGAGAAGGCGTTGCTCAGGAGGAATGAGCTGCCTGAACTCAGCAGAGCAATAGGGGCCTGCGGGGCCCTCAGGAGAGTGAGAGCTGCCTCTGCTCCCTCCCCGGGCTGCCAGCTCACAGCTCGGGTGCCTCTGACCGCCCCACTGCCACGTTTCCCTCCTTCGCACCAGGGCCTATAGAGGATCCTCGGGAGGTCCTTGAATGTGCAGCTCTTTAGAGTGGGCATTTATTCTGCCAGGGAATCAGCTCTCCGTGGCAGTGGTGTCGAGGCCTGAATCACAATGTCCACAGTGGGAGAAAATGCACGAGTCAGCAGTAATGGGGTGCGGCCCCAGGGTTTTCATTCACAAAGAGACTGTTCAATTTTATTAAAATCGATGAGTTTTATTACAGTGTAAGTGAAACAAGGGCCCCTTGCCTGTGGGATAACAAAATATACTTCCTTGGCAGCTGGCATGGGAACCCCCTCTTGGAAGAGACCCTCTCTGGAGGCTGGCCGTTCAGACCCCGAGAGATAAGACCCAGGGCCAAGGAACCATGTCTACCACCCCACTTCCAGCAAAAGGCCGCACCTCACTTACACTGTGTGCCCTCTCCCCAGATTCTTGCAGAACTGGAAAACTTCAGGAAAACTATTAAAGTCATGATATAATCGGTGGGGTAAAATTTCTCGTGGAAGCCAGGGATGGGGTCAGTTTCTGCATTAAGATCAGCTCAGACCTAAGACTGTCCTGTAGGAATGAAGAGCTCCAGTAACACATGCATGGAAGCATTCTGTGAACTGTGAAGTGCAGTACACCCACGGGTGATTAATCCTTTATCTTTATTATTATTCCTAACCAGGGGCACTCAGTCCTTATAAGCAGAGTTGGAGAAGGAGTGACAGGGGCTACAAGCTGTGGGTTAATGGTTGAGGCCCAAGGGCAGTCCCCCCAGAAACCAGGACAAAGAAGCTGATTAATAAATGCATATGGCATGAAGGGGAAAAGTCAGGAATCCCATCATGCACGCACGGACACGTGCATGCAAGCACACAGCTCTTGGAAAGGTAGGCGTGTGGAGGGGTCTCCGAGCCAGGCCTAGAGCTCCTGGCCCCTGCAGCCATGGGCTGGGAGGGGTTGGGTGGAGCTCTGCTCAGGGCAGGGCCCAGGGTCTGAGGAGCTTGGGTCTCAGTGGTGGCCTCCCTTCCCAGGACAACTGTGGGAGGTCAGCTCCTGGCTCCCCTGCACAAGTTCCCTGTCCCCGTCCCTGCCAGGACCCGAAGGCGGTCATGTGTGGAGCAGAAGTCCTCTGCTGGGCCACAGAAGTTCCTGTGCTAGCTCTAGGGTCAAACACTCGTATTTCAGATCCAAGATGCTGGGCATCCAGGCTGACCCAAGGGACACAGATTCCAGCCAGGGAAGGGGCTCTGGTCGGGAAGGAGCCTGAGATGTGGATCCCACCATCCATGAAGGATATTCCCCAACTTTTAAAATTAAAGCTACAGAAACAGCCAAGGCTCCGAAAATCCCAACCTTAATAAAGCGATTTTCATTTTCATGTAGTTCCTTCCAGCCCTTGTTCATAGACACACACGTTTTTTCTTTCATTGCAATTATTGTGTGTGTAATTTTGTATACGGGTGGAGTTTTTGGTCCACTTATGTAGTAAACATGTCGTGTTTCCACACAGCTTTTGAACCAAATTTAGTAGCTGCATAAAATGAAATAGTGTAAACGCCCCCTAATTAACTAAATAATTCCCCTCTTACTGAGGATATAGTTTACTTCCAAATTTTATTATTGAATAATGTCATGTTGAACATCTTCAAAGGGGTCATTTTTGCCTTTCAGAAGCAAACGGATAGGGCCAAGGGACGTATTTTTTTGACTCTTACTGTCTACTTTTCACTTGAAGAATGGTGCTATTTACATTATCTCCGAGAGTAACCGAGTTCGTCTGCACCCTACACAAATCCTCTCTCTTGACCCCACGTCCCCATGACAGCTTGTTAATGTGCGCATTTTGTTGGGGGTCTGGGGCAGGGTGGGGCCTGGGGGCGTTGCTAGCTTAATAAGTATCAAATAGCACCTCAAGACTGCTCTAATTTTAATTACTCTGATTACTATTAAGGCTAAACATCGTCCCAGGTGTTTGCTAACATATGGGATTTCCCTCAGGTGAACAGCCTGCTTAAATGTGTTGCCGATTTATCCACTGGATCGTTATATTTTTTTTCTCATAAATTTTAACGAGCTCTTTATGTGACACCACTATCAACCCTTTGTGTACCCCAGTTCGTACAACTACCTTCTCCCACCTACATCTCATTTCACTGCCGCTTTTCAAATCTAGGTTAGTTCTTGTTTTGTTCCTGCTGTCATCTGTCGGTGTCGCCCTTTGCTTCTGGCATGGCTTCTAAGCCGAGAGTGGTCTTTCTTTGTAAGACCACAAATAGCTCGTTTTGTGCTAACTTTTCTATTTTCTCAAAGACACTTAGCTCTTTAATCTATCTACAGTCTATTTCGATGTAAGGGGGAGCTCTAAATTATAATTCTTCAATGCTATCGTTTTCCACTGTCATTAATTTTTAATTTTTTTTTTTAGACTAGTCAAGTGCAGCGGTGAGAAGGGGGGAAAGAGTAGAACAAGGGGTTCCATCTGTAACTGACTGTGAATAATCAATTGAGATAACTCACTGCCTTGGGACCAGCCTCATTTTTAATTATTTTTTAATTGTTATTTTTAAAGCATTCTAACAGTTGAACAGGTCAGGCCTTGTGACTTGCTCGTTTTTGTTTTTTTTTTTAGAATGTCCTTGGCAATGCTCTTCTCTTTGTTTTTCTAGACTCTGTAGAGTTCAGAAAAATACTGTTGAGATTGATTTGAGGTAGGTTCTGTTTGTAAATTAACCTAAAGCAGTGAGTCATTTTCATACCACCAGTGTGCTTGTCCTGGAGTATATTAGGTCTCTCAGCCTGCCCCCAGCCCCTACCTAGGGTTTGCAATTTTCTTTAGAAAAGTCGGATGTGTATTATGTTTATTCCAAAGTACGTTAGATCACTTGTTCTGTTATAAATGGATTTTTTCATTTTATTTTCTAGCTTTTGCTAGTGTTCAGGAAGGCCATCAATTTTTATGTATACAGTTTGTATTCATCTTCCTTCTTAAACTCTTAATCTGTGAGTTGTTGCTGATTCCTTTGTATCCACTATCCATCTACAGGTTGCTATGCTGTTTCTTTTTTCCTTGTTCATTTTTATCTTGCCTGACTGAATTGACGAGGCTCTCCAAACAAGATCAAGTTTAGCCACCTCCAATCTTTTTAGGAACTTGAGAGGGTATAAGTCAACTCGTTCACTAATTACCAGGATGGTGGTAGCAGGCATTTATTTTTGTTCCTAATTTGGAAGTTACTTTACCAGGGGCTGATTCTGGGATTAACTGGTATGCTTTAGTAGACGCACAGACACTGAGAAGTGACTGGTAGTTACCATGGGGGAAGGGCCGGGGTGGGGAGAGGCGGGTAACGGGGCACAAAAAGTTGCAATCATAATATAATTTGGTCACGGGGATGGGAGCACAGCATGGAGAAAATATCCAGTGATTCTGTAACATCTTCCTAGGTGGACAGATGGTAGCTGCACTAGCAGGGGTGAGGATTTAATAATATGGGTAATTGCTGAACCACGGTGTGGTATGTCTGGGGCCAATATGAGACTGTATATCAACGATACTTCAATAAAAAAAAATAGTTGACAAATACAACATTATGTTGGTTTCGGGTGTGTAGCATAGCAACTTGACAATTATATACGTAATGAATTGCTCACCACAATAGGTGTAGTTATCATGTCTAAACAATGTAACTTTGAGTTTCCCCATTATTTTATTCTATGTAAGATAGCTTTAATGTAATGTTCTATGCATCCTTAAAAAAAACGTTGGTATGCTTTATCTATTGAAGAATCTTTTAATTCTCAAGTTTCAATTTTGAAAAAATGTATGAATGCTATCAAATTATTTCGGGCTGACTATTAAGATGATTTTACACCTTTTAATCTGGCCTTAATAATAATGAGATCATTATATATAATATGGCTATTATATAACATAATAATGAGATTGAATAAATAATGAGATTTCACCCTCATGAGGGAACAGGAATACAGCCCAGGTCTTCCACTTGCGATTCCCATGTTACTTGACCAAGTCGTCATTTTAGGAATGTTTTAGTATGTTTGCACTAAAAGTATGTTTTCGTTTACGAAGTCTGGAGCTTTGCTTATCGTCTGTGTAATGACCAGCAAACACGGGCACACGCGACTGTTCTCTGCTATCACTCCCTCTGCCTTTAACCCGCTCAGGGCACCTGGGTTTCAGTAGCTGTCGTGAAGTAGGAACCAGCGAGAATGACTCTTTCGTGTTTAAAAACTTGTAAAGACTAGAGGGTCAATCACAAATGATTGAGATCTGCCTTTGAAAGGAGAACAAGGCACTTCTGACTACAATTTAACTGACACCTGAGTCCATCCCTTTGGCAAAGTAAAACACCACACACTGCTTTCGGATATCCGTTCCCAGTTCTCCCTCCTGCGGCCCACTGGCAATGCCAGCTGGGCCGGGTCCAGTTCCTTCCAGACTCCCTGTCTGCGCTGCCCGCCGCTGTTCACCAGCCCTTCCCTGCGTCGGCAGCAGTCTGCCCGGCGTGCTCCTGCGGCGCCTTCTCTCCGCTGCGCCCAGGGAGGCTTCTGTTCTGCTCCAATTAGCCAGAACAGTCACTGCTTCACGTGATCCGAGCTGATAATGCAGCCCTGCACAGCGCCAGGGCGCCTCCTGGGCAGACGCCGTTCCGCCTCGCCCGGAGCGGAGCTGAGTCACCTTCTCACTCCCACCATCCCACAGGCCACGGGTTTCCAAAGCAGGCCCATGGGGAACCAGCCTTGAATTTAATGTCACATCTGTGAGACAGGTAGACAGGGGTTATTGCTAATATCCCCACTTTACAGATAGAAGCAGAGGCACAGGGAAGATGGGTGATTTGCCTAAAACTCAGAGCTCAGAAATGGCAGGGCAAAAATCCCGAAGTAAACTACAGTACGGTTCCAAACCAAATTCTAGTTACCCCATCATCCTGTCTTCCCACAAGATAATCGCCCCTCCTTGACGACTGAGGGAGTTCAGCGTGCCTTTGTTTTAAGTGACTTGAAGCTTCCAGGCGTGTGGAGTAAGCGGGCAGTCCAGGCAGGGTAGGGGACCAGGAATCCCCCCAGGCCCCCGCCCCGCCCCCACTGTAATGCTCACTGAGTGAACTGCGGGCCCCCACCCGCTGGGTGCGGGGATGCTGAGCAGAGCAGCGGGCCTACAGGGGCAGGAGGCAAGGGAGAGGCGGGCCAGGCCTGCCCAGGTCATGGGCTCTGGTTCTGCAGGTGGAGCTCGTTAGCTCTGCCTGCGGGGTGCTCGGGGGCTGCCCAGGGGTCCTGATTAGTGTGCAGGCCCCAGTTCCTGCAGAACAGAAGGAAAAGACTCTGGGCCCAACCCCTACTCCAGGGGCCCAAGGACAGACTCCCCGTGGGGGTTGAGTGGGGTCCACTCTGCCTTGTCAGGTGAGGAGGGCCTGCAGGTGGTAGAAGCACGCTGGCTGACCTCACTCTG
Source organism: Phataginus tricuspis (assembly GCA_029783875.1). Taxonomy (NCBI): domain Eukaryota; kingdom Metazoa; phylum Chordata; class Mammalia; order Pholidota; family Manidae; genus Phataginus; species Phataginus tricuspis. The sequence goes on along the minus strand of JAQQAC010004778.1, from coordinate 8,236,579 downwards.
AGTCAAGGGAAGGCACAGACCCGGACCACCCTGGACGCCTGTAGAGGGTAGCTTTTCTGGGGCGTGGAGCTACAGGGCAAGGGAAGGATGGAGCAGTTGGGAAATCAAGAAGAGCAGGCAAAGCGTGGGGCCTGTGGAAGTCCGGGTGCCACTGTGTGGGGGTCACAGCAGGAAGAGTTGGGCCCTGAAGGGGGCTAGTTCACAAAGCAGCGGGGCAGAGGCATTCCTCCCCGCGGGGAAGCCGACGCCCTGCCAGGGTGGAGAAGCCACCAGCCCAAGGCACACAGCTAGCTAGTGGGGGACTGGGAGGAGAGCCCCGTGCCCCCCCGGCCCAGGTTCTTCTGATTGCCTGCAGGGGCTGGAGCAGCAGCTCCCCTAGGCGCTTGGCAGGTCCAGGGCTCTGAGCTGCCCGCCCCAGGGAGTCCCACACTCCCTCGGTGTCCACCCGAGGGTCCCATGGGTGGCCCACCATCCTGGGGTGGGTGCTGGAGGTGCTGGCAATAGACAGGAGGGAGCCTGTGGAGACCACAGCCAGCACATGCAGATGGCGCCCCACAGCCCCGCTCCCTGATGCATCACTGCCCATGACGGGATAATACGCTCCATGATTTCTCATCTAAAGGAAACCCCACCATCACTCTGTGACCTCACCTCTCTAGACACCATCCCAGCTCTTTGCTCCCCCTCACAACAGAACTGGTAAGAGCTGTGGACACCCACTGTCCTCACTTCCTCTCTCCTGCTCACCCATTAACCCATCCTGCCCGGGCTCCCATCCCACCATCCCTGAAACTGGCTTTGTCCTTAACCCGGGGTTCACAGTTGCCCATTGTTTACCCTCTGCTTTGTCTTAAGCACCCCTCAGGTAGGTCGCTCTCCTCCCCAGAAGTCCTGAACTCTGCTTGTCCCCAAGCCTAAGCCAGTACAAAGAAAGGGAACGCTCTCTGCCTCTGTTGTCGGGAATCCAGCCAGGGGCGAGCTCCCTGCACTAGGTGAGAGCTCAGTCCAGAAGGATTCTTTACTCTGATCAAGAAAGAATTTACCAGCAGAAGCAAAGAGTAGCTTAATAAAGCAGAGTACACGTTCAAGGAGGGAGTGCGGAGGGCAGGCGCCAGAGGTGGGCAGCCCGGTGGGGTCGGGTTGGGTGGTCTCATGGCTGGAGTTTAAGCAGGACGTGGAATATTCACTGGGGTAGGTGGCGTTTTCTTGGAATAGAGAGGGGGTTGGGGGAAGATAGGGGACACTTCTTTTTGTCCTTAGATGGTCGCCTGGGAACTGTCCTGGCACCAAGGAGTGTGGTTTTTAGTATGTTAATGAGCATATATTGTACTTTGAGGTGAAGTCAGGGCCAACTTCTCCTCCCTGTTGGAACCAGTCAGTTTTGGCAGGTCTGGTATCTATACCCTCCCTTCCCATATAAACATCGGCCAAAGTCCCCAACCCCTCCCTGCTCCTGTCTGGCTATCCACCCACTGATAACACCCCCATGCCACCCCAGCTGCACCATCTTATCAGTTTCTCCTGGAAATCGCTGACCACAGCTGGACACTTTCCTGTCAGATCCCATTGGTCACTTCCCCTCGTTTGTCCAGCTTCCCCTCCAAAGGGTCTGCATATCTCAGCTCACCCTTCCTCCCCCTGTAAAAGAGAAAGCTTTTGTTGTGTGATTCTGAGATGTTTGCAGATGTCTGAGATCAGAGAGTTCTTCCTGTTACAATAACTTTTCTAATTAGAGCCCCTCACCCCAAGCTAAGTCCAGGCTTGCTTTGGTTTTACATCATACTCACCAACTGGCCAGCATTGGGCATTCGGTCAGGGGAGAGGCTCACAGAACATGCCATGAGCCTGCAGAGATGAGGACCAGTAGCTGAATAGATGCTCTCCTTGTTAGCAGTGGAAATGTGGATCCAGTAGAGCCAAACTCCTTAGGAGTCAGACCCAGAAGACGCTAGAGAGCTAGTGCTCTCACCATTCTGTGTATGGGAAGACTGAGGCCCTGAGAGCCAGAGGGTGGGGCACTTGGCATGTCAGTGACAGAGTCCAGGCTAGATCTCCTGACCCCAGTCCGGCCAATACTCTGTCCAGATTCCATCCTCCGTGAACACATTTGTAAATGTGAACACAGAGGTACCAAGGGCAGGAGGATGGGAACTCCAGGCAGACACACCTCCACCTCTCCAGGGAGACCCTCAGAAAGGCAAGCTTGAGGCCTCTTTGTCTTTCTTGAAGCTCCTACCTCTACTTAATTCGTGCATTTAGCCATTCTAATTAAGGAGCAAACATTCTTTGCAAAACAATGTTTAAACACCTTAGGATTAATTAAGTCAAATATTTAATTGCCCTGTAATTAATCATCTAAGCTTAATGAATTGAGCCTCCATCTCTGGGAGCTGGGTGTATCCCAGTGACTTCTGAAAATAAAATATGTGATGGAGCTTTTTGCAATCAGACTTCGAGCTCCCACTTGTAGCTGCTGGGACGAGGAGAGCCCCTGGGACCTGTGAGGGTTCTACTACTCCCGGTCCCCAGCAAGCAGCCTGAGGTTAAATCTCTGGGTCTGAGGAAACAGCGCTTGCTGGGAGAAGCTGGTGGGCTAAGGGGCGGCACTAGGAATCACGTCCCTTTAGGACTGGAAGTCTGAGTGAGCTGGGCAGCTGCAAGATGGTCCCACTGCCCTAACTGTGTGTCACTGCACAAGCCACAACCCTCTGCAAGCTTCAGCATCATCTATGACATGGGGAGACTTCCTAACCTGCCAGTCTGGCTGGGCTCTGGACAGGTTCAAAAGGGATCTGGAATGGGGTAAAAGGGTTTTGTAGACGGTAGAGTCTAATGCACCAATGAGAGGGATGCTGTGTCCTCTGGTACTTGAACCATCTTTACACTGTTCTCAGAGTTCTCCAAATGTGGAGCTCAGCAGGTAGCTTGAGAGGTGACCCAGCCCAGAAGGCCCTGTGCACTGTCTACAGCAATGCCAGGTGGCAGTGGCTTACCATCAGAGAGCATCTCGGGAGCTGACAGTTGACCCCCCGCCTGTGCTGGTGCCTGCAAAATTCCCAGATGAGCTGGCAGGTGCCTCAGAGCCCAATAATGAGGGCTAATTCTCATCCCGTCCTTCTCTTAGAATGCTGGATGGAAGACCAAGGCACCCATGGGTTGCCGAGGATGCTTCCCAAGAGACCAGTCCCCAAAGATAGAGATCGAATAACAGCTAACTGTAAGCACTTCTGACATGCCACGCTCTGGACTTCACACAAGGTCACTCATTAAGCCTTTACAATTAGCCCAGTGGTTGGGTAGGTTCAGGCTAGATCATTGCCCTCATCATCCCCCACCTATCTTGTAAATGAGGAAACAGAGAATCAGAGGGGTTAAGCAACTTGCACAAAAATGCAAAGCAATGAGGCGGAGCCCAGATCTGGCTACAGAGGTGTGTGCAAGACCCTGCAGCCTCCCATCTCCTGGGAGGGGCAAAAGCTCTCCCAGCACTGGGCACAGTAAGCCCACGGCTGGGGACACATGCCAACAGCAGGCAGACTGGCCGCGTGGTGCTTCTTGGACAGACCCCCTGCCCCTGACTGTGGGAAGATGGGCCAGCATCTCCCAGGAGACTGGGGGTACCCTGGAGGGGGGTTAGGCTGCTGCCCTCACTCACTCCCCGAGTGGACTACATTTCTGCCTGTCCCCGGACCAGAAGGCCAGATTCCTAACTTCCCAGAGCTGCCTTCCTCTGACAAGGGGCACCCAGGCTCTGGGAAGTGTCATCTCTTAGAAGGGAACTAGCCCTAGATGGGCACAACCTCTGACCCCACATGGGGGCCTTCATCTACACGTTGGCAGGGGTTTGATTAACTCCAGGCTAACTTGGGAGCTGCCAGGCCAAATGCTTCCCCTGAAGTTATTTATGCCTCCCCATTAGCTCAGGAAAGGCAGGATTCATAGAGCCATCACGGCCTAAGAACTCAGTGAAATTAATATACCTGTGACTGAAATACACATGAAGCCTGAACCACGTCCATTGAATTGGGAAGGAAGGGGAATTCCAGGCTCCTGGTTAGAGGGAAGAAGAGATATCCAGACCCCATCCCTTCCCTTCCATCCACACAGCCCACAGCCCAGTCTTTTACTTGCCTTCTCATTAAGCCATCGCCACGGGGCACTCCTGGTCCCCCAGCATCCGGGCTCACCCCCCAGTCCCCCTCCATGAAGTTTCAGGACCTGGGAGAGACCACAGAACAACAAGGACACCTTGAATATATCATGATGGAACTACCCCTTCACTCTGAGGCAATGCTTTGAACACTCTTTTCTGGTAAGTACCTTTAAGAGCAGAATAATATGAGCTTGACATTGTGACCAGGAGCTCTGGTTATGGGAAACAATTCAAGTAGAGGGACTAGGAGAAAAAAAACCTCTCAGGCATCCATACCACAGAATACTATGCAGCTATCAAAGAGTGGGGATTACCTCTCTTTACTGCTGTGAAGTCATCTTCAGGATATATTCTTAAGCGAAAAACAGTGCAAAAGCAAGAATGCAGGGTGTTAAGCTAAAACACAAAAAATAAGGTGGAAAAGTATACGTGGTTTATTTAAGAAAGGTAAAAAATGAAAATATATACCCCTTTGCTTTTTTGAAGTGGAAGGAGAAACCATAAAACACTTTAAAGTGCACCCCAAGGGGACCGGAAAGGACAGGGTGGGGGTGGAGGGCAGACATAAAAGTCAGTTTCTTTGAATATGTCTTGATTTATTGTATTTGCTTTGGAACCATGAGCATATTTTACATAATTATACAAAAAAAGGATAAAACAAAATGAAATCTTATGAAGTACTCCTTGAAAATAGAAAATAGAATGGAACATCTGAGTCAGGCGGTATGTCCCGTTCGTGACACATCTACCTGGAGAGGATTTGTCCAGTGACTTTGAAGCATGGTGATGTGACCAATGCCTCGAGTGGGATGTGACGTGCAGGCTGCTAGAAACACAACCAACACCCAAAAAAGTCCTTATCATGTTCCTGGTGGCGGTATTGGGAATATTATGCAAAGACTAGTGTATGTGTATGTGACAGGATAAGCCAAATGAAAATGTGCACCGCTGGAAACTCAGTCAGAGCCTGAAGCTGGGGTCCTCGAGGGCCCCCCTGTTCATCTCCCATTGTTCAGGGACCACTGCCCTTGAATGCTTGATGTCCAGGATCCTGAAAATCATTGTTTCATATGTTTTGTCTTTCTGTTGCTATTGTTTCAAGCAGGAGGGTAAATCTGGTCACGGCTGTTCCTTCTTGGCTAGACACGGAAGTCAAGCAATTAGATTTTGTATTTTATTTCATTTTCATTAACTTACATTTAAAAGGACACACGCAGCTAGTGGTACCGCATCGAATAGCTCATATCACACATCCAAACAAAGGGTCCTCTCAGCAAAGAGAAAAGGTCCAAGGGTGGCCAAAAGTGGCCCGAGTGTGGCCCGGGCACTTTACAAATTGATTCTGGTCCCCTTGACAAAGGTCCCCTCCCTCCTGACTGACCAGTCATGATCCTATCATTTTTCTGGCAAAGGGAGGACACTTCAGATACTCCATGGACTGCAGACAAGGTCCTGGAAAAATTCTGATCTTTAAACTAGGAATGGGCAAACTATGGCCTGCAGGCCAAATTTTGTCCTCTGCCTGTCTGTGTAAATAAAGTTTTATTGAAACAGCCATGGCCATTTATTTACATTTTGCCTATGGCTTCTTTTGGACTGCAAGGGCAGAGATTGTTGTGACAGAGATCTCACAGCCTAGATTATTTGCTCTGGCCCCTTTCAGAAAATGCTTGCCTGCCCCTGCTTTAGCCGTGAGAACTGCAAACCCCCAGAGGTGTGCCAGGATCCTGGCCAAAGATGCCCAGGTGACCACCCAGTGAGGAGGTGGGTGATGTGCCCTGGGTAAGGTCTGGTCCAGTCTTTGTTGCTGGTGACTTTAAAGAAACCATTCCCCTCTCTGAGCCTCCGTTTAATAGGGCAAATATGTGGACAAGGTGACTGTATGCTTTCCACCAGCTCTGAGCCTCTGTGTTTGAGTTCGAGCTGGTCTTTAACCTGTCAGAAATGCTATGACCCCACAGGTGAGCTTTGTGGCCCCCAAGAGGCCTTGTAATTACTCTAGGGAATCCAGAGAAAAGAGGCATGAGAATTATTAGGGCAACCAAAGCCCAAGGAGGCTAAATTATTTCCCGAGGATGGTGCCCTTGGACATAGAATTTGGCACTGGAAATGCAGACCTGTGCACCCAGCAACGAAACATCGGAATGAAAAATGGAAAATGAAAGCACCGCCTTGTCTAGTCAATGCCTAACATCCAGGAGTCTCCGAAGAAGTCTCATCACTCTTCAAGGGGGGAGGCTCACGGGTGGAGGCAGGTGCCCCTTTGAGGCCCCGCCACTACAAGCCACGTTGCCCTGGTCTAGTCGTTAGGCTTTTTGAGCCTCAGTTTTCAAAGGGGATATGAAGATCTTACACCCGGATCCCTGCAAGGACTAAATGCATAAAAAGGATTCTGTAGTGAGTAGCACCAAAAACATTCTCCAAAATATTCTTGTTAGCTCACCTTCATCTTTGCCCGGAAACTCATCATTTGCATAGTTTTACATAAACTAACTCATTAGATGGATAAGAGGTGGGAACCCAGAGAGGTCTGACTTACTCAAGGACACACAGGTAGTAAGTGGACAAGTGGGACTCAAACCCAGAGCTTCTGACTGCACTTTCAATGTGCTTTTCCAGTCGGCATGCCATCCTTTCTCCTGTTAATTTTGTCTCTGTGTCCCCACTGGCCTCCATGACTGGGTCACAGTAGATGCTCAGCACACCCTGCAAGGAGCTCCTCCCGCTCCTCCCTGGAGAGAGGTCCTCCACCCTTCACCCGCCTCCCCAGAGCCACGGCGCCACTGACGCCTCCTCCAGCTTCTAGGCCCTTTGACCTCCTGAGCTTCACCCTCACCCACGCCAAGGCCTTCCTCTAGGGCTCCGCGGCAGGAGTGAACTGGTCTTCCCTGAACCGGCAGGAGGATGGGAGGGTGAGGGGAAGAATCACAACAACTATGTTCCTACAAAGTCCCGCGTACGCCCAGGTAATAATCATGTAAAGGAAAGCTTTCACGATGTGATGTGAAGGCATAAGGACGCCACAAGAACTGACCTGTCCCTCCCAGCCTGATCTCCACCAATATGGACTCTTCCACACTGGCCCAGAGCGGCTGTTTGCTGGGGCAGGGACGGGGAGGCAGAGGAGGAAAACAGAGCCATCTGGGTGCTGCGGACACAGCACACCTAGCAGGCAGTACTCACAGTGCAGAGCCTACGGATACCCTGGGCATGGCCAGCCTTCTAGAGATAAGGCCACAGACCCTCCCTCCAGTGGAGTGCGCAGGGGCCTGGAGCATGTCAGTGAGGATTAGGCGCTCGGGACTAGAGGGAAACCGGGGGTCTTGGAGCAGAGAGCCCAAGTTCTTTTCCCTGTACTTTTGTCTCGTGCACTACAGTTCCAAACATTGGAACAAAGTCTCCCAGTATAATGGGAAGCGAAATGCAAACCCAAAACCTCATAATTTGCAAGGTAAACAAATGGAGACCAGGCCATGGCCACACTGCAAATCAGACTTGAGGGAAAATGGAACTGCTTGGGACAGGCAGGGCCTCAAAAACCTTGACCTTTTATGCATCTTCTCTGAGAAAGTTACTTAAAGATATAGATCAGTAAAATGAGGACAGAGTTAAAACAAACAAACAAAAAAGGGGAAAATATAGAGGTAAGTGCTACAACAAACCCAGCAGCCAAATGGAGAAAAAAATTTCAAGAGTTGTGCGACATGCCTAGAAGCAGCCAGTTTAATGAAGAGCAGAAACCTGAATTCCAAGAAAAAAAGATTTCCAGAGGAGAGAAGGCATTCTAAGCAATGCTTATAACATGTGCAATAAAGAATGTCAAAACCCAGAATAAATGAAGAACCCCTTCAAATCAGTAAGGAAAAGCGAACTAGGCAGAGGTTATGAAAAGGCAATCTCCACACAGCATGGGGACTAAAGGGCCAGGAGCACAGGACAAATTGCTCGGGCTCATTAGTAATCAAAGAAATGCAGCCCGAAACAGCAATAAGGTTCCATTAGTTACCTATCAGACTTTAAATGTAACATGCAGGGTTGGTCGGGCCGTGGAGCGCTCTGCATGGTGGTGGCAGTAGGAATGGGGGCCGGCGTCTCCAAGGACAGTCTGTCAACATGCAATGACTTCTTAAATGGTGCAGCTCTGTTTTCCTCTCACCTTCCAATCTCCTGCCAGTGGCCCACTTAGCAGGATGCCAGTCACGGGGAAGCCTGGGAAACCAGTTTGCAGGGGTGAGCCTCCCAGCCGTGCAGAACAGAGCGAGGGTGGGAAGGAAGGGGGCAACAGACAGACAGGCGAGCAGCTCGGTTGTTCTCACTTGCTTTGTTTTCACACGCACCGTTCATTTGAACTGTGAAGCAGCGTCCGGTGAATGAATACACACAGTGCGTTCTTCCATCTTCCTCTGGATGAACATTTAGTCTGGTTTCTAGCCTGATGCTATTTCCAACAGTGTTGTGAATAAACTCCTTGCGTATGCATGCACATTTCTGTCTGGAATAGATGCCTAGAAATGAAATGGCTAGGTTGAGAAGGTTGGAAGGCAAGCAGGAAACGTGGTGGTATCTCTCCTTCACGCTCGGCCATGGGTGGAATCTCCAGAAATGGCTGGCCCCCTGTGTTTGGCAGCTTCAGCTTCAACCAGACAGCTCTTTCCACAGCCACAGCCCCCACCCAGTGGCCCTGCATCCTGGACCCTGGTCACACCACCCCCTTCCCCTGTCCCTGCAGCCCTGGGGCTGCCAGCGGCTCCCTACCATTACTAATCTCTGGGTCTCTGGGTCGCCTCACCTTTCTCGGTTGCCTTCAGCTTTTTACACACCTTCATAGCTCATTCCCTATATTAAGTCCTCCTATAATATACATCTGGCATGGATTTCACTTTCCTGGCTGAACCCTGACTGATAGATACATAGGTCACAGGCATGAGTCTGGATTTGAGTCTAAGGGCCCAAAATTTTATGCCCAGGAGTGTCATGATTTAGTTTCTGACCTAAACCCATTCAGTTGGCCACTGTGTGGCAGTTGACTTGGAGGAGAGCAGGAGCAGAAACATGGTGCTCCTTGGGAAGCTGCCTGGCTGGTGGCTTGCGTAAGGGTGGCAGCAGGGGCGTGGAGCCGAACGCCGCTGCCTGCAGTATACTTTAGTGGTAGGTGCGGTAAGAGGAGAGGGGTCAGGAACGAAGCCTGGGTTTCTTGCTTTACTAACTGGATGCTGGTGTTGCCATTTACGAACAGTGGGAAAGACAGGGTTGACTTACCCGTGGAGCCCTGAGACAATAAAGATTTTCCTTCTTGAAGCACCTACATTGTGCCAGGTGGCCAGCCTCCTGTCTTATCTGTAGGGAGGTATATACTGCATAGGGAGGCACCTTTGTAAACCTCACAGGGCCTTTCTGAAAAGAAGGAGTGACAAAGGGAGCAGGACCCACAGCAAGAGCCTTTCTAAGCCCAGCACAGCCCTTCTCTGCTGCTCTACGGGCAAGCTTCCCAACACTAGCTGGCTCAGATGCATGACAGCAAAACCCCACAGCAGCCACCCCATTGCGTGCCTAGTGTGGCCTGGGCCACTGCTGGGTGTTTTATATACATTCCCTCTGATTCTTGGGAGTGGAGATCAGCAGCCCGAGTTTGATTTCCAGAGTCAGAACCAGTGGAATTCCACTTTGGCCTCACCCATCGTTGGATCTTGTATTTCTGAAGGCTGACACGGGGTGGGACTGCTACATCATGTTGACAATATAAATGAGGCTGATTAGGGGCTGACAACATCATAAGGAATGACATTCTATTTAGTAGCTGGCCTTATTGCCTGTTAAATTTATACATGACAAACTGCTTTCTATCTCTGCCCAGGGACACTCTGGCACCAAGCCAAACCATAGGAAATGCCATGGCGTGAACCATAGGCAAATCATTAACTGCCCCTGAGAGGTCACTCGGCTCTGTCAACCCTGATGGCAGATTGACCTTTTGTGAAATTGTGAAGTGGGAGAAGCTTTTCTCGGGAAGCTACCCTTGGGAGCCCAGGGATCCCTCTCAGCAACCAGCAGCCCTGTAGAGAGGCTGTTGTTATACATGAAAAAGAACACTCAACTTTTCCCTGAAAGGCGGGTTCTATCTCTGCCTGGCTTCACGACCACAGTAAGTCACTTCTTCTCCCTGAGCCTGTTTTCTCACATAACAAGGGGACTCAAAATTCCTCACCCTATCTGTATAGCCAGTGCATATGACAGTACCTTGTATCGGTCAGTGCTTGCTGTGTAACAACCAGCCCCCAAAATCTCAGGGTCCTAGCATTTATTCCATAAGCATTTATTCCATCCATATTGTCTGAGCTAAGCTAGGCTGGCTGAGCAGCTCTGCCTTAGGCAGTGGGTTTGGCTAGAATGGGTTCTTAACCACCTAGCTGGGCTCTGTCCCATTCCTTATCTGTTTGCTTTTGAGCCCAGAATGAAAGGGAATCATCTCCCTGGGAAGAGCTCTTCTCATAGCAATGGCAGACATGCTCACCCACACAAGCACATTTCAAATCCTTACTTGTATCAAGTCTGTTAATCCACGTGAGTCACATGGCCCAACCCAAAGCTACAGAGTAAGGGGGTAACGTCCATGCAGGTGAGGAAGAGAGGTGGATATTTTTAAACAACAATCTGACCTACTACACACATGTGCTGCACACACGTGAGAAAACACTGCTTCTTATCATTGTTTCCTCAACCCCTCCAAGGACAGAGAAGTCAAACATTCTGCTTTTCGCATCTATTGCCTTGACATCATAGCAACTAGCTGGCTATAGTTAATCAATCCAACCAACCACTAACCTACTGGATTAATCAGCTGTTTGGTTATGTCCAGAGGCACCTATTTCCAGAGGTGCGTTGGGTCCTCTGAGCCTTGTCTGTGCCATGCGATGCACTGGGAAGTAACCAGCTCCAGCCCTTATAAAGTGCAGTGTCCAGAGGAGAACTTTCCCTCTACTCCTACTTTGTTCCTGCTCAGCTTCCTCAGGCTAGGAGCTCCCTAACAAGCACCAACAATAATTACGCGGACCTTTGCAGGTGACCAAATGCTTTCATAGCTGCACATACATTTTACCTCTTTGAAAAGCCCTTAATCGTGCCCATTTTACAGATAAGGAAACTGAGGCCCAGAGTGCTTCAGCTGATATGCCCTAGGCCATGCGAATAGGGAGTGGAGAGCCTGGGATTGAGCACTGACCTTCCTGCTCCCCCAGCTCAGGATGTCCCTCCCTCAGCCTGCAGAGGGCCTTCCCGCGGACCCTCCCTGCCTCGGCCTGACCCCGCAGCACCCCTGCAATGGAACGTCAGCCCCATGTGACCGTCCATCTCCCACATCCACAGTAGTTTTGTTTCAGCTGCTCATGTGAACAGAAGTTACTCACTAAAATTTAATTTTGTCAATTTTAGTTTTTGTAAGCAGTTAATTCAATGAATACATGGCCCAGCCAGTAAGCTATTTCAGTCATTCCAATATTCTGTGCAGCCAGCCCCCCAGATAACAAAGAACTCCCCAGCATCCCGGGCTGTTTTAAATTCACATTCCTTCATTATCACATCAAGGAAAGTCATTATGTGACTGAAGAAAATTCTTCCTGTCTAGAAATATAAAACGTAATCTTGTATGGTGGATTAGCATTTTCTGTCGGATATTAAATGGGGAGCTTTTAAGGAGCATGATTTCTGAATTATGTGGTTTGATGATTATTTAACCACATTGGCTGATGATAACTATTTATCTAGCCCCGAGCAATGCAGTTCAACAGACCCATCTTTACATCCCATGGATCTCCCAGAGGCTCCTGCCAGGAACCAGCCCCCGGAATCCTCTGCAGCAGGGCAGGGGCTGGTAGGGGTGAGGGTAGATGGAGGCAAGTTTCTCAGGTTAGCACTGTTAACTAGAACACGCACAGATTTGCCTGTATGGATCAGCAGACGGTGGACTTCCTGCAACTGGTGTATGCATGTGAGAGAGAGAGAAAGAAAGAGAGAGGGATTCAATACAGATCTGTTAACCAGGTTGCTTAAGCCACTGGGGCCATGAATTTTCGGGAACAAGGACAATATCTTATTTATCTCCAGTGCTTAACATAATGCCTGGAACTCATATATAACCACAGCTTTGACAGCGTCCCAAACACTCGTAAGGGAGCAGAGTCAGACAGTGGTAGATGCATTTGCTCACAGAGATGTGGCCTCCACCAGACTCTGCCTCCATCTACCCTCACCCCTACCAGCCCTGCATCTGTTTTCTCCCTGATGTAGCTTCAGCTCCTGGACCGATGCCTGGCACACAGATGGCACTCAGTAAGGACTGACCGAATCTTGTCTGAATCTGCACTGAGATGTAGAAAGTAAAGGGGTCTGTCTCTAGGACAAAGAAACTGGGCCTGTCTTGAGGCGTGGCCCAGGACAAAGGAGGGGACTTGGAGTGATGCATAAGTTGATGTTTCTCAAGAAAAGGAAGCTCAGGACCAGAATCACTGTCGTCACACTGCTGAGTGCCCGTCCTGAATCAGGAGCGGCCTTACCCTAGGTGGCTTTGGGGATGGAAGTCGTTGCTGATAGGCAAATTTTGAGGAGGAAAGGGAAAGAAATTCTTAAGGTATCTGTCCTAAGAAGAAGTGACTTGTCCTATGAGTCGGTGAGCCCCCATGTGTCAGGAGGGTCTTCACTTTGGGGAGAGCATTGGAGAGTGAAGCATACTATCAGACAGAAGGTTGAAGTAGGTGACCTTTAAGGTCCCTGGAGAGTCTATGTGCACAGTCCATATTTGATTGATTTTCTTCTGCTGGCTCAGAGAAGCTGAATCAGGTCCCTTGGGTTAAGGGGAGATGTTGAATCTGACCTTACAGATGGCCATTACCACAGTCAGAACAGTTAAGAAGGGGACTGTGTGTGAATAATGACATGCTGCTCTGCTTGGTTGAGTAACGTGTCTTGGGCACACATGGGGAAAGAGGTCAAGGCTACTGACCTTGCCTGGAGGCAGTGCAGAGGCCCTGGAGAGCTGCAGGGAGGCCGAGCCATCGGGGAGCCCTCCCTGGCTGGGCTGACGGGTTGGAGCATTGAGGAAGCCCTGGGAAGGTGATGCCCAAGAGCCTTGGAGAGCCGAGCTGATGGTGTAGAACTGGAAGATCGGGATTCTGACCAGCAGAGAAGGGGTTAGGGACAGCCCAGGAGAAAAGATCTGGGCGAGCCAGGTACTCAGGAAGAGTGGTTCTTACCCTGCAAGGGTTAAAGCTGAGATTGGGGATGACGGAACCTGAGTCAGCCCAGAACAAAGCAGCACCCAGTGACAGTTCTCACATTTTGGCAGTGATGAAGGCAGCCGGGAATTCTGACAGAGGAAGGTTTTAGAAGCAGACGTCCTGGTTTGAAGTACTGGATATGTGGTCTTGGACAAGTGGCTGAACTTCCAATTCTTAGTTTCCTTGGCTATAAAACAGAGCCCCAAAACATCTCTCTGGTTCTCTGAGGGCCAGGGTGAACACATTAGCTGGGGTCGCAGAAGCTAGCAAGATTTGTGACTCAGAAGTGCCCTGCACTCACAGGGGCAGCGGCTAATGGCATGGCATTTCAGAGTCCCTGAATTGGAGGGTGACAGGGGCTGCCTTCTGAGGCCTGGGGCTCTGAGTCGGGCCTTGAACTTACCATGAAACTTTGTTCTTCCATTCAGGGGTTGGGGCGATGGGCCTGGCAGTGGTCCCACGTGTGAGTGACTGTCCGAGGGACAGATTCATGCTCAGATGTCGACTCTCCTTCCATCCTGCAAGTTGCTGTCAGACTAACGCTGACGAATCGTGACCCGCAGCCTATCTGCAGCTCACTGACAGGCCATCCCCGGAGAGCTGCCACTGGGAGAGTGCCTCCCCTTCTCCCGGGACCCCCGGCCCAGCCTTCCTTGGCATCTCATGGGGAAGTCACATTTTAAAGCTAACACCGTTTTAGTGCCTCCTCCAGGAGGCAGCCGCCTACCAGCCAATGACTTCCAAGTTTGTGCCTCCATTCCTGACCCATCCCTAAACTCCAAACTGGTGTAGTCAATAGTGTGCTTGATATCACCATGTAGATAGGGATCTCAAACAAGACGCGCCCCAGATGGAATGTCTGGACATGCGCCTTCTCCAAGCCTGTTCCTGCCCCAGTCTGTTCCTGCAGCTGCCAGCCCCCCAGCTTCTCTGGCCAAGCCCCTAGATATCTCTGGTAACTCTGCTCCCCTTCCCTCACCCCTACATCCAGTCTGTCTTCATGCCCTACCCGCTCTACCACCAAAACATATCCCCATTCAATCCCCTTCCGCCAAGTCCCCTGTTGCCCGCTGTGCACACCGGCGGCCTCCCTGCTAGCAGTGCGGCAGCCCCGGGACTAGTCATTCCAGTTCCTCTCTTGGCTTTTCAAACCCATTCCCTACCAAGTAACCAGAGGGATCTTTCCAAAGCATAAATCAAGTTATGTTCATCTTCTTAAAACCTTCTAGCGGCTTCCCAGTGACAAAGAATAAAAACAAAACTGAGTGGAAGCCAGATTGCACTGGGTCAACGCATGCACAGCATTTTAAGACATGAAGACAAAGAGCGTGGCTGGGAAAGGACAGAGAAGAGGGAAAGAGCTGCGAGCAGGCAGGCTGTCAAGAGAGTGCTTTTGTTACTCTGGGAGGGACTGACGCAAACACGCTGAAAGATACAGGGAGGACCCCGCCGAGGGGCGGGGTGGGTGGTGTATTTAGGTAACTGATGACTCCTGTTCTCAGAAGGGACATGGAGCTAATTTATATCGTTCGCAAGGGCATTTCTGCCCCAGCTAAGCCTATTTTCATCAACTCCTTTTAAAAGATAAAATAAATAGAGTCCCCTAACTAAAGCCTGCAAGACCTCCCAGAGCTGGCCCTCCTGTCCAGCCCCACCCTGGGACATCCCCCTGCCCTCAGACAGGGCCTCAGGCCTTAGCATGCATATGAATCAAGGGAGAGCTTGTTGAAACACACATTCAAGGCCCTCTTCCTTTTTTCCTGCTCCTCTGCCTTCTCTTCTGCCCTTCCTTCTGGAACATTCTATACTAAAACCATTGGAGGCGGCAGGGCTAGGTAGGCACCTGCCAGGGAGGCAAGGGCAGCCGTGGTGGACCAAAGCATGGGCAAGGAGGGTGAGGACATGTGGAGCTGCCCCACACAGGGTGTCAGAGCCCTGGCAGAATGAGAGGGGACACCCCCCGGGGGCATCCTGGCATGAGGTGACAGATTCAGAGCGGCTGGGGACATCCACGCGAGGCGTGGGCTGATGGCAGTATCCTTTGAGGAGGCAGCCTGAGCCTGAGCAAGGCGAGAAGGGCACCCCACGGATGGGTGAGTAGCATGGGATGTCGGGGCCCACGCAGGGTGCACACCATCCACACAGAGCTGTGGCAGTGGCCTGAGATGCAAATTCAGAGCCCAAGCAGGTTGAGAGCATCCATGTGGAGGAGAAGCTGGCCGCTAAGATGGCAGGCTGGTCATACTCAGGAGGGGTGACCAAGTAAACATTAAGGGCAGTGGAAACCAAGTGTTATGGGTTAAACTGTGTCCCCCCCAAATTCATAAAGTCCAAAGCCCCAGGGCCTCAGAATGTGCAGATGTGGATGAGGTCATACAGGAGTAGGTGGGCCCCTAATCCAACATGATTGGTGTCCTTATGAGAAGGGGAAACTTGAACACAGACATGCACACAGGGCAAACCAGGAGGGAGAAACTAGGGCGATACATCTACAAGCCAAGGAACACCTAAGATCGTCCACAAACCAACAGAAGCTGGGAGAGGGGCACGGAACAGATTCTCCCACACAACCAGATGGATCCAGCACCGCCGACGCCGGATCCTGGGCTCCAGCCTCCAGAGCTGTGAGACCACACATCCCTGCCATTAAACCGCCCACTTTGAGGTGCTTTGTTTACAATAGCCCCAGGAAACTAGGCTGTGTTTGTCATCATCAGGGAAGGGAGTTATGAACACCGAAGGGGAGAAACTGTGAACCCCATGATGTTGAATTTGCATTGGCTAGATCCAGGTGAATTCATGGTTTTCCATATTTAGAGATAGATACAGAAATAAGTGTAAATGTACTGTGTGTGTACATGGGCGTATATTTAATATAATATATATGTATATATACATATTTACAACCACATTAAATATAACATGTAATAATGTATAATATAATATCTTACATATATTTCTTAGCTCTGTTATCTGAGAAAGCCTGAAAGCAGTGAGACTCCATAGCCATGAATGTGCCTAGCACCTAGATCTTGGCTTCTACATACCATTTTCTGCTAAAAGGAGAAAGGGCTCCTCGGAGAAATGGTTTTATTCCAGGCCTGGGCCAGGGAAGGCACAAGATGAACTTGGAACGTCTTGTGCCAAAAGTAAGGAAGCACTCAAAGAGTGAGGGGAGCATGCCAAAAGGACACAAGGGGCTCCCACTGGTCAAATATGAGCTAGCTGGGGCATCAGATTAAACAACGGTGGCAATGGATCAGAACCTATCGAATAAAATGGGGAATCGTGAGTCCATAGAAATCATATGTAAAAAGGAATCAATCAAAAATGGGATGAGGAATAAAATAATACATGATTTCAAAATACGTCCTTGCAAAACACTTATTGCAAAGAGGAAAAGGGTAACTTTAGAGTGGAGAAGCATGGCAGACACCGTCTTAATTAAGCAGTCAAAATGATCCTCTCCGGGAAGGGGACACACTGAAAGCAGGTGCCACTGGATAGGATGCAGGAGAAGACGGCAGTGTAAGTGACGCTGTGCTAGTCCTGCCAACGATGCATAAGCTGAATTTAATCATGAGTAAGTATCACACAGACCCAAAATAACTGTCCTGTAATCTTCAGAAGTGTCAAGGTCTTGAAAGTCAAGGAAAAACGAAGGAAATTCTTCAGACTAAAAGATTAAAGGGATATGAAAACTAAATGTAGCACATGACTCTGAAATAGATCTTTTTGCTATAAAATTCATTATTGTAACAACGGGAGAAATGTGGGTGGGCTCTCAGGATTAGATGCTTCACTGAATCATTGTTAATCTCTTGATTTTGATGGTTGTGTTGTGGTTGTGTAGAATGCCCTTCTCTGTAGAAAACATACACTGAAATTTTGGAGGATGGTAGGGTATCAGGTCAGCACTTTGCTCTCATATGGTTCAAGAAAACACTAATTTTTCTACTGTATTTTCAACTTTCCCATAAGTGTGATAATTGCAAGAAAAAAACAAGTTTTTATCAAAAGCAGATTCCTGGACTCTGCCCCCTAGGGGTTCTGATTTAATATGTCTAGAACGGGACCAGGGTATTTGCATTTCTAACCATTTCCCAGGCCATGTTGCTGCTACTGGTCCTGGGCCACACTGAGTAGCAGGTGTCTGTGCATTGACCTTCTTCCTGTTTCTGGAATCACCAGCTCATCATTGTCATGGGTCCCATGCTCCACACCTTCTATCTAGAAAGGGTTTCTCTCACATCTTGCAGAATTAGCTCTGTGTCATTCAGGTCTCAACTCGGACACCACGCTCTCAGAGAGGCCTTCCTTCTGGAGGTTCTTGGGAGAATCCATTTCCTTGTCCCTTCCAGATTCTGCGAGGGTGTAAAATCTGCCTTGTCCACATTCCTTGGCTTGTGACCCCTTCCTCCATCTTCAAAGGCAGCAACAGTGCATCTCTCTGCCTGTCGTCTGCAGTCACCTCTTCCTCTGAGGGGCTCTTGTCCCCCATCCACTTTTAAGAACCCTTCTGATTACATTGGATCTGCCCAGATATCAGGGACTATGTCCTTATCCTTAGGTTAGGATTAGGAACTTTACATCTGCAACCTTAATCCCCCTTTGCTGTGGCACCTAATATAGTCATGGCTTCCAGGGATTAGCATGTGGACATCTTTGGGGGCCATTCTTCTGCCCGCCACACCATCTGAAGATTCATCACCCCCTGAAATTATTACTCGCTACAGTTATTATCATACTTACTTGTATGCCTGTTTGTTGAACAAGCTATCGGTGAAATAGCAGGCGGATCTTAAAGTTCCTGGCAGACACATTTCCTAGATTCAAATCCTCACTTTCATACAGTGAGGATTGCTTACCTCCTATGAGGTGTCTCCGTCTCCTCCTCTGTAGATGAGAATAATCGGACCTTCCTTATAGGGTTGCCTTGAAGATTAAAGGAGTGAGTTTTTAGCAGACAATCTGATCTGTACCATGTGCTAAATAAGCATTAATCAATATGCCACTAATCTGGCTGAAACCCCCAGCTGCTAAAGGAATGAACGTAGCGCTGTCTTATTCTGGGACTGAAGGTCTCCCTGTCATTAGTGATCTCCCTCTTTACCGAAAAGGTTTTCTTGTAAAAGAAAGTTTCCCATCCATGACCTCTTCTGTATTCGTTTCCCTAATACAGGGGCTGCTCTAACAAATTGTCACAATCTTAATGGCTTAAAACAACACAAATGTATTCTCTTACGGTTCTGAAGGTCAGGAGTCTACAGTGAGTCTGCAGAGGCTAAAATCAGGGTGTCGGCAGGGCCGGTTCCTGCTGGAGGCCCTAAGGGAGAATTTGTTCCTTGCCTCCTCCAGCTCCTACAGGCCGCCAGCAGTCCTTGGCTCGGGGCCATATCACGCCCACCTACTTCTGTCACTGCATCACTTTGGCCCTCTGCTCACTCTGATCTCTTATAAGGACTCTTGTGATGGCAAGTCCAGGATAATCCTCTCATCTCAACATCCTCCACCTAATTACATCTACAAAGTCCCTTTTGCCATATAAAGTAACATACTCACAGGTTCCAGGGATAAGGGTGTGGGTATAGATGGGTACCTCTGGGGGAAAGAGGCATTATTCAGCACCTTCCTCGAACCAGTTCTGCAGGATAGAAACTTTGAAGTCATCTGCTTCTGCACTGCTCCTTATATCTTTCTCCTCACTCAAAATGGGCTGTCTGTGGAAGGGATGTCCTGCCACCTTTTCTGTCTAAGTTCCTGTCTAACATGGATGGAACAGCATCTACCCTGCAGCATCTGGGGGATGAATGAGCAGTATTTGCAAAGCACATCTCACAAGGACAGGAGCCCAGGGGCAGCAGAGTACATGTTTATACTTGACTCTTTCTCCTTCTTTTAAGAGTCCAAGGCCCCAGGCAAGGTTGAGCAAGACTTCTTCTACAGACAGACCTCTGGCCACTCGCTGCTTCTCATCATCCTCTCTCTGCATTGTCTCCATGACAGCAAAGTTCTATCCTCAGCTTTCTGAGACACCTTGACCTTAAGAGAAGATTATAGAATCATTAGTAATGCTCAGTTCTCACCCACCTCCAACTTGCCCGCCCCCACCTCCCAGTACACACAGAGACACACATTCATATCCTTCAGGGTCGTCCCGCTTGATTGTGAACTTCCCTTTGGTGAGCAGGAAAAAGGCATCTGGAGGGAGATCTTTCTTTCTGGAGCTTCAGAAAACAGGAGAAGACCTATCTCAGGAGAAGATCTATGGCAGATCACTCATCAACACCACCCATCACCACCACAACTACCTTTTATTTTTCCTTTCAGATCTTACCCTAAGGGCCTTGCCTTTCTCCCAGGAGTTAAGGGAAATCAAATTAAGTATTTGATATAAGAGTTATTTGCACTGTTGGGGTCCCACCATATGTCCACTTCACCAACACCGTTATTATCTGACCAAACCAGGCCTGGTGCCCTCCTAGAGCACTGGCCCTCCAAGAGTACCACTGGCCAGATGGGTTGGGGCTCTACCAGGTGGTTCTGGACTCCAGAGCCCTTAGGAAGATGGATTGTCCTCCTTTTTTTATGCATGGGAATCCCTGAAAATCACTGATACCCAGTCCTCCAATCAAGCCTGTTCATTTATTCAAAGGTTCTCTACAAGCCAGGTGCAATTCTAGGTTTGGGAATGTGGCAGTAGGCAATGGAGGCAGTCTTTTCCCTAATATGGCTCAGTCTGGCCCACCTCAGACCTTACTTTGGCTTTTAGGGTAGGCAGTGGGGTGGGATATGATAGCAACTTTTGCCAGAGATGGTTGAGTTCTCTAAGTCTGTTCTCCTCACTATATCCTGTCATTCTTAACTCATCTGGAAGAGTCTCAGACCTCTCAGAGCATCTGAAGAAAATTTTGTGTGTGCACCCTTGAAACATGAACATGTACACACACCCCTACATACACACACACACACACACACACACACACATTTTGCAAATAATTTAATTTCTGGGCATCAAAGACCCATGACCCCCTCTCATGGTTCTCAGGTCAGAGACCACTTCTCACCAGTTCTGTCCAATCTGGTCAAACCTCTATCCTTCTGCAACTGGTCTCACTTTCTCAGAGGTCACAGAATCAATGACTTAAGAAGTTTAGAGATTGCTGAATAAAGGTTCAATTTCACACCCATCCCTATGGATGCTCACAGGTGAAAAGAGAAATGATGGATGCTAACTCAGGCAGCAAAAAGAGAAAGAATGCCTCTTTAGACTTGCCAGAGACAGAAGGTGTGTTAAGCAAAGGATGTTGGAAATAGCTATTACTTCTACCTTGTATAATAAAAAAAAAATTATGTTCAAATGAATTGTAACCTCAATGAATTGAGAATTTTCAATTGTACATTTTGACTTTTAGACTGTAATGAGCAGCTCCTTTTGAGAGGCCCTTGCCCCAAGCTGAGCTTAAGGACTCCTGTCTGAACCAGTGCCTGTACCCAAAATGATAATTAAAGCGCATCTATGGAAAAGAACATTTTCATTTTATGGTACAATAGGGGTTCAAGGTTTGTCTCTTTTGTGCATTAGAAATAGTGATGTCTTTATGTTCAGGAAAAAATTGCCTGCTAATTCTACCCAACTTTGAATCACAGAGTCAACTTCTTAAGAGAACAATTCTGCACCAATCCGTGAATAATTTAACACGCACACACTCTTTATTATAATCAGATTCTGAACATCAACTCTCCAGTCGCTTACCGCTTCCTAACCCATTAGTGTCTTGGGATCTATGGGCAGCTCGGAATCAGGGAAGCAGCCCTGGAAGGGAGCTGGCTGTTAACCGAGGTACTGAAATAGGCCTATCCTTCAAGTTCGCTTTCTCATTTCTGAATATTGTTTCCAGCATAAGATTACATCTGGTTGAACAAGACACATTATTACTTGAAAGTAAATGTTTCCCAGAACTTTCCTTTGGATTCCTAATTTACTGAGTTCTCTTCTAATTCTCCAACCCCCTTTCTAGCCACTCTCCTATAAGAATTTCATGCCCCAGCCACACTGCTTGACTTGGAATTTCTCTTACACAACAGGCTACTCTATAGTTCTGAGCCTCCATGTATGCTATTTCTTGAAATATCACACACACACACACAGCATCTCTTCACTTTGTATAATGATTTGTATCACTCTTACTAACTATTGATTCTTTGAGTTTCAGCCTAAGTGTCACCTTCTTTAGGGAGCCTTTCCTGATTACCCTTTAGTTGAGCCTCGTATACTTGGAAAATTGTTACCCTCTACTGCTTCGAATAAAGTTAATCAATTCCAACTCCATATCCCCACAGTGTCTTCTGCTTCCTTCCGTCATATTGTGTAGCATTCTCAATTGTCATTTCCATTTTCTGCCTCTGTCTTCTCCAGTAGACTTTGATTGCCATAAAGTCATGGACCCTAATGGTAGAGTTCCCTGTTCCCAGTACAGGTGCAGTGTCTGCCACATAGCAAGTACTAAACTACTTGATAAAAGTGTGGGTAACTCTGCAACTCCCCATAGAACTACAGGAACTGAAGCCTCTGAGTGTAATTCTGCCGGGATGATACATTATTTACAAGAAGGATGGAAGAGAGGGAGAGAACAATTAAGAAACTATCAAAGCATAGAGGATGGAATATTTGAGAGAAAGGGAGTATAAATGGAAATTTTAATTGTTTTCTCAAAGGTTGACCTGGAAATGAGGAGTGGTTTCTCAGAAAAGGTAGAAAATGAAAGGCGCTTAAAGAGAAAAAAATAAATGTTTACAATTATAGGGGAAAGCCTTTTCCCATGTCTCCTGATTTCTAGCTAAGATGACTTCCTAAATGCACTTAGCCTCTTGACAAGCCCTAACTCAATCCCACAGTTAGTAATTACAGTGAATTACTAGTTTGGTGACAGCACTCATGTTCTACTGTTTCTCAGTTAGATAACTTAGCAAATATCTTGGGTGGGAATCAACTCCCTTTTCTCTGTCCTCCTCCACCCAGGCTATCAGGAGACGGTGACCTGGTCTGCAGATTTGAGCTTTTCCTCTAATTTGGGTGGTCCCAAGGTCTAGACTAGATGTAGGGATTAGCAAGTTCTCATGACTCTTCTGTTATGATTCTGTAACCCGGCCATTTTTAGTGATATTTTGATGTTCCTTGTTCCTACTCTCTCCCTTCTCTTTTAGTTCTGAACTCAACTGAGGGAGAGAGGTACTATTTACCACGTCCTTTCAGAAACTCCAACAGGTGCCGACTGGTTCAGTCATTCATCCCATGAATATTTATCAAGAATCTCTGTGCCAGGAACAGTGTTATGCCCAGGAATGAGAATACAAGAACAAGATGTAATATTTCCCTGTCCTCAAGGAACTAAGAGACCAGTGATAGAGACAAAATGAAAGGCAAACTACTGAGATACAATGTGTTATAATTCAGGATGAGCAACGTGCTATGGGAACACTGAGGTAAGATGGATTCATTCTGTCTGGAGGAGTAGGGTATGGCTTTGACTGACAGGGAGATATTTGTGTCAGGTCCTGAAGAATAGTTAGGGGTTTTCCATACAAATTAAAGTCTAGAGGCTGTTCCAAGCAGTGCAGAAGTTCAGCAGTTTCAAAGTGCATAGCATTTTGAAGGCATAACCAATATGCTGTGCAACATCCTGGAACGCAGGGAAAGGGAAGATGGCTGTAGGTAAACGTGGAGAAGAGTTGGTACCAGATGAAAGTCATCTTCAATACCAGGATACGGGATTTAGACTTTATCCATACAAAAAGGACCAGGAAGGTTCTGTAATTTATAAAGATGCCACGTTTTCAGGATCTGGCCCTTTGCCCCGGCAATCAACTTGTTACAGTCTCTTTGAGCTCCTCCTGTCATATGAAAGAAAGAAAAAAAGAAAGGTCTGAGGAGGCTGGAGACCTTGTACAATTATCCTCTTGACAGTGATTTTCTCCAAAGTGTTCTCTTGACCACAGCATGATTAATCTTTCTGCAACCATAATCTAGCATCCCATCAAAGTGCAGATGGAGTGACAAGGGCCATGTACACCCCCTGGACCATAGGAACATGCCTAGGTTTCTGAATACATTCCCATTAGATTTGGGGAAGACAGCATAAAGATTAGAGAAAAGATAGCCTAATTGGTTAGAGGTTATTGTCTCTATGAGTTTATAAACTCCTGCAACTAAAACTGAAATTCAAATGATCTGAAAGATGTGTGTCTCTGTGATGGGGACATCCAACCCTGGCCCCAACTTTTGATGCTGGCCTCAAAGAAGAGAGGGAAATAAAAAGAAAGCATTAAGTGCTGCCCCAGGCATCTGCCCCAACCACCTTGCTCATGTCCAGTCCCCAGTACCCTCTCACGGAGCTAGTTCTCAGCGTGAAATGTCAGCTCCAGACAAAGGCAACCCTCTTCCCTTGACTTCAGTGGATGAGGGCTGCCCGAACTTGGCTGAGCCCATCCTGCCCATCAGGTCCCCACATCCTTGGAGGAAGCACATGTGTGCCCCGTGTCAGGACCAGATGAATGAAAACCCAGGCCCAGCTTTGAGGAATTAAGAACAGGGATGGAGACCAAGTACTTGATCTTAAAGTACTGTCAGCCTAGAAGACCTCACCCTTGGGGGAAAAGAAAAGACGAGAGTTCTTGTCCTGAGGGAATTCCTAGTTCTCGGTAGTGAGAAAGGCTCAGAGGTGGAGCTGTTAGAGGAGCGTGCCAGCCTGTTACAATGAAGTAGAATAACAAGCCACTTGTGCAAACTGCAGGGTCCAGCTGTCTCCCCTGTCCTTCTCTACCTAGTGGGAAAACTCAGTTTCTCCCTGAGAATCCTTGGGTCATAAAAACTTTCCTCTTCTCTGTGCTCCTGTAGACCTGTTTGAACCTGTTCTCATGGATCAGCCTCTTTTATTAAATGGTAAATTCCCTAAAGGCTTGTCTCATTTCTGCATTATCTTTCCTCACTTCCCTCACTTCCTCCCTCAGCTCTTGCACATTTTTCTGTAGATCCGTCAGCATGGCTATGACTTTTATTCTGAATTCTTTTTCTGGAAGACTATGCATGTCGATTCCTTCAGATTCTCTCTCTGGGGTGGTGTTTGTCTGAAGCTTTGTCTGTATCATATTCTTCTGTCTTCTCATGACTAGAGAATTAGTTGTTGGTATTTGTCACGTATGTCCGCTGGGCTCTTTATGACTTTAAAAAGGAAAGAGAAGAGAGGACAGAAAAGAAAAAAAGAAAACAAAGAGAAAAAAAAATACTTCTACTAATAAAAAAAGTAAAAAGAGAGAGAAAAAGGAGAAGAAAAGAAAGAAAAAGAAAAAGCAGCAACACGTAAAAGAAAAAAAAACAAAACAAAACCAAAAACACCAAAACGCCCACTGAGGGTGGTTTCTGTGTGAATGCTGTAGGTGGCGCTATTGCTCCACTATTCCAGAGCCGTGGCCACGTCGCTCCACACGGCCCTTTAAAGCTGTGGCCGGGGTGAGAATGAATGGGAGGCTGTTGAAAGAGAGGGAAAGAAAAAAAGAAAAGAAAGGGGAGAAAAAACAACAACTAAAAAGAAAAAAAAAAGCCACTGAGAGTGGGTTCTGTGTGAATGCTGTAGGTGGCGCTGTTGCTCCACTCTTCCGGAGCCATGGCTGCACTGCTCCGCAAGTCCCTTTATAGCTCTGGCCGCTTTGCTGGGACTCCCGCCGGAGTGCTGGGGTGGAGGAGCGCTCGGGTCTCGCTGGGTCGTGGCTCCGTCCTGCCTCACCGGGTGCCAAGTCCTCTCTCCGGAGTGTCTGACCGCCGGAGCTCTGGGGGGGAGGAGCGCTCGGTCCCACCAGGTCGCTGCTCCGTATCCGGTCCGCCTCACCAGCTGCCAAGTTCTCTCAGGTGTACCTGTACGCTGTGCACTTTCCTGTGTATTCTGGTCTCTCTTTTAGGGATAGTTGTATTTGCTGTATTTTCGTGAATAAATATAATGTTGGGAGGAATATTTCTGCCGGTCTGTTCACGTCGCCATCTTCCCGGAAGTCCTTTATTCTTTAACTTACGGATTGATCTGGATACCCAAAATGTAAGTGAGCTTGTCCTTCGGGGACCAAGAAAACCACTGTGCACTTGCAGACAGGATCCCCAGGTTGTTCCCATTGCAATCTTCATTAACATCACCACCATCCAGAACCACCACTTACTACGGACCTCCTCCAGGCCAGGCATTGTGATAGGCGACCTCTTACCTAATTATGTTACCTGTAATTCCTACAACATCCCAAGAAGGTAGGTACTGGCTTCTCCATTTTACAGAGAAGCACAAGAAACTTGGGACATTAAATGACTTGCCCAGGATCACACAGTTTGTAAGTGGTAACGCTTGGATTCCAGCCACTGCTTTTCCATATGACGGGCATTGAAGACGATGCTGGTCTGCTTCACAGGGGCCGTGCTTTTTAGACGCATTATCATCCCTCCTCACCCCACCTCCTGACTTCTGAGCCAGGCCTTTCATTTTCATCTGGGGACCCACCATCCCCTCCATCCCAGTCCCCAGGTGGCCTCGACTCCAGAAGGGAAGTGTGTCTGGCACATGACTGACGAGATCACAAGATTCCGTGAGACTTCAGCGGAGGACTCTGGGAGACAAAAGAATTTATTTATGTATTTTTTTTTTTGCCCAAAGATTTCAAGATGAGAGGAAATAAAGTCTTCGGCTACTGCCCTGGGCTTGCCACCACTGAAGCCCAAGGCTTGAACACAGCTCAGAAAGGGGTGAGCCTGAGTGAGCGGTGCCTGAAGCCCTAGCCATCCTTGCTGTGCGGTTACGTGACCAGCAGACTCCCTTCCCCATCCCTTTTCTTTGGGTTCAGGACAGTTAGGGCTTTCTTGCCACACACAGTAGAAAAAGCCCTGTTGCCTAGTCCCCCTCTGAAACTAAAGTTTTTATCTCATGCCCTGTGTTAGTTCCCTGAGGCTGCTCTAATAAACTGCCACAAGCGCAGCGACTTAGAACAGCCCAACTTTATTCTCTTACAGTTCTGGCAGCCAGAAGTCCTCAAATCAAGGAGTCAGCAGGGGTGTATTTCTTCTGGAGGCTCTGGGGGAGACTGCTTGCCTTTTCTAGTGTCCAGAGCTCACCTGCACTCCTTGGCCCACAGCCTCTTCCTCCATCTTCTGAGCCAACAGTGTACTACCTCCAAGTCTCTCTCTATATATGTGCACACACACACACGCACACATATACACACATACACACACACACACACAACTCTCTGCTGCTCTGGCTCAAACCTCTGGCCTGCCTCTTACAAGGACCCTTGTGATTATCTAAAACCCACCCGAATAATCCAGGATAATCTCCCCATACCGAGGTCTTTAATTTGATATCACCTGCACAGTTCCCTTCGCCATATGAGGTGACATATTCACAGGTTTGGGGCTTCAGGATGTCTTTCGGAGGACCACACTTCTGCCTCCCACATGCCCTGATCCAGCTTCTCAGGAGGCTTTTGCTACTGAAGACGCCCAGGCCTAGAGGCTGTGTCCTGCCCTCTGTCCATCACAGCAGCCACGCAGAGGTTCCTGTCCACAGGCCACATGCTTCTGTGGACCGAGCCCCTAGTAGGCATGGCAGGTGTCTCAGCATCATGTGTCACCCTGAGCCTCTCTCTGGCCCTCCATCTCCCTTTTGTACAAGGAGGGACATGGATTTGATGGTCCCCAGGAGGCTTCCAGTTCTGACCTCCTGCTTTCTAAAGTCATTTAATCTTCAGGCAGACAAGGGAGCGCCCAGCCTGGACCTCGTCCGTTCGTGGTGAGAAGAGCAGCTTCCAGAGAGAAATGGTTTGCCAGGGACCCAGTAGCAGGAACCATGTTTTATGTAAGCAGGAGCCATAGAAGTCCCCCGGTCTTACATATTCAAATTATATTAGCACAAATTTAATTTGGATGGAATTTTTAAAACATGACCCATAAAAAAATCCACATGCACTGCTGCCCAGGGCCTCCAGGAGGAGCGATGCCCTTGGGGGCCAGCAAAAGCACCCCCTTGTGCTGTCATCAGTACCTTCTGCCAGGAGACACCTGAAGGGCTTGAGGGGAGAATGTGTAAGCTCAGGAAGGCCTTTCTATGAAAGGGCGCAGACAAGATGAAGTCAAGCGAACGCCGCGCTTCCCTCTTTGACATTTCAAGGCAAAGGAAGGGTAGAGGTGTAGTATGAATGTGAGCCTGGTGATGACTCGAGGAGGCCAGAGGTCAGCAGGCCAGGGCCTTGGGTCTGAGACCTGCTCAGACACACATGTTAGGCAAGCCTCTGAATCCCCCTAAGCCTCAGTTTTCTCGTCTGCCTCTAAAATAGCGGTTCTGATATCAGCCTGTGCACCTCGCAGAGAGGTTCTCAGACCATGTTGGCTGAAAGCCCCTGGGAAACAGTGACACCTACTTCACAGGCCTGACCTGTCAGGGAACCATCAGCTTCTTTTTCATGGGCTTTTCTCAGTGGGGATTTCACAGTCATTACCCAGCATCTATGCCCAAAGTAGCTCAGTGCCGGGGTCCAGTGTTGGCCTGAGATGGAATCCGCCTGGGTCGAAGCACGCCAAGTCTTGGTGACCTAAGGAATGCTTCCCAGCGGAGGCCCCTGGACAAGTTACTTCACTTCCCTGTGCCTCAGTTTCCTCACCAAAATGGAGATGATAGGAATGCTACCTACCTCCTCGGGCTGTTGGGAGGGTTTTACAAATTAACACGTGTAAAGCTCTAAGCCCTGGGGCCTGGGGCCAACCAGGTGTGATGCAGGGGGTTGCCAGTATTGTTACTCCATCCTCCAGTCTTCCTGGATGGCACCGCCCCTGTTCTGGGCAGCCCTGCCATGGATGCTTATGTGGACAAGTGCAGCCGGCCCCACTTCCCCAGGCCCTCGCCTCTGTCCCCCCCTCCACAGCAGCTGCTTGAGGGAGGCCAAAGCCTGCTGCTACCTCCCTGGTCCCTGCAGCACAAAGGTCACACTGCCGGGCGTGGCTCTTACAGTCCTTTAACCATCCAGCCCAGATACATGTCCCAGTTTCACCTCCTTTCCTGCCCACTCAGCTCTCCGGCCACACTGAGTTTCTGCTCCCTAAACCCCTGCTGATCATACCATCAGGCCTTTACCTCCGCTATGCTCACAACTCAGAATGCCTTCTCCCATCCCCTCCATCACCCTGAAACTTCCAATGGACCCTTCAAACTCGATTCCTCCGTCTGCCACCTCACGCTCTCCGTGAGTGGGCCCCAGCCCATTTTCCTGTTACACTCCCACCCTCTCCTGCTTGTGTGCCATGCGGCAGCCACGCCAACCGCTCACAGCCCTCCACAGTTCAGGCCAAAGAACGAGAATGGTCATGAGTGGAGTTTCCAGGGAGGAAACGCCAAGGGACAGGGACCCCTCAGTCCTCCTGCCTTTACCCCGAGAGGCCTGGCAAGTTGGGAACAAAAGACTGAATCACCTTCTCCGCTTAGTCTCATCCATGGGTTTCCTTTTTTATTTTCTTGAGAAATGTTAAAGGTACAGAAAAAAAACATACAACCCACCTCCCTATACACCACCCAGAACTGCCAACCTGTTCATGTTATTTGCTTTGTCTTCTTTTATTAACAACAAAAACTTCTCTCATTTGATGATCCTGAGATTGGTCCGCACTGCTGCATGAATCTGGCCCGTTCCTTCACCTTGCTTTTAATCTCATTACACGAATATACTGCATTTTACTCTCTCTCCCCTCCCACAGTCTGAAATTTAAGTTGTTTTTCATTGTTTGTTGTTACATTCGATGCTGCATTAAAAATCCTTGCACATATGTGAGACTTACCCCAGGGTAGACACCTTGACGGGCAATTGCTGGGTCTCGGGGTTCGGCTGCATTTTCAGCTCTGAGGGTTTTGCCAAATTGCTCTCCAAAGTGGTTGTGGCAATTCTGTCTGCAGCAACGTCTGACTGTGCCCATTTCCAGGTGGCCTTTACTTTATGCATGAGGAAACTCAGGCCCAGGGAGTGGGCCTACCCAAGCCCAGATCCAGGGAGTGGAATTGCCCAAGGTCCTGCAGCCAGTTTTGGGGAGTCTGTATTAGTATCTAGCCTCTGGACTCATACGCCAAGTCTTGGTGACCTAAGGAATGCTTTCCCCAGTGACCCTTACTTTGCTCAGCCAGGGATGTGCTCTAGTGGTAAGTTTCCCCTTGACCTCTGGCTGACCAGGCTTTTCCCAACCTTGTAAAACACTCATTTGTTCCTACTATTCAAGAAAAGAAAAACCTTCATAATAAAAGTTACTGGCAAATAACAAGTGTCTTGAATCATGGAAATTTTGCATGCATTTTTCAACACTAAAAATGAAAACATGCTTTTCTTTACTAAGAGGATTTCTTTCTACTGCACTTATCACCCCTGGGAAGGAAATCTGATGTACCTTGCCTCTGTTTTATGGCCGTCCTGGAGAACTGAGCTGTTGTCAATGGAAGCATGAAGAAACTACAGGGATAAAAATTAGACAGCGATGGAGGCTATGATATTCAAATAAATGTTATTATTTGAAATTGGATTTTGTGGCAACAGCTACAGCAGTTATCACTGGGGGTGTGAAGGTCACATCTTCAGATATTGAGGACACAGAAATTTTAGCTTCCAAAGGCCTGGTACTTTCTGGATTCTCTTCAAGGTTGCCTTTAGCTAATCACACCTCCATCCACATATGAAGGGTCAATGTCCACACAGGGGTGGGCCTGACAAGGCTGAGACCGAGATAGGCCCAGAAGGCGGAGGGGAAGGAGGTTCAACCCATCAGCCAATCTCAGAACACAGTCACCAGGTGAGCCTATGAGTGGTGTCAGGGAGGTTCCAGCAGAGGTCCTGGCAGAGAAAGGTGGAGAAAGAGCTTCACCTTGTGGGTCAGAGAGCGGGCAGAAGTGAAGGGAGATCCCGACATTTGTCAGGTGTTTATTGCCTCCCTCCATCTCCTGGAGGGCTACATCTTTGTTCCATTCATCCCTACATTTCCAGGGCTTAGGGAAGTGCCTAGCACATAATACATACTCACTAAATGCTCGTTGGCTGAACAAATGAATGAGTGAATGATAAACTAATCCCATGCATAGCACCAGAGCCAGGTCAGAGACCCCCAGGGCGGAGCCCCTGCGGGCTGGAGTGAGCTCTCTGGCAGTAGATCGCCCAACCCAGTCCTGTTTTCCGGGATCTTTCTGACCAGACGCTCCCTCCATGCAGACTTCTAGTTGCTCTAGGGCATTCTCAATTCTCCCCTTTTTAGATAACCTGCACTCTCAGGGTGAGCACCACACAAGCAGTTGAGTATCCCTGGAGTTCTCCTGACGACTCCCTCTCGAGCCATCAGTCACCAAGCCCTCTCCAGTCCACCTGCCAGTTCCCCTTCTTCTGCCTTAGACAAAAACCTCCTTCAATCTCAACTGTCTCCCTGCCTCCAGACCTCCCCCTTTGAAGCAGGCAGTTTTCACTTGCTTAAGCTACAGTAACAAACAGCTCCTCAGTTTTAGAATCTTGTGGCCGTGAGATATATCTACCACTCATGTTACTGTTGCCTGTGGCAACTCTCCTCTACTCCCAGCATCCAGGATCCAGGTTGGAGGAACATCCCCTATCTGAGCCTGCCATTTTCACAGAAGAAGGGAAAGCCAAGAGAGTAGCAGAAAACTCAGTGTATCTGTGATGGTTTTAAAATCCATCCGAAATGTCCTGATGCCCTTTCCTTCAAGAGGTGGAGGTTTAATTCTTCTCCCTTGAATGTGAGTTGGACTTAATGACTCACTTCTAACAGAATATGGCAGAAGTGACGGGTGTGCTTCCTGTGGCCAGGTCGTGGGAAGCATTGAAGCTCTGCCTCTCCCTCAGGGGTAACTGCTCTGGGGGAAGCCGGCTGCTATGTCATGAGGACACTCAAGCATCTCTGTGAAGAAGTCTTCACAGTGAGGAACTGAGACCTCCTGACAACAGCCAGCATTAACCTGTTAAGTGTGTGAGGGATTTACCTTGGAAACAGATCCTCCAACCCTGACCAGGCCTTCAGATGGCGGCAGGCCCGGCTGACACCTTGGCAGGAACCTCAAGGGAGACTCCGAACCAGAACCAGTGTTAAGCTGCTCCCAGATTCCTCTCCCACAGAAACTATATGAGATAATAACTATTTATTATTTTAAGCCACCAAGTTTTGGGGTAATTTGTTACACAGCAGTAGATAAAACTTTCTAAAGCTTCTACTCAGAATTGGCATATATCCCTTCTATTTTCATTTAAGTCACCAAAACAGGTCACGAATCAGCCTGGCATCAAGTCCCTCTGGAAGAGTCGCAAACCAAGAGGGCAGTGGATGGGGTGGGGAAGTGATCACTAAAACACAATGATATGGCCCACCCATCCCACCTCAGCCCCTCCTGAACTTCAGCCTCCGGAGAGGTCACTCTAAATGGCAAAGCTCGCCATACCAACTTCTGTGCTTATAACCCTTTAGTGGCTCTCAGATGCCCTCAGCACAAAATGCCACCTCTTCCTCAGTCCTTCTAGGCCTCCACACTCTGCACACAGCCTTCACGCTGCCTCTCTATGTGCACATGCCCCCAGCCTATGCTCTGATCGATTTGTCTGTTCACGCCTGTCTTCCTGAGGGCAGAGACTACATCTGATTCAACTCTCCTGATTGTCCCACACAGTGCCGGATGGTCTTTAGTGTTGGATGGGTGGATGGATGGATGATGGATGGATGGATGGATGGGTGGGTAGATGGCCACCTAAGGCTCTTCACAGACCCCCTGGAAGGTGACGCCTGCATAGGAACAACCTGAGGCTCTTCCTTTCTTCATGACAACAGTCCCAGTAGCAGTGATAGTACCACCATCACCCTCTGACAGCCCCGGGCACTGTCACACACAGAGCTCTGGGTTATGAGTGACACATGGGCTGCCTACCTGCCCGTGGGGTTGACTCACAGAGGTCTCACTCACATGTGTCTTTGGCCCAACTCTGCCTCCTGACCAGAGCCATTTGATCCTGACGGGAACACCTGATCCCAGGTGAACTTCGCATGTTGAACAGAGACACAAAGACTGAGAATTTTGGAGCCAAGTCAGATTAAAGACGGCGTGCTCTGGAGGGATCCACACCGTCCTGCTGATTCTAAATATATAACTTCCCTTGCTCCTCAAACTCACCCGAGTTTTGTGTGTATGTGTGTGTGTGTGTGTGTGTGAGTCATTTGCAGCTAAAGGATCCTTTAAGCCTCACAACAAACCTGTGAGAAAGGTTTTATTATGCCCATTTCACAGATAAAGAAACGGAGAAGCCGAGAGGTGAAATGAAGTGCTCAAGACCCCCAGCTAAGAAGCAAGGAGGAAGAATAATGCCTCGCCAGTCCCACTCTCTCCCCGGTCTTCCCAACAGCCCTCCCTACTGGACTGCCGGGGCTGGGAGGTTGATTCCCAATCTGCAGATGAGAAAACTAAGGCCCCGAGAAGAGGAGTGACTTTCCTAGAGACACATAGGGAGTCAGAGACAGGGCTGGTTTTCAGATTCTTACCCAAGGGTTCCCTGCTCTGTCCCTACCCCTGGGCCTGGCCCTACTCCCAGGGTCCCTGCAGCAGCTCCCCCAAAGTACTGAACTTGTCCCCTGAATCTACCTAATGCCACAGGAAGAGAAGCTATTTGGCCTCAGAGTTATTTCCTAGACAAGCAAAGAAACAGCTGCAGGCCCCAGCCTGGGAAAAGGAAGCCACTCATTCAGGGTATCGGCCCTGGTCCGGCAAGCATCCAACCCCGCTTACCGGTGTTCCCAGCATTGTGGTCACAGAGCACTGGAGTGTCATCCTTGCCACCATCTGGGCCTGGAGGGTCTCGGTGACACCCCCAGGAATGGGGCCTGGGACGCCAGTGCATGCTAGGTGCCTTGGGCACCCACCTCCTGGACATCTGCATGCGCAGGGAACCTTGGCTGAACCCTTCTGCAATGTGTGCAGATACGTGCGCACAAAGGCAGGAAGCCGACCTCCAGGCAAGGCTGGGGAACTAGTGTTTGTCCCCCACGGGACTGCAGACCCGTTTAGCAGGGAAGGTGCTCCCTGGGGGTTAAGCAAATGCTCACCAGTGCCCGCAGCAGAGGGGGGCCCCCAGTGACCCATGCGGCTCTCGTCTCTCTACAAGCCCGTCCCCTGGCCTCATTAACCCAGGACGCATTTGTGAGCCTGCTAGTTTGCCAGGAGAACTGAGCTAGGGGCAAGAGGTGTGGAGGACAGCACGCTCTTCTTCAGCAGCCTTCTGTGCTCCCCGCTTGGAGGAGGTAGCCAACCAACCGAAACGTTTCTGTATTTAAGCCCCACCATATTTCAGGTGCTGGACATGGACTTTCTCTGACCCTCAGAACATTCACATGTAAGAGTGTGAGATGTTCCCAATTTACAGATGAAAATAAATCAGGCTCAAAAACCATGAGGAGTCACGAACCCGCTAACTGACCAGGCCAGACGGGACTAGGGCTTTAGGACAGCACACATGAGTGGCGACGGCAATAGCAATAGTGACTATTGGCTGAGTTCCTCCTAAAGGGCCCCGTGCTATTCTGTGAACTCTGCTCCTTGAATGAGGTGCTTATGGGGCCGGGGAGGCGAAGGAGTAGCATTTCCTGGCTCTCTGCTCCCTGGGATCTCGGGTTCATCAGGGCCCCTGTTCCCATGATCTGTTGCTGTGTGACAAAGACTCCAGAACCTAGTGGCTGAAAGACAGTGACGTATGATTCCCCAGTTGAGTGCCTTCGGCTCCGCGCTGGTGGGCTGGGGTCACGCGAGCCACGGCATTGGGTTGGTCCCTGAGGGTAAGGTCCAAGAAAGTCCCTCCCACCTGCTTGGGCCGACTGTCAGCTGGCGCGCTTCGGCCCTCCTCCTTCACGGCCTGTCTTCCCGAGGGGCGCTGCACCCTCTGGGGTCTCTCAGCACAGCCTCTTTCTCCAGAAGCAGAGCCTGGCCCACCATGCAGCTCGGTGGCCGGGTTCCCAGGGGTGAAACGGACTCATGAGCCAGGCTCAGAACTGTCATGCTGTCACTTCTGCCACAGGCTGTGGACCAAAGCAGGTGGTCAGGCCAGCCCGAACACAAGGAGAGGGGAACTAAATCCCCGTCTTTCGGTGGGAAGAGTGGTGTGCCCTTTCCTGGCGGGGAGGAATCATTGGGGGCCGTATCTGGACACTGTCTCCCACAGTCACAAAGCCGAGACAGAAAGTGTTCCATGTCCACATACTCTAGGGACATGCTGGATCTTCACGAAAGGAGTTGCTAAGGGGTGACCCTCTCTCCATCACCTACTTTGAAGGTCTGCAAAAGAAGGTTTGAGGATTGAAGAGGAGCAGATGAAGACGGGCAAGGTTTGGAGAGGGGTCTGCCGCTGTGTGGCATTTTCTCTTGTCTCTTCATGGGGAAAGGGGTGCTTCTCCCCTGCCTGAAGCCAAAGAAAGGGCTTCAACACAAGCGTGGACTGAGTCATTTAAAATCAGTGGGGTGCAGGGATGGTGCAAAAAGGTCTTCAGGTGATGACTGAAGAGATGGCCAACATCTCTCATGGGCTCACCCCACAATAACAGGGCAAAGCCACAGGCGGCCCTGCTCTCCAGGAGGAAGATATTTGGAAAGGGCCCCCACCCACAGACCCACCTTGGGGTGAGGTGATTCCATCAGAGGTCTTTCAGGACTGGACGGTGGGAAGCAGGGCCCACCCGTGCCAGGAAACTGCCATCAGAGGCCCCCAAGAAACCCCCCAAAATGTCCCAGGAGAGACAGCATCAGTGTTTAGAATGCACAACCCCCAGGGGTGCCAGCCCCAGGCAGTGACACTCCAGCCCCACAGCCTTTTCAGCGGGCCTCTGCTCCCTCCCTCAGCTCCCCTGGGGAAGCCAAAGCCCACCGAAGAGAGGCCGAGACAGGAGGTGCAGGAGCGCGAAGGTGGAAAGCGTGGAGAAGCCCAGCCAAGACCACTTTCCTCCACAGCAGGTGTCCCAGCCTGAGGGAGGCCCAAGCTAAGAGGTGGCTGGGAAGATGAAGTTGTTTTGAACTGGGTGTGAAATTAAAGCTTTGATAAGACAGAGAAAAGGATTTTTTAATAACTGAGGGTGTGGGGGGGGGAGTCAGTGTGTCCATCTATTAATCCCTAAGAGTGAGCAGAAAAGCTAAGAATCTGCTGAAGATCTCATCTCTGAACAAGAAAGAATTATTCAAGAGAACGAATTAGTGGGGCAGTTAGATGTTAAATTACCATCTGCTTGTACCCCACCGAATTCTATAAATTGGTTACATATGTTAACAATTTAGGGCACTAGTTAAGAGCATGGACTCTGGAGCCATTCTTCCCAGCTAACTGCCTAGAATCTAATCCCAGCTCTGCCACTTGTGAGCTGTGTGACCTTAGGCAAGTTAGATAACCTCTCTGTGCCTCACCCACAAAAATAGGACTAGTAGTAGAATCATGGGGCTATGGTAACAGGTTGAATTGTAAGAAATTAAGTGCTCATAGTAAGTAATAGATATTATTATTATTTATCTCCTACAATCCTACAATAATCCTATATGACTATTCCCAGTTTACTGAGGGTCAGAGATGTTAAGTCAGTTGCTCAGGGTCACATAGCTGGTAAATGGTGGTGATGGAATCTGAACCCTGGTCAATCCAACTGCAGATCCTTGTGATCCTGGAAAAAACTCAATTTCTTTGAGACTCACTATTCCCATCTGCAAAGTGGGGACAAGAGTATTTCCTACTTCATAGGGTTTATATCAGATTAAACGAGTCAATACACAGAAGGCACTTAGAACAACTCCAAATAAATAGCATCTATAGCCAGTACCGTTAGGTTCAAATTCCAGCTTTGCCAGCTCTGTGACCTTGGGCATGTTACTTAACTTCTCTGTGCTTCAGTTCCTCATTTCTAAAATAGAGATAATAACATATGGTTGATAGGAAGATTAAATGTGTTAATTTACATAGAGCACTTAGACTGCTGCCTGGCACATGCAATGCTATAACATTGACTGGGTTGGGGTTCAAAACCGGATCTGTTAAATTCTCAAATCTACATATATTTTACTGCATCCCAAGAAATACAGTTGTAAAAGCCACGAAACAGGACCGAGATACACCCCACTAGGCTGTAAGAGGAGCCGAGAAACACATGGTCAGGTGCTTTGTTACACACCTGCCAGTCAGTAAGGGACTTGGAAATAGCCTCCTTCACCCGAAGCATGAGAGGCAGGGCTGCACGCTAGCTGAGGGCCCCCGGGCACGGTCCCAGAGGATGGAAACCAGGGCCGCTGGGGTCCATTCCCTCCAGACAGGAAAACAGCGCTTCTTTGTTATTGTCTGTGATTTATGATTTTGAATCATCAGTCACTGGGAGCCAAATCTTTTTATGTTCCCACTCACTTCCAGAGCTGCTGGGGTTTGAGTCTAACCGGAAACGATGACCTCCTAGCTACCAGATCTGTTTGAGAAGGGAGATCAAATGTAGAAGGAACACTCTAGGTCTCTGGATTTGGAGAGAGGGGAGGGGGGGAGGGGAGGGGAAGGGGCACGCGGGGCTCGCCTGGCTCTCCCCATGCCTGTGGCTGAGGGGTTGGGCCAGGGATGGGGCCCGCGGTCCTCAGCAAGCAGTAACTCTAATGACTGCTTTCTGAATGCCGGCTGTGTACCAGACCCTTCCTCCCAATCCTTCCAAGGCTTTAATCCTTAGCATCCTGTGGAGCAGCCACCACTGTTCTCCCCATTTCACAGACCTGGATACTGAGGCTCAGAAAAGTCAGCTAACTGGCTCAAGGTCATAGCAGTAGTAAGTGGTGGTGCAGCGGCCCTCGCCCAGGTCTGCTAGACTCCAGCCGGTGCTGCTTCCACACCAGTGGCTGGGTGGAGCGTACATCGGGGAGGACTCTGGAGCCAGAATGCCTGGGCTTGAAGCCCAAATCTGCTGTTTACTGGGTGGGTGACCCTGCGCATTTTTCATCTGTGCCTGCATCTCCTCATCTATAAAACGGGCGTAGTGAGAATTCTCACCTCATAGAGTTACTACAAGAATTAAATGAGTCGGTGCATAGAAAGGGTGGCAAACAGTGGCAGGAGTGACACAAGCCTCGCCTGTCACTGCCATCTCCCTGAGGGGGCCTGCATCCCGGTAGGCACACAGCTCCTACAGGACTCGCTCTGTTCCCTGAATATAGGAGGTAGAAGTGTTTCTAGGCTGGACATTCTCAGGGTTTGGTCTTCTGGCTAATAGCATCACCAGCACCCGGGGACTTGTTAGACAAGCAAATTCTCAGTCCCCACTCCAGACCTACAGAATGAGAAACTAGGGGTGAGCCCAGCTATCTGTGTTCTCAGGAGCCCTCCAGGAAATGTGGACCCATGACCCTGTTTGAGAACTACTGGTCTAGGTGATAGAATTAACTTGGGTTTCTGAGTTGGGCTGATGTAAGTTTACACTTTGACCAAGCCCTTTTCCAACATGAAGTCTGGACCTTTCTGCTCCGTAGTGGTCTTGGAGACAAATTAAGGGTTGTGATCTTACACCGAAGTCTATGGCAAGGATCAAAGAGGGCGGTGCACTGAAGTTTTGGGAACTATAGCATGCCACCCAAAGATTACCAAAAATGCCACTTCTCTCTCCCTGCCCCGTGCAGAGCCCACCTAGGCTGCCCCTCCCTGGAAGGACGCTCAGACATCTGTGGGGATGTAAGAGGCAAAGTAGCAGACACACACACATCTGTGCCCCACCCCCCATCAACAAGCCCCCAGTGGGGGCTCGCCAGGGACACAGCATATTAGAAACTGAAGTTAGAGCAGAAAGCCTCCAGACCCGCCTGGGGGTTAATGGGCAGCCCAGTGTCAGGGCTGGGCAGGAACACCCCACACAGTACGGGGCGCTGAGGCCTGGAGAGTCTGGAGGTCTGAGCTGAGGCGTGACACCACCTGGCTCCCGGCCCTGGCCAGAGTCAGCAACCACCTTCCAGCCCTGGGCTGGCCCTGACCTGGCCCATGACACCAGGTCCAGTGCCCCTGAAATGGGCCAATCTTGAAGACAGTTTCTGAGTCCTGAGTGCCAGCTGCAGGTGGGGATGGTGGAGCCAAGCAGGCCCCTAGAACCAGTACAGAGATCACGCTTCCCCAGAGCTAGCAGGTCTAGGGAAGTCGCTGTCTGCTGTCTGCTGGCCAGAAGCCACGACTTCTCCCTGCCCTCTGCAGCTCTGTGTGTCCTGCAAGCAGACCACTTTTGTAAGACTCTACCACATCAAGAATCGGCCGCAGGCTTCCCGGGAGAACCTTTCCTGTTCCTCTGCCAGGAGAGTTTCTCAAGCCCTGCCTCCTGCCCAGGAGAGGCTTTGAGTATCTGAGGCTCTGGGCCAAGATGGAGCCCCAGGCAAAGCCTCAGTGCCCGGTGGTGGGGAAGGGGAAGCTGTCTCCCGCTTTCTGCTGCAGCTTTGAAAGACTGAGACCAAGAGGCTCCTCCCAGGGCCGTCCAGGCAGCCTGAGGGCCATGGGTCGGAAGGTTCCGGCTTGCTCAGCCCTCCAGAGAAGCCGCCCTGCATACACAGCCCAGACCTCAGAGAACTTGAGTGCAGTTCTCTCTGAGGTTCCTGCTCGTTGTTCCACAGCCAGTTCTCCTTCATCCCTACAGGCCTGCCTGGGGCCAGCTTCGTGGGTCTGCAACCTGTGTGACTGCCCAGGGCCATCACTTGGAAGGGCCTGACCTGGTTGAATGCCATCTGGAGATTCTTAATAATTTGGGGGACCTAAGCCTATGGAAGGGAGATGAAGGCAAGGAGACTGGACAGAGAGAGAAGTTGAGCCACAATGCTGTCTTCAACCCCACAGACAACTCTGGAGCTGAGAATAAGCTTTTATAGCTGTGCCAAGGTGGGGCAAGCAGGCTGGGTCTTTCACCCCCATGTTGGTCACTGGGTGACCAGAAAGGGGGCGGGATCTTGGGTGAGGCAGCTCTCTCCAGCTGGATGGCCTCCGGCAGGAGCATGACAGGTGGGGCTCTCTGCTGCAGACACTCCCAGCAGCCGGGGGCCACATCGCTCACTTCTGAAGGGGACTCTGGGCTCAGGAGAAGGGTTAGGGCTGGGTACTGCAGCCAGAGTCCTCATAAGGCTGATCTTAGAGTATCAAGGGGGGCTGGAGACCCAGGTGGGTGATATTTCCCAGTAGACCACTGTGGAGAAAGGGACATTTACTGCAAGTGTCACCACAGAGAAAGGTTTTGAACATACCCAAAATAAAGCCATTCCCCATAGTTATGACTTGTCAGTGACATTTCTTGGGGGGAACCATCTAAAAGCTCCAACCCACTTCTTGTCCAACCACAAATTATTTGTAGGCTGGGGCGACGTCTGCAGAACTGATCAGTCATCCACCACTGGCTCTGAGCTCGGCAGCTTTGGGCGCAGGACTTAGAGAGACGCTGGCAAAGTATCTCCCGGTACATGGAAGGTGCATGGGCGTTGGAGCCACAGTCCCAGTTTCAAGTCCTGGCTTCTCTGCTGGCTCGATGTGTGACGCTGGGCAAGTTGCCTGAGCTCTCTGAACTTCAGTTACCTCCCCTGTAAAATGGGGGGCATAATACCTCTCACAGGGTTGTTGGGGCGGTTAAATGAGATGTGCTTGGCATGGGATGGGTGCTCAGGCTATGTTAGTTGCCCTGTTATTATGTCTTAGGAAAAGGGTTAACTGTAGTTAACTGAAAGGGTTATATATACACACACACGTATGGACATAAACGTATACATACACACAGAGACTCACTTTGTCACTGTGCTCGCTGAGCCGTCCCCGTGGCCCCAGCCCCACCCTAAGGGCTCTCCTGGGGGGTGAGGAGGAAGACACTGGAATTATTCTCCAAGAGCTCTCAGTCTAGTCAAGGTGAAGTAATACCCTCATGAACTAATAATAACAATGACAATAACA
Source organism: Phataginus tricuspis (assembly GCA_029783875.1). Taxonomy (NCBI): domain Eukaryota; kingdom Metazoa; phylum Chordata; class Mammalia; order Pholidota; family Manidae; genus Phataginus; species Phataginus tricuspis. The sequence continues at coordinate 8,196,154 of JAQQAC010004778.1, read as the reverse complement.
GCGATCCCTCCCGCAACTATGGCTTCATTTAATCTCGCAGCAACATTATGCATAAGGTATTTTTAACCCCTTTTATATTTGTACAGATGGGAAAACTGAGACTCAGAGAAGGAAAGGGGCCTGCCTGAGGTCACACAGCAGATCAGTGGTGATGGGACAGGAACCAGAGCTCAGGTCTCTCTGGCCTCAAACCCCGGAACTTTCTCAGGGGCGCATGGGATGATGGGGCTCCTGGACTTGTCAGTTACCTCTGAGTATCCTAGGAGAGAAAGAGACTGGAATGAGGGGAGGAGTTGGGTGGGCTAATCAGGGGCAGCTTCCTGGAGGAGGAGCCATCCAGGCCAGAGCAAGGGCAGGCGGGGCCCCAGGGTGATCCGTGGGAAGCAGCGGGAACTCGGGGCTGTCAAACTCCTGCGTGACCTGTCCTCGTCCTCCTCTGAGTGGGGCCTCCCTATTCTACAGTGAGAAGAGAAGACAGGCTTATACAGTGTCTGAGGCTCCTTCCAGCTCTGCCTTGCTGGGGCCTGGGGTTCTCACAGGACCCTGACCGGAGAGGAGGGGCTCCCGAGCTCTCCATGGGGCTGGCTGTGGCCACTGTGAAGACTGCATCACAACTCAACGTCTCCTCTGCCCACTCCTACTTCCATCCCCTCCCTTCCAAGGCGTAGGTTCCCCCAAAATACTTACCAATTACTAGTGTGCATGTTCAGAGTCTACTTCCTGGGGAACCCAACCGGAGACAGCCCCTGGCAGAAGCAAATGGTATTGCAGGAGCTGTCCCCTGAAGCAAAACAGATGTCCTGCCCACCTGGCAGCACCTGTTTGAGCTCAACTCACAGCCCCCTTGAAGCTCTGGAATGAGTGCCAGCTTTGAGGCAGCTGGTCCTGCCCCTCCGCTCCCAGCTGTGAGGCCCAAGCTAGTCAACACCCATGCTGGCTGTCACAGCCTGGCCTTTCCAATACATCAGCACCCCTCCCTGCCCAGCTCCCAGGGCTCTCGCCTGCCTCAGACAAGAACAGGGGAACAGTGATAGAAATACACCTTGCAAGCTGGAAAAGGCTGAACCAGTGGAAAAGGCTGTTGGAATGAATTAGCACCAGCTCCGCTGCCAAGCAGCTCCCGCATTCCCTCTTCTGCCTGGTACCAGTCTCCCCATCACGCTGCCAAAGCCCTGCATGCCTGTTTTCCCCGCAAACACCAGCTGACTGGCAAAACCCAATTCTTGACTGCAGGGGATGTGGCCAGGATTCTCAAATGCAGCAGGGCTTGGTTCCAGTTACCTTCCAGGTTCCTGCTCCCCCACTGCCCCGCCTGCACACGGAGCCCTCAGCTCCCTGTCCTTCAAGACAGAGCCCAGTAACAGCCTGTCGGATGGAGATGGGGCCCTGATCAGAGGGAAACCCAGACTATGGTTCTGCTGCCTTCTGGATGGAAAGCTCAGTTCTTGGAAGCCACAATTAGTATCCTAGGGCAGCCATACAAGTTACCACAAACTTCAGGGCTTAAAACAACTGAAATGCACTCTTTTACCACCCTGCAATCTAAAATCAAGGTGTCAGCAGGACTGCACTCCCTTTAAGGGCTCTAGAATCCCATCCTTCCTCTGCCTCTTCCAGCTTCCAGTGGCTGCCCACATTCCTGGGCTGGTGGCCACATCCCTCCTATCTCTGCCCCCACCTTCACATCTCCTGTTCTGTGTGTCTGCATAAACATTCTTTTGCATCCCTTTTATAAAGATCCACGTTTAGGGTCCCCCAGATAACCCAGAACAAATTCTTCTTCTTAAGATCCTTAACTTTGCCTATCAGGTAATATTCACAGGTTCTTGACATTAGGACACGGGCTTATGTTGAGGAGAGGGGCACCATCCACCCTACTGCAGGTGCTCTTAGCAGATTCTGGAGGACTGGAAGGGAGAAGTCATGCCAGGCAGGTCCTCTGTTAGGGAAGACCCTGGCTGGCCTCTGTGCTGAGGTCTGTGAAAGGTTAGTGGCCCACAGCGATCACAGCCACACCCTGGTCACGCTTGCCCAAAACTGTCAGCATCATGGTGTGGCTGGAGTGCAGCCTATATCAGCCCCTTTGGTGGGCAAGCCTGGAACCTTACCTGGATCTGGGTCTTTGTATTGTTCCAAAGAAGCAGCTTCCTTAAAGGTCACTCCCAGGTAGGGTGGCCACTTCATATCAATTTTCCTAAGGCTTTGCTAGTTTGGGCCCTGGAAGTCCCTATCTTGGGGCTCCCGCAAGTCCTAGGCAAACTAGGATGGTTGGTCATTCCACAACCAGGGAACCATAGGAGCTAGTCATTTCCACAACTCAGCCAGGTGGGGTTGCAGAGTCTCCTGTATTGTTAGGGTCCACTCCATCATTGGCCTTGCAGCAGGGACAGCTCACTGACTGCCAGCCCTAGCAGACCCCCAAATGGAGCAGAAGACATTCCTTCCCTTGGCCCCCTTTCTCGCCTCATCTGCGTGCACACGCTCCCAGCACTCCATCTGAGGAGCTCCTGGCCCGTTGTGGCTCCTCCCTGCCTGGCTTTGATGCTCTTCTACACTCTCTGCATTCGTTTCCTGGGGCTGCTAACCAAGTACCGCAAACGAGGAACCTTAACAGAAATGTATCGCCTCACAGTTCTGGAGGCTGAAGCCTGTGAGGACGGTGTTGCCAGGGCCACGCTCCCTCTGAAAGCAGTCGAGGCGGCCTTCCCGATCTCTTCCTAGCTTCTGTGGTTTGACGGAGACCACGGGCATTTCCTGAGCTCGTGGATACTTCCCTCAGATCTCTGCCTTCATCTTCACAAGGCGCTGTCCCTGTGTCCAAATTTCCTCTTTTTAAAAAGACACCAGTCCTATCGGATTCAGGCCCACTCTAAAGACCTCATCTTAACCTGATCACATGTCAAGACCCTATTGCCACAAAAAGATTATCCTAGGGCAGCCATACAATAGTACATACATTAGCACCTTATGGGAAGACACCATTCAACCCATAGCACTCTCTTAGGGGTGCTTTGAGTCTTATCACTCCAGCATGGTTTGGGGCTTTTCCAGTTCTCTGGGCTTCCACTGGACCTGTTAAGATTCCCCTAAGGATCCCTGATCACTGGATGCCTCTCAGCCAGTGGCCAACCGGGTCATCCCACCACGTATAAAGGAGGAGGTATTTGGTGGAGCCCACGCTGAGGAAGCCTTACCTTCTCCTGGCCCGAGAGGTCAGCTAGTCTGATCTCTGTACAATGAAGTCACCCCCGACCAAGGATTCACGCCTGCTGCGCCTTCTTCCTGGAATACCGCCCACCACCTTCATCTGGCCAACTTCTGCTCATCCCTCAGTCTCATCTTAAATGTTCTTCAGGGAAGTCTTTCCTGAATCACTGACTCCCCCAGACTGTTAGATTCCCCTGCACATTTTCAGCACTTGCGTTTGTAATTAAAAATATATATACATAGAGTCATGTGTTTTTAAGCCCATGATTTCCTCGCTAGACTCTGAGACCTATGAAGACAGAGACCCTGCCTCTTACCCACCCCTCTATCCTGAATGAATAAGTAAGGATGATCCTCTGATATCTGCTTAAATCCTTTTAGGGATAAAAACCTCCCTACTCCTGAAAAAACCCATCCATCTGTGTTCAGTTCTGACTGTGGAGAATGTGACCCCCAATTCCATTCTTCTAAGCTGCCCTAGTTTACTCCATAGTCCCATCAAGGAAGCACCAGACACTACAGATACCCCCATGTCACCTCAAGAATGATCTTAGAAGATATGCCCACTCTTCTCCAAGCAACTTGACCTTCTGGAAGGTCCTCACCTTCTGTCTGTACATGCAACCCCAATTCAACTCATCTGCAAAGACAATGAAATGCATCAGGTGAAAAGATAATAGAGCACAATTTAGGACGAAAGCAAAAGCTATTCGTTTTCAGGGAAATGCAAATGAAAACACAATTGGAATCCTACTTCTTAGCCTCCAACTTTAAAAAGGTTAATAACATCTAGGGCTGGGAAGGGTATGAGAAAAAGGGCACTTACCAACCCTGCTGGTGGAACTGTAAATTATTTCAACCATTTTAGAAAGTAATCTAGCAGGATTTATTAAAGTTAAAGTTATGGAGTCCCTTTGACCCAAGAGCAATACTGCTTCTGGGAATCCCTCCAGCTGGAATAAAAGCACCAGTCCAAAAGATATATGAGCAAGGCTGTTTATTATAAAACTGTTTATAATAGAAAAGCAAAACTGGAAACCTCATATGCTATGGAATACTACACAGCTATTAGCAAGAATGAAATCGGTCTATATGTATTGACTTGCTAAGAGATTACAAAATACCAAGTGGGGAAAATAATACAGAAAATAATGTGTATATTATGTTTCTGTTTTGTAAATAAACAAAAAAAATAGAAATATTAAATGACCATGGAAGTCTGGCGACATCTAGAGGAAGGAATGTGGCAGGAGGCTCTGCAGCCGCACATCTGGCTTTGGGGGGCAGGGTTCACAGAGAGCCCCTGGCAGCGGCTGCTGCCTGCGGGAAGACCTTGACCCTCTCGGCCTCCAGATCAGGCAGATCCCACGAGGGGTTTAGGAAAGAGCTTATCCCAGCTGACTGAGCTTAAAGCTCACCTCCTCACAAGAGCCCCCCACAAAGGCATGGAGGTCTCCTATCAGGACGGACTCTGTCCTTGTTCTCCAGGCTGACCCGTTCAGCCACCACAAAGGCCATTCCAATTCCACAGACATAGAGTTTTGGATGAAAGCTGGCTGCAGCCCAAGAGAAGCAGTTCTTTCCCACCATACTACCTCAGAGGATTACACACACACACACACACACACCCCACTGAAAACCTGAGTGAACCAGTCATGGGTCATAGACATAAAATGAGGTGAATTGACAGGATTTCTTTAGCAAACTGCACAAGAACCTGAGGCCAGGATGAAAAGATTTGAAGCTTAAAGAATTGATATGCAAATATAATTTCCAGCCTAATGGAGTGTAACTCACAGTCAATGTCTCCGTGAAAGGGCATGTGGCAGGCGCTCCCTGATCCCTCTGCCCGACCAAAGCCTTTGTCACAACTCAAGGGAAAGATTTCCCACCGCCTGGGCCCCCCAACAAAGCCAGAGGCTCCCAGCTCCGCCTGGCCGCCCCGCATCTGCCCGGAACTGTAGAGACCAGTTAGCTGAAGTCTTTGGCTGAGCACCAGTGAGGCTTTGAAGTTTGAATTCAGAGTCAGCCTAGCCTTCTGGTATTTGAATTTTGGAGTTCATCTTGGTACACTTCACACTGTAAAAAATAGAGATATTATTATAAATAATGTCCCTGTGGAACAAATATTTCTAAACTGTTGGCAGTTGTCGCCACTGGGATCCTGGAAGACGGAAGAAGGGGCTTTGTTTTGTATTCCCCATGCTTCTGTGTCCATTGGCCATTTATAATGAGCAGGTAATACTTTTGTAAAAAGCAACTGAAAGACTAGATGTTCTCTGGATGTAATGATTTGGGTTGTTTTTGGTTTATTGTACCTTGATGTTTAGAGGATCATAAATAGTGAAAACAGGGAGGGAACGTAGACGCTCACCTGGGTTCAAGAAGAGCCCGGTAATGGGAGAGCTGGGAGGAAGGCATTTTGACCAGTCTCCAAGCAAGTTACTGTCAGAGCTAGCGCTGACTGTCCTGGTCTCCTGATGCCCAGACACTGCTCTTTCCCTACCTGGACTGCAGCCCCAGCTCTGGCTCTCACCAGCAGCCCCCTCTGTATACTTAGGAAGGACCAGTCCCGGCGTGTATCATCCCAAGGTCGGCAATGGATCAGACCCTGGTCTGCATCTCAGCTCCCCGGGCCCTCTAGCTGCCACCCAGGACTCCTTAGATTACTCAGACCCACCCTGTCTTCTCTTGGTTGGGACTGATAATGACGGGGAGCTAGTTAGTCCCTCTCTCATCAGCTCTTCCCCAAGACATAGACGTGGAATACAAGAGCAGACACCTCTTGGGAATCACTGCAGCTGGGTCTGCGGATTGCCAGCCCTAGCGTGATATGCCTGGTGTCATCAGCCTCCACATTTCCTGCTTTGCACCCAGCATTTCAGACAACAGGACATGGCTAATAGAATACCCCACCCATAGCACTACACACAGCTCCTCAGCTGGGGCTTAAACAGGAATGCATGAGTCTGGAGTCAGGCACATGCATTTTTTAAACATCCGCAGGTGGTTCTGATAGACACTCCATAGACAACCCCTTTCTCATTGTGCTTATGTTGGAATCCTTATTTTGCCTGAACTGTCTGACTTTCCTCAAACTATGATCCTTGAGCAGGGCCATGCCTTAAACTGGCAACTGTGAATTATTTTCGGGTGAACATTTTTGGATTGAATTGCTTCAATGTTGCTGACTTGGGGAGGTGTTGGGGGCTCTCACCTCCTTTTGACATCCTCCACAGTCTGGAGTAAGAAGGGTCCTGGTCTGCTCTGGGTGTGGAGGTGGGAGACTGGTCTTAGCAGAAAGAGCCAACCATGCATTGATTCAGCTAAGTCTATCAGACCAACAGTCAGTTCCAACTGTGAGCGGCTGACCCTGCAGAATGATAGAAGGCAGGAAGTTGAAGCCACTTGACATTTCCCTGACAATGTTCACGTGGCCACATCCCCAAAGCCAAGCAGCTCTGACCAGGCATCCCCACTCTTCCAGGCTTGAGAATGGCTCCTCCCTAGTAAAACCTTTAGCCAAAGTTCATGGGGATGGAAACTTGGCTACATGTGACTTTTTAGCACCCAGGACAGCATCTGCAACCTTGTACCTGCTGGGTGCTGTTTGTTGATGGCTCAAGGTGGGGGGTGGAAGGCTTAAGCTTTAGCACCCTCAGGCAATGGGAGTCCAACCTTGGGCTTCCCCAGCTGCACCAAGTGGACCACCAAACTTACCCAGACCCCAGACCAGGAATTGTGGAAGGAGATTCCTTTAAAACCACATCGGCCCTGCACACTCGTTTAGACCAAGGCACTGGCGTAGCTGAGGCCCCAGCAATTGGAGCGGGCTCAGTCCACCGCCAGTCAACTCCCTCCAGGTAGGACGGCCTCTCAATATAGATCAGCATAAAGTCAACACAGACAGACTTATGTTACACTGTCTCCACTGCCTGCAGACAGAGGTGGAAGGAAGATTCAAAATCAAAACATTTTTATATTATACTTATCTACTTTATTATGTTTTTAAAGACAAAAATAATGTATGCTAAATTCGAGCAATAATGAAGGATAGAAAGAGAAGTGTAACCCTTCCTTCGCTAGTAACACCTCCAGAGCCACAGTCACCATTCCTCGGGGCGGTCGTCAACAGCTCCGTGTGCATCCACTCACATCTTCTCTAGGCTCATAAACACGGAGACACATGTAAACACACACACACATATGTGTTTCAGGTCTTTTTCCTCTAAAAATATAATCATGTACAAGGTAAGCTAAAATTTGTTTTTAATGAATATCTTTCTAAATCAAAATACATAGATCTGAGTTGTTGTTTTTAACAATTGCATATTATTCCATATGGATGAGTCATATGTCATTAAAACATCCTCCTATTCATGAATGTTTCAGTCAGGGCTCTCCAGAGACAGAATCAATAGGATTTATATATAGAAAGAGGGAGCGATTTATTTTAAGGAATGGGCTCATGTGATTGTGGAGGCTGGCGAGTCCAAAACCTGGCAGGTCAGGTTGGCAGGCCGGAGACCCAGGGAAGAGCTGTAGTTTGAGTCTGAATTGCAGCCACCTGAATCCTGAAGCAGAATTCTTTCCTCTACTGGGGACGTCAATGTCTTTCCATTAAGGTCTTCGACGGCTTGGGTGAGGCCCACCCACATTATGGAGGCTAAGCCATCTGTTTTACTGAAAGATATTGATTTAAGTGTTAATCTCATCTAAAAAAAAATCTCCACAGAAACACCTAGAATAACGTTTGACGAGATATCTGGACACCATGGCCTAGCCAAGTTGACATATAAAATTAATGGTCAACAACAGGCATTCAAACATTTACTGAATCACTACTAAGTGGCAAATTCTAGGCTGGGTTTTGGTCCACATAATTTGATTTCACCTTCCCAAGAATCCATGAGGTACATGGAATTGCCCAATTTTACCCATGATGATCTGAGGCTCAGAATTCAGTTTGATCTAATTACAAGTCTTGAGTTGTGATTCACTCTTACCAGCTATGTCAGCTTGAGCTATTTAGTTAACCTTGTCCAGAGCCTTCCTCTCTATAAAATGGACATAAAAACAGCACCCAACTGCAAGGTCGTTATGAAGCTTAAGTAAGGATGCAGGCATAGTGCACTGTGCCTAGTAGGTAACATGTTCCCCAAAGACAGGTATTCCCCCGACCATTGCTCTGCTTGAAGGAGGCCTGGAGCCCTCGTGCCCAAGGTGCCGGAGCTTCCCCAAAGCACGTGGGTGGGGCAGGTGCACAAACTATTCACAAACCACACCCGCCTCCCACAAGCTGTGCAGGCTCTCTAATTAAGAAGCAGCCTGTCCCACCACCTGGCACTGGGTTTCCATTTCCTGGTCTGAGCAACTGTGTTGCCACAGTTGGCGCTTTGCAGAGGAGATCTGAGAAACATTAGCACCCTCTGAAGCCCACGCTGCAACCCGCAGGGAGCCCGCTCCCAGTCGGTCCTGGGCCCCAGAGCGAGCAAGCAGCAAACAGCTCCAGCTTGGGGATCACCGCCACGTGTACTTAGGGTGCGCTCTCAGTGATGGGAGGAGGTGCTGGGCTCCTGCCGGCCGTGCTCCCAATGAGCACCTCTTGGTCAGGGCCCCAGGCCACTTCTGGGCAGCAGGATAGCGTTTTCATGGCAGGTTCACCTGGTAGCCACTCTGACCCAGCTGTCCCTGCAGCTGGACTTGCCTTGGGGCCCAGGATGTGAGAAGGCACTGCGGTCTGTTCACAGGTGCTGCTTTCAAGGCCCCTGGGGCCGGCAGGGAACAAGTGTGTGGAGTAAAAGGCTGGGACATCAAAAGGGCCCAATGCTCTGTGTCTGCCACCTGCACACACAGGCCCCAGACCACCCCCATTTAGACAGGAGAGCTGGGGTCACCATTGGCCTCGAAGTGTGAATTGCTGGGACCATCAAAGGCACCAATTTCTCTCTGGGCTTCTAAGGCAGAGACAAGGGACATGAGATTTGCAGGTTGATGGATTCAGGCAGAACTGACTTACCACCCACCCATCCCTGCCTTTCACAAATGAAAGAGAGGGATGCAGTGGGGAAAGACATGAACTGGCAGAAAGCACCTGAGTCTACTGCCTCCCTCCCCGACCCCACAGGGCTGGCAGAGGGAATGAAGAGAGGTAGGGGAGCTCCCTCTGAAATGGAGGGAGGGGCCGCATGTAAGAAGAGGGAAGATTTCTGTTTACTTTGCTGGCTAACGGTTTGGAGTGGGAAACCCAGAGATGCTTCCTGCACCCACAGGCCAGAGGAGGCATGGAGAGGAAGCCAGGCCCCCAGGGATGCAGGAGATGGACCCAAACATCTCAGAGTCCCCAGATCAGGACTCAGGGAGTGACTGGGCACCAGCTGTCCAGGACATTTGTGAGGCTGAGGGCGCTGAGAAGAGCCCTAGGCTGGCCTGGCCCCCCAGCCACAGCCACCCTCCCGCCCCCACCACACTGCCCATCTCATAAGCAGGCTTTGTCTCGTCTTTCCTGGAGGCCGGAGAAGAAGCAGGCCGGCCTGCAGTGGGGTCTGACTGAGCTACCATCCCAAACACACCCTCCGAACAAGCGTGTAGGCTGAGAAAATTTGTCCTGGAAGGAAAGGAGTCCCCTGCCCGTCATCAGCTAGGCGTTTAGAGAACCCAGTTCTAGACATCAAGAACATCACACTTTTCCCCCAACCGACTCTGTGTCCGTGAAAATTCCATGCCTGCTCCGCAGACAAATGCCAGTGACAGGCGTGGCTCCATGTGGACAGGAGAGTGTTCTCAGTGAGCGTCGAAGGACACGCTGCGGTGAGGAAGGGCACCAGCCTACTTTCCAGTTGTCAGAACAAAGGTGGGACAGTTACGGTAGGAATTTCTGTGTGGCAGCACGAGTACTGTCTGTGGGGAAGACCTTAGCTCGTATCAAATTATGCCATGAGAATTATTGCCCCCCTAAACCTTGTTATATCTTAGTCTGGGTTCCCCCCGAAGCAGATTCTGAGATAAAGGTTTGAGAGAAGGTGGTTTATTTGGGAGATGATGGTAGTTAGCTCTGTAGGCGTGGGGACCTGAGCGAGGGGAGGGAGGGAGCCGATGCAAGGTGCTTTCCTGAGCAGGTCACCCTGTGCGCAGCCGGTCTGCAGCGTTCCCCCACCACCGCAGGCACCAGGACACTGGCTATTTAGTCACACGTTTCTTTTTGTCATTGGCCCAGGGCTTCTCCTGCTGACACTAACTTGCCACACTGCAGCCTGGCCCACCCCCAGGCTGAGCGGAGCGTTGCAGGGGCCTGGCGGGGAAGCTGGCCTGGGCAGGAACGGTGGGCACTGGGAGGGCACGTGAAGCACAGTGTCTGCTATGCTGGGCACGCTGTGTCTTGTCACCTCACATGCAACAAGCCTTGTCCAATCTCCTAGACCGTGAAACAAATAGAATGATTTGCCTAAACCGTTTGTGTACAAATAGTAGCCTTAACATTGGGAAGAACCATCTATGCCATTTGAACTGACATCCCTCAGAACACAGGGAATCCTGCTGAACCATTATTCTGAGCAAAAATCAGTCTCCCCCAAGTGACCCCAAGAGAGCAGGCCCAATCCCTCCTAAACCCACCCATTTTGCTGTAGAAAGTCCAGACCGTGAGACACACTTACTTCATCTTAGTTCAGAATGTCTCCCCCTGTCATTTACACTTATCAGCCCAGGTTCTGTCTCCGTCTCCTGGAGCCCCACAAGCCTAAACAAAACACTCCGCCGCCTGTGGCAGGCAGAATAAAAGCACCCCAATAAACGTCCCCCATCTAGTACCCAGAACCTGTGAATGTCACCTTACATGGCAAAGCAACTTTGCCAAAGTGATGAAATGAAGGACTTTGGGATGGGGGATGCGCCTGGATTATTCAGGAATGTCCAACGTCATCACAAGGGACCTGACAGGGAAAGCGGGATGCAGCAGAGTGAGAGGCAGTAGGACACGGAAGCAGAGGTCCACTTTACAGATGGAGTGGGGCCAGACGCCCTGAGAGCTGCTGGACACTGGGAAAGGAGCAGATTCTCCCTGGTGCCCCCAAAAGTCAACGCCGCTCTGCTGACAGCTCGTTCCCGGCCCGCTGAAACCTCTGGCCCCGAGAACTGTAAGGTCAATTCATGCTGTTATAAGCTACTAGGGCTGTGGTCACTTGTTACCTGGCAGTTCTCAGAGCAGGTAAAGCCAGTGACAATGGCCCCCACCCCCAACTCTTCTCCTTTTCGAACAAAACACTGTTTTTCAATCACCTCTCACAAGACACGATTTCTGGGCACTTGTGGTCCTTGTCTCTGCGCTGTAGACTCTCCAGTACCCCATTTCTAACATACCTCTTCCGTGGCCCCAAGCAGTGGATATAGGACTCCATGCGAGGCCCGCTCAAGTCCTGAAAGGACTAGGGTCACGGCTCCCTTGATCTGGGTAATCCACCTCTCCACCATCACATGCCAGTGGGGACAGCCTGGGTGCGCCAACCAAACCCTGGGTGCTCCTCACGTGAAATGTTTCGAGCCTGTTCTCTCTCCTCTTATACGTAGGCAGTGGAGGTCTAAGACCCATGTGCAGGAGTTCACATTTCTTCTGCTCACACTTTAAACTTCTATTTTTCTTCCTTAGATTCAACCCATTGTTCTGACCTATCTAGGTGGATTGGAATCGGACTTGTAGTGATAAGGAACCAAAACCCCCTTCCCTGCAGTAGTCCCACACCTGTTGTATCTTCTCAGGTTCTTCCCCAGCCTGTGGTAGCCAGGGAGCTGGCCTGGACAGCTATCCCTGTCCATGAGACCCCCACAGACAAGCACGGGTCCTTTGCATTTTGCGGGGTTTGCTAATGATCACTGAGAGGAAACCGAGAGGGAGTAAAGAGCGATGAACGTGGGGAAGTCAAAGTGATCCCAGAATCCTGCAAAGTCCATAGACTGTGGCCTCTTGTCCACAGTTAAAACCTTCTTTGAGGTGACCACTAGATGCCCAGTGGAATATCTCCTTGGCTTTAATTCCTGAAGGTGGGTTTAATAGCCCCCCTCCAATCCACCCACACATATACCCCCTGTAAGTATGAGCCCCTTTCCCCAAATAAAGATGATGCTACCCTGGAGTATCAGTGCCTCCCTACCTCTGGTGGGCAGTTCACACCTGAGGTCCCTAGACTGTGAGAGCCTTGAGTCCCTAAGGCTGTGTTTAGTACAGAATTAACCCTCCCTAGGAAGGTCCTCAGAGGCACCCATCCATGTTCCCAGCCAATAAGAAGAAACTTAGCGTTATCCGAATTTTATTTACAATTACTCTGCTTTATTACTAAAGTGGTAAATAGAAAAGAACCGAGGACAGAGAGCTGGAAGGCACCTCCACAGACCTTTTTCTGGCTTCACCCCCTTTCAGTCTTGACCACTTGACTCCAGATTAGCCTGGGATAAGCTCACCCTTCCCATATGCAGCTGGAAAGAGGCATAGACAAAGACAAAATTCAAAACCAAATCTAGTATCCACAATATGTAAGGAACTCCCACAACTCAACAACTAAAAGATAAGTCAGTTTTTAAAATGGGCTAACAACTTGAATAGACATTTCTCCAAAAAAGATATATAAGGGACCAATAAAAGATAAAAAGACACCCAACATCACTAATCATCAGGGAAAAGCAGATCAACCCATGAGATCGACTTCACACTCACTAGGACGACTGTAATCAGGAAAAAGAAAGGAAATAATGCGAGTTGGCAAAGATGTGGAGAAATTGTGACCCTCATACACTGCTCCTGGGAATGTAAAATGGTTCAGACACTGGAAAACACTGTCATAGTTCCTCAGAAAGTTAAACACAGAATCATCATATGACCTAGCAATTCCACTCCTAAGTAAACACCCAAAAGAACTGAAAACTGATACTGAAACAAATCCCTGTACTCACATATTCCCACAGCGGCACTATTCACCATAGCCAAAAGGTAGAAACAGCCTAAATGTCCGTAAGTAGGCAGATGGGTTAAACAAACTGTGGCGTGCCCACGCAATGGATTAATATTATGCTATAAAAAGGAATAAATGATACAGTGTGGATGAACTTCAAAAACATACTAAGTGGAAGAAGCCAGACACAAAAGGTCCTATAGTGTATGAGTCCATTGATATGAAATATTCATAAGATTTAAGATCTATAGACAGAAACCTGATGCATGGTTGCCAGGGGCTAGGGGATGGGGAAGAGGAGGGACCATCTGCTTAAGGCCTAAGGATTTCCTTTTGGGGTGATGAAAATTTTGGAACCGGCTCAAGGTGGTAGTTACACGAAACTGTAAACTCACTGCATGCCACTGAATTGTTTATTTGAAAATGGTTAGTTTTATGTAATATGACTTTTAATTCAATTTTTAAAAATCTAATTTCCACTTTCAACCCAAGGATTTACCTTCATCTTCCCAAAACTGCATATAAGTGACCAAAGAAATATACGAAAAATAATTAACAGCTTGTCTTAGCTCAGGCTGCTATAACAAAAATACCATGGACCAGGTGACCCATAAACAACGAGATTTATTTCTCACAGTTCTGGAGGCTGGAAACCCAAGATCCAGGCGCTGGCAGGTTTGCAGTCTGGTGAGAGCCCACTTTCTGGTTCCCAGTCCGTTGTCTGCTCCCCATGTCCTCACACAGCAGAAGGGCTGAGAGAGCTCCCTGGGGTCTCTTTTATAAGGGCACTAAGCCATTCAAGAAGGCTCCACCCTCATGACCTAAGCACCTCCCAAAGGCCCCACGACCAAATCACGAACTGGGGTGTAACTCCAGGGGGGAATATTCCCCCAGCCTGGAGAAAAATACCTTTGAAACCGAAATCAGTGAAAGGGAAAAATAAAGTGGGAGAAATTCATTTATTGCTTACAAGCAGCCGTTCAGTTCTGCTAGCCCATGTCTCTCTCCACCTGGCTGCACAAAGGGACCCCCCCAACCCCTCCAGTCCAGATTTGCCCTTGCTCCCCTATGTAATTACCCATTGATATGGAGATGGACGTGAACTACTTCTCTCCACCCCCTGGGAACACCTATTGATATGGAGATGCACTAACGCCAGGTGAGAGATTCTGGAAATAGTGCAATTTTACCCACATGGGGCTTAGGTTTCAAAATATGAATTTGGACGGGGCATAAGCATTCAGTCCCTAGCAGAGTCCTGCAACAGAGAGTGAGGCAGGGAGACAGAAACATGGAGGAATATCTGAGGGGTGTAGAGCTTCCTCTTGAATGGATGGAGGGGAAAGTGGTCAGTAAAAAAAAAAAAAAAAGGTTCACAATCCATACAAGAAGAAGATGGGCCCACCTAAGAAGCCGGTGGGAAGGTTTATCAACAGGACCCAGGAAAACCTGTAAGCTCCAGGCAGCAGAGACCTGGCACAAGGGAGAGGTGTGAGCACGAGGCAGATGCCAGCTGGCAGGTGGGCAGGTGCATGCTGGGCTGCAGGCAGAACCGGCTGGGGCAGCACCAACGATCCATTGCTGTCTAATCCGAGTAAGCAGAGAGCGGGACTTTCTGAAACAGGTAACCACTGTGGAAATAAGATCAGAGAGAGGAGAGCTAACTGCAGGCCCCTCAACAAGCATGGTTTACCCAGTCAGAGCCCCACAACCCTAGCCAGTACCAGTAGCCCTAATTCACTGGATTTCAATTACGTTTAGAGAACCCAAAGTGAGAAATCCATTGGCAACATGACCCAGCATATGCATCTATACATGATTCATTAGAAAGTTACTTACTCTTACAACTTATGTTGCATTCTGATGGTTTCTATTCTGGTGTAGTCTGTTTCATTTAGTTAAAAAAAAAAGAAAAAGATGCCGATCACAACCCACCAACATGATTTAATGTAGCTTAGATCTCCATGGTAACTCCATCACTACCCATACACAGACACCTCTAAGAGGCTGGAAGAGGGCGTAAAGGCAGGGAAGAGTCAAAAAGAGGAAAGTTTATAGGTTCCAGGGATTCGCCTAGAGCCCCCAAAATTCCTGGCATCTCTCCGTGGAGGATGCATGCCAAGGACATGGGGCTTTGTCACCCACCTGCTACAAGAACACCTCTACTTGATCGGCTCCCAGAAGATATGTAAAGAGCTTTTTACAAATGAAAAAGGGAAATACAAAAGCCACAACAGGAAAAAGGGCCAAAGGCAGGAGCTGGTAATTCACACGCACAGAAAAAGTGAAATATGTGTGACAAGCACACAACTTATCAACTTGAGAATGTCCGCACACCCCCCAGCTCTCTAAAACTGGGAAGGAAAGGAAATAGCTTTTGAGAAGAGTCTTTTTAAGTTACGAATTACAGTCCCTTTAATATTCTTTGAAAGATGCAAGTACAGCCTGATTCCCTTTTAATTACTTTGGGCTACTCGTCTGCGTTTCTCTGATTAAGCTCCCCCATGCTGGGCCACGGGGTCCTGGCTCTCACACAGGATATGCGGATGAAGAGATGTTTAACCTCCCTGGAGATGGAAGGCATGCAGCACAACGTGACAGCATGAAGTCACCTGGACCTGCCAGTTTGGAAAATATGATAATGCCTGTGTTGGCGGGGTTGCAAATGGCACCAACTTTCCAAAATACGACCTGTTGCTATGTATTAAAATTTAATTTGCACATGCTCTCTGACTCAGCCGTTCCATGCAGACAAATTTATTAAAGGAAATAATTGGAAAAGTGTGAACATGTATTTACCGACTAGTGAAAAGCTGAAAACAAGCTAAATGGCCATCAGTCTCGCTTACTTCTCACTGTGCCCCAAACACACGCAGTGCTCATAAAGGCTTTGTTTTAGCTGATCCTCCTGTCAACTCCGTGGATATATGTTATTATCTCCATTGTAGAACTAAGAAAATTAAGACTCAGGAAGTTGAAGTGATATATCCGAAGCCATAGCAGGATTGCACAACAGCTTGTGTTTTGGTTATGCAGTGTGACCCCACGGCGATGTACTGTAGAGGTGCTTGAAAGCATTCATTCAAGCAGCAAGTATTTGCTGGATTCCTACTATATGCCAGGTGCTGTTCTAGATGTTGAAGACGCAGGGGTCATTAAAACAGACCAAAGTCCTCATCTGCAAGTTGCTTCCAGCTCTCCACTGACATGGGAAACTGAAATAACATGACAAGCAAGGAAGCCGGTTAAATAGGCGTGCTCTTATATAGAGTATGACCTACTCATTCATTCACTCAGCCAAGAGTTACTGAGCAGCCACCTTTGCCAGGCACTGGCTGGGCCCTTCTAGAAACTGTAAGACCCTCAAGGCCAGGAGCTAGTATTTTCAGTCTCCTTACTTATAGCCCAGCCCAGGGCACAGACAGAGCATTAGAAATGTCTGTTGACAGAATAAATAAGCAAAAGAAAGTACAGTACTTTAAAGACACCAGGCATAGGAACAAGACACTTCCTTTCCCCCAAAAATGGAAGAGCCTTTTAATTTTTATTACAAAAGCAACCTTCTTGAAAGAAAAACTGAAACAATTTAGAAGTATAAATAGCAGAACTCCCCCTACCAAATAATCCCATCCTTTAGAAAGAACTCTCGATCCTTTCACATACAATTTTCAGACTCCCAACCACGGCCCCCAAGAAAGGTCTCCCCCATTATTTTCTGTCACTGTGCCCTCTCTGTTCACTTAATACACTTAACAAATTGTAGAATTCCTTTTTTTTTTTCTATCGGATTACTTGCTCACTGTACCACCCCACAAGAATACAACCTTCACACTTAAAAAAGAAAGAAAGAAAATGAGCTTTACCCCATGTAGCAAGTAGCTAAGTTTGGAGACAGAGATGTAGAAATTTTTTTCAACTAAGGAGTAACTAACAAAGGGAATTCTAATACTCCCTCACCGGGTCCATTTTTGCTACCTCTTCCTCCCAGGCTGCCCCATAAAACCTCTGGATCTTTTGTGTCCTTGGTTTTTGAAGCTCTGGTCCAGAAAACTCCATTTTTATCAGACCTCTTGTCCCTGGGATTCTGGGAATGGTCTAGGTTAGCAAAAGGATTAATCCAAGCCTGGGGTCTTTGCCCAGCAGCATGCCTTCTAAACCTGGGGCCTCCGGTTCCCCAGAGTGCCAGGGTTGTAGATACAGATAACCCCAATACAGATATGTGTTTGCAAAAGCTCTAAAAGCAAAAGCAATTAAAAAGGTATTAGTTGTGCTTTTGTGTCGACTTATGTTCTTAAAACTAATTATTGGTTCATTAAGGCTCCCGGCCTTCATCAAAGGTTTGTCACGTGGAAATAGCTGACGAGCCTGACTCGTGGGTATGAAATGAAAGGCTTAGCAGAAGCAAAATACGCTTCACAAGTACGAACAGCCTTGGTTTCTGAGGCCCAACACTTTTATTGAGATCTGTAAACTTTGGGGTTAGAAATGAAACATACATAATTCATGGTTTGCTTATCAGCTCTTTGTGATGTGAAAATGAGCGAGAAGTTTTATATTGACTTTTGCCTGTATCGTCTTGGTATGCTTTCAGTTTTAGACCTTTGACTATTCTAGAAAGGTGGGATCAAAAATTGTAGCTCAGTCACAGTCCTTTGCTCTCACCTGAGATCCCATTGAAATGAAAGTGAAAGACCTGTGAAAGGTATAAATTCATATCAATGAAGACAACAGGAAGAGAGCCATCAGCAGACAAGAGATATAAATGAGTTGCTGGAAGGTGGAAAGTGGGTGGATGTGGGATAATAGGTGAAGCAGTGTGGAGGACATCCATTTAAGCGTATACATGGAAATAGAAACAGCCTGGGAAGCAATCTGCCTTCCAGGACCCTGTAATTGGGACTCAGAAATTTCACATATAAATGGAAATGAGATTTGGAGCTACAAGCAGGGTGGTTGAGCTGATTATCAATATACAGAAAATCTGAACCCACTCTTGGACCAAAACTGAGCAGCCCCATATATATATATATATATATATATATATATATATATATATATACATACCTAAGGAAAACATTAGAGTCAATCTCAAAGAAAATTGATAGCCTATATATTAGTTATCTATTGCTGTATAACAAATTACCACAAAACTTTAATTATAACAACAAATATTTCTTATCTTTCAGTTTTTGCAAGTTAGGAATTCAAGAGTAGCTTAATGGGGTGTTAAGGCATGGGGTCTATTATAAGGTTGCATTTGAGATGTGGGCTCTAGTCGTCTGATGCCTCAGCTAGGGCTGCCGGATCTGCTTCCAAGTGGCCCAGTCACCTGGCCATTGGCTGAAGGCCTCAGCCTTCACCTGGACCCCTTCATAGGCTGAGTATCCTCATGACGTGGATACTGGTTTCCTCCAAAAGAAAGAACACAGAGGAAACAGAAATGCCTTTTAGGGCCTAATATTAGACATCATACATAGTCACCTTTGCCACATCCTATTCATTAGAATCTAGTCACCAAGCCCAGCTCTCACTCAAAGAGAATGGAATTAAGCCTCTGCCTCTTGAAAGATTGCATGTCAAAAAATTTGTCGACCTGTTGTAAAGCCACCACACCCCAGAAAAACAGACCTTCACATTTGGCATTTAGGTATCTCTCAGATCTAAAGCAGTTCCTTGATCAATATATTTAAAGTAAATTCCACCACTTAACAAGCCCTCCTGATAGTCACAGAGCACCTAAGCGATTGTATATAGCTTATTCTAAATCTGCATATAAATTGTCAACCAGACAATTAAGGTTTTTTTTAAGAAAAAAAACGTATAATGTAAAAAGGAAGGAGTCAACAATATTAAAGAGGAAAACTGACCCCCAAGGGATTAGAAATAATTTGGGAAATAGAAGGGAATAAAGAAAAAATCCCTAATTAGTAACTTCAGGGGGAATCCAGAAGATATTGTATTTATTATAAAATAAAATGATTCTACAAATTTTAAATAAGTAAGGAACAAGAAGGAACCCTTAGAAATTAAAAACATATGCCCAAAAGTATTGTAAAAACATATAAAAGGACAGTTTTCAAATGTCAAATATAATAGTTCCGAAGATATAACAAAAAGGAAAAAAATGAGAGAAAAAAATAAAAGGTCTACTGAAGAAACCTAAGAGGTCCAATAGATATTAGATATCTAAGGAGACTCCTAGAAAATAGAGGGAGGAAAATATTGTTTTAAGAAAACTAGGGCATTTCTCAGATCTAATTAACATGAGTAGCAGGACTGAAAGCCTCACCAGATGGTCAAAGATAATCAATTTTTTAAAAAAGAAAATTAATAAATATTTCATTGGGAAATCTCAAAATGTCAAGGCTAAGAAGAATGCCCTTTGACTTTCTAAATCAGAAGTAGGCAAACTACAGCTCATGTACCAAATCTGGCCCACCACTTGTTTTTGTAAATAAAGTTTTATTGGAACATAGCCATGCCCATTCATTTGTGAGTTGTCTATTGTTGCTTTTATGCTGTAACAGCAGAACTGAGCAGTTGTGACAGAAACCACATGTCCCACAAAGTCTAAAATATTTACTACCTGTTAAATATTTAACAGAAGAAAAAATTTGCTGAACTTTGTTCTGGGAAGCAAGCTACCAGAAAGAGGGAAACAGAAAGACAAAAGCTCCCCCACGAAAGAACAAAATCAAACTTTTCATCAGCATCACTGAATGCCAGAAGACAATGGGAAAATGCCATTCAAGGTTCTGAAGGGGATCATTTTTATCCTAAAATTCTACATTCAGCCAAAGTATCTATCAAAGGTCAGGAGAATGTAAAGACATCTTCAGATATTCGAAGTCTCAGAAGACTTTCCTGCTATATACCCTTTCTTAGGGTGTGCTTGGGATAAATGAGGGCATAAATCATGAAACAGGAAGAGATCCATGAGACAGTCCTTGGATGGCAGTTGTGCAGTATGCCTAGAAAGCAATCTGTCAGTATTGGAGCAAGAACGTGGAGATATGGGGAGAGGGAAAACTTGGAAAGATTTAAAGCTAGCTTTGAGAATTTGGGGAAAAAAAAGTAAAGGAAGTGACGTGGTGAGGGATGAGGGTGGAAAAGGTAAAGGCTGTCTGTGGGTTATTTGGGGAGCTTAGGTATCCATAAGGGGTCTTGACCCTAAACTTGTCTGCTGCTGTGGGACTTGAGACCCCTCGAGTTATAGACTGAAGAAGAAGTCCACTTCCCCAGGAGGGAAGACCCCCGACAGAGTGCGGATGTTCTTTTACCAGGAGAATGTGGTGGTCCCACCACCAAGGAGACTCACCTAAGGACTGTGGTTCATTTCTTTTCACTAAAGGGTCTAAACTTGGCCTTGTAGAGCTGGAAGCTTGTCAAGGACTGTGAAACCCAAGCTGGAAACTTCTGCTTTTCTGGCAAAAGACCAGCCTAGAGTTCCCCTGCCTGTGTGCAGAATGAATAGTATGTATGAGAGGGAAGGATGTATGAATAGTATGAAAGCTGCTCGTCAGCTCTTGCTGGCTTCTGGGTTCTGAGCTCTGGGTTCTGGGTTCTGGATTCTAGGGGAGAGAAGGGAACATGAAAATGCTCTGCAGAGGGTGCGGCTTACCCCTTCTGGAACTTCTCTGCCTCACTCCCATGAGAAGCCTCCTCCTCCCGTAAGCCCCCTCCTTCTAGAATCTCTACAGTTCTTACTGCATTATGCAGGACAAAGTAATTCTCTTCTTGGTCTGCAAATGTCCAGTCAGACCCTCAAGTCTATGTTTTCAAAACCTAAGACACAATATTTCTGAGCCAAAGTCAATTTATCCTAGAGAAAAACGTCACCACCAGCAGAAGTGGCTTTATGACAGTTGTTTTAAATAAGAATTTTGTTTCTCTTTACCAAATTTCCATATTCCAGGTAAGGACACTAAAGTCAAAGAGGTTAAATCACACATTCAAGGTCACGAAGTTGCCATCAGACCTGGAGCCAGAGCCAGGATTCAAACCCAGAAAGGTCTGGCTTCAAAGGCTGGCTCCAAGTTTTCACTTCTCCTATTTTTCCGATGAGGAAGGGCCCCGGAACTGTCCTTGCCATGTGCCATTCAAGCCCAAAGCTGTCACGCTCGCTGCTGCGCGCCTTGGTTCACAAGTCCTAGTTCCTGGTAGAGAGAATGTGACTGGCCCAGCTCAGGTCTACTGTGTCTTCTTGGATCAGCCAGCTCTGGTCAGGACAGGAGAGGCTGCTGGGAACCACTGAGTCTGGAGAGCAGCTTCTGGGAAGAGAGAAGATGTGTGGTGAACTGGAAGGTCATCCCAAGAGGACGCTGCTCGTGATGAGTAACATTTTATTAAAAGTGGTTGATTTCATATTGCTGTGTACACTAACACCTACAGCTGTTTAGAATTGTCATAAATTTTCCACCAGCTAGACTCTGGTTTCCCTGAGCAAGCCCCCTCTGGCTCAGAGCAGAAAATGGAAATGCATTTCCTCTTTCTCTGGTTTCAGGCGTGGGGTGATTACTTGGCAAACAGCCCCGTCACATTTGGTCATCTCGGACATTTTTCCTGCCCAGCAGCTCCTCTTTCCAAACAGACCCAGAGACATTTCTCAGAATGTTCTGCTCAAACAAGCATGTGACAAAACAGCTTGTCGGTTTGTCTCTCTCTTGGCAAAATGAGACCATGATGTCAAAATCCAGTCCTTTCTTCATTTAGAAACAATCGGATAATGAAGCGCTGGTTTAATTTTCCGGAGAAAATAAGATGCTTCTTGACTAGCAAAAAACCCCAGGAAGAGGCATAATTATCTTCTTCAGAGCCAATCCCTTGTGGATCCCCTAATTGATTATAAAATATAGATGAGAGCTGTTCAAAACAGTAAGTGTACAAGGTTAATTACTGGTGGATTATGCAGAGCACAATCATCGTGTCTGTAGGACGGTTTTGTTGGTCACCTCTGACGGAGGAGCTGATGATGATTTCCAAGTCCCTCCTCTCTGACAAGTGCATGAGTTGGGAGAAACGACTGGGAAGTTCCTTCTCCCTTTGGCAGGCTAGTTTTTGAGGTACACTGGTATTATCAAGGGAAATCACCTCTGATTGTGCGGGCCGTTGGCTTAAAACAGCGACCTCCAGACTCCTACGTTCACATGTGCATGCAGGACATACGTAACTGTGCATATACCTTTGTGTGTGCACTGCTGCGTGTGCACGCACCATCGCATGCACACCCCACACATAAACACGCATGCACATGCTCATAGCCGATGTTATGTCAAGGGCGTCAGCATCAATGTCCAGAGAACTGGTTTTGAGTTTCTAACCTTATACCTTGGGCATT
Source organism: Phataginus tricuspis (assembly GCA_029783875.1). Classification (NCBI taxonomy): domain Eukaryota; kingdom Metazoa; phylum Chordata; class Mammalia; order Pholidota; family Manidae; genus Phataginus; species Phataginus tricuspis. Next base: position 8,173,669 of record JAQQAC010004778.1, on the reverse strand, counting down.
TTCTTACTAGGTGACGGAGGACAACGTGCATATTTATAGCTTCCTGCTGGGGTCAGAAGCATTCACGTGGCTAGAGCTTGGATGCTTCAATGTCCCTCTTTGTGGTGCAGACACACGTTTGTATTTGCAGACTGTCTTATCCTCATGCGCAGGAATGTCTCTGTGGACAAAAGGGCTGGTTCACAACTGTCAGCTGCATCTCCAAAACTGCCAGGAGCCTCCCAGAACAGAAGCGCACAGATAGGATTCCAAAAGAAAACCATTCTTTTCCTCCCTTTCAGATGGAGACCCTAATAGCTCTGCGAGGAATGGGTGTTGCTATGGGGATGAGCTGAGACCAAAGGTGCGTAAAGGCCGGCCATCGCAGGGCAGGAGACAAGGGGAAGCTCGCTGCCTGGCGCGGGCTTCCCCGAGCAGCTCACTGGAAAAGAGGAGGGGCGGCTGCACCTCCCAGGGATTCCGGCCTCTGCCTGCTCACTTCCTAGCCCTTCCCAAGCGCGGAGACATTGGCCCAGTTGGTCAGACGGAGCCGAGCGCACCAGCTGGCAGGGCTGTGCTCCTCTCTCCGTCCTGTCCCAGGCTGCAGGGCAAACAGCTGGGTGACGAGGCCTCAGCAGGCTGTCCTGAATCACAGAGCTACCCACAGGTGTCTGTGAGAGGAGGGCAGGAGAGAGCACCTTTGCCCCAGTCCGTGAGGGTCCAGAAGGGCTCCGCGGAGGAGGCATGTGAGCTGGACCTTAGAGGATGAGCTGCTGCCCCAGAAGAAGAAGGAAAGTTCGCTGCAGACAGATGAGAGCGCTAAAGACAGCGTACTGGGCCAGCTGAGACCTTCAACAGCGCTGGGCAGCACTGAGGCGGAGAGGCCCAGGGGCTCTAAGTGCCGAGTGAGGGATTCGGACTTCATCCTCTAGGCCATGGGACGTTTTCGGGCAAGGGAGTGCCGTGATTGGTCCTTTGGGAAGCTAAGACTGGCAGCCAGTGTGGGGTAATATGGGGGCAGGCAGTTCCACATGGAGACACGGCAGCGAACAGAGGAAATGCTGCCCCGATACGGGGCAGTAACAGTGAGCATGAGGAATAGGAGCCGTGCGGGGACAGCGAGGGGTCGGGCACATAGATGTTCCGGGGATTGGCGGGGACCCGCTTCTCGCTAAAGGAAAAGGAGAGCAGGGGGCTGAGATGGCTCTGGGTTTCAGCCACTGAGGCCTGGTGGATGGTGGGGCACCTACAGGACAGAGCGCCCAGAAGAGAGGGTGCGGGTGTTCGCCTTCCTTAGCCAGTGGTTCTCAGACCCCTGTTCTCCGGAGTTCTCTCCCTTTACATCTTCCGCCCATCACTTGGGCAGTAACAGTAGTGACGATATAAAATGGGGTCTCCCATTATTTGTGAACAGCTTTCTATCTTTGATAAGAAATCTCCATACCCAAACAGTTGTATGAGGTAGTCAATGGAGGCACAGAGAAGGCAAGCAACTGGCCTAATGTCACACAGCCAAAAAGTGGGTGAGTGCAGCCTTGACCTCTGACTCACACAGCCCAGCCCTCCCTCTGCTATTCCCCAGCCAGGCTGGAAAGACGCATGGAGAGCAGCTCGTCCAGCCCTGTCATTACCCCTCTTTACGACCATTTGCGTTACAGTAAGGGACCTCCTTTTAATTGTTCTTTCTGCAGCCACCATCATATTTCTTTCTTCTGGAAAGGAGAGCAGCCAGAGAGATTATTTTGACATACTTCCTGAAGACGCTGTTTCTAGAGCACTTGTCTGATAAAAATGATATATTTATTTGGGGCCGCCAAGAGCTTACTGAAATGAGGAATTTATCTGCATAGCTTTTGTTATTAAAGTGATTCTTCTTGTTTATTTCCTTCTAAGCTACTGATTCCATCTATAATACATGAGTTTCAGGTAATAGAAATTTTTCATGCAAGTAAATATTTTAATAACAACATTATGGTCTTGATTCAGAGTGTTACAGGCAATAGCCCGGTGGAGGGGACAAGCGTTGCCCTGGGAGGCAGAGGACCTGGGTTCCTGTCCTCTCTCCGCATCTGTGACCTTGGACAAAACCCAGCCCCCTCTGGGCCTCACTTTCCTTATGCGAAAAATGTGGTAGTCGCAACGTACCCTGCCTGACTCATGGGGCCACTGCTAAGATCAGATGAGAGCCCAGTCTTTGGGGGAAGTTACAGGTTTCACTACAGGTGGGCAGGTGAGCATGGGGTTTTAGCTAGAATGCAGATGTACTGAGGTAACAGAGAGACTCAGAAATGAGATGCCTTACATAAAATAATTTCTTTCTCTCACAAAGGCAGTGGGGGTCTAGGAAGGATAAATGGCCCCACACTCCAAGGTCACTCAAGGACCCTGGCCTCCTCAACATGGAGGTTACAGCTCTGCCTGCATGGTGTCTGCTGCCACCAGTGCCATTTCCCAACAAACCAAAGGTGGCAAAGGGAATCCAGGTCAGGCGGCTTTGCCTTTAAGGTGATGACGCAGAAGTTGCACATGGCGCTTTCACTCACATCCTATTGGTCCTAATTTAGTCACATAGGTCACTTAGCTTCCTTAGCTGCAAGGAAGGCTGGGAAATGTAGTTTCTAGCTTGGTGGCCACGTGCCCAGCTAACGCTTAGAAGAAGGACAGAATGGATACCAGGGGACACTTAGTATCATGGAGCATGTGACCACTTGGGATAATGGCCATAGGTATGGATAATGACCACAGGTCTTCAGGAAAAGCAAAAAAACCAACCAGGTGTGCAGCAGGCCTGCAACCACGTACCTACCTCATATACTCACATACACATATTTGCACTCCTATGTGCACACATGCAAACAGAGGCTGGCCGAGCTAAGCAGAAGAACAAGAGTGAAACAGCCTATCTCCTGGCTTTCAAGGTATGTGCTCATCCAAGAGCAGGACAATGGTGATGTGGTCTAAGGCGGGGCAGTAACATTGGAGGGAGGGAGGTGGGTTCACTATCGATTTTGCCTTTTCAACCCTGGAAGAAGAAGGCCATGGAGAAGACCACCTAAGGCCCACAGAGTGGGAGGGCTCTGAACAAGCCGGACCTGGGAGGGTCACAGACTTGAGGACACACCTCATGCCGGACATGGGGCAGGCTTTTGCTGCTCCATCAGGCTGGCAGCCATTCACTGGTCTTTCCCCAGACAGGGCTGCCTTCCCTTCCTCGTGCCCCACCAAAGTATGTGAACTCATTCTTTGGCTGAAGGCTATGCCCTCCAGCAAGGTACCTTCGGTCGGGACTCTGCCTGATGCTCCAAACAAGCTGACCCCTTGGTCCAGGTCCCAGATCTGACCCAGGGGTCCCCCAAATATCCTCCAGGGTCTCTGCTGTGAGCCCAGAAGGGAACAGGGTTGGCTGGTGTTGGACACATCACATCCCTGCCCCAGCCCCCACGCCCAGCCCAGTGGCAGGGGTCAGAAGGCTCCCCAGGATAGCAAGAAATTTCTAGTCTGGAGTGATCACCTGGGAGAGAGTTCACAAGTAGTCAAGACAAGGTCACTCCCAAAAGGCGGTGCTTTCAACATCAGAAGAATCTCCGGGACTCACATACCACTCAAACCACTCTTCGCCCTTCACCTAAGACTCAACATACATTAATAGCTCTTGTGCATTCAGATCGGTTCATTCATGACTATTTGCCAAAACCACTTTTCCCTCATTATTTCCTGCTGAGAGTGGGAGATTATGTAAATGTATGAGGTAGCTATCACAGAACCCGACAGCATCACAGAAGAAGAGAAATTAACCCCCTACTTATTAGCAAATTTTTAGGAGGAGGTAATTTATTTGATTAATTCTTTGAAATTGCACAGAGACGTTGGTCCTGCGATGTGTCATTCCAGGATGGCATTATCTGCTGTCTTACTACAGGGAACCTGGTACCAATAGCCATACTAACTTCTAGTTCAAATGTATTTGCCAAGAAGGTGTCAGGCTAACTGATTCTGGCAGGAACCAGATGCTGGAGCCCACATTTCTGTTGCCTGGGAGACTTGGGTTCTTGATGAATAATAATCATAACATGCATTGGGCACTTTGACTTCTAGGTGACAGGTGCTTTGCTAAGCAACCTACACATAAGCAAACATCTTTCCTGACCTGGACCGTGGCCATTCCTTTTTCCATCTCTGCTGCCCCCCCCCCCCCCCCCCCCCCACCTTTCCTGGTATGCCCAAAGGAATCATTCAAAACCCAGATCTGATCTTGTCCTCCTCTTCCGCCACAGGGCCTTTGCACAAGCTCTTTGTGCTGCCTGGCATCCTCTTTCTACCCCTTTTCATCTTCCTACTCATCCTTCTGTTCAAACCCTATTTCACTCAGAGCGAAAACTTAGGTCCTTCTATGACCTAGAGCAGAGTGACCATACAATATGTGTTGTCCTAAAAGGGACACTCTGGAGAGTGGCATGGGGTGCTATTAGTAACTAGGACAGACCAATAGGTATAAATGCCACTGTCTTGGGAGACCAGGACATGGCTGCCTGGCATAAGGCCATGATGACGTGGCCCTCCCCAACCTCTCTGACCTCATCGCCTACCACTGGCTCGCTCTCGGTTGCTCAGATCAAGTCCTCTGGCTTCCTGGCTGTTCCTCGCTCATGCCGGCACACGTGCTGCCTCTTCCCATTGGCTTCTCCCAGAAGACAGTTGAACAAACTTGTTCACTTCCTTCAAGTCACTGCTCAGATGTCACCTTCCCAAAAAGGCTCACCCTAACTGTCCTGGTGAGGACCTCCATCATCTTTCCCACACCCATGGATAACAGAGCTGGGTCATAGTGACATTATAAATGCCATCAAACTTGTTTCCCAGATGTCTGAAACACTAGCATAGTCACCAGTTTGACACACCGATTCACAGATATATCCTCTGTGCTGGACATGTAAGAGTGGAGGGCAGCTCTGTAGAGCCCAGACCGAATGACTCAGCACAGAATTCTTGACCTGTCTTTGCACAGCCCCTGGCTCTACTGTCTGTCCCCACCATGCTGGGGAAGCCTGGCTGATGAGCAATGCCCTGAGTCACAGAGATGCCTCTTCAAATCTCTGCCTCTTCGGGGACAATCTGAGCAACTCAGTCAGGTAGCGAGAGGAGCTAGGCGGCCCCGCGAGGATGGGGAGTCCTCCAGCTTGAGAGTAGCCCTGGAGTCCTCCATGCCAGGTGAACTGACCCCACTGCAGTCATCGAGATTCTTTCTGTTATAAGCATCAGAAACCCAACTCAAACCAGCATAAACCAAAAAAGCAAGACTGGGGAGAGAACCTGACTTAAGTAACTGGAAGTTCCAGGAGCTCCACTGGTTGTAGGCATGGCTCAGTGTCAGGGGTCCAGCCAGCCTCACAGGCCACTATTTCATTCTGGGTTCACTGTGCCTTCAGTGCCAGCTTTAAGCTCTGTCTTCCTCAAAGATATACATGCCAGTAAAAGGAGAGCCTCTTTTTCAAGAGCTTAGGCAAAAATCGCAGAGAGGGATCTCATTTGCCCATCTTGGGTCACGTGTCCACATCTGAACCAATCACTGACGTCCAGGGCCTGAAATACTCTGATTGGCCAGTTTGGGGATGCCTGTTCCATCCCCGAGCTCAGGTGGTAGAGTTACCCAAAACATACGTCCCCGAAAGCAATTATCCGTCAAAAAATTATGCATGTGAATATGTCACTAATCCAATCCGAGGGTGCTGTGTTTCACCGGGGTGAGACATCAGCTCTACAGAGCTCTGAAGTCTTGTCTTTGCCGCCGTTTCTATGTGACTTTGGAGAAGGCATTTTCCTTTGAAGAGCCTTCAAATTCTCAAATTCTCAAATGATGAGTGGATAAAGAGCCCTGCCGGATCCCAGAGAGCGCTGTGGGGATGAAATGAGATCATAGAGGGACCGCTCTCCACCAGAGAGGAGCAAGGTATCCATCACTAGAAGAAGGGAGCAGGGCTTTCCACCATCTTGAACCACAGCTCCACACTCCCATTGGGTCTGTGCTGAAGCATGGGTTTCTTCTCTACTCATCGCTCAAAGGAAAAAAACAACTTCAGTTCCCACTTCTTTGGTGTTTAGATGCTGCCTGTCTCCCAGCACATCCACTCCATAACTGAGAGGCACCTTCTCCGAGACCAGAAGAAGCGAGATTCATCGCTCCCATACAGAGTTCACACCTTGCAGCCGTGACCTGAACGACACATCCACAACTAGAGAATGTGGGTCATTTTCAGCAGACAATGAAGCATGAAATACACACAAATAATGAGCCCTTCACTGAAATCCCAGTAGCCACTACAGGGTAACCAATTTCTGAATAGCAGTTGCAATTTCTAGGGAGGAAATCGATTCATAAGGGCCATGTTGAAATAATTATGTATGGTCCCTGGAACTCACTCGATAATTAATTCTGTCTATAAACATGATGTGAATCCCCCCCCCAGAGTGTAACTCAAATGAGGCTTTTATTGAAATATTGGGTCCAGTTTCAGACTTTGCAGTTAAAGCAAGTGGGGATATTGGTAATAGAATGGAGGCCGACACAAAGGCCAAGTTGAATGACAAGCCACAGAAGAAAGAACCTGCCTCGTGGCTCAGAAAAGACACCCAGGTCACCAGGGCTCTCAGTAAAACAAGACCCCTACCATCAGACACTGGCTCAGATGCCCTATGCCAAGCATGTGCCAAGCTTCTGAATGGTTCTCCTTAGAGGTCCCAGTGCTAATCCTCCATCTTCCCAAGCCTGTCTGGGGGCAAGTGGAGGCAATGCCCCGCGTACTTTCAGAGCCCGCTCAGTCTTTTCCTTCTGGCAACCACCAGAGAGGGGCAGGGTGTTCAGACCCTAGAAGAAATCTTTTCCTTCTGGCCGTCCCGGGACCTCCTTTAGATGGTAGAGGAAAGAGATTGAAAGTAACAGGCTTTGGTGTCAGACCAGGTCCAAATCCAGGCTTAGTCATTTACCAGCTCTTTGACCTTCGGTTGATGGAGGTCCCTTTCCTACTCTGTAAATAATAAAAGTACCTACCTTTGAGGGTTTTTTTTTTAATAATTTATTTTATTTTAGTATCATTAACCTACAATTACATGAGCAATACCGTGATGATTGAACTCCCCCCTTCACCAGGTCCCCCCCACCAACCCCACCACAGTCACTGTCCATCAGCGTAGTGAGATGAGAATCACTACTTGTCTTCTCTGAGCTGTACAGTGACTGTGGTGGGGTTGGTGGGGGGGACCTGGTGAAGGGGGGAGTTCAATCATCACGGTATTGCTCATGTAATTGTAGGTTAATGGTACTAAAATAAAATAAATTATTAAAAAAATAAAAATAAATAAAAAGTCAAAAAGCTAGCAAAGTATGCTCTGCCCAGAGTTAGTGGTACAGGCTCCCCTTTCTTTTACTCCTCAGCCCATTCCAGTCTGGCCTCCCCCGCCACCACTCTGCCAAAACTGCTCTGATTGAAGGGAAGGAACCAAGGTCACCTCAGAGTTGCTCCATCTACTCGACACTTACTAATCCTCGATCTTGTTTTGCTAGCAGTTGGTGACTTGGTGGGGCCTCCGTCGCCGTCTTTCGTCTTTCTCCTCCCCGGGCTTCCCTGACCCTGCACTCTCCTGATTTTTAGCCTACCTCTCTGCCC